>OY728158.1:11250000-12500000 GCA_963277665.1 Viscum album
AGCTGGGGTGTCTCTTGACATTCTATGTCTGAGATATTTTTAAAATCTCTCTTGATCTTGCGAATCTTAGTTCGGAAATTAGCTGGATGCATTAACCTGTATCCACTTTTATCACCTGGTTCAACAGATCGTTGGATGATTTCCGAAACTTCTGTCATTTGATGATGTGTTTGCTCCAGAAGAGAGGCTTGTGCAATATTCTCGCCTGCTTGATGTAGGAGCAATTCAACAACTTTTTCTCTATATACTTGATTTTGAGAGGAACTAGTTGAAGCCTGTTCTTGAGCAAGCTTTTGATTATGAACAAAGCCCATTGACTGTGGCCGTCCATGGGCAATAACATTGCATGAGACCATTTTCGGCGGGCTTTGCTGACTGGAAAGCACTGTGAAATGTAGTGCTCCGTGAACACCCCATCCTCTGATATGAACATCAGATGGAGCATTGAAAATTAACTGACGCAATTTTCTTAGTGCGCCAAGGCATGAACGTTGAAGGGTTCTTTGTTGCTTTTCAGCCTTCGGATACCGAGAGACTGATAGAGATGCCAAATCAATCTGGCGTTGTAACCCTTCTATTATCTTAATATGATTTTCATAATCACCGTAAGATAATACTTTCTTCTTCAATTGACAAAGAGTCTTCCATATGTTGAGACGAATATCATGGATTCCATCATCCGTCAACATCTTTGGAATGTCGTACTGGGAGTCAGCCAAAGGCCAAAACATGACTGGTACTTCACCTTTTTCTAGTTTTATCCTCATGTTCAGCATTTCCTCTTTATCATTAAATGAAGATTCTTCTACCTGTTTGGACCAGAGTTGGTGTTTCCTTGTCGCTTCATCGGATTCAACAAGATTGGTAGAGATATCACTATTCATGCTGGAAGATGAATGACCCAGGGATGGTTCGGAGAATAACCTGAACCCCAGGCTATCTTCTGATGGAGAAAGAGTTTCACCTGCCGATAGTAAAGCATCATACATGACTGGTTTTACGTTTGCAAGTGCCTCGAGATAGGAGGGATTTCTCGTCACTACATCGCCTTCTGAAGAATTTTCGAGACAACGTGAATCACTACTACGGATAGGACTTTCGCAGCGAAGTTCATCACCATGAGGAGGACCGTCATGATGGGTTACAGCAAAAGATGAAATCTCTTGCTCCTTGGTCTTCTGACCACACAGAGGGTTCCTGTGGCTCTCATCTGAAGAAGAAACTTCAAGATTGACCGAACTTTCATGAACCAAGCCTTCATGAGGAAGTGTCTGTTGAAGACCTTCAAAATTAATGTTCCGGTTATTGAGAACTGAGGGAGTACAATCTTGAATTCTGACAGATAAATGTCTGAGGGCTTCAAGAACTCCAGCATCGAGCAAGGCCTTATTGCAGATTGGCCTTTGATCTCCTGACTGTGCTGGGCGGATCTTTTTCTTAGATGCCTTCTTACTCACTTTAGAAACCACTTGTTGACGAAAGTGGTTACTCTGAGCAGGTGTATGTGCCCGATCAGGAAAGATGGTTAGGTTAGGCTGACGATCTCCACTCAAATCAGGTGTATGTGCCTGACTTGGTTGTCCGTTTGATATGGGGGAGTATGCCCCATAACCCTCTTGGACTAGAACAGATGTGTGTGTCTGTTCCGGAGTGAATCGTTGATGTGTCACTCCACTGCTAGGGATAGATTTATGTGTCTGTCCCTGTGATGATGCTGAAGCTATTATGATATCCTAGCAAGCATCCAGAATATGAGCAGGAATTTTCTTCTGCTCTTTCACCATTGACAAAATATGTTTGGTGACTTCAGCCGCCGGAACAGGGATATACGTCCATTCCGGGCTTGGAGTAGGTGTATGTGCCTGCTCCTGTCCTCCTTTTCCTGTCAGTGAATCCTGACAGTACTCAAGTGTGGAGGCAGAGAGTTGAGTCTGCCTCCTGTTTGTCGTCGGGACTTTCTGACTGACTTCTCCGTGCGCTACCAAGCGAGACTGTTGGTAGGCTTGATTAGTATTAACAGGTGTATGTGCCTGATGATTACACTTCTCCAAACACGGTTGACGAGATCCATCATATGTAGTCAGACGAGCCTGCTGACTAATTGGTGATGTATAAGCAGGTGTATGTTCCTGCCTACAGTACTCCACCGGAATTGCCTGGCGGGATTGGCTTGATGCTGCCAGACGAGTCTGCTGGACAGCGGAATTAAAACGGGCAGGTGTGTGTGCCTGCTCATTGTTTGCCACCAAGTTAGGTTGGTGGACTTCTCCGGAGATGGCAGGGATGAAAACCTTCCCATTGTTCACCGGATTCCATCTCTAACGGTTCATCTTGCCTGGTCGGGTTCGAGGAACCTGAGCTGAATGCCTGGAGTCGGTACCCTCATCATGTTGAGGGTTCACTACCGCACGAGTCTGGCGGCGATTGTTGATGGGAGCCCTTGAGAAGGACTCTTGTCTTTTTGAATTAAGATCCTGCGGGACCTGCTCATTCACTTCCTCAGAGTAAGGGAGTGAATGGAAATTGCGTTCCGGGGATAACGACCTGAAACGGTTGGAGACGGTAGTCAGCACCGCCTGCTTCTTGATCGCTGGCCACTGTTGTCCGGACGACCAGGTAGAGTTGTTAACTTGGAGGGCTTGACGAGCGGCCTCCAGAGTTGGGATAGTACCGTTGCGACGGTACCCCTTAACCAGTGCATTAGAAACCCAGCGTTGAAGACGCTGAGTTGGTGATGTCATCCTAAGAGCGGATGACGTTCCAGCAGGAGTAGCAACATTGGTTTTCACAGCAGCAGACCTCACAGTAGAGGTGTTCACAGCAGCAGTATTCACAAGGGTGAATTTAAGGAAATCCATTTTGCAGAAGATCTTGAGAAAAGAGTGCCTGTTCCATATAACAGACATAATCAAGATGAATCCGGCCACTGCATCTTTTGGATGATCACATGTCAATGATTGCTTTGTTGGCCCAAGGGGCCTAACAAATAAGAAGAACATCACTTTAACTTGGTTAAGGATTCACGTCTGGTTCACCATTTTTTGTTTCCTCGACGGATTTCGTGGATGACCTCCTTGACGGGAGATTCAAACGTTCCGATCGGTTTCTAGCGGGTTTGTTCATAGAACCGGAAACATCCAATGATTCCACATCCGTTTGGACCCACTTTCCAAAGGTAGGCGCTCATTAGCTTGTGGACTGATGAGGCTTAGGAATTTTCATTGGTCGAGAGGATGGGAGGTCGGACTCATCACACCTTTTTGAGGGGAATTATTGTCTACTCCAGGACTCTCTTTATAGATTTAAGTTATGTTCGTGAATCCTTATTACATTACCAAGTATAAAATGTGCTTTCCTTTAGTTTTAACAATCAATGATTAAATATGCAAGAAATTTAGAGAATCTTTTATATGTATTCGAGGTTCTTCATCAATAGAGAATCATCTATATCTGTTTAGAGATTCTTGGTCAATGGTATCCTTAAAAACATTTATATAAAAGTCTCTTGGTCATTATGATGAACAGGCTGGTTTTAAAGCCACTCAGTGGGGCACTTGAAGTTTATCGTCATTCAGAAGGACAAGGATTATTTCAAAGTTGGGATCGAACCCATAAATGGGCTACCTACGTATCCTTTGTTTTGGAAAAGGAATCAGAACCCACGTAGTTCGAGTAATGGAGTATGATGTTTATGATTGATGGCTCAAAGAAGAATGTCATAATTACTTTTACACTCTATGCTCACGTGAGTCATGCTCGGTGTGAGAAACAAGAGGTATTGGTAAAAATTAGACAATTGTGCCATGAAAGATGCAATCATAAGAAATTGTTTGGGGCTTAGGTATGTATGACTGCCCAGATAGATGAAGGTTTAGGATTCACTTTTAGGGAGAAAATCCAGGAACATGGTCCATAAAGGTATATGTGCTTTATGGAGATTTGAATACTCTAATCTTGGGGCTTACTCCTAAGGAGGATGCCCAAGTTAGGAGGGGACTTATGATTGGGTTTTACTCCTGAAAAGGAAACCCAAATCAAGGGTAAATTAGGACTGGTTAAGAGAAATTTAAGGGGGCTTGGGGTTTACTCCTGAAAAGGAAACCCAAGATTATGACTGGGACTTACTCCTAAAAAAGGAGGCCCAGGTTATGACTGAGTCTTATTCCTAAAAGGTAGACCTAGGTTATGACTGAGTCTTATTCCTAAAAGGGAGACCCAGGTTAGGGGACTTGGGGCTTACTCCTAAGAAGGATGCCCAAGATTATGACTGAGTCTTATTCTTGAAAAGGAGACCCAGGTTAGGAATTAAGGTTTTGGGCTTACTCCTAAAGAAGGATGCCCAAGTTAAGGATTTTCTCATCTTAAAGGATGAGGTTGAATGAATGAAATCTCTATATTTAGTGACATAAGGATATTTAAATCACTAGGTTTTGAGAGATATTCCACAGAATTCCTTTCAGATAAGGAAGTCAAATCAAGAAATCATGCCATAAATGGCTTTGAAGAGTGTCTTGAAGACTGAATCTTGAAAAGGAAAGGTGTAATGGCTTAAGAGGGGTAAAATGGGAAATATGGGTACCCAAAAAGGTAGGGGCGCGCAAGTCTTGAAAGGCGCGCAAGTCTTCCGTGGGCGCGCAAATTTTGGTCGCGCAGGTATACCTGCGCGACACATGGTGTACTTGCGCGATTTTCAACCAGCATTGAAATATTTGAGCGACTCTTTTTTAAACCCTTTAGAATCCTCTTGAGGTTCTTCCAGAAAAGGGACGCGCAAGTTATATTGAAGGAAATAAGTCAGCGCGCAAGTGTTGATAAGTTTCAACACTTAGGCCTTCTTTCTTCTCTTTAGATCTTCCATTCTAGGTAAGAAATTACCTTAGAAGTGTTCCGGAAGCTTTGAGAAGAGACTTGGGCGTCGAGAGCTTCAATCCGAGTTTCTGGAAAAAAATCCTCTCGAATGGGGGGCCCACAGGGTCTATTTATAGGCAAAAGAAGGCCCTGGGTGGTTACCGGGCGGTTACCACTTAGGGCGCACAAGTCACTTGCGCGACCATGGGTGCCGCGCAAGTGTACTTGCGCGACAGTGAGATAACTTGCGCGGTGATATTGCTGTTGATCCTTTGTTCATGCCTTTGTCGATTTTTGATGTTTTCTTCAAAGGTTGAATCAATTTGAGCTCAGATATTCCCTTTTCTGATCTTTAGATTTTGTGACGAAAGGAGCGTCAACATGGTTATAATAATACCGTGTAAGTAGGAAGGCCCATGCATGCATGACTCATGTCACCGCACTTGTCTTCCCCAAACACGGACACTTCCTGTGCGTTCACCCATAAAGGGTTACCCTAGACAGGAGCACCCCCAAATACACATTCAATCATTTCACATTAACAAAGTTCCAACTGGGCCATCACATCACATAAGCATTCAAACCATATTTAAAAACACCTTAATTTTCCAACTAGGCATTCACATTTTGCAAATCACATTCTTTTCAAAAATCACCACAAAACATCACCTTCAGAAGTACAACGCCACACGGGCTTTGAAGTTTACTCACCCAAATATATTTACCAAAATCATTCCAAATCATTACTAAAACCATTTTCAAGTATACTATATCAAATGGGCTTTTAAACCATTTTTCATTCCAACTTTGAGTAAAACATGCCACTTTATGAAATGTTCCAAAAATCCCTTATGCCAAATGCACACCCAAAACCATTTTCAAACAACCAACCAAACACACATTCCTTAAGGTCCACACACTAAATCAAATTTACCCAAAATACAATTACCAAAGACATTTCCAAATTTTTTCTAAAGTCATGTGCAACTCCACTTTCCCAAGAGCTTACCAAACGAGCATTATTAAACTTTAGGAAAAAACGTTCTATTTTATAGAACATATCAAACATGTCCATAAATTTATTAAAACAAGTGAAAGTGTATATGAAAAAATAAATAATTGATTCAAAACTATCTTTAGAAAATACAACCACCATAAAACACCATAACAATCAAATGAAAGGCATTAACATTGTGGAGACTATATAATTTTTTTTATTAAAATTCCAAAGAATAAAATAAATTTCTTCGGAAAGGAAAACCAAAGAAACACCTACCTCAAACCAAGAGTAGACACATCAATGCTACAGTGGAAGGTAAAATAATTCCCCATGGACCAAACTTGACTCGTAGCTCAATCATGACGATGAAACTCACATCACGCTTGCGCATAAGTACCAATGAGCCAATGACTGCAGCATTGTAGGTTTACCTCACCAACACACTGCAACAAATACAAAGTATCTAAAAACACAGAAACACTAATTTCAAATAATTCAGCGAATAAACGAAGAAAAACTCACATTAACACTAGTGCAGGTGAAATGATGCGAATCCAAACCGCTCACCTTTGGAGGCGGGTGTTTGTTACACTCCCAACTGAGGATAAGGCGTTCGCATGGCTAGTCACGTGAATGAAGATGGAACAAAAGACGATGGGGCTTGTCCTTATGCCTTAGAAGGATGGAGGGGAGCTACGGGGTTCCAGAAAAGTCACTAGCAGGGGGAAGGGTGTGCGGACGGTCATAGGGCATGCGACGGGTCAGAAGGCCCGAGGTGAGGGTAGGCTGGCGCTGGGGAGTCCAGAATGCGGTAGGGGGTGGGGGGTCTACTAGAGCTGGTGTAGGGAGGCGATTTATGGTGGTGGGTCACGCTATAGGCCGAGGGGTGGAGCTGCTGGGATGGGAGTCCAGATGGGTTGCTGGGCAAGCCAGAGGGGGTGAGTAGGGAGATGGGTCGGCGCAAGGTGGAAGGTCAGCTAGGTTGCTGGGCAAGCTGGAGGGGGAAAGCAGGGAGGCGGGTCGACACAAGGCGGAAGGAGGGCCTGGGTGTGGAGGGATCGTGTATGGAGGGGAGACCGGGAGAAGGCGACTCGCGCAGGGAGCGCCGCTGTGCAGAGAGAAAGGCGGGGGGGTGATGAGATTGGGTTGCTAGGGTTATAATTTTTTTCATTTTAATAAAATAACTGTATTTATAATAATAATAATTTTAATATAAATAAAAATAATAATTGTATTACAAATAATAATAATAATAATAATATATAAAGAAAAATAATATCATAAAAAAAATTTAATTTTCTTAATAATAATCATAATAAAAAAAAATTACAACATATTATTATTATTATTATTATTATCAAACATTCTTTTCTTTAAAATTTTAATCTGTTTATTTAACTTATTCTGAAAATCGAGTCACTGCACGATTATCGAATGGCTTAATAAACTACATGCAAGTTGCACGGCTCATTCTAGACCACTTGGGTACCTGCGCAAGCACAGAGGCGACCACACGGTTACCACTAACCATGCATTTCCCATGCACCATTCTGAAACCCACCAAAAACATCAAACATCAAAAAAAAATTTAAATTGGGACTCAACCCAAACCTCGGTGTGAGAACCAAAAACTAAGAAATAATAAAATAAAATAAACATAAAAGTGGGGGTGTGACACAAACTGTTCAAGTCTAGCTCTCTCTTGGTAAAGACCACATAGGTTCTCAAGCATGATATACACATCCATATTTTTGTGAGACTCATGAGTTCACTAGACATAGAAAAAATCCTCAAACATTGTACATCGACCGCTTCATTCATATGTTTCTCATAGACTAGTAACTCTTCATCACTTTCCTCTTTAGTAGGTAGATCATAAAATGAGGATTCCAACATGTATGTTTTACATACTTGAAATTGCATAACCCGAAGTCATTTGTACCATTCCTGGAATTTACTTCTAGTTAGGAGGCTATATTTATTCAATATTGATCATAGGTATAATGTGAATGATGAGTTTTCCATTTTATTATATAAATAAAATATAATATTATTAGTAATTTTTGTGATTATAAATTATGTGAGAAATAATAAATAAATAAATTAATTTTATTAAATCTCCCACAATTTTGTCAAGTCCTAATATCTCTCACCATTGAACTTGAAATTTCTATTTGCTATGACATTGTACTGGAAAGGATCCCAATTAATTTTCTTAATGATCCAAAATTTGACCATAAAAACCAAAAGAAAGTAATATAGGTAGGCGGTCTTGCCAACTATAGGCTTGCAGATTCTTCATCCATTGAGTAGATTTCCCTATCTTGAAATCCTGACTTTGTTTTCCTCAAAACATGCCTCAAAATTTGGTTTGAACAAACTTTGGCCATTAAACTCAACAAAATTTTGGTTAATTCAACAAAAAAAATCTCATAATAACACCCCTATAAAATTAAGTGTATATAATTTGGCCATGAAATAAACTTAGTTTTATGGTTTCATTTCTAATCAAGTAATGTAAGGGTTAGTTTGACTTAATATTAGGTTGAGAGATTTTAATTAATTTATGAAATTTTTTTATCTTGGTTTATTATTTACATATATTTTTAATATTAAGTAGATGTTAATTAATTATCCATGCTGGATAACAAATTCACTCATAATTCATTTATTTAATTTCTACATTTTCATATTAGTTTATTCATTTATGTGACTACAATATTGAATACATAAAATAAATAATGCATAGAAATAAATAAATAAATAAATAAATAAAGTAAATGATTCGATCATTAGATTATCTAACGGTTGATTTAATGAGTGTACATTAAATCAAACTATAAACTAAGGGAATAACTCTATTTGTCAGTTATATAATGAGTTACAACATTCAACCTATATATATGTATATCACCGAGATGGAATCATCATGGTGCTTTCTTGAACTACCTCTACATTCCATGGGATTATCCATTAATTATAAGTATTTATTACTCACATGCAGGTGAGGGGAACCAATAGATTTTTAAAGGGATTACATAAATATCCTTAAACACACAGGTCCTACATAATAACAGATAGAGGGATGAATCACATGAAATCATTTAATTTAATATTAAATAATTGAAAACCCATGAAATAAATCAAATTAAATGAATACCAACACATACATAGGTCTTGATCAAGATCATGATCGGTCATACATGCAATGAATATGAAAAATAAAATAATTAGAATTCATTTATTTATTTGTTATTCATTATTAATATAAATGTTCTTTCATTAATTAATTAATTAATTCTCTTTCATCTTAATGATAATCCAATCTTAATTGAAGGTACCCATCATTTATGGAATTCATGGAAAATAAATGGCAGAACCAATAATGAAATATTAATTAATATAAATTAATTTATCATTTAATATTATTTAAAACCATTATTAAATTTTCAAACACACAATGGCGTGACAATAAATAACATAATGTTTTAGTGCTGTAATTTTCAATTTAATATATTTTTTAATTATTTCCTTTAATGGAAGACTACACAACATCTAAATTCTAGCTACACACCATGTACCTTAGTTGTTGTGTATCCGAGTCACACTATACAAATATAAATTTTTATTAAAAAAATCCACTTTAAGGACAAGTGGGAAACCATCGTTCGCAAAACAAAAACCATTACGTTCTAAAGGATCTCCAAAAGTTATTAAACACAAAAATAATGTTATTTGAATCAGCCACTCTATATAATTCCCAATGCAAAGTACTAACCTATCTGTTTGGATCCTATATGAGAAGTTCTTCGAGATGAGAAATCATCTTCTCCATTGTGTAAATGAATTCTTCCAGAGTTATATTGCCTTGATTGAAACCCCAATCAATTATTCTGTCTTTCTTATCGATCCATGCTTTCTGCTCCTCAGTGGCCTTAACTTGCAACCTTCTTTCATAAATTCTTAAAATTTACTAAATTAAGGCATTGGGATGCATGTATTTTTCAATCATTTCTTGGAGTGAAATATGAGCTTCAGACACTCCCTTACCTCTTCTTCGTTTACCTTTGGTTCTCTACTTGGATCACCATTATCCCTGTATTGTAGGACTTTGATTTCCTTGCGTCCACCTTTCTTGGCCGAACTGGTTTCCATTTGTTTTGACAAGTAATAATAGTCCTTACGTCTCTTTGGTTTTCCCCTTATACCACAATGTATTTCTTGGAGTCACAATTTTATTTTAGCCCATTCTTTATTCTAGGGCTGTGAATACATTTCCCTTGGAAATGATCCCACCTATCCACTAAGAGTTGGCTATAGATGTCAGCACCTGAATCCTTCTCCTCATGTGACATTACTTGATTTAGATCCACCAGACTATCAAAACGGTTCCTTAGCTCAACCCTCAGGCCTTCAGTGGGGGGCTTCATCCAAAACTGCTTGCTCAGATCACTGGGGAACTGCCTGTTCTCCCCTACAAATGCAACCTTTAGATAGGATGGTGGCTGGAGAATGTTTGGGACCAAGGGACCCAAGACACTCCCCTCCCCCCCGACTCCCTATTCTTGGATGTGGCACTGCATCAGCAAACCGGGGAACCTTCTGTATTCCAGGAGGCTTGGCCACTCTCCCCTCCTCAAGCCTCCCTTTGTCTGGGGGAGGCATCGTAATATACAGTATCCGAGTCATACACCCGAGGCTTTAGTGTGTTAACTCGGCCAGACTACATGGCATGTGCATGCCAGCTTCATGCCAAGTATCTTATTTCTGTGTTCCAAGTTGTCCCGGTCAACACATGGTGTGAAATAAATTCATAGTGTGTAATTAACTACTCGACGCATCTATGTAAAATGCACATGGGTACATGATGTGTACTGCAGCTACACACTGTTTAACCCAATTTTACTTTCCAATGATTTAGCAATTCCTGATGGAATCTTTGGTTGTTCTTCATTTATTCTTAAACCTTTAAGAAAATGAAACACTAAATGAATATGATTAGTATGTTTAAGCATGTTAATTCAAATCATATTTAAAAATGAATAATAAGAAATGAAAACTCAAACACTATTTTGTATGGATAAACAATTAAATAAATAGTTATAAACTTAAATGCGACCTCTATGATATTACTTTTTGGTTCTGGGCATAGCAGAAGCATGGAGTGGTGGGATATATGTTAAAATTTCTTTTAATATTCATTAATCGAAACCATGTGTGAGGATCTTTTATATAAAATTTATAATTAATTTATATAATATCTAAAGAAATAAATATCTGGTCTTATGAACTTTCTTTGTTGAAGATCATTGATCATCTAAAAAGATCCTTTCAGATTACCTTCGTTGCGCTATGAGGATCCAAGGATAGAATCCATCTAGCGGTTAACCACATGTGCTCCAATGATCTCTGAGAAATACTAATCGATCACTGGGTTCTAGAATGGTGAATTGAATGTCTTATATTGTTTGTTCTTGATCGCTCGTTCTTTGGCCTTGAATAAATATTTCTTTCACTTCTCATTCTTGAGCAGGAGACAGATAGAGGAGTCGATAGAGAATTCATTGTGCACAACAATTATCTATTCTCAATTTTTTTATGAAATTTACAATAGACATAATCTTCTATTTATAGAATTTGGTTTTAGGTTAAAATATTATTTAAATATATGTAGGAAATTAAATAACCTTTAAAACCTTTAATAAACCCAATTCCATATAATAATAACATCATCATCATTATTTTGTGGTGCACAACAACTTGCACAATAACAAATATTGTGTAATGGTCATGTTAATTAATATTTGTCATAGACTTGGTCTTGGTCCATTTGAACTCCTATATCATTTATTGAACCACCAAATAAATATTTTATTTATAAATAAATATTTTATTCACAATCTAGTGAAAAAATATTAATTAAATTATTCCATAAATAAAATAAATTTTTTATTCATAATCCAGCAAATAAATATTATATATATATTCATGTAATCAAATAAATTATTTATTAAGAAGAAAATAATTATTTATTAACTTGTAAATATTAGAGATCAATAAAACTTGAATAAAATTATTCCTTGATCTTGAGAATAATATTTATTCTAATAATTAAATTCAAATATATTTTAATCGAGATCAACAGAGACACTATGTATGTGTCCCTCTAGAATTTTTTCTCGTTGGAATTAGGTGGGATTAAATAATGTCCAAGATTACTGTTTAGTAATAGGTCAAGACACCAAAGAGAAATAACTTAATGTCACAATGATGAAAACCACATACAAATGCTCACTATGTAATACAATCCCTTTGTCTCAATATCTCATCAAGAATGTTTCACATCCGTTTCACTATCCTATATGCTTGATACATATTTCTTTGACTATTTGAAATAAACACATCATTACACCATGTCTATATAATTTAGGGTGATAGTTCCATTATAATCAAAGGGATGAGATATCAGCTTCAATAAAGATGTAAAGGAAAAATCCTTCCTCGATTTATCCATTAATGACATGTCACTCATGAAGAACCCAATGTATCCAACTTTATGATGAGATGTTATCATCATGGTTTACAAAATACATCTACATACGCAAGTTGTAACATGAATTAATAATAATCTTAATGTATAAGTACCATCACACATGCTTGAAGATAGGAATATTTGATGGAACCAAAACATGCCGAATTTCTATTGGTGGGTATGCTTTCATAATCTCATATCTTGGAGATTACCAAGTGTGAACCTCATGAGAAGAAGCATCATTAGCTTATGTGTACTCACACCTAACATTCTATATACTATTTTCCCCATCATAGTGTGCTATACAATCACAAAACATTATTTAAGAATATCGTTATAGCACAAAAAAGTTCTCATCATAGTGGGGAACTACTATGACAAAATCAATGTGACATATACTATAAGAAATTATTACATTAGTTTCATGTAGTACAATGATAAATATGTAATAATAATTTTTATTAATATTCAATACATCAAATATAAATGTAATCAAAGTATAAACAGTTGGTCTTAGGAAACCAACTCCAACCGAGAGAATGTGCATGAAAACCATTTAAATGACACTTTCCAAAGATTTCATATTTTTTTGAAATTATATAATCTAGAATCTTCTCAAAATACTTCCCTCAAGGGATAAACTCTGTCTTCATTTAGTCACATCATATAAATTTCTTCAAATATACATTATGATGTAAAATGATAGATCGATTATAAGATAAAAACTTTCATAAAGTTGGGAATAGTTATTTAAACTTGTTCAATAAATTGTTCAGCTATGACAACATACTCTTTTACATATGTTCTCCCCCATTAATAAATACACCACCTTTAATTCAATACATGGAAAGAAAAAATAAAATAAATGGGAATAGGGTGGAACTTATTTTCTCTTTAATGAAATCAATAAGGTTTCTAATTTCTTCTCAACCAAGATACTTATTTCTTTCTATCACCATGTTTGGATGAACTATTCAGGCTTATATTTTTTTACTTTCTAAATAATTTTTTTTGGGAAGCATGAATTTCTTACTTCTATTAATTGTCTCTTTGTATAGGAATTTTAACATTTCATAATCCAACAATGAAAATAAATATCATGGTGCTTGTTGTATCTTATTTAGCATCTCTTCTTGGGATAGCATAATTTTCAAACAATGTGTTGAATAATGTCCAACCTACTTGCACCTCCCATATAGTTCTTAATGAGTTCTCGTGTTATCACCTTTTGATAACATATCATTAAATTTGATTTCTTCTTAACTTGGATTTTTTTACTTTAGTACTTGAACTCTCCTATGTTTTCTCCATTATTCTTGTAAATTCCAGTGGAACTATCCAAATGATCATACACTACTTATAGTATAGTCTGATTTCTTCAAACTCCCATAAGGTCTCTCATGTGTTCTTTTCACCAAACCAGTCTCCTCATTCTTATCTTAGGCCATATTTCCATTATAATACTTATTTTTTCCATTAATACCAATACCCATTTCTTGTTTAAATGAGTCAATAATGTGTCCCCTTCTTCCACAATTGATGCAACATCTCATTTTTAGTGAAAAATCATTTATATATTACTTGGGAATGTTATTTTTGTTATTTAACAAGGTATTATTATCTACTTTAATCATATTATGACTTTTAGGTCTTATTTTATATATAGTTTTTTCACATTTTTGATTGATTTTGATATTAATTCTCCACTACTATGACCAATTTGACTGAATATTCTATAAATATCTCCAAAACAATTAAATATTCCTGAAATAAATAGATTCTTTCCTTCATTCTATAGTTTTGGATACATCTTAACTTCTCTCCCTCTTGAAATAGGCTTTCCTTTTCTTATAAAAGAGGAGGTATTCTGCCAAAAATAAAAATAACTATGCCCAAACCTTATTTAACCCAAAAAATATCCAACAATCTATAATATTTTATTTTTAAATAAACTTTGGCCAACATTTAATGCTTTCTATTTTTTTGAAAAATTATTTTTAATTGGGATTATTTTGGGGAATATATTATTCAATACTTTCTTCCATCCACCGTTGATTCTATAGTGGGTTCCTTTACAATATTATTTCTCCACTTTCATACATATTTTTATTTTAAACCTGCACTCTGTATGAAACCTTAATTAGTATTAACATGATTTTTTTTTCTATGGATGGTAGTTTTTTTAAATATTGGTATGAATTGATCATCATTTGATCTTAAGATATTCTTTTTATATGATAGAGGTATTTTAGTATAAAAAATCTCATTAAAAACATTTTTATATGATACTCTTCTCTCAAATTCTCATGACAACTTAACTTGAACCACTTACATATTTATTAGTTTGACATAAAATTTAAGGTACCTCATATTGAGGATGTTTTCATTATATTAAACTAATCTCAATCTATTTTCACACGCCCTTTTGATCTTCTTAAAATTATCACTGGTCATCTGGATATTTTCATGAAATATATTATTGAGTTACTTTATTATGTTAGCTTTGAATAGTAATTTTGAATTTTTAACATAATTAATGACTCTTTGTTTTTATCTAGTGCATCTAACTTTTCCTCTATTCTTTTCAAGGAGCATTTTATTATCACATATTCTCCCTCAAGGTGGGAAATATCACTATGTAATTATTTGAAAATTTCAATAAAGTAGTTTCATATTTATATAGATTAGGTTGGATTTTCTTCAATTAAGAACAGAATATTAATATGTTTTTTCAAGTAGGTCTTCTGAAATAAGATAGTCCCCCACTTGTTCTTAATTCATCAAGGGGATAATCATGAGAAGATATATTTGTTACCTCCTTTTCATGTAAATTATATGCAATACATGTGGTATAAATTTTTTCCATCTCCTTACTTGATTATTTCTCAAAAAATAATAAATAGTAATGCTAGGTATTATATCTTCATGATTGTATCATATAAAAGTTATATTTTCACCTTCTTAGAATATTAGGGATTCCCCTTTTATCTTTCACATTTCATTATTCCTTATATTATTTAGAGACTTGAAAGAGATAAAATTATATCAAGTAGTTGAAATTTATTCTCTAAGACTACACTTAATGACTACTTGTAAGAGAAGCTCAAAACTTCAAACTCCTAATAATTAGAGATTTTTTAGTATATAATTATAGGATAAACTTTAGCTTTGATACTACTTGATAGGATTGGTTGAGTCATGGTTAACACTCTGATGGGGGTGAATTAGTATTGGTAACTTATTAAACAATTAAAAATTTCATCCTTCTTTACCTATGAAATTATTTAGTGAATGCATATCACTCTATTTTCTCTCACTTGGTCTACATATAGGTTTATAGTTAGTAAATTAAAACCACAAATAACACTGGGGTTTGTTAATGGGGTTCTCCACCATTGTAGATGAGTACATATTCAGTATATAGAGGCTGTTAACCTACTTGCACACACTAATATTTTATTATCAAGGAGAATATAAGTTGATTGTATATCCTTGGACCTATAATACTAGAACTATCCAGGTGAAATATAATCACTCACTTAGAGTTTAGGTACTGGAACCAACCATAATTTTTTTTTCAATTATAGATTTCTTCCCTCTTATTTATAAAGTGTAATGACCCAAGATTTCAGAGTATATTCTCCTTAAATAAATAATACATTAAATATAATGTTTCAAAATTTATACCAAATAAAAATTAAAAACATTATATAATTTGAATATTATATATGACTATTAAAACATAGCCACTAAATTTTCTGGTATAAAATGAAGTAACCATATCACAAAAATTAATAAAAAAAGTAAGAAGAAAAGACATTAAAAAGTAAATTTATTACTTATGAATCCCATTTTTTTGAGACCAGAAGGGTGGAATATTCACAAGGGGTTACGATGGAAAAATACTCAAAAGAAATTGAGAAAATATGCTTTGAGAAAAAAGATATACAGGGGGTGTTCAAGCTCGTGGAGATTTTTACAAGATCAGTTCTAGATGAACTACCACCAAAAAATACAACCCAAGATTATCTGATTCATAGGTATTATGTAGTGATTATAATGGGATATGTAAGTACAAATTATGAGTATATCAATATTTCATAAAATATTCATATATATATATATATCATGAATTTTTATACTTTTGGGAAAGTTATTTTTTATCAATTCACTTTTTTCTTGAAAAATATATTTTCTCGAAATTGAAATTTTATTTCAAGGAATAAGTTTATTATGGATAATTAATAAAAAAAATATATTAATCATATAAATAAAAAGTTAAAATTATATTAATTAGTAATTTATAAGAAATGGGAAGAAGAATAGATAATATAACAAATTCCATTTCCCTATAAAAAATAACTATTGACTATATAATATATGTTTTTAATTAAAATATAAAATATATAAATTTTAGGATGTAAATTTTATAAAATTAATCACTTTTTTTTGATTTATCATCGAAATATTATCTTAAGATGGGTTTTTCATATTTTTCTAAAAAAATTGATTTTTAAGTGAATAGTAAAATATTTTGTTTTAAAAAACACTCTGTATTTATGAAATTTTTAGTTTATAAAAATGATTTAGAAATTTATGAAATAATTTTATAGAGAAAATTTACATTTATTAGTTATATTATAAATTTTAAAATATTGATTCTAGTTTGCAGACCTAGATTTAATGTTTTAGTACTTATGAAATATTTTTCTCAAGAAATTATTTTTAATACATTATATAATTATTATTTTAATATTCATTTTAATATATTTTATAAATTTAATAAAATAAAATAGATATAAAATTTAGTATTAGTAGGCCCAAATTATATAATAAATACCATTTTTTAAGCATAGTGGATACATTACTTAGTTAAAAACTAGTTACCACTATAAAAAAATGGTAAAAGTAAAAATCTACGAGTAAATGACCTAAAAAATGTTTAAAACATGTCTGAGAATGTGTGGTTGAGAAATTTATCAACCTTATCACTTAGAATCTCTATTATATATCAATTTTGGAGATAATTTATTTTATAGTGACTTCCCATTATTAACGAATAATGTGTATTTACAAAAATGTCATCCCTTTTCACTTATATAAGGGGCTATCCTCTCTTCACTTATTATCACACCAATACCACTTATTTTCAGCCAAAAATATTTAAAAAACTCTCCCAAAAACTCCTAGACACATTAAATAGTATATGGTGTTCTCAAAACACCACCCCTCAAAGGTTTAACCTCCTTCACAAAGAAGATAATCCAAGTAGTAAGGTAAGAATTTCTTACCACTCCTTTCTCTTGTATATTTAAATATGATCACTTATTATTTATAAAATTCCATTAAACAATATTAAAATTATAATATAAATATAAATATTATATTTATATGTTATTCTAATGATGGTACAAGCTTGAACCACCCTTCCGTTTTTCATTAAGAAAAACGAAAATGTGAAATGTGTGTATGTGCAGACTACCGCCACCATGAAGAAACACATTTTTTTTACTTAACTACAATAACATGGATATTTAAAAAGTTAATTTAATTTATATTTATTATATTTATAAACTATTTAATATTCTAAAATTATAAACCATATTACTCCACTCACCCATTCTATGAAAATGAAATCATCATCCATGCGTACGTGCGAACTACCACCTCCATGAATTAATGAATTCTATTTTTTTATTATGATATTTCATATATGGTTATAATAATGGGTTTAAAGTATAAATATTATTTTCATTATATTAATAAGGTTTTGTTTAAACAAATTTATATACCTATTAATGGTACGAATGATAAAAAATCATTATAAAAATAACCGTCTTAAACAAGAGAACTAAGAAGGAAAAAAAATTTATTCATATTATGTAATTATCTCATACCCATAAATTATTCTCATATTTTTTTATAATTATAATATATCACATTAATAAACACTAAATTATATCATTATTCAGCTGGCATAGTGATATTGCAACTAAATCACCTCATAATCATACATAGTCTTGGTAGATTCATGTTCTGGTCAATTTGGTCCTTAAAAAATGAAACAAAATTTTATAATGGATGAATATGAAAGCATAATAAATGGTATAATATGATATAAATATTTAAATAATGATTTTTTTCTTAAAATCATACATCAATACTTAACTCATTAATTAAAAAAATACCTTTCATTGGTTAAGAAAATCACCAAAGCGTACTTATTATCGATTTCATATTAAAGGATAAATAATGAAACCCAAAATAAAAGAAATTTAAAACTTCATAAATTATTATAATTTATCCATTATAGTAACATTAATTCTCTTAAAATGATATTTTTTAAGAAGAATGAATATAGACAACTCTACTACAAAACTAATACAAATGGTCAAAATTTTTAATACCCTATATGATAAAATAGGTAAAAACTAACTAATATTCATTTATATAATGATTGGAAATTTTAAATAGTGTTAGGTATTAATATGGTTGGGAAATTATTTATTTAGATAGTTATTTTTTTATATATGAGGTTAGAGCACATTCGTAGAAGACATGATCAATCGTAATGGTTACTGGTCTCAATTTTCAATCCCTTGATACATACTTATTATTATACACATTTATTTATTTTTAATAATGTATTTACTAACCAATTAATTTCATGTGGGATAATCATCTTATGTTTCATGATATTTTATGGATCATTTCTATAACACCCTCTCATATTCTTTTGATTCAAACATTCCTTAAGCAGTATGTGACTTTGCTAACTCAAATATCTTTCTTTGAGCTATGTAGTATATTTTTAACTTTGAACTTAAATGTTCCCTATATTAAATGATATCATTTTACATATGATTTCCAATTTTTTTATTCAGGGGAAAATGAGTTATTAATTCAAATCCCTTTCCATGAATAATTTCTTTTTTAATAAAAATATAATATCTTTTGAATAATTCCCTCCCTCTATAAAGTGCTTATTTATATAAAATGGATATTTCATTCAAGTTTATGTTTTTAATTATTTATATTTTTATCCTTTCTTATTTTTAATTCCAAATATGTATCAATTCATGTGATTTTAATACTTTTATTTTAAAGATAAGTTTGTTACTCTCTTTTATGAGTTTACTTAAATTTTCCTTCTTTTCTAAAAAGGGATATATTTTCCCTGGTCTTATGTTTTATAAATAAACATCTAAATTATTTTATGATATTTCTATTTTGGGTGATTTGATTTTGTATCAATTGATCTGGTTTATGTGGTTATTTATGTGATACATTTTTGAATGTAATTTAAAACCCATTCTTGTTCAAGGGTTTCGATAATGTGGTTATTATATGTTTTCTTTTGGATGAAAATTATATGGTTAATATTTAAGTGATGTGAAATATTGATATAGACCAAAAATTAATTTGGAAAATATTTCATCTCATGAGATAATTATGAAACATATATTGATGCTTGATCCAAAATGGGAAACAGGTTGTGATGCCTGATCGGTTATGGGAAATAGGTTGTGATACTTGATACACTATGAGAAATAAGTGATGATTCTTGATCCACTATATTGTGTTTCTATGATTATATTAGTGATATAATATTTTGATATGTGAATATACTATGCTCCATGGATCATGATTTTTGTCTCATGTTTTCCCAATATTTACTCGATGTTATATTTATGATCATATGGGATTATTTTTTATCATATATTTCTACATGAAATATTTTTTATGATTCCATGTTCTTTTAATCTAATATTTCTATCCTGCTTATTTTTTCTCCCATTCTTAGGATCTCACCCTAGGTATCATGTTGATATATTTATTTTTACCTTATAGGGTGTTTGAACTCACCAATTTCTTATATTTCCATTTCCCATGGCATAAGGATGATTTTAACTTAGGAGATGTTTGGAATAACATATAATATTATTTAATTATATGGAAATATTCACAGGCATTTTAAAATAAATATATAGTCTTCAAAGACACTAACCCACTCAATTATCGGGATGTTGAGTTTATTATGTAATGTAATGTTTTAATTATAAAAATTATGTTGAATAAATTCATGTTAATCTTGGTTCACCTCATGAAGTGTGATTAGAAAACTAGAATTTCTCCTCTCTTGACACAAATAATAATATCTCCTTACTCAATGTGCATAAATGTTAGGGCTGTTTCACATAGAAAATCGTGGTCTATCTCTAACCTTAAGATAGAAATATATCACAGGGATATGTCTTTACAATATAATAATATCATATTTGTGATTAATTAATCTTTTTCTCATTTTTCCCAAATATTAAGTGTCATCAACAAGGTCAATCCCTCTCTTCCCTCTTATTCTTCATCAATGCATAAAGAAAATATTTATTTTATAGTGTTGGATATTTATTTATCTTTTAGGAACAAAATATGTGGGATATAAGTTGTTTCAGGTATATCATTTCTTCATTTGAATTCAATGGATCTTAATAAATGTAACAACATTATATCTCATACAAAAATCCACCATATTCAATTCTTTAAATATACTTCCAGAAAATACATGAATATGATTTTCATAATATTAAACATTATTTAGTTCTCTATAAATCTCAACCTTCAAACCTATAACTTCTATGGTCTTAAAATTCATTTAAAATAATCATATATAATCTCTTTATATTATACTAAAGAATCATTCTAATATTATTTAGCTGAAACTTTAATTGTCATGAAATTCTCTCTCTTCTTTAACCTTTCTACAAAACCTATATCTTAATAAATCCAAGTATGTATAATACAAAACACAACATTACCATCATGGTTTAAAAAAATATATTGTTGTGTAAATCATTCCCAAAATAATTTCCTATATCTTTCACTACAGTGGGTAAATCTCCTCCTTCCCATTTCACAAAAACCATATGATGGCCATTTTCCCATTGGTGTATCCACACCTCAAAATCCAATACTGGCCTTGATTGGTATTTCTTCTATATTCATTTTTCATCATAAAATTTATCTCTTTTTGAATCATGGATAATCACAATTATAGTTGTGATATTTAATTTTTAAGAAACAATACATCCTTATCTGGTTTTATTCTTATTTATAATTCATTTTCCTTAAGTATTACTTCTAAAGATTTTTTTTCTATATGATAAAAACTTACATAATTTAATAGTCATATTACACATATTAGTGTAAAAATTTCCTTTTTAATATTTCCCAATCTAAAGTTTCCCAAGTAATTTTTTGTTAAACTTATGTAATATATAATATACTTTCCTTTTTCATATTTTTTCCAATGCCTCTAACAAAAAACTTACACAGACTCAAAAATATTTTACTCGACATATAAATATATTACGTATCACTACATACACATTACCATATTTATCAATTAATAATACATAAGATATTGATTTTTTTCGATTATAAACTTTATTTGTAAAATATCTTACGCATACATATCTCATTGATCATCGAGACATTTCAAATTTTACTTTTTCTGGTAATATATTACATATCATTTACCTTTTTAGTTTTTTAATAACCTAAATTTTTTAGAACCATATCCATATTCATCAAAATCAGTTCTTAACCAAACATTATCAAATTATACTACCATAAGATATAGTATTATTCAATCTTGATAAGTAAAAGTATGGTACTTTATAGTTGTAATCAAAAGATCCTTCATAGAGATAAGATGGCCACCATTCTTCCGACTCCATGGATTTCCTATACACTTCCACTTATTAAAATATGCTTAAATAATTTTTATATTAAATATCAAGTATAAAAATACTTATCCTTTATATATATTTTCCAACAAAATATACATCACTTAATATAAATATTGAGAGAAAACCAAACACCTTAAAAACATTTCCAACTACATCAAAACTATAATTGAACAACTTTGATTTGAGTGAATGGAGCTTAAAGAATTTATAATGGCATCATACCACTTTCTTTGTCATAAAAATATGATAGTATCTCACATCACTTATAATATTTAAATAATTTATTTAATCCTCATATAACATTCGCTACTCATATTACATAATATTATCCATCTTGGGAACTC
This sequence comes from Viscum album, assembly GCA_963277665.1. Classification (NCBI taxonomy): domain Eukaryota; kingdom Viridiplantae; phylum Streptophyta; class Magnoliopsida; order Santalales; family Viscaceae; genus Viscum; species Viscum album. The sequence goes on from OY728158.1 coordinate 11,272,474, forward strand.
TAACCTTCTTCTTATCAATTAGCTTGATAAGTCCATCTATCTTACAAGCTATTTTTATTCACTATATATTTGCATCAAAAATATAAACCTCATGATCATGAATAATAAATAAAACACAAACACAAATTTGGTTTAATATAAGTTTTATTTTACCATTAGATTCTTTTGGTGACATGGAAAGGGAAAGAATCTGTAGAAGAAGTAAAACTCCTGGGGAATTCCAAACAATGTAATTTTTTAGGAAATTTATAATTCATATGGATAATTATAATAATATTCAAAATAAATATACGAATAATAATTATTATGTATATATTGATTCATTTAATGATAAAATAATATTATTTTAGGATCCCCATATCCCAAATGAAGTTGTTTCTATTGATGATGATTAAATATCAAGAAGTCTAAAGGTGAAGGATATCTACTTATCATAAAAGAAAGATAATGATTTAAAAGAATAAGACATGAAATTTAGATATTATAATAAGTATCAAATGTTTTAGGTTGACCGACTAATGATTAAGGTTGAAAAATTTAAATACCTAAAAAAATGAGTGATTAAAGTGACTAATAATCTAATGAAAAATAATGATTCTTGGGGTAATTAATTAATTGATATGACTTTAAAAGTACATAATATCAAATCTAGTTCCAAGTAGAATGGTCTTAACTAAAAATGAGTTAAAAAATTGAAGGCCAATAAGGGTGATTTTTTTCACAAACAGTAGAATTGGTCCAAGAGAAATAAAGACTAAAGAAATTAACGGTAATCCTTAAAGATTCTATTTCTTTGATAAATAATAAGATGAAATAATGAAGTGATATACTGGATAAAATTTCTCATGCATTGGATGATGAAATGTATAAAAGGAATATGACAAGGGAAGACATCAATTCTTAACTTGTGGAAGAATAAAAATGTTCCAACAACATGAAGAGGAATTAATATTTATGAGAAAGATAGTTAGAAAAATCCCATTCCATGGGTAATATAGTTTGAAAATATTATTTAAATTTTTTATTTGAGTGGCCTTTGGAAGGTAATAGTATGATGATAAGAATCATGTCATTTTAGAGGATAAGAATATTTTTTTATATCACTAAGTTTGTGTTCAATGGTAAAACATGGCCTTGTACATGATAGAACCCCTTCGAATCATGAGAAGAAGAGAACTATGGGAGTTCCCATGAAAATGAAAAACAATGGGTGTAATTGGTACACAATCAATAAGTTCCCTATAATAAGTAAATACAAACACACGAGTTCTAAATGTAGGTATGGAGACATGTTTTTTATTTTGAAATACATGGTCATATTTTATGTTTTTTTATAAAGCATTGAAATATATATCTTTATATGAATTTGGTGAAATGTTTTTATAGTGGATTTACCAACCACAGTAATGATGGTTTATATTTTATTCCAAAAATTCATACAATGATAATTAAATTAGTAATATAGATCTTACTAGAATATTAGTTGGAATGAATCTTGAAATTTTTTGTGCATTCCATGAAAAATTGATTCTTTTAAAAAATATATTTTAGGGGTTTGTTGAAGAGGATCACCGAGATAAATATAGTTTTAATAGGAGTTCCCTATTTTTTAGTAAACAAAAAGTGTCTTAGAAATAGAAAAAAAAAATAATTTGAAAAGAGAAAGAAGTTCACATGTGGATAAATCTCATATGAAATAAGTATCCCATGGTATTGTATGTGTTAAGAAATGTAATTATTATCATAGATTAAACAAGGAATTAAGAAGGTTTGGAAAAATGGAGTAAAATTAGAAACATTTCAATAAATCCTTATTGTCAAGATTACATTGGAAGTATATCTAGTGCATTGGGATATGAATAAAAAAATCCCAATAAAGTTAAAGATAAGTTGGATTTTATTAGAAGTATTTCAAATCAAATGATTGATTCAAAATTTATGGATAATAGAAAAGTGGTAGTCTATAGTGACTCATAATCTTCCTTAACTTGAGAAAAGTGAATGTTCCACTCTCACCATGTATTTAAATTCATTAAAAAATATTGATGTTTTAGTTGGTTTTCAAATAGATGTGATTTATGGGAAGATTTCTAAAAAAGATACAAGTGATATCAAAGATTTCTCTAAAGTTTCAATTGATGCTGGATTAGTAAAAGTTATATTTTTTAAAATTTTTAATTATAATCATATGATCTTAACATGAATAATAAAAGAAATTACTTGTGGTTTTCTTTTTGGTATCATGGTCTAGTTTATGTTTTGGTGTCAAGGGTACGTATTGGTATGCTACCTTGAATAGGAAACATGAAAATTCGATGGAAAAGCACAAAAAATAAGAGTTTTTATGATTTATTTGTTTTGATATAACATATGACATGATATATTTGTTTTTTGGATATGAAATAATGATATTTAAGGATAAATATATTGGTGATTATAAATTATATATTTAGTGATGAAGTTGAGAATGTCAAGGGAAGTTTGGATATAGATATGTAAAAGGTGGGTCCTCCATCAACCAAGGAGAGATACTCAATGACAGATGAAGAAATTTTATTTTTAAACTGGTATTAGTTTTATTTATAGATATGATATATAAAGAATAAATTTTGTATATATCACGCATATTTTATAATTCATGGTTTATTCATTAATGGTTTTGTGAAAGTGTGGTTGAGATCATTAGACTAGTTCTTGGGTAGAATCTTAATGTTGTGAATGATTATAACTTTTGGAGTATAGTGAGTTAAATAGGTAATAGTCATTTTATTAGATTAATATCTTATTTATTACATCGATTTATGAATCAGTAGGCTTATATGTTTTCTTGATGGATCATTGCTAAGTGGTATGTTTACATACTAAATATAATTGAGTATGCAAACTCAATTTTATTATTTTCTTGATCTTGGAAGGAAAATATAGAATTGTGTAAACAAGGGAACATTAATATGGAAATTATTTAATTCTTGAAGCGTATAAAAAGTTGGTGAGCCTATTATCTACAATTTAATATAAATAATATGTTTATAAAGAGGGATATGATCTATTAACGATGCCATTATGCTCATCATAAATATAGGATAATAATTCCATGTAAAAAATGGAATTAAAGTTGTTAATTGATATTAAATGTAATGATTAGTGTTTATTTAAGTAACCTAACAAATGGTATCATATATTTCCTCCAAGAACCTTACAAGAGGTATTAAATAACTAGATCTTTTTTCTGACATCAAGAAAATATGGGAGTTATGTTTTTTATTTTACTAGATCCTCATTGAAATGGTTTTCCAAAGATTCTTTATCCATTACCCTTTTAAAATATATACTTTTTTACTTTATTTCAATGGGGGGTTAGAAAAAATCATGAATCTAAAGGATGTTAAAGTGGGAACACCATGAATTTGTAAATTCTCTATTATGGGGGATTAGATAACATCATGGAGCTTATGAGGCATGTGATTGGTATCATAATGTTTAGTTATCATTATAATTCATGATAAATAGTATCCAATAAATCTAAAGTGGGAAAATATTGGCATCCCAATTGTGAAGTATTGGATTTATTGTCAATTAAAGTAATGAAGTTGTGTTGGGAAGTGGTGGAATATGTATCCAAACATGTTGGCACTATAAAATACCCATTTCTATTAGTGTAAACACATGATTTGGGGGAGGGGGGGGGGGGGGTAAATAAGTTGTTGAATTATTTTTTCCAAAATAAATTTTTTATTGAAAACTTTAACCACATTTGGTTCTGAACCATAATTTCCAATTATGGATGTTGAATCAATTTTAGGTTTAATCAAGCAATCACATAATAAGTAATGAAAGTAAAGTAAATAAAGAGAACAAACAATTTTTTTGCACAATTATTTCTCTAAGGAAATCTCTTTGTCTTGATTAGATGTTTACTCTAATCATAGATTATCCACTACAATTAATTATGGACTATAATGGTACCACACCGAAACATATCCCCACTATTTACACACTTTTCAACTTATCATAGGACTTCTCTTACAAAATTTTCACTGTATGTCTTTCAATAAATTCTCACTGTAGTCATAGAGTTCTAATGTGATCTACCGATATACCTAGAGTTCCACTAGTTTGATGGATTTGAACTGTGTATATGGAATTTTTTTCTTTCTAGTCATTTTTCTAAAGTAGTATGCTTATTAGCTTAGGGATGAAACAACATCCATTAATCGATCTCTTTATTCTCAAAAAAATGTCTTCAAATGATATAATATTATTTAAGAACAGTACATAAAACTCTATCTCTATTCCACCTCAGCTTCAAAACTATTCAAAATAAAAAAACTCACTTTTTCTTATCAACTAAATTCTCAATCATTAATAGGCTCGACACATATATTTGAATATTAATAATAGATTGAATTCTTCATAACCTATTTCTTCATCTTCTTATAGCTTTGACACACCCAATCTGATCATAGAATAATGACTATATTCATTTTCTTGTTTCATCTTTGATAACCATATGATCTTCACTTAAATATAAGAATATAATCAACATATTACTTAAGATTTGTTTTGTTCTTCAAACTAGGATCATGATATTTACATTCATTAAAAAAAAATCTATCTACTTATTTTTTATATGTAAATCACCTGAAAATATATTCAATATATTTTCATTATATAAAATCTCCCATCAAAATTGGTGCCCACAATCTCATTAACCATTTTCTTAGTTTTAATGTATATGAAAATGCTACATGATATCAAATTTATTTTTATCTACACAACCATAATCACCTATAAATTTATAGGATTATACTTCCCTTTTTTATCATTCTTTTCTTGGTTGAATGTATCTTTTAGATTCTTTAACCAAGAGGCTCAAGATCATCATCATATTCATCTCAAAACATATCCATAGAAATACATAGCATATGAATTTATCATAGATTTATAATAAATCAAACCACAAGTACATTTGATGGATAACTAAATTTCTTCAATATTCCAAAGACATAATAATAACTTCCCAGCTCAATTTAGCAATAAGAGCTCTAGTCACTTGAGAACATAGATGCATATTGTCTAACTAAGTCCTAACATAAATCCCATTTACTTGTTTCCTTTAAAAACATTTCAGATCATTTCAATAAACCTTACAATCAATTTTATCATTGATCATAGACTGATGAATTTCAAATATTCTATTTTAAAATCATTAAATAAATATATAATTGATATTCATCAATCTCATATTCATATGATATTGTATTTAATAGAAAATAATTTTGAATTAAAAATTTCTTATAATATTATAATCATTGAAAAATATACGTAGCACTATATGATTTAATTTTCATCAGAATTAAGTTATTATCTCAATAATTCATTTATTTTATTACATTTATTAATCAATCCAAGAATCATCCTAATTTATTTCCACTTAAAAATATAAATTTTGGAATATTCATATTTTAGACTACAGAAATCTAAAATTTCTCAAAATATTATTGTTTACATTGAAAGATGCTTCTGTATATAATGTTTACACAACTTAATAAATTATTTTTACATAGATAATATTATTTTTTAAACTAAACCAACTCATTTTTACGAAGATGAAACCTTTGTATATTATGATCATGTAGCTTTGGATAATGTTTACACAGACACCAAATCATGTATACATAGAGGCTAGATGATGCTTACACACAACTCTAATTAGATCATATGATTTTTACAAAGCATTGAATCATATATACACAAGTTATTCATCCCTGAGATGAGGCATACACAGATTCTTAAACTTAATCAAATTTCAAACTTGGACTCAAAAATCCAAAATTCCTCCAAATAAATTTTAAAATCACTTTCAATCATATTAGGGATTCTTCAATCACTTATAAAACACTTTAAATAAGTTTAGAAATTTATAAAAACTTCTAAAATTAGTTAGGTTTTTTCCCAAGAAATATTATAACATATAAAATCAACATCGAGTATTCCATGAACCTTCACCAACAATTAAAAAAAAACTTCACTTAAGGAATTAAAACCTTTATCCATAGATTATTAATTACTATATTCAGCATCCTCTATATATATTATTCTATGGTTGGTTTCTTAAAAACATTGGGTGACTAAACTCTCTAAATCAGCTAGATTTTAACTCCATTAACAATAGATCTTAAATCTGTACAAAATAGACAATATTTCATAATTTTATAACCTATAATAGAAAACAATTTCACACACATAACACCTATCTTGGACATGAGGACTAGAACACTCAAACTTCCGATGTATAGGAGAAAAATTAATTTCAACCAACGCAACCAAACCCCTTTTATAATATATGAATTATATATAAATATCAAATATAAGAAACCTCTTCTCATGTATCCATAATACATGGGTATCCTTAATGTCTTTGTTTTGGTTGAGTGTAATCTCACTCTATCACCCATTTCTCTAAGACATATATTGACATGATTTATAGAAAAAGAATATAACTGTACACCCAAGGGAACTTTAATCACACACTTTATATTTATTTTTAATACACTAAGCTTCTAAATACAAAAAAATTAATGTTAATATTCAATAATTATAGTTTTTCTCTCTCCCTTTATGATAATAAACAAAAAGGAGGGAAAATCCTTTTCTATATCAATTATTTACAGCTGAACTGCAAGGGAAGGCCTTCAAAGGGAAAATTTTCCACCCCCTCACTCATCCAAATTAAAGAACAAATATCACCCCTTTATGTTCTATTCCATTATTAATATAAGGATAAAACCATTGAAATACTTAGAAAAGTTCCTTAGGAAATTTAACTCTATGTCTATGTAGGATTTCTTGGTGTAGAAAACAAGAGTGGTTTTACTAAAGCCTAAAATCTTTACATTTAATGTTTTCAATGTGTCATGAACTCTATATTTTAATTCTTTAAGGATATCTAGACATATTTTCAAGAAATTAAATGAACGTGAACTAAAATTTAAAAAACACATAATAAATATTTATGCGAAGGAATGTTCTCCCCCAAAAGAATAAGAGTCACTCCCCTTTATAACTTGATTTATTATAACAATAATAAACTTGGGAAAGTGATTATCATATCCTAATATTCAACAGTTTTTTGGAAGGTCCAAATTTATAAATTCATTTAAAAATAATAAATATTTGGTAACTTCCCCGTATTTTTTTCTCCCCCTTATAGGATTCTTTCCATTCATCATCATAGTTGATTATTCTTCAACCAATATACTATAAGAAACCTTGGTAATAGTTTTTGTCTCATATAAATTGACAATGAATGCAAATTGATATAATTTTCATGATCAATATAAATCCTAACTATACAAACATTATTTCATTGATCATTTATTCCTGTTTATACATTCCCTTTAATTACCTCTTTAAAATATCTAAAAAACATGTTTGGGAATAAAATGTACCTCTATCATCTCTTTAGTTATAGAATAAGGGAAGATACCTCTTTCTAAACCTTGAAAATCAATTTTTACAACTCTAAAATGTCTTATATTATTCATGACATCTTGCTTCTTCACTTTCAAAATATTTTCATGTTGAGGAAGTATGGTTTTTAATCCTTTCCCAAGTTTCTTCTTAGTAATAAATGATATCTTAAATTGATTTTTAAAGACTCATTTATCTTTTAAAACTTGCTTTAACTTTACAAATTCTAATAGATGATCTAGACATGTAATTAATATACCTTTAAGTAGATGATTACCCTTTTCCTTTTTTGTCAAATTATTATATGTTTAAATAGATTTTGAACTTGAAACCATTGGTTCTTTTCAATTTCCTATTTTAAATTACTTATTTCTACTCAGCCATGTCAATAATTTGTTAAGATTTTGTAAAAAAAGAATTTAAATTCCACATTGATTTTTATTATATATTAGTTTCCCTTTTTAGGTATCCTCTCAACCTCTTCAATTGATATTTATTCTACCATGACAATCTTTGTGTTCCTTCCTTTGATTTACTCCCTTTTTGGTTTAATATTTTTCAATTATTTCATGAATTTCATAGACATATTTAATGGTCCGTGGTGTGAAATTTTCTATAATAATAGAGTCATATTATCTTCTCTAGTGTAACATCTATCTCAACCTTCAGAACTACCTTCTCATGAGAAACATTCTCAGCAGATTTATTCACTTATTATCTCATCAAGGAATCCATGTATTTCCTTGTTACCTACTTCTTAAACTATAGCCACATATTATCATCAACATATGAATAATGTTGGGTTAGTACACACCGAAATTACTTATAAAAATGGCCATATATATTTCCATTTTCATAGAAATTATCCGGCCTTTCAAACCAATTATTGAGAGATAGATTTTTTTGTATATGTGAAAATGGATTATTTTCAATAGGTTTGTTATTAGGTTTTGATCTCCTCACATTTTTTATATAATTATACCACTTTTATCATTTGACATATTATTATAGTATTCTATGACCATGTGCCTAAACTTATATCAACTCTAATACTTTCCAATAAACCACTTTCTCATCATTCATATAAAAATATGTAAACACATTTCTTCTTGAGAACCTTACTATTTGTGGGTTGTTTTCCCTTTATTTTATGCTCTGTTTTGGGGGTTTTGCTTTTTATACATTATTTTATAATCTCTTTATATTTTGGTGGGTTTATTTTCCTTTTTCTTCACTAACATTTGGACACAATTTTACTTCTTCCTATCATTTATAGACGAAACATATTTAACACTCACAAATTTATCATGGTAGTGGGATATGTTCCTCCAAGAGCATGAGGTGGATACTTCTCTATATGTTCTCACACTCTCTTTACCATAATCATGATTTTATTTTGAGAGAATACTAATCTCTAATACTTGAAAGGAAACACTTCTCTTCTTAGTTTTTTAAGAAGGTTTAGCGTGTACTGATTCCAAATATTTCAATTTTGCTTCATTCTCTAAGAAGTTCATGTTGAGAGAATATTTCCCATCCTTAAATTATTTAAATCTATCTTCCCAATATCTCTTTAAATGTTTATATATTTTCCCAATGAATGTAATTAATTTCATATAATGAACAATCACCCACTTTCACCCTTTTTACATTCACATCTAACTGTGAATTATTAACATTCATAGTGACTTTTTGGATATTTTATAATGCATTGATTACATTAATAAAAACATATTTAAACACCCCCTTTTTAGAAACTAATATTTGAAATTTATCAATATCTTGAAAATATTATTCATTGAAAAGTGAGATTATTTAATCCTTTTCTAGTAGTAGTTTTATGGGAGTGTTTCAAATGCCAAATTTTTTACCCAATTCCTAATACATGACATAAAATCCCTTATCTAGTTTTGTTTTATCATCAAAAAGTTCTTTGATAAAATTAATTATGTAAGATACATACATTGTAAGAAACTTCATTATATATTATCCAATATAAGAGTATAATTATTCAACTATTTTTTTTATCTTTATACTCTCCACAACTTGTACTAGAGTCATAAAATAGAACATTATCAACTGTTTCTTTAGTGGAACACATACCCTTTTGAAAATATTGAAGAAGTGGTTGATCCTTTTTATTCATCAAAATTTTCTACAAATTTATTCATCTTTATTTCTCATGTTCTAAAATGTAATGGAGGAGGTTTCATATTTTGTATTAATAGTAATAGATACATATTTATTCATAGTTGAAAATTATTTAAACAACTAAAATATATAATTCATCAACTCAAATAATAATACCTATGTAAATAAATTTATATATAACTAGATGGAACCTTGGTTTTATATCATTTGAAATTTCTCTTGGGATTGGTGAATACACTTGGTGGGGGGGGGTGGTGAATCAGGTCTTGATAAATGTTTATAAAGATATTTATCTTATTTAAAACTTCAACCCAAATTAGCTATAAATATCTATTGCTAGTTATAAAGGATGGATCTATTTTCCATGATTTTTTATTCTCCCTAATCATATATTCTTCACTATAGTCAATAACAAACTACAATGGTTTGTTGATTCCTACACTTACATAGAGTCCTACTATGTATACACTTTCATAATTCTCATATGACTTCTCTTTTTAGCTTCACACTAGGATTTGCTTAATAATTTATCACTATAATAACATATTCACATTATGATCTCCCTACATACCCATAGTTTAATTGGTTTAATTAATTCACTCAATTTATATAAATTTTTTTATTTAATCTCCTTTCTAAATTAGAGTGTTTATCAATATAAGTATGCTACTAAATCTAAGAATAGATCTCTTTATTCTTGAAATAGTGTCTTATAATGATAATAAATTATTTAAGAATAATACATATAACTCATTCTCTATTCAAGATGATCTTTATAATTATTCAAATGAAAATACTCACCCTGCCTTGTCAACTCACTTCTCAATCACTATAAGGATCTCTATACCCCCTCTATATATATATAAACAACAAATATATATTATAATCTCCCTAAATTCCATCATAATCATCTCACATCATCAAAACATCAGATATTATAATAGAATGATGTCCAAATTCCTCTTCTTCCTTTGCCTTTGATACTAGGATGATCATTACTTCAGTATAATCTCAATACTAACTTCTTCTTAAAAAGTTGTTTTTTTCTTCAAAATTGGATCAGGTTCTCAACATTTAAAAAGAAAAATTCTATATCTATATCTATTTATTTTTATTTTTATTTATATGTCAACCAAAAATAAATTCTCTGTAATTTGAATATAGAAAATAACAAAAAAAAAATCCATTCCCGTGGTCTCATTTAAATTCTTCTAGATTTTTATCTATGTAAAATACTCAATGATATCACCTTGTTTTTTGTATCTTCAAAAATTATCATATTTAAATTTATAAGAGTACCCTTTTATTTTTTTTCTCACTCTCTTCTTGGATAAAATTCTCTTCCTGATCCTTATAATAGAAGGCTTGAAATCATCAACTTCATCGTATCAAAATACCTCCACAAATTTTTTTAGCATAATCATTTATCATGGATGTATAATAAATCACATAATTAGTAAATTTATAGCTTGACTCATCATATTCAATCTATTAGAGACATAACCAAAACTTTATAGCTCAACTCAATAGTAATAGCTTCAGTAACTCAATAACACAACTACATCTCATCCAACTCATTCCCAAAATGAATCAAAATCACTTATTATGTTTAGAACAATTTAAATATGTTCAATAATACTTATAATTAATTTAATCATTGATAAAAAATTGATGATTTTTAAATATTCAATTTTAAAATATTTAAAAAATAAAACAATGATTAATTATTTTGTATATGTTTCTTAAAAAACTTGACAAATGATGGTAATATAAAGAATATTTATGCTTACATAGTAGAAATTCATGATTATTTAGATGGAACTTCAACATATGATGCTTACACAAACTTGGATGATGTTTAAATAGACACCTAATAATATATATTTAGAGGCTTGATATTTTTTACATAATGAAAATATTAGCTCAAATGTTTTTTACACAACACCAAATCATTCATATTCTAGTCCTTAGTCTATGAGATGATTGATACACATTTTCCCATTCTTAATAAAATTTCAACCTTATAATGTAAAATGTAGAATTATTTTGGTTTGAATTTAGAATCACTTTCACTAATCCTAAGGCCTCTTAAATCAATTAAAAAATATTCAAAACACTTTAAGAATATATCATAACTTATAAAATTATTTATCACCATTCTCAAGCACTCTTGAATAATATAAAAAAACTTTTATTATTCCATGAATATTCACAACCTATTAATAAAAATAAGATTTACTTAAGCCATAAAAAATTTCATCTATAGGATATTAATCACTATATTCCATTGTATACATGAATATTAATCCTTAGATTGTTATTATAACAAATTTGGAATTAAAATTCACCAAATCTACTAGATTTTAAATCCATTAACGAAAACTCTTAAAGATGTTGACAACAACTAGAATTTCTCACTAATTTAACATATAGTAGATAACACTTTTAGATCCTATATTGAAATTAAGGACCAATACACTCAATTATTTGATATAATGGAGATTATTTCATAGTATCTATAATAACCAAACTTCTTTTCCATTATATGAAACTACCTATGAATATCCAATGGAATCCAACTCTTCCACTTTACCCATAATTCATGAGAAACCTTCATGTATTTATTTTTTTTGAATGAAATCTCAATCAATAACCTATTTATCAAAGACATAAATTTTTATGCTTTATTGGAATATTGATAAGAAAGACTATCATTATAGAAGTTGCAGGGAATTAGATGTCCGGATGATATGTCAGATGTAATGACACAAAATTATATTAATGAAATTTACCTTCTTAGGTTTATTTTATATATTATATATCACATAAAATCACTTATAGAACACAATACTAACTTTATAAATGAATAATTAATTAAATAATAAGAATTTATAGAAGTTAAGAAACCTATACCGATAAAATAGAAACTTGACCTTAGGAATTGTAATATGACCCTTATGAATAGTAAATAAGACTAATGAATTATAACATCACCCATGAAATTATAAATAAAATTTTTTAGCCTTATAAATTAAAGTATGATATAATTATATCATAGTATAAGCGAATGAATATTTTAAAAATTGTTAATTAAGTGTTGGTATTTTTGTAAGTCATGAATATTTAATTACAAATTTATAATTAATAAAATGATTTAAAAGAAATTTTATTTTCATAAAATGTATACATAAATTAAATTTTTTATTTCTTATGATTTTATGATAATATAATAAGACCTTTGTTATTTTTTCATAGTGTTATAAACTCAGTTATAAATTTAAAACTTTATTTTTTGAGTAAATAATGATTTTAATTAAAAATTAAATTTATCATATTTATAAAATTATTTTCATAAAATTGAGTTCATTTTTTAATTCTACACACCAAAAAATGGTTAGGTTGAATTTTTTGTATTTTTCTAAAATACTTGATTTTTTAGTGAATAGTAAAATACAGTAATTTATGGTATAAATACATTATAAGTTAAATACTCTATTCCTTGAGTAATTAATGATATAAGTACCATAATATAAAAATTGTATTAATTATTTTAATATATTTGGTAATAATCCTTAAACTATTCATAGTATTGATCTAAAATAATAAACAAATGAATTAAATATTCAAAAATCACCCATCTCCTCCACTATAAATACTACCCCTCACCGTCCCTTATCCTCACACCTCTAAGACTTTAAGCTTGTCAAATTGTTATGCAAACCTATTCCCAAGCCTCTCCCCTCATGTCCAAAAGTTATTATTCTTATTAAAATACCAAAACCAATCCCCTTAAGGTGGTTCTTAAATGTAATGGGCCGGACAATGAATCATTAAGAAGTTTTCCAAAAAACTCAGTTCTATCAAATGGTTCCACTGAAATGGTGGCACCGATCATGGAGGCACTGTAATGGTGGCATCGGTCACAGTCACACACCGAAACGGTGGCACCGTAGTGGTGGCACTGTAGCGGTTTCACCGTCACGGTCTCACACTGAAATAGTGTCACCACTTACGTGGCACCGTGACCATGGAACAACTTACGGTGTCTCACCAAACAGTGTCTCACCCTTTGTTTCCTTTTCGAGTTCCGCTCCCATAATGTATCTTTTGGCATAAAAGTGTTTTAATACATCTTTCAAATCCATTAAAATCACATAAATGATATCTAAAATCCCCTGAGAGACGGGCGACCCTTGACTTACCAAAATGACTGGCTTTTTCCTTGGTGTCACACCCTTTTCCCGTAATTTCTAGTTCTTCCCCTATTACATGTTTTCCCCCATTTAAAGGAAACACTTTTACTCATAGCTATTATGGCCACCTCTCCAATGAGAATTATTAAATAATAATTAATTCCATCATGTGTAACCATACAACCACATGGTGAAACCATGATCCACCATTAAAGACGTTCAAGATTTCATATCTCATAACTCCAGGATCTCATCTTTTATCACACGAGATTCATTCTACTTCTTGGATAGTCTCCTTTTATTTCCATGGTGCATTTGGATTCCCCATTCCCAAGGCTAGTGGTGTGCTTATGCTGGAGCCTTTCATGCTCACTCTTGGAGTCCTCGGAGTTCCTACCATGCAAGTCATGCATCCCTAGTTATTGGCATGAGGAGAAAAACTTAGATCATTGATCATCCAAGTAGGGTTTTACCATCATATCTCTTTACTATGTATCATGTGGGGTGGGTATGTTAATGTTCCTATGAGGATGGATGAAACCAAACCTTAACAAAGATAATAAATGTTTTTTAAATAATGAATGGGTGTGTTTGATTATGATGTTGTACTATTTTACCTTTTCTTATATGTTGTGAATTGTACTGGCTTATGTCCACGGAATATCGTGGCAAGTTGTTGGTCCTTTCTTGCGCACTAATGAACCTCTGTTTTTCTGGATAATTCTATGATTTAATGGATTTAACATGGAAATAATTAATCATGTAATCTCAGTTGATTAAATGGATTCCCAATGAATAATAATCCTTGTATAGTCACCCTGGTTAACTAAACAGAAAGATGGAACTAAATGAATGATGTGTTTAAAATTTGAAAACTCCATTTCTATGTTCTAGAAATGCGTATGGTTTTTCTGCTTGATGTTTTTTAGGTGACGTGGATGGGGATATGATCCCCTATTGTGGTGCAGTTGTTAGTTTGTGGATATGAGGTTGTTTAAAGGATATCACAGATCCCTTTTGTTGTTGTGACTTTATAAGAGAACCAGGTGTGAATTCTTAAATTACTTCTTGGATATTTTTCCTTCCTTAGCTTGTGTCTATGCCAATTAGGTTACTGTAAGTGAAGAATTATTTAAATGGAATCACTTGAATATGAAAACAAGAATGGGTTCAGTGGGTAATTGTTTTCCGGGAATGAGTTGTGACTTAGTTGTGGCTGTTGTGATTTTTATGAATGAATAGTAATGAGGGTGTTTGTGTGTGGGATGGTTTTAGAACCCCTAGGTTGGGATGAGTGATTGTTCAATTATATGTATAATTTAGTTCTTGTGTTTCTTATTCATGCCCCACCCAAGTTGAGAACTTCATGCCGAACACCCCCATTTCTTGGGGGAGGGTGTTTTTTCCAACACTCCTATGAGTGGATGGTTATTAGTTCCTTTTTTTCTCCCTTTACCGAGTATCCCAAGACTCTTCAGCTAGGCTGTGACGGCCTGAGATCCATTATATCCCAAGACTCTTTGGGTAGGGTAGTTTTGGTGGTTTTCCCAGGTGTGTGTGGGCAGGTTGTTTCCGAAGTGTCTTTGGGATGAGGCATAGGTGTCTTGAGGCATCATAGTATTTGTTCTGGCCCAGGTTTCTTTAATCATGGAGGTAGTTGTTCTGGACCAGTTGTCTATGGGGTTGGTTACATGTGGTTGTTGTGGCCCAAGTGTTTGCAGGTGGGATGTGTGGTTGTGGTATCCCAGGTGTGTGTGGGTGAGGTATGACAGTGGGACTGTGGTGAGAATGGTGGGGAAGGTTTGATGCATGGGATGTCTTCAATAACTAGTGGGAAAGTGGTTCAGGGTACCCAAATATCGATGTGTTATTACTATTACTTTAATTGACTTGCATTATTTGGGGAGTGTGCCTTCGTGAGGTTTGGGTGGATAGTTTTCTTACTAGGGGATTTGGTTATCTACTTTTCTCATGGGGCATTAGAGTGCCTCCCCACTTGTGTATGAGAGCTTTTGGTTTTCCCTTATAAGTATACCTGTGTATGCACCCTACGTATATAAAACATCTTTCAGGTTTCCATGATGACTTTGAGGACCGTGTCAGACCCTATTAGCTCAGACGCCGGGACCGTTGACGTTTCTTTTCTTTTCTTTTTGTACTTCCCTTTAGAGTTTTCTGTATCTTTTTTTGTATCAATTTTTATTGTAACATGCATATGGGAATGAATTGTTTTGGATTTACTTTTTCATTCAGTTATGGTGTTTTTTTGGGATTTACTATCTTATCTCCCGATCCTACTAAATAAAAAGGGTAATGCCTTCTATATTATGTGTGATTCTATACCCTTGGTGCTAGTAGCCACTATGGGGCCTATTGAAGGTGGGTCTCAGGGGTTATTATCTTTACTTTAACTTGAGGAAGGAATGGTTTGAAAATATATTGTCCCTTCATTCATCTTGGTGAAGGCAGGTCATGACATCAAATAGGAGAATTCAAAATGTAAATCCCATTTCTTTTCCTTTAATTTCCTTTCAGTTTCCTTTTCATTTAGTATCCTCTCCTCACCTCCTATATCCAAATGATCATGATAAATCCAGTATTATCTATACATTAGAATTATATCATGTTAATTTAATATCCTTCATCAAAATACTTTCTCTCTCTCTTTTATTTTAAAAATTAAATCATCATCCATGAGGTGTCGATTTACAACCTTCCTGAATGAGGGATATTCATTATTCAATATATCCTTCAAGGATGGTAATGAAAACATTTTTATGGTTAAACTATACTATAATATATGTATTAAAAACATTTTTTATGTTATGTATGTATTTTATTTACATAATAAAAAATGATAAAACAAAATGAGTTTGTTATGATCAATAACCGCTGTAATAATCTAAACGATAATCACTAAATGTATTATCCAGTGATTAATCCTCATACCATATAACCTAATAAAATATATAATCATTAAAAATTATGTATGTTCTTAAATATAATACAATTACAATTATGGAATAATTATACAAATTTTACATAAACCTTATTACTTATAAACAAGCTAACCGATCATGAAAACCACGAAAACGAATGCTCCAAAGAAATAAAATTGTATCTTATAACTCATCAAAAAGTATATAAGTGAACTTAATAAAATTATACTAAATAAAATAAATTTAGATAAGGTTATAAATTAATTAATTAAGGGATTTAATTTTATTACCCAATATATTAAGGTCAATTGAAGAACACATTCAGACATAAGGTAAGGGTTTTCTTCCCGAACCTCCATTTTCATTCAGGTTATGATTTCTTTCCCTATACACCAATGTAATTATACATTATTTTTATATAGTTATTATAAATTATATATATATATATATATATGTTCCAAAATCAAATATCCATATCATTTCATCATTCTTTTATGGGATAATAAATGTTTTACAAGGTTCCCTACTCATTTATTCCTAATATGCAAGCTCAATTAAAGGGAACATCTCGATTTCCAACCCATTTTCAAGTTCCATCCATAATATGTTTTAAGACACATTTATTTTCCTAAAATAACTAATTTTTTCAAGAAAAACTTTTTTTTTTTCATTTCTGGTTTTATACAAACAATCATAAAAAATACAAATAATTTTTCCAAAAGAACCCTTTTTTACAAAATAAAAGGGTATTTCTCTCAAGAATTCCTCGATGATTTTATGAGAGTATTTTCATCCATTTAAAAACCTATGTAGAATTTTATTATATATTTAGGTTTATATATTATTTTTATTATCCACCACATTTTATTAAAGGGTTTCATGATCAATTTGACTATGGATGTGCTATTTTGATAACATTCACCATACTACTTAGAATGGTTAGTGATAATGTTAATAGATTGGGGAAAGTTATTTACATTTCATATGAATATGTTTTTAATGTTTATCCCCATTCATATGAGGAATGAATTGGACTTAGTAAGTGATGGGTGGTCCCCACAATATCCCCTCGGTGCATCATTAGGTCTCATGCGTCAAACAAGCATGGGTTTTTACCCATTATGTATGGTGTCTTGGATGA
Source organism: Viscum album (assembly GCA_963277665.1). Classification (NCBI taxonomy): domain Eukaryota; kingdom Viridiplantae; phylum Streptophyta; class Magnoliopsida; order Santalales; family Viscaceae; genus Viscum; species Viscum album. Next base: position 11,290,371 of record OY728158.1, read on the forward strand.
GGCCTTGGTGGTAGGATTATGATGTATAGAATTATGCATTCCCTCTTCATGAAACAAGTAATTGATATTCCATGTTATTATTTGACTAGTATAATATCCATGATTATTTTTTATTATGGAATTATATAATCATATTTTAGTTCCTTCTATGTTATGCTCAAGATTATGTTTTAATGGCTTGTGTAATTTATGATTTTCACCATACCATATTATTTATGCTTCTGCTTTATTAATTACCCTTACTGAGCATATGATATCACCCCTTTCTTATGTTTTATTTTTCATAAAGATGCGAAGAGGTATATTATGAATGAATTTCAGGGATAATCTAGGAGTTATAGATGCTTCCAATGGAGTTACTATGTTATTTTTTATTTCAAGTTGTAATGTAAAGTTCATGTAAGTAATATAGCTTCTACTACTACTAAATTGATCAGTCCCCCAGGATGAGAATTCCTTGAAATAATAAAAATATAATAAATACACTAGCTTCAGGTTACTAGGGATAGGGTCTTTACATAATAAGTAGATCTAAATACATTCCAGAAGTTGTTCTATAAGTAAAGTGGAATTTCAAAAGTTATTCTTAAGGTGGATATTCAAAAAGTCATTCTGAATGTTAATGTTCAAGTAGTAGAGATAAATATTGTTTAAATGTTATCCAAAAAGGGATAATATTCTATAAATAGATGCCTGATAATTATTTTGGAAGAGAGGAGACATATTCTAGAGTTCCAAAAAATGTTTTTGTGAATATATATTCTGGAAGTAAATTATAATTCTGTAAGTTATTTTTGATTAATTAAATATTTTTAAAAGTTTTATAAGATATTATAGAAGAGGAAGAACCATAAAATTTCTAGTGGCTTCCAGATATATTTAAAAATAACCATACCAATATGTAAGGGTCATCTTGATTGAAATGTAGAAATTTTGCAAAGTCTTAAAGCTTCACGGTGATATGTGAAGTCCACTTGGCATGATATATAAGATTCATTTAGCATTAATAAAACTAATATAGAAAAATGGAAATTTCCTTGAAAAGATTCGTAGTGATATGTATAGGTGTTTTAGTCTATGGAAATGCAGTAAAAGAAAGAAACATCGGGGAGCCTATAGAAACGTACCTAAGATGAGAAACCAACTTTTCCAAAGTGGCTGGATGTGAAAAAAAGATGATACGTAAGGGTCATTGTCAATCATATTATATAATTTATAATGAGTATATATATTTATATATCTGACAATATATAACATATCATAAGATACAATTGAAAAAATTACCAATTATGGATGGTGTCAAATTGTGAAGGAGAAGATCATGTAGTGATTAAAGGAGGATAATTCCACAATCCTAAGGGAGTAAATATAATAAATTTAATGAATTTAATTTTTATAATTATTAAATAATAATATTGTTTCAATGAATGGAATAAAATAATGATCTAGATTATATAATATATTGACACACCAAAGGGAATTTTCAGACTATAGAGATGCCCCTAGAGGTGGGATTATGGATTTAAGGCCTTAGTATAAGCTAAGCATCATGATATGATTATAGTTCTCATACTTTTAATAAGATGAGTTATCATTTTATCTTAATTTTAATATACCATCCCTTAGTAGGATAATATAGGAATTCAATTGAAAACTTTTAATGAGTCTAAAGAAAAGTATTGGATGATTTTTTCTATGACACACATGTAGAATTAAAGATATTTAGAGAGGGAAACCAGAAAAAGAAATTTTAGAAAGTTTGGACTATAGAGATATGCATCTCCATCAATAAAATATTTTTCTATTGTGAAAACATATTATCATTAATATATATGTTACTTGATATTGAATTTTATAAATAAAATAGAAAGAATAAGAATGGAGATTAAAGCACCTAAAATATCTTGTTAAAGAAGGAAGGTAGAGATTCCATAAAGACTCATGGAAAGTGATGTTGTGTTCATAGTACTATTCACAACAATTATATGAAGGAAAATAAAGTGTAGATAAAGTAGAACCTATCTACACTTAGTAAAAAAACATTTTTGATATTTTATTATGTTTCCTTGCATGTTAAATTTATTTTTGATTATGGAACAGTGAGAAAAATAAAGGAGTGGAGGGAGTAACCCTAGGAAGATAAGTGAACCATCAATAAATTTTTTAAGAAGAATGACACCAAACATAGCCTAAACCATGACTAAATAGTGAGTTTTGTGGTTTTTGATACACTATAACATTTCCATTGTTTGATCCTTGGATTAACAGAGTGCCAGAAAACTATGTAAAATACATGTGTCTTATGTACATACTTTATTATTATTTGGTAAGATATAACTTGTTGAGTATGGTCTAAAAAATAATTCATAAAATATGTTGAAGGTAAATATAAATGAAATAACCATAAGATCATCCTTATAATAATAACATAAGTATGACCCTACTAACTATGAGGTCAAGATCTATTAGGGATGTGAGATTTTTTGGATTATGAGGTTTAAATTGTTATGAGTTTCATTTTATAAATCACCCCATATTAGGGAATCTCTCAATCAATATTGTTGTGGGCCTAACAAAAAATTTATGATTTATGTGAGTAAAGGAAAACAAAAAATGTGTACACGAATAACATATCATTATCAAGAAATAATCATAGTAAAATCCCCAAACTAACATTCAAAGTATTTAGACAATGAAAAAATCAAAGTAATCACCTAACAATAATCATGATCCAAAATAATAAAAATCCTACCCTAACACCAATGAATCATCCCCTAAAGACCAAATTCTCATGCACTATGTCCTCCCTGATCTCATGTAAAATTAAAAATGTTTTTATAGATACAGATACATCACTACACAAATACCAATGCACGATTGAATATAGAAATACCCAAAAATACATACCAAACAGTGAACAAAACTGAATCCAAATTCATGTATATATAATAATAAAATAATAAAATAATTATAAAATGTCTTGGGTAGTTGGGGTTTGGATTAGTGGTAAGCACCCAATAATCCTACGTGAAAAATGGGTGTTCAAAACCCATTGGGCATAGGTTACTATAGTAGTACTGTAGTGGCACTGTAGCAGCATCGGTACTATAGATCGGCAGGTACTGTAGCGGTGGCAGGGCACTGTAGCAACGACGGTACTGTGCAGGTATTATAGCATGCGGGTTACTATTCACAGAATGGAAATTGGGACAAAAAATTGGGCATATGGGCTATGTAATGGGCTATAAGACCCCTGGGCCTTCGGGCTATGTTATGAGTCTCCCTCTACCAAGTTAAAAGAGGTCTTTGATTTGCATTAATAATAAAATGAAGATTTGGCTCCAACCATTAAAAAAATAAAAATAAAATGTCTTGATCTCACCAAAAAATGATTAACATGGGGTAATTCAAGGTTAGATAACAAATAAAGAAACCCATAACATCATTGGAATATCCATACATAAGATGACCACAAACATAACTCACAAAATAACAAAACAAACATTAAAAATCACCCCAAAGAAAGTTTCGTGACCTATCCCCACTATAATCCATCCAATGCTAGCAGTGAAATTGAGCATAACCCTTGATGCCTACCCCTAATAGGACAAGGGTTGGAGACTAGCACCAAGGGTATAAAAACACATATAAAAGGAATTAAACTCATAAATTATTGGAGTATAATGTAAAAAACACGAATAAACTCCAATATATAATATTAAATAAAGCATATATCCTATATTTCATGTAACATCATATATGTAAATAAATCCTACCAAATTAACTCTATTCAATTTCCCAGATCAAGTTGAATCACTATAAGGGGTAGTGGTGAATCAATGATCTATTATTATTTTTATGAGTTAAGACCTTTTAACCTAGCTTCAATGACGAGTTAAGGTCAATATCTATGTTCGAATAATTATATCACCCATACTAAAATGTATAAAGATGAAATCACATATAAATTACACAAGGATTTACAAGGTTTAACCTTAAAGAGATACTCCTTTTTATGATTGGATAGACACCCCAATCATAGATCAAACACTATAAAAGAAAGAGGTTACACCATAAAAAACTTCATTCTAATAAAAATAGAGTCCCAATATATTTCTTCTTCTTGTAACTAGTTATGAAACCCAATTATAGTTTCTACTTCATGTTATTATTTATACACACCAATCACAAATTCTTCTCTACACTGATGATCGAAATGTAGAAATATATCCTTCCACTTCAAGATTATTTTGTGCCCCATAGAAATTATATTACTCTAATAGTATATAATATTTAGGCCACTTATGTACACCTTATTCAAGAAATTCTATATTTTATAATGGAAATCAAAACTATTGATCTCGAAAATCACTCAATATATTTACATATCTAGGTATTTCACTTCATTTTAAATAATCATGTAGTGTGACTTATTCTCTAGTAAAGGATATCCTTACTTTATACTCATTATTCTCCACTATTTCAATAAAATAATGAATAAGGTCTCTTAGAATTCCGAACACCTTTCTTTTTCACACTGCATATTATATATTCACATTATAATATCATGAATATTTTTTGTTAACATTTTATTTATAAAAACTCCATAAATCATGACAATATGTGATATTATTTTCTAAAATTTTAAGATATATCCAAATTGAATCCAACTAATAATCTCAAGGTAACATACTCATCAAAATGTACCTGGTTATAAGAATAAAACAACTCAAATATATATTTCATAAAATTTTTATTTTAGCTGAGTCAAATCCTTGATATTCTGAATACTTTTAAAATAGGCTGAATAATAAGTCTTATATTCTCATCTCAAATCACATTTCAAGTATCCTTTATATCCCCATTATTTTCTACATTTAAAACTCAATAAGAATCCTTATTTAAATCACCAAAATATTTGGACGTATCCTTCTCCAAGAAATCCACAACATTTATTTTCCTTCAAAATTTTCATTCTTGAAATTATTAGAATTTCATATTAATTTAAAGTCATACACTCTCACCTTATTCCATTTTTTATGACTTTCATATCATATGATAGCCAAATTCAGATACTGTTAGAATTTTATACAATCAACATGAAATTTTTACACTCAGTAGTGAAGTCATATGTTTTTTCTCAAATTGATACACTGATTATTTTCATAAGACTTTGAAGATATACATAATATTTTATGTCTCACATGATTCAAAGATGTATGTTTCACCCTATAAGTCTATTTATGGATATAAAATTCTTCCAGTGATCTATCAAAGTCATGCATAGAAATTTTATGGTCTAAGAAATTCTAAAAAAGAATTCTAGAAATCTAGATCAAAGTCATATGATAATCCAAAATAACAAAATGAAGTTATAAAATTATGAAAAATTAATATGGTGAATCCTTAATATGAATTATTATAGTTGGGTAGAGATAGACACTTAGAATAAAAGTTAGAAAATTCTACTAAATTCATACAATATACTAAGACTATATAAATCTTCAATTTTTCATAATTAATTTAAAAATTGATCAATAAAACTCAAATCCTTCTTAAACTTCTTAAAATTTCATCAAAGGTATCTTTAGAATAATTTTTTGATACTGAAATACCTTCACAACATGGATGGATTTTTTAAATGCTTCAGCTCTTTTATTTTCTATTCGGTTATCTTAAAACATCTAAAATAATATCTTATGCAAAATTTTTCATAGTAGAAAGTAGTTCTACCCAATTGTTATTGAAAATTATCACATATTCATCAACACTTTTCATATCTTTAGGAATATTAACACACAAAATCATGAAATATGAGTTTTCCTTGAATATGTTCAACCATGTCCTCCAAGGAAACAACACATATTAATTTATATTTTCCATATAAAATTGATAGAACTTAATCATTCTCTTGTAAATAATTTAACTCAAATTATTCACAACTACACAGCCTTTTTAACAAAAAATACCGATACAATTCAATTGGGCACAAAAATTCCCCCTTTGAATTTGTGGTCAATAGAACTTCCCACTTTCTCAAAAAAAAACTTTTATCCTCTCTCTTTTTATTATACCTATTATTGAAAATTAATATAAAGGTAATATAAGGGACTCCTCAAGTAAAACATATATTATCCCACTTAAAATATGAATTACTACCTTTATGAACATTCTTATAGAAGGATGATAACTTATACACACTTAACCAAGAGACTTTATTTGATTTATTCAAAGTCTATAAGGTCAAAATTGGTGTATAGAACTAGATATATTTCATGAAATAATTAAGGGATATCCATACAATATTCATCTTGTGATATTAGTTAGATTCTACTTTTGGGAAAATTTAAACAACAAACTTATCAAGAAAACCTTATTTCCTAAAAACACCTCAACAAAACCATCAAAAAAGTTAATGTGAAAGACATAAAACAACCCCATTTTCTCATGTTATCATCAACCATCACTCCCCATTTATAAAATTATTGTTATAATAAAAAATAAAGGTTAAAAGTGTGATTGGAATTCATTTTTTTTCCTATTTTATATATCTTTTCATAATTTCTAGATTCACTATATTATAGATTATTATTATTTTATCTCCCTATAAAGGGATGCACTCAAAACCTCATCTCCATGGTTTTTATAAAACTATATAAAGAATACCTACTTTTTTTTCTAGTATATACAACACTTAATATTATTATTAAATTCACTTCATGTTATAAAAAATAAAATATGTTTTTGGGAATATTGAGGGAAATAATTATTCCTTAAAAGTAACATTGAAATTAAGAGTATCCTCTCAACCTAAGATTCACTTTACTTCTAACCGGAACACTTCATTTCCTATCACTAGTCTTAATAGGTTATATAATGGTACTCTCCTCCTAAATCACCTATTTGTGTAAAGTAGTTTTATTCACCTCAGATATTATGGAAAATTAATTTCCTTTTTCTTAAATTATACTTTTTTTTCCCTCTTTATGGTATGGTTTATTATCATAAAATATTTTTTTCATGCTTAAACTTACCACGAATAATGTTTCTTGAATTAAAAAAAATCATTTGTGGAAATATTCTAATAAATTTTCACCTCATCTTATACACTCACTTGATTTACTTTTTAGTATCACTTGTCACAGATTTCTCTATTTCTTTGGCTAATTACCACTAATCAGGTGACATAGTTAGTCATTTTTTCTTAACATCATCAACCTCTTTTTGTTTCCATTAATTATTCTTGATAGATTTAGTTTAATATATATTTCTACCCTTTTCCTTATGAAAATCCTTCTATTTTATATTATATGTAAATTCTCCTAGCGTCCTAGTCATGAATATCTCAACCTCATGATATTCCTATCCATATCTACCAAATAATTTTTCTAAATATTAAAATTTATTTTGGGTGGATATATTTGATGTATTCTTATTCATATATTTCAATCCCTCAGACCCTGTCCTATTTTTCTCACCAAAACCCCCTTGACTCATTCTACTTCCCTTCAAATGAACTATTTTTCTAGAAAGAGTGTTGTTTATATCCATACCTTCCATAACACTAATAATATACTTTGAATTGTTATATACCACCTTGATAGTTAATCTATCCAAATTTTTTTTGGGGATTTATTTCTTCATTTTTTTCCCTATTTTATTGAGGGATCAATGTTATCCTTGGTATATATTTTTTTCATTTGATGTGAAAGAATTAATATTAGTTTTCTTAGCTGATACCTCCTCATATTTTCTATTAATACCCACACTATTATAAATAATAGAACTAGTTTAAAACTGATTAATTGTATATTTACCTTGATCCCTTATAATTTTATTCTTATTATCTTGAGAATTTTATCCTTTAGCCTAAACTGATTTGTTGAATTATTCTATGAAATTATTCAACTCACTTTGAAATAAAAGACACATGTATTTTATTTCATACAACTCATCTTCTTTAGTAACTAGTTTTTTTCAAGATCATTCACTACATTTTCTTTTTCAGTCATCATTAGTTTTACCTCAGTATATCATCAATGTATTTCACTTATTTCATAGAATACTGTTCCTTCTTAGTATCCACATTCTTATTCTATTTATATATATTTCTATTATCTTTCTTGAGATGTGTATTATTCTCAATAGATTCTTAAAAATTCCTTTCTAGTATCCACTCTAGTTTTATACACTCTTACTCATCATCACTACTTACAGAGTCAAAACATTTATGAGAATTGGTTAAAAATTTGACTTCATCATTAGATTGGATAATAGATGATGATAAGTCTCCCTTCTCCCATTTTCTTATCAGATTCCTATTTTTACTAGTGAATATTTTTCTATTATTCCACTAGTAATATTTATTGGGATTATTTTATTCATTATTTAACATAGATTTAGTTGAATTATTATTTAGATAGTCAGAGGAAAAGTATTCAATGTTTTAAAAATTCTATCTATTTGGTAATTATTTGGATTTTCCTTTCCACTTTCCTTTTATAAATCTCTTTTAAATAACAAAAACAATTTTATTGAAATCCTTATCATCCTCCTCCCCATATAAATAACTTTTTTATAAATCATCCCCATTTATTATTTATCATTTTATCATGGCCTCAAATCCGTATCATTTTTTCTAATTCTTGAAATTTGGTTCCTTTATCATTTCTTATACTATGAGAATATTATTAATTCAATCTAGGGATTGATCTTCCCTATCCTCCAAAGATGAATTCTTGGGATCAAATTTTTCTCAGAAATTTCTCATAAGCCTATTCAAAATGGTGGAATCTTCTAACTTCTCATAAAAACATCAAATATTTATCACAATATTATTCAATGTTATAAAATAGTCTTTAATGTTCTCAACATCACCCATATTTATTTTTTCAAATATCTTCTTCTAGACTTGTAACTTATAATCTTTGACTTTAATTTTTTCCTTTATTTGTAGTTCTCAACTTGTCCTAAAATTTCTTAGTGGTTTCAAGTAACATGAATTATATATGTAATTTTTTTGAAAGTGACAATAAAATTTAATGTTTATCCCTTCTATAATTCTCTATATTCCTATTTTCAGAATGTGTCAAGGCATATTCCTTAGAAATGATTAAAAATCCCACTATAGTAGCATATCAAAGGTCTAAGATAAGTAATAATAGTTAGGGTATCATACTATCCCGATATAAATGATATTTACTACTATTAAAAGTATTTAGACCCCTACTATAGATCAAATTAATATTTTCCATGTTTAAAAATTTCGTGTATCAATCAAAGTGGACATTGCCAATAATACCAATTAAAGATCATAGATCTAGTTGAATCACAGAGTGGGGGAGAGGGTGAATCAGTGATCACATTTTCTTTTTTATGATTTACTCCCTTTTAACCCATTTTATATGACTTGTCATGGTATTTTTTTTCTCACATAATTATCTAACCCATAATAAAATTCATGCAGATAAAATATACAAGAGTTTACAAGTTTCAACCTTTAATACCCACTCCTTACTGTGATTAGTCATACAGACCAACCATGGATTAACCAATATAGATTCAATCCATTACACCATATAAAAATCTATCCTAATAAAAATTGAGTCTTACTAGGATCATTATTTTTATAACTGACTAGACACCCTAATCACAATTTCTCATTCATGTGATTTGTTATACATCCTAATCACAAATTCTTCTCTATAATAATGATCCAAATTTAGAAAGGCCTCTTTATGATCATAGATTGTTCTATGTAAAATGGTTATTATGTTCCTCTATGAGCGCATATAATTTTGTTCACTCATACACTCATTCTTTCATAACTTTAGCAGTCACAATTTTGATCAACACTATTGTTCTTGAAACTCACTTGAGATATTGAATGATCTAGATCTTCACTTCATTCTGAATACTCGAAAAGTTGGTATTTTTCTCCATAAAAGATATCTCAACTTCAAACTCATTCTAATTTCATACATCAATAAATTTTTGTATCAGGTCTCTTAAAATTCTATCATAATGCATGAAATCTTTCATTTCCACACCTAAATATTATATATTAACATAATAATATCTTTAATATTTTTTCTCAATATTTTATTTATAGAAACTACATAAATCATGAAAACATGAAATATTATTTTTCAAAAAAGGAATAAATTTCTATCTTTAATCCTCCTCACAATATTAAGCTATCAGACTCCTTAAAATGTACTAGATTTTTGGGATAAAACAACAGAAACAAATGACCCATAAATTTTCAATTTGTAGTTGATTCAACTCATTGATCTTATCACTAATTTAAAAATAGTTGAAAAAATGTGTCACATATTTTCAACTTAAATAAAATATAAAATATCTATTATATCCACATGATTTTATCCATTTAAACTTTGTCAACATCCTCATTTAAGTCATACAAAGATTTCGGTTTTTCCTTCTCCATGAAATACACATCATTTATTTTCCTCTGAAATTTGGATTCTATATATTCTAAAAAATTCAAATGACTTAGAAGTCATACTTACTCAATTTATTTTATTTTTTATGAATTAAATTCATAAAAATTACAAATCCAGGATATGGCATAATTCATATGATTAGCATGAAATACATACACTTAGTAGTGTTGTCATTTTACTTTACTCAAAGTCATATGCTGCTCATTTTCATAAGACATTGAAGTCATAAGTAGTCACTACATTATAACATGAGTAAAATGTATACATGTAACCCTAAAAGTCTAATACTAGAACTAAAACTCTTATATTACTCTAATAAATTTGTATACTAAAGTCTTATATTATGAGAAAATTTGACGCAAAAGTATGATGGTATGGCTCAAAGTCATATAATGAACCAAATTCATGTGATGAAGTCATACACTCAATATAAATTAATATAGTTAAGTATTAAGGTGAATTATTATGTCTAGGTAGAGTCATACACTTATTCTCAACTTCATATGATTCAATTTAATTCATATGATCTACTAGGATTATAAAAATCAAAAATTCATCCAAATGATTTGAAAAGTTCCTCATAACATATTTAACCCTTATTAAACTACTAAGAACTTCATCCAAGAATATTCAAATAAAATTTTAGTATCATTAAATATAATCACACCATGGATGGATTATCTATTTATTAATATAATTTATCTTCAATTTAGATATCTTTGAATATCTAAAACAAAAAATTACATAATATTTTTCACAACAGCTAGCATTTTTCCACACTTATTGTAAAGAGTGATCTTAAATCAATCAATATCTGTTATATATTTATAAAGATAATAACAAAAAATAACCCCATATAAGGTTTATTTTAATCTATTATGAAATGTTATCTAGGGATGTAACACATCTTACTTCCTCTTTTCGATGTACTATGGTAGCAACTCACTCATCCTCATGAAACAACCTTTGACTCAAATTCTTCATAACTTCACAACTTTATTGATAATAAAAATATATAATTTTTAGTATCCAACCTGACATGGTTTTATCCATAGAATAATGAAGCATGTTTAATGATAAAAATACTTAATTTCATGGGAGAGTCTACACCCTTAATATCAGACAAAATGTAAACTACCCATGCCTCAATGTGGGACTCATGACTTATAACATCCATGCATCAACATGAAGCTTGTTAATACTTTATTTCACAAACCAGAGGGGATATCTACAAAACTCTAGGAACAATTATATCCTCCTCTATGTTACCTAAGGTGTGGATGAACATTCCCCCTTTAATATTTTTTTTTTGTAGTTGAGACACCAATTCTATTAGGCCAATAAAAACTATCATCTTTAGAGTATCCCACTCATCACAGTTTTATACCCAAAACATCATAACCTATTTCATGGAAAATAAACTCATGTAAGAGGAGATTCCAATCCATTATTATCATGTAATTTTCAAAATCACCATTACCCCAAGTGATACTCATAACTTTTAACAACCGTATACCGATAGTAATTCATTTAAGGATTTATTGAACACACATGACAGAAGTTCCACACAACCCTTGGATTAGTATCTATGAACACTAACCAACTCAAATTCATAGACTAGTATTTTCCATAAAAACCACCACATTTATCCATAAAATGTATAAAAAAAGTTATAGAATATAGGTGTTAGCATAAAAGTATACTTAGTAGGATCCTAATCAGTTACTCTTGTGCAAATATGTAAAAAGCATACTAAAGACATAGATAATAAAGAATGGAACCAACTCATCACCTATAAATGGTAAACTATCCATCCAAAATTAACAAGACACACTCACTAAATATATATAACAATATAGTAATATAATAATCAAAGTAATATGTATAGAAAGGTACCCCACATCCACTTCCCAACTAAACTAGTCATACTCACTTCCTAAATACACATGTCATGGTGCTCCCATCCCTTCCATATTACGTAACCACTAAAAACATAACCACATCACAACCATATATCACATAACCAAAACCAAATAAACATATCACTACCATATATTCATCACACCACCTCATTATCAAAATACCACCACATATCAGAACCTCAGACTACCACTACTAATGTTATGTCTTGAAGAGAAAAAAGGAAAGGAGAAGTCGTCATCCATATATACCACCTTCATCTGAGATGCTGGGGGAAAACATGGAACTCAAGAGATTATATGGGAATCAATCACATTACCTTACTCAAGTGGTGGTGTGTAATAAATAATATAACTATAATTAATATAGAATATATTATATACCCATCTCAAGGACCGCATTCCTACCAAATCACTACTAGAATAACAATAATTTCTATACCATCACTACTAATCATAGAAAACTATTTCCAACTCTTACTATATTGAAAATAACCCCACAAAAACTCACAACAACCCCAAAAATCACTCGATTCCATATTCAATAATTAATTCCACTTTAGTAATTTACTAGACACATTATTTCCATTATATCACATTCATTTCTAGGCACTATAAAATTTAAATTTTACACTTATATATAATAATTTGTAATTCCATTTAACACATATTTGTTATTCAAAACTTCATTTGATAATTTTATCCCATCATTTACATAATTAAATCCCATACCTACATTTTATTTTATTTATTTCAATAATATTCCATATTCCTAAGACACTAACCCCAGAAAACAACATAATTCTTTCTACCCCAACACAATAATATCCATATAACTAACTCTTCCTTCCTTGTATATCATTAAAATGACAACAAGGAATCCACCAATACCTCAATAAAAATATAAACACTATATAAATTCCATAATAGAAAACAAAATATCATCAAACCAAAAATCCAAATTTCCCATCCACTATATCTGTATAACAACAAAAATAGAAAAAAATGTCAACATGAAAGGAAATAAAATTTTTTAAATTCCCTTTCTTCCATCCCTTTAATATCTTTAAATTTTAATATAATTTTACTTATGTTTCATGTGATTTACCAACCTATTTCACTCTATATTAACTATTAAGGTTATTTATGTGACTATAGGAGTGCTTCCCTATCCACTAAAGACTACCAACTATTAGTCATATCTAATAGAAACTGTGGAAATTCTATACCCTCTGGGTAAAATAACCAAAAATAATATCATAAGTAGAAACCATAATAGTTCTATTGATAAAAATGGGTAAAATATATTATAAAGTAAGACCAATAACCAAACATATAAAACCCATTTTATATCCATATAAAATTTTTCCATGTCATACAAGGAAAATGGAAAAAATAATGATCCTCCATGTGTGGATTGGATACATTAAGGTCTAAAAAAATAAATAAAATTAAAATAGGAATAAGGCATAAAATGTTCCCTTGTCCAAGTCCCATCACCCATGATCCCTCCAAACTCCAAGATAAACCATAGATCATTGGGACTTTACACTTATCCTGTCCTGAAATGATGAAGTCAGATTGAGTACCAATGGAATCCTGAGTAGGGTGTGGATACAACTTAAAATTACACCATTGATGGTGTCCCAAAATATACATAGTCAAAATAAAGGGCATTCCAATGAGCTAAAATAAATAACTAAAAGTATAATTAAGTAAAACATTGACGATCCTTAGGTTCTATGATGACACCTGAGATCAAAAATACCTTCTTCGGCCAATTTTGGGTCCCTATAAACAAAGTGAATATTGCATAAGGGGAGAAACATCCTACTGTAGAAAATGTACTAGGATATTAACATTTACATAATGGGCCACATCCCACCTTGAAACATTTACCAAAATATCATTATACCTGGGAGATATATCCCACATTGGAACATGTTCCACAATATTAAATTTTACCCGAGGGATGTATCCCAACCCATATCACTTATAAAAATATCATTACTAACCTAGGGGTTTCATACCACCCCATAACATGTATAATAATATTGAAATTTACCTGAGAACCACATCCCACCTCGAAATATTTACCAGAATATCAACTTTTAATTGGGAGGCTGCATCCCACCCCAAAACTTATACCATGATACAATTATTACCTTGGGGGTTTCATCCCACCCTATAATATTATCCTTTCATAGTTTAACCATTCATAATAAGATTACATTTCATATTCTACCAATAATACACTCCATAAGTTTATACAGGGAACCCCTCGGTGGTGGCATGGTAGTGAAGGAGAGTGGTACAACAAAGACGTTCTTTGGGAGGTTCCGAGTTAGAATATTGGGAGTCTTCTTTCAGGAAAGCCTCTCCCCTAGGATCCACCCGTCTTTTCGGGTCTACCGGTCTCAACTAGGCGGAAAAAATGAGGTGCATCCCAATGTGCTGACATATTGCTTTGACGAACCATGGCCGATCGGGCTGTCACTCTCCAGGACGCTCTGCCATCTCGGCTGGCAACAGCTCCTTTCCCAGTTGGGGCTCTACCTCAGGGTAGTGACCTCTTCGTGGGGGAGGGGGGTTACCATGTGTGGAGGGTTTGAAAAGGCCACACATGGGTATTCCCTTTAGAGACAAAAATACATGGAACCCATCAGTAGCCTAAAATATTCACCACTACCTTAATTCCATGCATACTTCATTATGTGAAAAAATATGTAGGATTTACATTTTTTGAAGGACTACTCATGGGAAAAATAATGCATTTCCCATAAGATAACAAAATGCAATTAATTTTTTATAAATTTTAGGATAATCACACTTCACATTGCCATGATCACACATTATATTCTTATAGAAAATGATCATATACTTAGGGATAGATTAGAAAAATACTACCTTATACTCATAATAACGTTTTCACTAAATTATAATTGCTAATATGAACTTAAATTATTGAAAAATATGAATCTGACTAAAACCTTGTAATAGGGAATAAATGGCCATAACTAATGAAAGGCTTTGAAATTTCATGAGAAACTAATATATAATCAAGGAAGATTGATATATTTAACTTTAGTTATCACCTATAATATATATAGTGAAAAACCATTAAGGGAAGAAGAAGATAAATCTCAAAAGATAGATACTCAAGGAAGAGGTAACAAAGGAAGAAAAAACTTTATTATATAGTAAGGAAGGACCTACCTAAATAAATTTATAAATCCCTAGGATATATTTTATTTTAATTATTTTTTTATTAAATATTCTCCAAATTTAAGGTTTTATATATTCATATGTAAGGTTTTTCCTTAGAATAAAACCCATACAAAATATTCTCCCCATAATTAAGGTTATTCCTATAAGTAAGGGTTCTAACTTTAGATGAAAAACCTATAAATAATGTTTCCCCCCATAAATAATGTTTTTCCCCATAGTTAATATTTTTTACTTTAGATGAAAAATCCCATACATAAGTTTTTCACTTAAGTAAAGTCTTTCCCTTAGTTGGATGACCCATACAAAAGGTTTTCCCAAGAGTAAGGTTTTTCCCTTAAATAAAAAACACATAAGTATGGTTTTTCCCACAGTTAAGGTTTTTCCAATTTATAAGGGTTTTCCCTTAGATGAAAAACCCATATGTAAGGTTTTCCCCATATATAATATTTTTATCATTGATTAAAAATCCATAGATGATATTTTCCCTTATATGTAAGGTTTCCCATTAAATTAAAAAATCGATACATAAGGTTTTTCTAATAAGTAATGTTTTTCCCATATATGAAACACCTATATATAAGTTTTTACCCCTAAGTAAATATTTTTCCCCATAAGTAATGTTCTCCTCATAAATAATGATTTTCTAATAAGTATGATTTTATATTTACAAATTTTACCAAAAAACTTCTACAATATAAAATTCCTAAATTTACTTGAAAACATGACCTATAACGTTCACCAAATATGAAGAAACAATAAAAATCAAAACTATTAGTCTCAAGCTTAGAAAACTCTTATTAATATATCCCTAAATTATTTAGACACGTCTAACACCTCTACAAGACCCAATGAATATGGTTGACACTATGTTAACAAAAATTACTATTCCCAACTACCCAACCATATATATAATAGCCCAAAAATTTAAATATGTTATTTTTATGGGAAAAATTCATACAAAGCTAGATTTTTAATAAAAATGCAGACTGATTCCCTCATAAACCTAGTCTAGGGTGTTACAACCTCACAACCATATAACTACTCATCCTCAATATATTCTTATGAACATCATCAAGCTACTTTAATAAATAATTCCAACCATTATGACCACATGTTAAACTCCTTATCCCACATATCCTCTTGGATATGCCTATGCTGCCACTACAACCACACTAAGGGAACCATCTTCCAAAGGAAATTCATTTCGTATGTATCAACAATATGAAATGGGGACTCCATAAACAATGAACTGGGCTTGAGATAAATTTTATAAACATTAATCAAATGGGAAGTGGTGAAATGATATCAATGGAGTTTTGAAACATGAAACACCTCATTCATATCATTGAAATGTTAAGGAAGAGCTATTGATATGCGATTGTATTTATTCTCCTCAAAACCTCAAATGAACCCATATAATGTGGTGGAAATTTTCCTCACCTTAAAATATGATGATGTCCCATCCTTAGAGACACTCATAGAAATACCATATCACCAAAATTTAATTCTATAGGATGGAATTACCAATTAGTATATGTCCTCTTTCACATCTATGGTTCTCCAACTAATTCTTAACCAATTGGATATATTGCAATGTATCCTATATGTGACTCTTCTTAATACCCACTTTCTCCCTGACCTCCATGAAACACAATTTTGATCGATATAGACAACCATAGGAATCCTCAAAATTTTTCATCTAAATCTATGACTCATAATTAATGTTGTAGGAAAAACCAATAATTTTTAAATTTTTCTACTGTGAACATATAAAATCCTGGACATAGTTCCTCATAATTCCCTCTAATATCAAAATTATACACTTAGACTACTCATTTATTTCAGGGGGATAAGCAGTTCTAAGATACACTGATATATCAAGATCCTTTTAGAATCCTCATCAAATGCATGATATAAAGTGTGAATTTTAATATGATATGATAATCCAAGGAATCCCCCCAAAATATACAATCTCTATAATCTATAGATCAATAAACTCATAAATAGAGAGAATCTCTATGATTAGTTATAAATGAATAGCTTTAGTCAATCGATCAATAATAACCCACATAATATCACTGAATTATCTATTACCCCATCACAATTACAATTTCCACATCTTTCCATTTCAACTCATGAATGGGAAATGACTGAAGTAGACTATTGGGACTCTAGTGCTTAGCCTTCATCTACTAATATGCAGAGCACCATTTTATAAAAAATGTTATATCCATCTTCATCCTAGGACACCAATAATTCTTATGAATATCTGGGTATATCTTGGTCAAAGCCAGATGAACATCCCATCACAAGGTATGTGAGTCCCAGATTATTAAATCCTCATGAATTCCCTAAATAATACCACATGACCTTAGACAGAAAATGTAACGCCCCGAACCCAGCTACCCAGAGTCGGTGCATTACTTCGTAACATTGGAATGATCACAAAAGATCAAGTCTTGAAAGACCGATTCGTTTGGTAGCCTTGGAAACACTGGATACATTCATAAGTCTTTGATTACATCAACAAGTAAACAAACTACAATAACATGGTCTTCATAGTACACACTCATATCCCTTTCAGACTACCCCTATAGGTCATTCATAAAATACTTCTTCACATCCTGGAAAAATATTAAAACATTGAAATGAGTGAGCTCAGATGCTCAGTAAGGATAACAATATAGCGGAAGCTTTCATTAATAAACATAAAAATTTAAGGCAATGTATAACTAAAACAAAAGCCTTTTAAACTTGAACTTCAACATAATATGGAAAAAGTAAAATTAGATAATGCCATTCACTTCTTCACATGGATATTCTACTGGTCGAATAATCACATGCAATATCAATAACCACTTTCATAATGAGGGAATGTATAATTCCAGACATTCTGAAATTTTTTGTCAAGGACTCAGCCAAGACGTCTAAAATGATTAAGGCCTCGGCCAAAACCATAAATCAAATTGGGAAAGGTCCTCGGCCAATTCTACGTCAAGTTGTCTCATGAGACCTACCGATGCATCGAGGAGCTATAGCGGGCTCCACCCGTCACTTATTAAGTCCAATACATTCCTCGTATGAATAGGTTTAAACATATCATAAACCATAACATAATCGTATCACATAAAACATGCATAAAGGAAACATAACATTTCCACATTTCAATCACAAGATATCAATACAACACATTGATATAATAAAAACGCTTTCAAAACCATTTTCAATACCAAAATAAAAGAAAGCTAAAACTTTGTATTTATTTTTCATTAAAAAAATGATGGCTTTTAGAGGAAGCCGAAACTCAAATAATGGTCACGGCGGCGGAGAAGTCATTGTCGCCTCATATGTACGGAAAGAAAAACATTCCCTTTTTGTCGTTTAGTAAAACGCTTCGTATAAAAAAAGATTCCTTTTGAATAAACGTAAAAGTCAAAGGGGTTTATACACCGTATAAAAGAAAGTTGTGTATAAAACCAAATATGCCTCAATGAAAGGAGATTGAGACGAAGTCCTTAAAAAGATCATTTTTAAAATAAAAGAGATCTACTATGTGTATTCACTATAGGTACACATATAGAAAGTAAATATACAAAATAGGACATAATAATATCATGACATAATTTGAAAGTAGGAGATTAACCCAAAGAATGGAATTTGGGTTAAGAAATTCCCTTACAAAGATCATTTTTAAAATAAAATAGATCTATTATGTTTATTCACTACAAGTAAACATAAATAAAGTACAAATACATGATAGGACCTAATGATATCCTGACATAATTTGAAAGTAGGAGATTAACCCAAAGAACGAAAATTGAGCTAAGAAGTTCCCTTACCTCGTGTCTGACTTGACTCAACCGTTCTTTATCCTCCTGAATAATAAACTAGAGTTAATATATACCTTATTAAGAACCATTTTTAATTTCATTATCCTTTTTATATCACTTATTACAATGTTATGAACATTATGTAATTATTTAAGTTAATAACGGTCGTTTTGTCGATCTTTGGTACTTGAGTCAACAATAAACTTCTTATAATTACAAGTTGTTTATGTGGTAGAATATCAATTATCTCCAGAATTATATTCATGATTTAGATGTCATATATATCATATATATCCAGTATATATATTAATTTACAATATTACGTAACATTTAGAGGTAAGAAATGAAATGCACCGTTCATGGAGACGGTAAGTCGTCCGTACACATGAACGCTACTTTCATTTCTATTTAGTATTTAATGGAATGAAATCATAATGATATAAATGTATAATATAATTCCAGTATAATATAGTGTATAATACCATTTACTCCATCCTTTATACATCCCACATATGGCATTAACGATTCAAATCACTTTGAGGGGGCGGTAGTCCGCACTTCCTAAAATAAAATTATCGCGTTTTACCCATAATGGAAATCATAAAGTATGCCATAAATCAGAAATACAGAAGCATAATTAAAACATAAACATATTATATATCATATATAAATATAGTTACATCTTAATGGCCACCTTTGAAGGTGTTATATGAGTGTTGAACAATCATCGTTTCGTGAGGCAGAAATTCGCCATCCACAGAAACCGTATGTTCTTTAACCATTAGATGTAGGTGTGTGTAAGTGTAGCTCGAATACTTATTATAACAACATCCTAGTATATTTAGGATATTGGTGTTGTTACAAAATAAATTAATAAAAAGAGTTTAGGGGGTTGGAGAAGAAAAATAAAACAAAACAACATTAGAGAATACATTACCTCAAAATCGGGTAACTATTTTTGATTTGAGCCAAAGGCTTCCTTGGGAAGATTTCTGCCCAAAGTGAGGCTTCTATGAGTAAGAGTGGGAAGTTGGGAGAGTATTTGGGTAGAGGTTGGCCGAGCCAAATGGCTTGAAAGTGTGAATGAGGTGGTAGAGGTGGGGGCCTTTTATAAGAGGAGAAGAGGGGCAATCTAGGAAAGTAAGGAAATTTTACATTATTATACAATGATTTTCGGATTCTAAAGGTCCCACACGTATATAATTCGTGGATAAGGTGATAAGGGTTCGAAATATACCCATCCAATAGTCTTTGGACAAGTGTAAGCCTTTGATTGTACATTATCTTTTCATTTTATTAAAATCGTTAAATAATGAGGTCATCACTGCATCATAATGATGTTGTAAATAATTTAATTTATTTAATGTCTAAAAATTATAAAAAAAATACTATGATGTAGGAAATATTTTTATCTTTCCAATGACTATTTATAGTCAAAAATATGACTTTTATAACCCCATGTAAAAATTGTTTTAGTAAAACATTTCATGTTTGTGTCATTTTTTACTTTAACATTAAATAAATATATATTAATGTCATTTTCCAACCAAAGTGGCTCCATGGGGTCCCCAAGTTGACCCATGAGTTTTCTTGGTCGGACATGACTCATCAAATAGGAGTAGAACAAGTTTCAAGCTCATCTCATATTATTAAAACATTATTTTTACCTTAAACTACACTAATTACCTCTAATCGTGATTAAGAACTTAAAAGTTACTATTCACCAAAAAATTATTTTAATCTTATTGAACCACACTTTACTTCTTAATGACAACCATGTATGTCGGATTTTTGAAAATCAAATCACAGAAGTGGTAATATTTCATTTAAACGAAAAATCAGATATTTAACTACCACTTAGTGGTTTCACTATTCATCAAAAATTGAAGTTTTTCAGAACAATGCCAAAATTTCACCCAAAGCTATAATTGATATTCCGAATTCAAAAATGATATCTATTTTAAAAAATTCCAAACATATAAGTTGCATTAATTAATTTTATAATTAATTTCCACTGTCACAACAATAGCGTGTTTTTAAGAAACAATTTATTTCAAAAGATTGGAAATTGTTTATGTCCAATTTCAATGTTAAATTAATTATAATGACCACCATTAGATAAAATGGTAAAAATATATTCTAATTATACTTTAAAACCACTCAATAGTATAATTTATCACTATAAATTTTTTTTATTAAAAAAGTTGTTTTTAAGTATTTTTCACTATTTATAAAAAATTGAAGTTCTCAGAAAATTACAAAAAATTTATCTTAGGATAATTTTGATATTATGAATACAAAAAAGAAGTCCATTTTGAAATATAACATTTCTATAATTTTAAAAAGTGGGTATTACTATTCATAACAGCTACTTTGATTAGTTGCGGGGTGTTAGAACTCGAAGTTGCGTACAATGCAAGCTATTGCATTATTAAATGAGAAGCGTATCGTGGAAGCTCGGGGTGTTACATTCTCCCCTCCTTCAATAAATTGCATCCTCGCAATTTGAAATTTTTCATTGAAAATAAAAGGTTGAAAATAGAAAATACCTTTGTGGAAAACCCACATCGGAAATAAGATTAATAAAATTTAGCCTTAATAAGAGGGAAAGGGAAATGAAAAAGTCACCACCCAATTATGATCTCGATTAGGAGAACATTGGTGGAAATTAGAGAAATATAATTGGAGGAAAAACGTAAATATTTGTAGGGAGTGATTGAGGTCATCAGTCACAATCAACTGTCAAATTGATGGCCTCAAAGCCTTCAATCTATGTTGATTTAAAATATCATCAGTTCAACAAGACATAAGGTATTAGGATAACACATTTTTTTGTTTTAATATCCCTTTACTAAAGTTTAAGAATTAATTTATTCATTGAATAAGATATAGGTATATATATATTTATGCTTGAAAATTAGAGTTTCAACCTTCAACTCATCTTTCACTCAAAAAGATAATAGAACTCAAAAATATTATACTTATCCTAATTGTATAAGGTTCCAAATGTTAACACATACCATTTAGATTAGTAAAATTATTTTTTAATAACCAGGGACTTCTTGTAGGCTAGTGGTAGGAAATAAAGGCCTGTCGCACTATGATTGTGGGTTCGATTCCTGCAGCTTTGTCCGACGCGACGGGTTATGCCCCACCCTGCAGGTTGTCCTTTTCCTAAAACTATAGTATCATAATATTCCAAAAATAATCTTCATAAATTTTTTAACCTTAAAAAATACCATCCAAAGATCAACTTAATCCACTCCAACCTTTATAGTTATCCAAAATACCTCTGTCCAGACTTTTTCTAAAAGGTCTCTTAATTTCAAAATTAATTTATCAGATTCCCCAAACAAAGTAAAGTTTCTCTTATTGTCACATACTAAAAATATAATTACCTTCATCATATTAAAACCTTACTGAAATCAACAAGTACTGTAGTACAATCCTTATATATATATCACATTATTCTAATAACCAGAATATAATCCATGAGTCCAGAAGCACCAATACATTAGTTATTCTGCTTCAACTGTAGTAACAACATAAGATTGTCCTTGATCCCTTGGCCTTTTCTGAGGTAAGTTTCCCTGACGCTTAGGAAATTCATTTGCATAATGACCCATTTCTCTACAATTGTAGCATTCAACTTTGATATCCTCTTTCTTTCCCTTGCAATCACGAGCCTGGTAACCCTTTTCTCCACATTTATAACAAACTCCCATTCCTTTTAGGCAAGTACCAGGGTGATTCTTCCCACAATTATCACATAATGGAAAATCCTTCTTTCCCTTTTTCCCTTTATCTGTCTCTTGTTCCACCGTTCTCTTCTTCTCTTTCTTTACTTTTTTGTCATAAGACTTAGAGAATTCCTTTTCTGTCTTGATAGCACACGAGACAATATCTTCGTATGATGATAAGGATTGTGATACTAAAGCTCGACGGAGAAACGGTTTTAACTCATCAAAGAAACGATCGATCTTACTTCTTGGGATACGTATATAAACTGAAGCATACCTTGCTAACCTTGTAAAGTTGGCCTCATACTTTGCGACATTCTCATCCTCCTTTTGTCTCAGACTCAGAAATTGCCTTTCCATATCTGCTCTATGGTCACGAGGAAAGTATTTTTCTAAGAAAAGATCTTTGAACTCTCTCCATTCCATATTTGATACTTCTTCATCTTCCTTTGTGTTTTGAATTAATGACCACCATTTATCGGCATCTCCAGTGAGGCGGTAAACTGCCATGACAACCTTCTCCCTTTCGCTACTCCCCAAGGCATGAAATATTTTCTCTAAGGAGTTTATCCATTGCTCAGCTACTAACGGATTTTCACCCCCATTAAATGTTGGCGGTTGTTGACTCATGAAGCGGTCTAACATTTATCCTCCACGTTGCGGATCAGGGTGCCCTATACGAGTAAGGTTATTATTCATAACCTGAGTGAGTTGTCCCAGTATGGTAATAAGTTGATCAGCACAAGTTGTATCTCCAGATCCACAATAATTATCTTGAACAGGAGGGAAATCCCTGCACGGAGTGCATGCATTGATACGGTTTCCATTCCTTCCACTAGGCGCCATTTCTATACAATGGCATAAACTAGATTAGTTTATGAATCAAAATACAAAATTCCATACTTGTAAAATACTTAACATAAATTGAACTATTTATGGATATAATCCATAATCATAAAAAGGTTTTATTTGAGGAAGTATATACTCATAACCGTTCATAGTGGTTTGTAAAGAAAATGAGAATTATCCTAAGCATATCCCCCGGGAGTGTCGTAACCAAGAGTGCAGAAAGTCCCATTGTCGTGCACTAGTTCCCGTTCGAGTCTAGCTCAAAGCGGTGTTTTTAGGTTTTACCCCTAGGTACATCTGTGCCAGAGCCGACTCTACCTGCTCGTATCCAGACAGGGATGTATTGCTCGGAAAACTCACAAAATCTCTACAATAATAAAATTCTAGGAAGTTCTTCTATACTAATCCTCAAAGTCTATCTTTGCGCTATGTGCTCTAATCAGAGTTTATCTAAATATAGCTTCCAAGGTTAGTACTAAACTGCCTTTGATACCAACTGTAACGCTCCGACCCCAGCTACCCAGAGTCGGTGCATTACTTCGTAACATTGGCATGATCACAAAAGATCAAGTCTCGAAAGACCGATTAGTTTAGTAGCCTTGGAAACACTAGATACATTCATAAGTCTTTCATTACATCAAAAAGTAAACAAACTACAATAACATGGTCTTCATAGTCCACACTCATATCCCTTTCTGACTACCCCTACAGGTCATTCATAAAATACTTCTTCACATCCTAGAAAAATATTAAAACATTGAAAGGGGTGAGCTTAGATGCTCAGTAAGGATAACAATATAGCGGAAGCTTTCATTAATAAACATAAACATTTAAGGCAATGTATAACTAAAACAAAATACTTTTAAACTTGAACTTCAACATAATATGGAAAAAGTAAAATTAGATAATTCCATTCACTTCTTCACATGGATATTCTACTGGTCGAATAATCACATGCAATATCAATAACCACTTTCATAATGAGGGAATGTATAATGCCAGACATTCTGAAACATTTTGTCAAGGCCTCAGCCAAGACGTCTAAAATGATTAAGGCCTCGGCCAAAACCATAAATCAAATTGGGAAAGGGCCTCGGCCAATTCCACGTCTAGTTGTCTCATGAGACCTACCGATGCATCGGGGAGCTATAGCGGGCTCCACCCGTCACTTATTAACTCCAATACATTCCTCATATGAATAGGTTTAAACATATCATAAACCATAACATAATCGTATCACATAAAAAATGCATAAAAGAAACATAACATTTCCACATTTCAATCACAGGATATCAATACAACACATTTATATAATAAAAACGCTTTCAAAACCATTTTCAATACCAAAATAAAAGAAAGTTAAAACTTTGTATTTATTTTTCATTAAAAAAAAATGATGGCTTGTAGAGGAAGCCGAAACTCAAATAATGGTCACGGCGGCGGAGAAGTCGTTGTCGCCGCATATGTACGGAAAGAAAAACATTCCCTTTTTGTCGTTTAGTAAAACACTTCGTATAAAAAAAGATTCCTTTTGAATAAATGTAAAAGTCAAAGGGTTTTATACACCGTATAAAAGAAAGTTGTGTATAAAACCAAATATGCCTCAATGAAAGGAGATTGAGACAAAGTCCTTAAAGAGATCATTTTTAAAATAAAAGAGATCTATTATGTGTATTCACTATAGGTACACATATAGAAAGTAAATATACAAAATAGGACATAATAATATCATGACATAATTTGAAAGTAGGAGATTAACCCAAAGAATGGAAGTTGGGTTAAGAAATTCCCTTACAAAGATCATTTTTAAAATAAAATAGATCTATTATGTGTATTCACTACAAGTACACATAAATAAAGTACAAATACAGGATAGTACATAATGATATCATGACATAATTTGAAAGTAGGAGATTAACCCAAAGAACGAAAATTGGGTTAAGAAGTTCCCTTACCTCGTGTCTGACTTGACTGAACCGTTCTTTAACCTCCTAAATAATAAACTAGAGTTAATATATACCTTATTAAGAACCATTTTTAATTTCATTATCCTTTTTATATCACTTATTACAATGTTATGAACATTATGTAATTATTTAAGTTAATAACGGTCGTTTTGTCGATCTTTGGTACTTGAGTCAACAATAAACTTCTTATAATTACAAGTTGTTTATGTGGTAGAATATACATTATCTCCAGAATTATATTCATGATTTAGATGTCATATATATCATATATATCCATTATATAAATTCATTTATAATATTACGTAACATTTAGAGGTAAGAAATGAAATGCACCGTTCATGGAGACAGTAAGCCGTACGTACGCATGAACGCTACTTTCATTTATATTTAGTATTTAATGGAATTAAATCATAATGATATAAATGTATAATATAATTCCAGTATAATATAGTGTATAATACCATTTACTCCATCCTTTATACATCCCACATATGGCATTAACGATTCAAATCACTTTGAGGGGGCGGTAGTCCGCACTTCCTAAAATGAAATTATCGCGTTTTACCCATAATGGAAATCATAAAGTATGCCATAAATCAGAAATACAGAAGCATAAGTAAAACATAAACATATTATATATCATATATAAATATAGTTACATCTTAATGGCCACCTTTGAAGGTGTTATATGAGTGTTGAACAATCATCGTTTCGTGAGGCAGAAATTCGCCATCCACAGAAACCGTATGTTCTTTAACCATTAGATGTAGGTGTGTGTAAGTGTATCTCGAATCCTTCTTATAACAACATCCTAGTATATTGAGGATACTGGTGTTGTTACAAAATAAATTAATAAAAAGATTTTAGGGGGTTGGAGAAGAAAAATAAAACAAAACAACATTAGAGAAGACATTACCTCAAAATCGGGTAACTCTTTTTGATTTGAGCCAAAGGCTTCCTTGGGAAGAGTTCTGCCCAAAGTGAGGATTCTAGGAGTAAGAGGGGGAAGTTGGGAGAGTATTTGGGCAGAGATTGGCCGAGAAAAATGGCTTGAAAGTGTGAATGAGGTGGTAGAGTTGGGGGCCTTTTATAAGAGGAGGGGAGGGGCACTCTTGGAAAGTAAGGAAAGTTTACATTATTATACAATGATTTTCGGATTCTAAAGGTCCCACACGTATATAATTCGTGGATAAGGTGATAAGGGTTCGAAATATACCCATCCAATAGTCTTTTGACAAGTGTAATCCTTTGATTGTACATTATCTTTTCATTTTATTAAAATCGTTAAATAATGAGGTCATCGCTGCATCATAATGATGTCTTAAATAATTTAATTTATTTAATGTCTAAAAATTATAAAAAAAATACGATGATGTAGGAAATCTTTTTAGTTTTCCAATGACTATTTATAGTAAAATATATGACTTGTATAACCCCATGTAAAAATTGTTTTATTAAAACATTTCATGTTTGTGTCATTTTTTACTTTAACATTAAATAAATATATATTAATGTCATTTTCCAACCAAAGTGGATCCATGGGGTCCCCAAGTTGACCCATGGGTTGTCTTGGTCGGCCATGACTCATCTAATAGTAGTAGAACAAGTGTCAAGCTCATCTCATATTATTAAAACATTATTTTTACCTTAAACTACACTAATTACCTCTAATCGCGATTAAGAACTTTAAAGTTACTATTCACCAAAAAATTATTTTAATATCATTGAACCACATTTTACTTCTTAATGACAACCATGTATGTCGGATTTTTGAAAATCAAATCACAGAAGTGGTAATATTACATTTAAACGAAAAATCAGTTATTTAACTACCACTTAGTGGTTTCACTATTCATAAAAAATTGAAGTTTTTCAGAACAATGCCAAAATTTCACCCTAAGCTATAATTGATATTCCGAATTCAAAAATGATGTCTATTTTACAAAATTCCAAACATATAATTTGCATTAATTAATTTTATAATTAATTCCCGCTGTCACAACAATAGCGTGTTTTTAAGAGACAATTTATTTCAAAAGATTGGCAATTGTTTACGTCCAATTTCAATGTTAAATTAATTCTAATGACCACCATTGGATAAAATGGTAAAAATATATTCTAATTATACTTTAAAACCAATCAATAGTATAATTTATCACTATAAATTATTTTGATTAAAAAAGTTGTTTTTAAGTATTTTTCACTATTCATAAAAAATGGAAGTTCTCAGAAAATTACAAAAAATTTATCTTAGGATAATTTTGATATTATGAATACAAAAAAGAAGTCCATTTTGAAATATAACATTTCTATAATTTTAAAAAGTGGGTATTACTATTCATAACAGCTACTTTGATTAGTTGCGGTGTGTTAGAACTCGAAGTTGCGTACAATGCAAGCTATTACATTATTAAATGAGAAGCGTATCGTGGAAGCTCGGGGTGTTACATAAAAGATCTCACAATCTTCATGTAACCAATATATTGGTATCTCCCCACCATATATTATATTTATCATCACTAGATATTCTAAACTCAATAGTCAACTCTTATTTACCCTAAGGAGGAGTGAAGGGGTGATATATAATTACATAATAGTCCTTCACCCTCGATGCTCCTAACTATTAAGATGAATCTCACTAAAGAGTTCCATCATCCGACACTCATTACCCAACTCCTAAAACTCCCAGTCCTGAGTCTTCTTAAACAGTGCAACAATGTTATTCCCATTTTGGGGGTATACACTCACTAAAAATTGAAGGACTGGGGGTACCTAACCCAAAATTATTTTAAAATATTCAATTCATATTATTATAATATATATTTGAATCTCTTCAGGTCAGTGTATAACTCAAATATCTCACTCAAAAGATAGTGATTCCAACACCTCATGCTGTTCACCACTACTGCCAACTCAAGATCACACGTTAGGTAGTTTTTCTCATGTGGCCTTAACTTCCTCGACCTATTAATGACTATAAGACCATATTGCATTAGAATTTATCCATTCCAAACTCATTATAAATCAAAATATGAGAAATACCTCTTATCTGACTCTAGTAAGGTTGTGATCAATGTAGAAGTCAACCTCACATTATCTTATAGAGGGATCTCTAACATGAATTCGACCAAAGTAACTTTATCCCCTTTTTTCTAGGGCCATCATTAGCATTTATAATAAAAAACATATATTAACCTCTTTTAAAAATTGGACAACCATAATAAATAATGGATGTTAAATTATTTTTGGGATGGTCCAAATAAATCACAACCTCCACATTCTTAGGATCCACAAATACACAACCTATGATATCATATTTTCAAAAAACCATACTTGTTTTATCCAAAATCAAAGCTTTGTGATCTATTCATATAACCAATGATCTTTATGTGTAATCGAAACAATCTAGAAATGGCAAGTGCACTCCTCCCTTATCCAGGAGTACATGAGAATATTGATGATAAAGATAAGTGTAACGGTTTCCAAATGAGTATGAAATACTTGATTAATTAGTTTTATAAACCCTACCGATATATTCATTGAGGATAATTACATCACAAGGTACTCATAAAATTCATACTTTCTCTTGAATTTAGTACATTATATGTTATAAGATCTCACCAACAAATAATGATAACTTGATCTCAAGTAGATCTTATAGAACACTATATATCTTCTAATCTAATAAAATAAATCATCAATACATGGAAGTGGATATTGGTTCTTGAATATAACTTTGTTTATATTCTAATAGTCCACTTATAAAGAAGCATCTTCTTTATTAGTAAACAATTCTAGAGAAACCCAAGGGGATGTACTCATATGTATACACCCCTTTATCTCCAAGTCCCCTATCCAAGCCTTTAACTATTTATGTTTTGAATGATCCATCCAATAAGGTGGAAAAATATAGGATTTGTACCTAGTAAGATCTCACTCATGAAATCAGTCTCAAAATTGATTGGAAATCCTTAGAAATAATTAAAAAAATATTGATATTGTTCAATAATAAAATGAAATACCACTTATCATACCTTATAATCATACCAAATATAGTTAAAAAGTTTGGATATGATCCCAACCACCAATTAATGGTTAGGTCCTACATGACCTGATTTCATATCCCATTCCCTAATATAAAAATAGCTATCATCCTTTAGTAATGTAAAAGATACATGTTGATCATGGTAGTAGATTTGGGATAAATATTGAACTAAATTATCAATATCCAGTATAATATCAAAATTGGTCATTTATAGTAGAAATAAATCCCAAAAAAAATCCATAACCACCAATCAGTATAGATTAATCATGAAAACTAGCCCTCAAATTGTACCCTTGAAGGCATGTTAATCAATATCACGCTATATAGATACTATATGTTTATCCTTAATCCATCAATGAGTTTAGTATATATGGAAGAATTATATGCTCATTTATCGATAAAATTAGATTCTAAGGTGGAATATATTAATATTTTAATTTGAACTATAGACGGAATGATATCTCAGTTTATAGAAGTAAGCTTAATGATATGAAACCGCTCAAAACCTGACATTTTAATATCTACTAACTACCCTAAAATGTATTCCTCTATATCCATTTCTTCCTTGGTTACTATGTAATATATCCTCCACCCCAACCTGAATGGTTTGTGAAACTCATTGCTACCATCCTACCATAGTGTACCTAATTAATCTCTTGAACCTTATCCTAATAAAAATCCCCCACCACTTGGTATCTACTAATTGCTCCAATAACACTACTATAGTTTACCCATTATCCCATTGAATAAACACTCAATTAGTGGTTAACTGCATTGATAAATAACATGCCCTCACCCACCGAACTAATAACGCTACACTGAACTACCTTCCCGAGGTGGAAGAGATATCCAAACACTTTTTCTACTCTATAAATTTCCAATTAGACATGAACCATAAAATTGATAATCCCTACTACCTAGAGACCCACTATTAGCTCCCTAATAAAATTGATATTTTCTGAGCCTCTACCCTAGTTTAGGTTCCTTTTTATTATGAGGGTCTGATTTAATACTTTGGTGAAAGTAGATGTAAGAATAATATTTAATTTTATCCATATCGCATATGTGAGACCATCATCAAAACATCTCTTTATAGCTATCTCACCCCTATTCAAAATCAGGGATAAGTTTTGTAACTCATTGAATCATGCAATATGCTCCATCACTATCATCCCTTCTTGAGTGAGGTGTATAATCTCTTAGGATCCACCTTCCCTCAAAGTCTTTAGGAAGAAGTGATCGAAGAAACGTGTCTATAAATCCTCCTAATAAAATCAAACATGTTGGTATTCTCATACCACAATATGACACCTATTATTATATAGTTCTCATATCATATAAATTTATAACTTTACCCTCTAATTAAGGGGTGTATAATAGAGGTTAAAAATAGAATACACTAAATACAATGAGAGTTCACTACTCGGGGCCACCCTCACCAATAAATAAATTTTGGTTCTATATTATTAAATCTTTGTTTAACTATAACATAGAAGCTTTAACTCATGGGGTCTCCCTCTCCATGAACGATATAACATACAATAACCTCTCACAGAGCTAGTCCCCTATCATTATTCCTTATACAATAGATTTTTTATGGCCCAAATTCCAATGGGGTATTCTCATCCTCTCCCTCATTGTAATATACATGAGGTCATCATAGAGGCATCTCTATATAATTAAAAACATACATATCAAAACACATTTCTATTACAATTTTTGTTATCGCGGTTTTTAAGGAATGCAATAATAGGCACAACAACTTGTCATACTACACACCACATATCATAAAATCATCACAACCTAGAAACTCTATCCATACCTATTTAACCATACTCAAGACCATCATAAAATTAATATAGTAACCACACCATTCCCATTTCATTTTACTTTTTAACATATATATCACAATTTTGGTTTAGTTAATTGAAATTTCATTCACTGGTTATAGAGGAAAATATTTAATAAGTTGTCATTATCATATAATATAATCCAAATTTTTTTAAACAAGATATTTAATCAATATTAATGATAAATAAAACATATAAATAATCATTTAGATAAGATAAAACTATCAAGTTATATGGGAAAACACCATATAAGTTACTATAAAAACTTAAATAACGGAACCATTTGTCACAACCAAGGTAAAAAATCACCTAAAAGCATAAAAATGTCATATGAATACTTCAAGGATAAAATAATTCTTGATAACAAAAAATATTTTTATTCTGATCCAAGAGATAAATATCATAAATCATAAATCGAAATTCAATGTGAATCACACTTATTGATGTAACTAAACCATAAAGAAAAAAATACAATAACAATAGTCCCATCCCTAGTAACTTGGAATTCCCTCATACATGTATTTAATATTCTGAAGAAACAATTATATAATATTTTTAAAATATCCTATATTCTATCCAACACACTCAAATATTAATATAAAAGAAAAGAAAACAAAGATCTAATACCACTTTATAACATCTTATCCCAGTTCAATCTGCAGTAACCAAATATGTTCACTACATGAAATCATTCATGACTCCATTTTCTCTAAAAGTTATTGAATAATAATGAGGTTTTAATAGAAATTATGGAGATATTGTACCCCTGGATAAAATAACCTAAAATAACACCTAAAGTAGAAACAATAATAGTAATCCATATAGACATAGTTAATATACATCACAAAAAACATCAATAACCAAACATTAACAAACCATGCTATATCATCAAAATTTGTATACTTGTCATATAAATAAAATAAAATTAATTGAGAACCCCATGATAAGATCTTATACATCAAGGTCCTAAAAAATAAAAATAAAAATAAAAAAATAAATCACAAAACTACTCCTGAGATCTCATTTTATCACTCATACCCCTACCAAATTATAAATGAACCACCAATCATAGGGACTTTTCCTTTATCCTATCATATAACCATGAATCCTTCTTGATTACCATTTATTTATTGAGGTAGGGTGTGAGTACAACTTATATAGACACCATCAATGATGTCTCAAAATATATCCATCCAAAATAATATACATTTTTTTAAAGATAAGGGGACAAGCCCCATAAATTTATTTATAAAAAAGGTCGAAGGGGAGAAATACATGGAAACAGTGTAAAGACATACATTATTGGCGACCCATATTTTTCCTTATCTTGTCACCAATTTTGCGCTCTTGGGCTCTCATATCATTCCACATTTTAGTGCTGAGACGTCCCCGACCTCTTCCTCCAGAGCAGTGGTATGAAATCTCCTGAGCTCGCTGCAATAGAGTTTCAATGTCTTCATCAGAGCTGGCGGTTTGATCATCTTCCTTTTTCTTCATTTCCTCCTTTATTTGCTTTTTCTTTTGGCTTCTTGTTCGTGCTTGTTGCCACTGAACCCAGTTATAGGTGTCTCTGAACACAGTTCTTTCTGACTAGGGGGAGCCACATCCCACCCTATAACACATACTAGAATATTAACATTTTTTAAGGGACTGAATCCTAACCCAAAACATTTACTAGAATATCATTACTTGGGGGTATGTATCCCACCCTGATATATGAACTAAAATATTATAGTTACCCAGGGGACCATATCATACCTTAAAAAATTTATTTGAATATCATTATTACCTAGGGGTTCATATCCCACCCTAGAATATGTAGTATAATATTAATATTTACTTGGGGGCCATACCCCACCCTTGAATATTTACCAGAATATAAATATTTATTCAACATGTCACATCCTACCTTAAAATGTACAACTTTAAAAGTTTAAACATTTATTAAAAGACTAAATTTTATAATTTAACAACAATACAATTCATAAGTATATTTAGGTTGTCCCTTGGGTTTCATCCAACATTCCTTACTTTGTTAGTTCCAGGAACACATCCCTTGGTGACCCAATATGAATGCTTTAAATTTATCAATAGACCTCTCACTTCCTAAATAATGTATTTCCTATAACAGTACAAAACATAATCCATTTTTTATTATGTTTAGGTTAGGAACACATTATATTGGTGCAGTTTTACATCATATACACATAGAAAATGAGCATAAACTTATGGAAAACAAAGGAAACACATACCATATTCTTATAAGAGACTTCTCATTGAATTTTGGTAGATCATTTGAGATAAAATGAGATAAATTAATGAATCTGACAAAGACCATGAAATATAGCATAAACAGACATAATGAATGAAAGACTATGAAATCTCACGAGAAACTGAGAATGAATTGAGATAGAGTAATATATCTTCCTCTAGATTTTACCCAAAATAGATGACATGTGAACTCATTGATAGATAAAGGAGACAACTCTTAGAAGAGAGATACATGGGGAAGTGGAATGAAAGGAATAAAAATCTTTATTGTATAGCGAGGAAATAACCCCTCACAATTTTTATAAATCTATAGGATTATCTTTAATTTAGTTGATATTTTTATTAAAAATGTTTATTTTTTTAAATCTATAAATAAGGTTTTTCCTTGGATTAAAACCCTACATGTAAGATTTTCTCCATAAGTAAGTGTTGATGATCATATTTGTGAATCACATAATTTTCTATGTAAGGATGCATGTAATCCATATTATGTGATAAATAAATGAAATCAGACATCATATTCTTTAACCTCATGGTTCTGGAGTTTCAGTCGGCCTGTTGTGATTGGTATCAAAATAGCACACACATAATCCTCAAGCACACACCTGTTACACATGGGGTTGATATCACATACCCTAAAATAAACGATTACATGAGATTACTTGCACCATATGTCCTCCTACTAAGACAACCATATGAGATGGTGTCATATAGAGATCGCATACCTGATATGTTATCCAATAAAGACATGAAGACCACATGATTAATATGATACCATGATAAGAGAAGTAAAACCATCAATGCATGAGATGACTGGAACTGTAACTCTTGAGTTCAATTTGGGACACACATATATAGAATTTCTATAATATGATCAAATCACATGCTAAACCACGTGCTCCAACCCGATCGACCTCAATGGATTCACATGTTTCTATAGTAGCATTTTTGTATCACATATCTGTGGATAAAATATATCCAAATAAGGAGGACAATGCATGGATCATGTGATAAGGATCACACAAGCATGTGAATATATAACTTGGGGGATTACAAGAGGCCTCCATATTGATGCGCGGTGCTGTGAAGATGGTCCATGGATAGAGTCTGTGTGTGATACACATAGTTCATAGTGATCAGTCTGAGAGGCCACTTCATGTAAGAGATTGTAGCATGTTATGCAGATGAACTCCACATCCACATGGCTGAGTGCATGGAAAAACATTCAGGATAATATTCTTATGCAGAAAGAGCCTCAGGTTTTGATATGAATAAAATATATAGTCTGCACCGAAAACTGATCATGCACACTACCACAGATCTGAGCAAGGGATGTGTTGGCTTTTATTAGCCCTAACCAGGAAGTACTGATAAGGGGGGGGGGGGGGCTTTATCAACGCTATCTAAAAGTGTTGATAAAATTCTACAATAAAAAATATTATTAATTTATATAAAATTTTTATATTTATATTCAAAAATAATGTTTATTTATATACACTAAATAAAAAATACATGTTTATAATTAATATATATTTTTTAATAATTCAAATATATATATATAATTTTTAAAAAAATTATTTATAAGATTATAATTAAATAAATATATATTTAAATAATTATAAGATTATAATATATTTTATTAAATATTAAATATATTTATTATATTTATAATTATATATTTATAATTATATATAAATACTTTTAAAAAATATATATATTTAAATAAATATATATTTCCAATGAATTTGTTAAATAAATATATTGACACATGAATATAATTGATGTTCATATGTTATGTATTCATCATGAATGTTCATTTACACATTACACCCTCATTAATATTCGTGTTGTCCATATATATGTGATGACTCATTTCTTATGATCTATACATTACTAGGTATATATCTATATATATTTATAATTATAAACAAATATTTATAAAGTTATTTATAATTATAAATAAATCAATATGTATATGTATAATTTTAAAATTATAATAAATATATTTATTATACTTATAAAGTTATAAATATATATAACTAAATAAATATATTTATAAATATATGTTTTTTTTCTTACTTTCATTAAAGAAAGTATCCTTATTTTGTGTTTCAAAAGTGTTTAATCACTAATTGGACTTTTTAATGGTTTGTTCTAAATAAATATAGATATATTTAAATAATTTTAAAATTATATTAAAGATATTAACTATAAATAATTATAAATATAATCAATATATTTATTATAAATTTATAATTATAAATATATATATATATATATTGTATATATGAATATAAATAAATAAATATTTATTTATAGTTATAATTATAAATAAATAAATAAATTTATTAAAATAGTCATAAAATTATAATAAATATATTTATTATACTTATAGAGTTATAAATATATATAATTAAATAAATATATTTATAAATATATACAAATATTTATAAATAAATAAAAATATTTATAATTAGAATTATAAATAATAAAGATATATTTAAATAATTTTTAAATTATAATAAATATATTAATTATATATATTTATAAAATTATAAATATAATAAATATATTTTTTATAATTTCATAATTATTAATATATATATATATATATTTATAATTATAACTATAAATAAATATATATTTATTATAACTATAAATAAATATATATTTATTATAACTATAAATAAATATATATTTATTATAACTATAAATAAATATATATAAATTTATAGCTATTAAATAATTATAAAATTATAATAAATATATACAAATATTTACAATTATAATTCTAAATAAATATAGATATATTTAAAGAATTATAAAAATTATAATAAAGATATTAATTATATATAATTATAAATATAAAAAATATATTTATTATAAATTTATAATTATAAATAAATATATATTTATAATTATAAATATATATATAAATATATATTTATTATACATATAATTTTTTAAATATATATAAAAATATAAATAATTTAGTATCATTATTGTTTTATCAACGCTTTCCATTTTAGTGCTAATAAAACACTCCTTTATCAGCACTTTCTAGCAAGCACTAATAAAAGGTTTACCATATTTTATAAATAAACCCTAATAGTCTCCTCCTTCTCTTTCACACCTCAAGCTCTTGCAGAAGCCGAACCCTGCCATCGACTCCTCCTCCACTACCGCCGATTCCTGCTCCTCCTCTTGCACCATGAATCCATCCTCCACCGCTGCAAATCCCTCCTTCACCATCGTGAATCCCTCCGCCGTGAATATCACCTCATTCATCGAACCCCATTTACTGCTGACCTAACCTCCACCGCACACCGAACCCCACCTCCGCCCTGAACCCTTCCTTTTCCGCAAACCACCTCTTCTGCATACCCCATCTCTATTGTCGAACGCCACCTCTACTACGAATCCCCTATCCTCTATGAACCCACCTCTGACACGAACCCAACTCTCAGGTGCTAAAACTGTGAGTATTCTTGTAAATATCTTAGTATCTCCTTTGTATTTTCTCATTGTACAATTTTCCATGATCAATTCCATGTCGGTAACTTTTATATTTCTAATCAAGTATATTGATAGGCTTCTAGGGCTAAAATATGTATTGTCCAAATTATCATGTTTAATGAATTAACGATGTAGATTTTTCACTAATAATCATATTTAAGTGGGTCTTGGTGCATTAGATACCTATTTCTACCAATAATATAGTAATCAATGAATATTTGGGATTAGAACTTGATACCTTGCAATAGGTATATAGTTAAGGATGTTTTGTGTGTGGATCTAGGATACCTAGGATCAACTCTATAGATCCTCCAAATAAATTAAGTAAAAGAAACATGTTAATTTGATTGAAATTAGATTGGTAATAAATATCTTTTTAGAATCTCAAGGATTCTCATTGTTGACTTATTAATTTTTTTACATTGCATCTTTATTTCCATAATGTTATTATTTCTATCTGATAATGAATCTCATTTGATCAATTTTTAATTCCATTGAAAATGAACTACATAAGTAAATTTTAGATTGATATACTTTTATTAATAAAAAATATAATAATTGATAAATAATAAATTTGAGTGACATGAAAACTATTAATATAGTTTGTGACTACAATTAAAACCCCCCATGTATCTACTATATCAATTTTTTTTATTGATGGGTGGAATTATATTTTTATGAGGTGATTATTATATCTATATTAGAGAGTTGGATATCAAAACAAGTTATATAGGACCAATAAATATATAGTTGGGTAGAATCATAACCCATTTTCTAGAGAAATTTTGGATGATAGAGAGAAACATAGATCAATATGACCTATTGTCATTGATAAATTCCTAGATGTATTTCCCAAGAACTTCTCTAGGTTACCACCCAAGGGATTGGTTGATTTTATGATTGTGTTCTTACCAGGTGTGGATCATATATCTACTCCACCCTATAATATAGATCCTATAGATCTATGAGAGAATAAGGATCAATTGAATGACTTCAAGGTGAAGGTGTTAGTATGAATGATTATGCCCCTTGGGGTGCCTTAGTTTTTCCATAAAAATTCAAATGGATGATTGAGAATATGCGTGGACTATTAGAGGTTATTCTAAGTGATATAAATTAACTTATATCCACTTATACGTATCGATGGACTATTTGATCAACTTAAAGGTTCTAAAGTGTTATCTAAGATCGATTTGATATCAAATTATAATTAGTTTATAGTGAGGTATTTTGATATACCACATTCTATTTTTAGAAGTACATATGTATTCTATAGGTATCTAGTGATGTCATTCAATTTGAAAAATATAATGGTAGTGTTCATGGATGAGATGAATTGGGTCTTCCATCCTTATTTAGATAATTTTGTATCCATATTTTTCAATCATATCACCATGTTTTCCCAGTTTAGGGAGGAACATGCTCAATATCTGGAGATAATTTTTAGAAGTCTTAGAGAGAATCATCTATATTCCATGATCTCAAAGTGTATGTTTTGGATTGATAATGTACACTTAATGGGGAAAATGATATTAGTGTATAGAACATTTTTAGAACCTGATAATTTCAATGTTATAGTTCATTTAGAAAGTCCAAAGAATGGTTTTGAGATCCAAATCTTTTTAGTAATTTCCAATTATTACCAGAGGGTCAACCATGATTCTTCCTAATTGGAAGTGCTAATAAGGCCTTAATTAAAAATGTGGTATGGTTTCTTTGTTTATATGTTCATGAGAGATCCTTATAATATCTTAATGGGAGGTTGATGAAAACACTAATCTTAACCATAAATGATATGGGTAATGAGTATGGCTTATATTATGATGCATTAGGATTCAAGATTTGAGTATTTTCAGTCCATGATGGTCATGTGGTCTCTTATGGGTATAGATAGTTTAGGAAACATAAGATAAACTTCCCAAATCCTTTCCTAGATTTAGAAATAGTGGTTCTTTCCCTGAGGTGTTATTGGAATTATCTTTAGGGTAAGATATTTTTGGAATACACTAAAAAAGTGTTTGAAATATATTTAATCACAAAGTTAAATAAACCATTGATAAAGGATAAGGGTTGAGTACCTATATTCCTTTAACAATGAAGTAATGTATACCCTAAAGAAGGGTAACATTTTTTATAATAAAAATTATGGGAAGGATCAAGCTTAGGTAGTACATGTTTCAGGAATCAAGTGAAATATGGTTGCCCACTTTGAATAGATGTGACTTTTTGTTCAAAAGTATCATAATAAAGTGACTCTTATGTCTTTATATATCACTTGTTCAATCCTAGATAGTATTATGGAAGAAAAATATAGGATTTATAATATTTTTTAATGAGATAAATGATAAACCTTTTATATATTTATATTTTACAAAATGGTTGTTATTTTTTATTCATGTATCCTTTATGAAGTTCCTATCTTGGGATTTATGTCTTTTTGAAAATGCCTAAGTGGCTCTTTTAAAATGATTCAAGTGTTTGAAATGTTTCTTAAAAATTATATGTGTTCAATATTCCCTTTTTTGGATTTAAATATGTTTAAAATTATCTAAACACTTGGCATGGACTTAGGTTTCATGCCAAATGTTTGTTAACTCACCCAATTGACTTTCATAATGGGATGTGAATTTTTTGAAAGAATATTTAATGTTGGTTTAATTTTAAAAAGGTTGTGTTATTTTAAATATGAATTTGTATAAATGGTTGGTTTTTTAATGGAATTTCAACTTTGATTTTATAAATAGTTTTTAAAGGAATTTTTTGTTAGATTCTAAGGGGATGAGTCCTAGGAGAAAATTGAAATAATAACTATCATTCAAATATTGAGTTCCCCTTATTTGAAAGATGCCTTTTGTGTATTTATTTTGTTAAATATTTATATTATCGAATAAAATAGGATGGATATGAATTAAGAATGGATGGATTCCAATTGTATAACATAAGTGTATCAAGATGGAGTGAAGGAGTTCATCAAGTTTTAAAAATATCACGCATACGACCCTTGTCAAGTACTTTGTTCATGTTTTCACAGTTTTTATTCAAGGAATTTTATTCTAGAAGAGTTGGAAGAATACTTTATCTATCATGGAATAGATCGAAGTTATAAATGTTGGAATAAACATGGGGAAAAAGATAATGTAGCTACTGGATAGAATAAAAATATGTTTTATAGATCATATGATTTGATTACCAGTGAGGAAAATGAAGAAGACTATATCAAGGATGTGATTACCTATGAGAATGATGATGAAGATCATATTGATGAAATGAAAAGGACAGTGTAAGATGAAGTTTGTGATTGCCCAAAATTGTTTGAGAAGTTAAATAGTTGTGAAAATACACCATTGTATTCTAGTTTCACTAAATATACAGTATTATTAGCCATGATAAAGCTATATAATTTGAAACTAGGCAATATATTGAGTGATGCTAGTTTGATATAACTACTTAATCTCTTAAATGACATGCTCCCAAAAGATAATGAGCTCCTGAGCCAAACATACGATGCAAGAAAAATTCTATGCTCAATGGGTATGATCTCTAAAAGAATAAATGCTTGCTTGAATAATTATATACTATTTCTAAAGGACCACAAACCACTTACAAAATTCTGAAATTATGGTGCTTCTTGACACAATAAAAATGAATATGGTCCTATGAAAGTTGTATAGTACTTTCTAATCATTCCATGGTTTAGATTCCTATATAGAAGTGAGAAGACTATAGGGAAATTGACATGGCACACAGATGGGATGAGAAACCTTCGTCTTGCGTTATCTACAAATGGAGTGAATCCTTTTAGTTTTTAAAGTAGCACTCATAGTACATGGTCAGTTATTTTGGTAAATTTTAATCTGTGGTTATGCATGATATGAAAATAGTTCATTTATCTATGCTTATATCAGGAAAAAAATAATCACATAATGATATTGATGTTTATTTGGCTCTATAGATCAAGGATTTGAATTTTTTTTTGGATTTAGGTGTTACATTGTATGATGCTCATAGAAATAAAGATTTCACATTGAGATCCATTTTGTATGGGAATATAAATGGCTTTCATAATTATGGAAATTTTTCAGAATATAGAATTAATAGAAATCAAGGGTGTCCCATCTATGAACAAGGTACATAGTCTATTAGGTTGAAACATTAATCGAAAACCGTTTTTCAAGGACATTGAATATTTCTACCCTGATATCATAAGTATTGATATTGGATGAAATTATTCAATTAAAGTTCAAAATAACATACAACACCATCTCCACTAATAGGTGATAAACTATTTGAGAAAGTAAAATATGTGGACACTGCTTTTGGTAAAATATTTACCAAAAAACCATATGAGAAACAGTTGTAAAAAGAGATCATATTTTTTTGAATTATCATACTAGAATTGTCTGTACATCAAAAAAATTATTGATGTTATGAATCTAGAAAAGAATGTATGTGATAGTTTCATCAACACATTGTTATATTCAAGTGAAAAAACAAAGGATGGAATTAAGGCTAGGTTGGAAATGGTTGATAAGAGAATACGAAAGGAGTTGGCAACAGTGAAGTGTGAAAAATGAAATTTTCTTCTTCCAGCTACTTACACTCTTTCCAAGAAGAAGATATATCAGTTTTTAAACTTCTTGAATGACATAAAGGTTCTATAGGGGTATTCCACGAATATCAAGAACATTGTTTCAATGACCGATTTAAAGTTAAAGGGTCTAAAATCACATGACTTCCATGTTTTGATTCAAGATCTAATGCATATAGCTTTACATTTCATTTTTACCAATAATTTCTATCATACATTAACCAAGTCCTATTTCTTTTACAAATATATATGTAGCAAAGTTATAGACTCTGTGAAATTTCCAACTATAGAAAGATAAATTTCCTTCATATTATGTGAATTAGAAATGTTCTTCCCACCAAAATTATTTGATATGCTGGTTAATTTTATGGTTTAATTAGTGAGAGAGATTCGACTGTATGGTCCTATACACTATATATGGATGTACCCATTTGAATTATATAGGAATGTTTTCAAAGGGTATGTAAAAAATCAAAGTCGTCAAGTGGGTTGTACTATAGAGCAATATATTGTTGAGGAATCCATTGAATTCAATACCGAATAACTGTATGGTGTGGAAAGCATTGGTCTACCAAAATCTTGTCACAGTGGGCAGCTTACAGGTGAGGGAATTTCAGGAAGACATGTTGTCACAATCAATATTACAGATCGGGTGTAGGCCCACCTTTACGTTTTTTCATAATAGTTTAGTGGTTTCTACAACACCATTCTCGGATGCACCAAGGAAGGCCACTCCACCATTCATTAATTCACCAAGGCAGCATGATACATTATCTATAAATACTGAAGGGAGATTTATATTTTAGGGTTTATTCGAATTGAAAGAAATGTGATCTCATTTTCTATAAAAAATAGTACATAACGAACCCATATATGGGTTACATGAATGAGATTGAATGAGCTTATATAAGGTTTATGCAAAGTAGCTCACATGTATGTGAGATTTCGTACTCTCTTTCATATAAAGTGTCTAAGACATCATGAAACAAATTTTACAGCAGGGTGTGACATCACATATGCTATCATGAAAATTGATGCTCATGTATATACTCCATCAGGTGAGCATAGAAGCAAGCACATATCATGGTCCTACCCCTGCATAGAAGGAGATTAAATTTATGCATACCTAGTTATGTGAAGAATTATGGACCACAACTTGGAATTTGGATATGATCAAGTCCAAAATATTATTTTTGTGCCAAAAAAGTAAATCTTTAAATAGAATTCAATACTAGATAAACCATGTTGATCCGAAGGAGGTCCATACCACACACATGTGATATCCATGTGTTTATGAGAAGCTAAATGATGTACTTGACACCTCCCAATGAAGAAAATAAATATTCCATGTGCATGTGAGTAAAATATTCACGTGACTCCATCGCTTTTCCTACTTTAATCAATCATATGAGGATTCAGACATCTTGTGACACCCTCACGTGAACCTTCATACTCGCAACACATTCAAGTGGATTGGGTTATGTGGAATTCATGTGATGAATTAAAACACCTTCCATGATCATTTAGGCATGATAACTTGACATGAAAA
This sequence comes from Viscum album, assembly GCA_963277665.1. Lineage (NCBI taxonomy): Eukaryota > Viridiplantae > Streptophyta > Magnoliopsida > Santalales > Viscaceae > Viscum > Viscum album. The sequence goes on from OY728158.1 coordinate 11,334,189, forward strand.
CACCATTGGTCATGATACGAAATCATACATCCAAGAACACCTGATATATCAAAGTAATGTAGAGAAAATGTCCCTAATAACGTCTGCACACTGTCATGAGATCTATTACTGATCATGAGATTCCCCACATATAAGAAGAAGGTTTTTCCCTGGCAATTCTCACACATCATCAAGAGATTCATTAATGATCATGTGATGCATCACATAAAAGGAGAGTGATTGTATTTGAGAATACCCGCAAAACTGTATAATATCAAAAAATATGTATAAAATAGGAGGAAAATATCCAAAATACATGATCCTATTGTGATTGTAAATATCACGTGATGAATCAATGATAGTTAGAATGATTGTCTTTAAAAACACTCATAAAACCTTAAAAGATCCACAACCTTGGTAAAATAAGAAAAGTAAATAAAAAGGGGGAAAGTATGGAGCCTCTTGCAATCATAAAACTCATGCGGAACACCCATATAGTTTGGGAGACACTGTGAAATCCTTAGTAACATGTTTAACTAGTCGTGCAAGAGCCTTCTAGCATGTCACCCTCATCACACAAAGGGGTTCAGATGTGTCTAGGCGGTCTTTCTCTCCCTATTTGACTCTAAATATAAGAGAAACATTTTATCCATGAAATTATCATGCATATATATATGAAATTTTACTGGTCACATGATGAATCACCAATGGGGAGAGTGATTTTGTTTTACAACACTCATTTAAACTCAAAAATCCCCAAAATTACTTGTAAAATAAATAGTGAAATAAAAGGTAAAATATGAGATCCCCTTGCAGTCATAAAACTAATGTGATGCACCAATATAGTCTCAAAAGATCCCTTTAAAATCCATTTTGATCCCAAAAATACCCCATGGAAAACCATCATTGTTTCATTTAATATCCTATAAAAGTCATAAAATATCAAAAAAAGGTTTTTTAGTAGGCATCTTAATCCCACAAAGGCTCTTGGATGTGTCGTCGCGATAATATGGAAGACCTTTGGAATGTATGATTGATTTGGAAAGACCCCATTAATTGGAAATAATCCAATAAAGGAGGTATGATAATATGGTCTTGTGGTCTCTAAAAATCATGTGACACCCCCAAATTGGCCTATATTAGGACTTCTCAAAGATTCAAGATGTCAAATCCCTCCACTGAATCCACCATGGATTTGTGTGATACGTTCTGTACAAAGCGGCGAATAACTGGGGTGGTGAGGCTTATAAATCCCCCATCCTAACATGAAAATAAGTATAATTTTACATGGGTAAAAAATATTGGAACCTCACACCGGTGCAACCAGTAATATGAGAGGGTTTCTTAGAGTGGATAATCTCATGAATCGCAAAGTTTTCCATCAGGTAAGACCCGACAAACAACTGGAGCGATCATGAAAGAATGCATAGACACTTTTCATGATCACTTATAGATCACTTGAATGACTTCTAGAATGGAATATGAATAACATCCTACATATATACTAAAACACACTTGACTTAAGAAAAATATAACACTAAACAAATCTAACACATTTATAATAAAAGGATAGAACAAAGAAAAAAATGGGAGACATATGTGGATAAAATATACGCTGGTCCTCATGCGCTTCGCATGAACCACCCGGGTCATGTGACAAGATCAGGACAAGTCACCCAGATCAGGCAATTCTATTTTGGAATAATATTTGAATCATAAAATGTATCTTGTACATGTAAAGATCAATTCACATGGTTCCACTTGGGAATGCCACCCCATTATTGTGAAACCCTCTAGGCTCTCCATCCAGGCCTTGCAGTGTCCTTCAAACATGTTTCCTAGATCATATAGTAGCACCAAGTACATGCTAGCTGAGTCTCATGGTAGCACTAGGGTATATCAAATAGCTCTTGTGATGTCATTCATTCATGTCAACCATATTTTGTGATGACACCCAGCCATGTCATCCTGGATCATACGTCACCCTCTAAACATGTTGCATTAACTCTTGCGATGCCCTCCAAGTGTGTCATACATATTTAGTGATGACACCAGGGAAAGTCAGATGGATCATGTGACTCCCTCTATGTGCATTAGTTGGGATCATATGACGACTTCAAGGATAATCTAATCAGGTATTATGATGTCTTTTGAACAAGTTAGCATTGATCATGAGACAACCTTCAAACATGCCATCCAGATTATCTAATGTCGCTTGTACAAGTAAACTAGATGATTTAATTGTCTCTATACTTTTCAGGAAAACATTCTATGACATGTAAAGTAGACAACCAAGGAATGTTGAGTGGATAATCAATGCATGTCAGACAGAAAAGTAGGTCAGGTCAATAGGGTATATTGAGACTTGATAACCATGTATATCCTTAGTGTGTAAGCCTCAACTATATGGGAAACCTTAGTGTGTAAGTCCCAAACAAAAGAACTATGATGACTCTGATTCTTGGCATAACTAAGATATGTTGGATGCATCTCTAAGGCCCGAGCTCTATACTAAACCCTATAGGGATTTCTCAGTGCATAAGTCCCGCATCCATGAGTAGTGAGATTAATCATTTTTATACCTCATTTCTCACACCTACAATAGCTCATGTGGGCTTAGGGAGTTTCAATGATCATATCATCTAAATCATAAGCCTCTATCAAAACAAGGGAAATGACAGTGTGTAAGCCCTGACCAATCGAACTATGATGACTTAGATTCCTATAATAACTAGGATATATAGGACACCTTTCTAAGGCCCAAGCTCCATATAAAATACCCAAAGTGTTGTACTAGGTTATAAGTCCGACATCCATGAGTAGTGAGATTGATTATTTTCTATCCCTTGTTTCTCACACCGAGTATAGCTCATGTGGGATTTGGGAGTTGCAGTAGTCATATCATCTCTATCCAGAGAAATCTCATTATGCTATCAAAAATGAGTGGAATGATATGATTGCATCCATATAAATTAATTTACCTTGGGGACAGTCTTAAGGTCATGAACGAACTATGATGACTATGATTCCTACAATTAACGAGATACCTAGGATGCCTTCCTAAGGACCAAGCTAAAATAGGAATCCACTTTGGTGTGAGCCCTCATGTCTCCGATATTTCAACCATTGAGACCCAATCATTCCAATGGTATTATCATTCTACCTCATCTAATAAGTGGTCTGAGAATCCAAATGTACTATGATAAATCTGATTCCTGCTATAACTAGGATACATAGGATTCCTTCCTAAGGCCTGAGCTCCATATCAACCATACAAATAGATGTCTCAGTACATAAGTCCCACATCCATATACATTGAGACTAACTGCCTATTATCCCTTTTTCTCACACTGATCAAGGCTCATGTGGGCTTCAGGAGTAACAATAGTCATATCATCGACATTATGATTCTCCACCAGCTAGAGAAATCTCATTATGTAATCCCAAATGAGTGGAATTATATGATTTCCTCTATATAAGATAATCTACCATGGGACTAGTCCCAAGGTCATGAACAAACTACAATGACTTTGATTACTGCAATAACTAGGGTATGTAGAACATCTTTCTAAAGTTTGAGCTCAAATAGGGATCCACTTTAGTGTAATTCCCCTCACATCTCTGACATTTCAACCATCAAGACCCAATAATTCCCATGGTATGATCATTTTACCTCATCTATTAGTGGACTGAGAAACCAATGAAAATTAAATAACTCTGATTCCAGTTATAAACAGGATACGTAGGACATATTCTTGAGATTAAAACTTAAATATCTGGCTCCTAAGTGCCCTCACATATTTTCTTTTCTGCAGGATGTTAAACTGCACAGGTTTAATGAACTATGTGGATTTTGATTCCTATAATAAACAAGATATGTAGGGCACCTCATAATGGCTCAATCCCCTCCTCAAAATATTAACCACCTCCCTACATGGTATAAAGTTTTTAATTACATGGTTACGAGGCTTCATCATATAAGCCGCTACTCAATACTGGTAAAGGGACAATAAACCTAGGATACATGCACATGGATTCACTAGTCAGATCCTATTCTTCTTCACATAGAAGGGGTTAACCCATTATTATTCTATTAGGGTAACCTGTCCCACATATGGATTAGGAATAGATTCATGAACGTAACTTAAATATATAAGAGAGTCCTATAGTAGGAAATAATCCCCCCCCACAAAAGGGTATGATGATCCCAATCTCCCATACTCTCGACCAACGTGAGTTACTAAGAGTCATTGGGTATGAAACCCAAATTGTATTCTTTCCTTTGGAAAGAAGATCCGTACCCAGTCATGGATGTTGGAACCCTTGGGAGTTTCCATTAAGAATAAAAAATATGGCTTGACATTGGTGATTGTGCAAGTAATCAAACCCACCACAATCAACCATCAGGATAAACCAAATTCACCTAAAATAAGAGTGATCAATCACCTATTTTCCATCGAAACAAAAATGGTGAACCTGATGTGAACTAATTTATTCACAAAATCTCATTCACCATATAAAAAGGACAGACTAATCATTTTTCATCAAGCCATTTTGTTTATTAAATGAGGGTTTCCAGGTCAATCTTTCCTGATGAAACAAAAATGGTGAACATGGCATGAATCTGTCAAATAAAATAATGACCAATTAATCATATATCATTCCATTTTGATTTTCATAATCGATGAGCCTGGCCTAAAACCCTCAAACAATATGATGGTTGGCTAACCATGTGTCAGGTCACTTTGTTGGCATATCAAACAAAGCTAATAAGAATAATATAAATCTTACAGTGGATCCTCTATAACAAGGTTTCCCATTAAATAATTACATCCCCTCTTTGAAAAGTCTATTCAAGAAGAATGGATGGATTAGGAATAAAAGGAAAATTATGTTGACCATGCATATCTGATTGAACATGCATCATTCCCATGATATTGCACTAATAAACGATCTTGTTGCTTGTTGTCTACATGACTAAAAATACTGCTATAATCAATACTATCCTAATCCAAGATAATGAATTTATCCTGTGACTGTTTTAGAAGATCATCTTTGGATACAACCCCATGGTTCTCAAAATTATATCACCTTCCAGACAACATGAACGTCAAGTGGAAACCACAATGCTTTGAGAGTACCATCGATGAGGTACAATACAAACCCTTAAATCTACCCACAAGGGTCTCTGAGTAATGAAACTGATGAGTCCAAATAATCTATGGAAATCTATATCTAATTCAGTGTCCCTCATTTCCACAACCAACTAGTTTGGGGGATTATCCCTAGAGCACAATAACCACTAACTTTAGTCTCTGATAAATGTAGAAAAGGGAGTCAAATATGACTCTCTTTTAGTTTAGGGGATACCGAGGATAGATCCTATCAACCTCTATCACCAACATTATCCCAGTGGTACCCATAAACCTCTTGTTGAGTGTACCACCTGACACACTACCACCTCTGATACCCAAGCATTGGAGACAAGGAAGACACATCAGGTGAGGAACGATCTGGATAACTGTGAGTGGGATAATATACCCAATCCCAAGGATGACTTCTATCAGCATATTCTGGAAGTAACTAGTGAGCAGGCTCATATCCCTACATACTTGGAACAAGTCTATAGAAATATTCCTATAGCAAGCATGTAAGTGGTGTATATCCCTACCCCCATGCATGAAGCCCATCATCATATTCTAGTGGCCCAAGGGGGAAAGATATGGAATCATACTCCCACATAAATTGTAGATAACTACCAGTGTATAGTGGAGATGGAAAATGTGTTGGATTATACCCCTACACACACTTTTCTAAAATTCCATTACATCTTAGCAATATCTGAAGAAGTCCTATGGTATATTCTGGCATTAGTACAGATATAGGAATGAGCTTATAATTTTATCCCTACATCCAAGGAAACTCAAATCCCTGGTCATTATGAAAATGTGGTTACATTAGAGAAAGTGGATATTCTTACTACCGTACAGGAGGATTATCATCATATTCTGGTAAAGGATGAGATATTGGATTGGGATCATATCCCAGCTCCAACCGAGGATCACTAGGTGATAATGGCACATGCCTCAGGACATACTCATATTCTTACTGTAAAATTTAGAAGGGATATTCCAAAGGTCTGGGATTAGGTTCATATCCCCATTCTAGATAGGGCTCACCAAGTGAGAGGTGAATATGTAGTGGGACATGCTCATATTTTTATCGAAGAAGACCAACATCATACTCCAAAGTACCAGGATTGGGATCATATCCCCATTATGGTTGGGGATAACCAAGTATGAATGAAACCTTATATGAGGCAGGTTTATATTCTTATTAGTGAATCTACCTGACATATTCTAGCATATCACATAATCTAGGCGCATATTCTTACTTCTGCTAATGAATGATCACACCAACATCCTTTAAAGGTAATATTGGAGGAAGCTTTTATTCCTTATGCCATTACGAAGGTCCACCAGCATATTCCGGTGGGGAATGGATATTCAGACCAAGATCATTTTTTTATTCCAACCGGTGCTCACCAAGTGAGTGCATCACATGAATTGGAGAAGGCTCATACGTAACACCTCAATATTTTTCTTCAAATTAATTTAAACTTTTTGATATTTTTTATTTCACACAACACTGAAAATAGTTATTTTATATTAAAGCACTATGTTAGGCTTGCGTTATATGCAAGACCAAGTTAATCATTAAATATACACAAAATAAATTTTATATTTATCTATATAGAACAGAAAGGTTATCTTTCATTACATGAAATAATGAATTTCCTCGATGTCATGTGTAACACGCAAGACTGAGTTTTACTGAACCATAATATATTAAAATGTTATTATTTAATATAATAAGACATAACCAAGAATTTAAATTAGTGGTTATGAATAGTATTTATTAATTTATGAAAATATATGGTTTAAATAAATATAATATGAATTCATAGGATACCAATTAATTAGAAATGAATATGAAAACCGATTGAATATAAATGAAAATATGAATATTCTCTCAAATATGTTTTACCCTAAAAATTTAAATTCATTAGTCAGTGATATTAATCTAATATATATGTTATATATTCAATAAAATATTTTTGATACTCATCCAATATATTTGATATACATAAGATAATAATGAACTCAATTTTATGCATAAAACCCTTATCTTTTTATAAAGGTAGTTTTACCGTCTTTTAATAGAGAAGCCATTTTAAATACATTTTTTGGAACTTTTATACATTTAATATGTAAAAATAAAATTCATCATTGAAATCATAACATAATAATTTGGTTAAGGTAAAGTTTTGGTATTTTTCTGTGCAGTTTTATTTTTTAATAAATAGTGAAAATACTGAATTTTAGTTCCAAAATGCTTTTTCATAATATATATATATAAGTTTAAATTAAATTTAAAATTGGTTTAAAAGTATAATTAGATAATATTTTTATAAATTAATCCAATTTAGGCCATTGTAACTAATTTTACATTGAAATTTAATATAAAATCATAGAAATATTTTGATCATTTTTACATTAAAAACACACGGTGTAGTCCCGTCAGCGGGATTGAATATAAATTAATTTCTGATAATTATGTGATTTAAATTTAGAAATTTGGATTCAATATTTTAATAATAATAATTTAAAATTTATAATAAGTTCAAATTCTTTTTTGACTGAAAATATTAGTGAAAATAATTAAAATTAATTACACCATTTAAGGTAAAATTAAGCATAACTAAGGACTAAACCTTACATTTAAGACTCAAAATGACCTAGAAAATTGTACAAGATAAATTGGATGGAAATATATTGAAACTATAATCAATTGGATCTACTTTTTTCCACTATTGGATCCTCTTGAAACATGAAAAACGTGGGTGGAATTCTCTCTTCAAATATTTACAAGAGTGTCACTCCTCCTCTACTATAAAAAGGCCTCCACTCCTCCCACTTCTTCACATCTCTCAAGCCCATTGGATCACCTAAAATATGATAAAATAAGCTCCAAAAATCACTACCTTTCTTATAGAATCCTCCCATTTAGAATAAATTAATCCAAAGAAATCTTTTGGCATAAACCAAATGGATTTACCTGATTAAGAGGTAACATCTTCTCTCTATATCTTTTCTTTAATTTTTCTAATCACCCCATACACTCTATTTATTACATGACTATATAAAAAAACCATTATCCTAAATATACTAGTATGTTTTTATTCTAATGTTTCTACCTACAATTACACACACCTCATTCTAATGGGTAACAAACATACTGTTTACGTGTACAATGATCTACAACCTCACTAAATGGTGATTGTTCAATTTTTATTTACTGCCTCTCATGGTAGAAATTATGATGGACACTATGTTTATATATATGATATAATATATTTATTATTTATTTAATATTATTTATTTATTATACAATATATATCTTTTTTACTTTCTATTTGGTGTAAATACTATAATTTCATTTGAGGAAGTGCGGACTACCGCCCCCTCAAAGCGATGTGATTCGTTCACACACTACATTCAATGTATTAAGGATGCGTTTAGTGAACTTATATGATATATATAACATTATAATGAAAATTTAATTATATTATACACATATATAATTATATTTCATTTTCTTTCTTTCTTTCAATATGAAAATAAAAATGAAAACATCATTCATGCGTATGTACGACTTACCGTCTCCATGAATGGCATATTCCATTTCATACTTATATATTATATAGATTATTATAATAAAAATATAATAAATATAAATTATATTTATATCATGGTTTAAAAAATTTAATAATTATATAATTTTAAGGACTGAAGATATAAAAAATTATGTCACATGAAAAGAACAAAGTGGATATAACCCGAAGTGAAACCTTAACATAGGATTGTTAACAAGAGGGTTATATAAGGTCATAATAAAACCATATATGGTATTATGTATAATAATATGGTTCCTTAAATTATTTATAATAAATTTATATTTATTATAAAGGTGGTTTTAATGAGTACGAAAAGATTCAAGACACAAGGTATGAGAAATTTTATCTCACTTTTATTTCCGTGAGATACATGCCTTATTCACCACCCACTTCTTTTGTGTGGTGTATATACTAACCATGAATGTATTATATGTATCTTATAATTAAATTTATGGGTATTTAAATTTAAATTTTATGAACTTTATTTCATGGGGTTTAAGTTTCAAAAGTTACTGAATTGTCAAGATAGTTTTGTCTTAATTGTCTTTCTTTGTGACTCATGTTTTATTATGAACCTAAATTCTTTATTGAGGGGTATATACTTCAATTTTAAAAGTTCTATCATGAATATAATTATTTTCATGATATTTTTTGCATTATTTAATTTCATTTTCTTACATGGAGAGTGTGATCCCATGTTACCAAGTAGTAAATGTTTATTGAAACAATCTCATCATTTTTTCAAGATTGTTAATGATTATGCTTTTGTTGATGAAATCTTGAGATCTATCTCTCAAAAATGCTCAAAAAGTTACTTATCCTCTATTATTACATGATATATTCATGAATTGGTACCATTATAATATTATTTTGTACATAATATAGTTAATAATGTGTTTTTAAGAAAGCCTGACTTTACCCTCTCTTCGGTCAAAAATCTGTGTTCCATTAAAACAATGTTTTCTAGAAAGGGTTTACAAGAATATTATACTATTCTCCTATAATGTTTAAAAACATTTTCTCCCTTTTTTTATTTTAATTTTTTTTCAAAGGAAAACTCTTGTTATTTTATTCTTGAGGAACTTTTCTAAACTTTTTATCATGCAAAAGGAAAATTCTTTTTACCTCGTATGACATGTACCAATTTACCCACCGTCATTTCTATGAAGCTTCCTTTTCTTTTTTAAAAAGTTAATTTTTATGATTTTTTTTAAAATAATTATAAAATAAATGGTTTTCAAAACTTTTTCATGATTTATTTATTAGTTTTCAAATTATTTTCTGGGAAATGTTTTTTAAAAAAATTTTCAAGATTCTTTTATAAGTTTTCAATGAAAATGGGTTTCAAAACATTTTCAAGCTTCTTTCATAATTTTCTAGGTAAAAAGGATTTCAAAACACATTCAAGATTTATTTTTATTTTTTCAAAGTATTTTCAATGAAATAGTTTTCAAAACATTTTCAAGCTTTATTTTAATGTTTTCAAAGTGTTTTCAAAGAAAACTATTTTAAAATACTTTGAAGCTTATTTTATAAGTTTTCAAGGATAAAGGTTTTCAAAATGATTTCAAGTATTCTTTATAAAATTTCAAGGTATTTTCTAAGAAAATGATTTTTAAATTGGTTTATGTATAAAAAATACCTTTTCAAAGAATAAAAGATTCTTTCCTCAAGAAACATTTTTGAAAGATATTTCAAAATTATATTCTATCTAAGATAACATCCATTGATTTTACTCTTGCCTCTCTAGGAAATTATATAAAGGTTATATTCATATTCTTTCTTTTAAGGGATATGGTTAATGTCATGGTCTTTTTGAAATCTATTTCTCTTTCATGGGCTATATGTTTATGAATTATTTTTCTCTTCCACAAGTTATTATCTTGATGAAATGATTATGAAACCTATATCTTTTTTCATAGGTTATGATATGATTACATGTTTATGATATTCATTTCATTTCATAGGTTATGATACGGTTGTTTATGATTTTTTGGAATATGTATGTGTGCTTTCTTTATGAGACGGGTGAGACCTATATCTCCCTCCAATGCATTGGGTAAAGATTTATATCTCATGAGATAGACTACGATGGTCTTGGGAGTGAACCTTGACTACTAAGATGGCCATGGGGGTGAACTATGACTACTAAGATGGTATGAGGAGTGAACTCATGCTACTAAGATGCCCATGGGAGTGAACCATGACTACCAAGATGGTATGAGGAGTGAACCCGTACTACTAAGATGGTCTTGGCGGTGATGTCTTGGTTATTATGGAAATCATATTATATGCTTATGTGTTTTCCACAATTCTATGTTTTATTCCATTGTTATGCTTTCATGGATTATGTTCTTTATTTCCTCAAGATTCATATCTTATGAACTATCAAGCTTTATGACATGATTCATGTTTAAGATCTTTGATATGTAGGGTATGATCTTCTATTTTTATGATCATGTTCTCATACCATTATGCTAATGATTATGCTTACATATCTTCCTTATATACCCTTACTGAAAATATGATCTCACTCCTTTTTATGTTTCCTTCTCCTAGGTCATAAAGATATGTGTTATATTTGATGTGTTTTAGAAGAATGCGACTCAAGAAGAACCTAATGGGAGATGATGTAGCTCATATATTTACCAGTGTTTATGTTTCCAAAGGCACTAGACTTGTACGGTCTTTGGACGTCTGTTTGTATAATGTTTTAAGTATTTTGAAAAAGTTATGTAATGTTAATGTATAAAAAGAGAGGATCACTATATCATATCTCTACCACAAAAGACCAGCAGAATATTCCAAAGGCTCACTGTCGGGATCATACTCCTATCACTATAGGAAATATTGATATTTGTGAAGGGGTATTTGCAATGGGAAGGGGTCCCGTTGTAAATAGTCCATCGGGTGGTACTATTGGAGACCAGACCCTCTTCCCGTCCTAAATAATTTGTTATTTGCGATGGGGAGATGGACCTCGTCGCAATAGGTTTGGCGTGTGTTGCGTACCAAACCACAGGAAGAGTATTTGCGATGCGTATATAAGCTCGTCGTAAATACCCGTCGGTGTTTTTTAGTATTTGCGACGAGATTTATCTCCCACCACAAAAATAGTATGTTGGCATGTTGGTATTTTTGAAGGATCCTAGGGCAAATACCTTTTTTACCATTGGCCCGAATTAATAGGTGGGTCAGCATTTGTGACGGGAATGCCATCGCAAATAATACTGTCACAAATAATCTAACCTATATATATACCCCTATCCGTTTTTCCCATCCCACTCCTTTATCTACCCCTCTCTCCCTCTCCACTTACAATTTCTCTCTCAAAAATTTTCAATGTTTAAAATTCTAAATCAGAGTAATACTTACAGCTTATATCCCCTGAAATATTCAATCTTAAGGTATTTATTTATTTCTTTTATTTTTTAGTTAATTCATTTTCTTTTATATTAGTTATAATTCTTGTTAATTAGGTGCAATTAAATTGAATTATAATTAGAGAGTTTTATTTATCAATATTTATTTTTACAAATAATTATGTGTGATTAGTATTAATAAGTATTAATTAATAGTTATTATATTAATTATTATTAATTGCCGACCGGGGTTGGCTTAGTGGTACCGTGTAAGGCGGCCACTCCCTGGCAACGGAACTGGCACATGTTCGAGTCTCGCCACTCTCAAATTTAGCTGGGGACGAGCGGCGCGCAGGTGGTGAATGGGGCCCAGAATAAGCGTGGCGTGACAATCACCAATACCTCGTTACCCACAACTCGTTTAATGTAGTTGGGGTTTGGCTTAGTGGTAAGCACCCCTTAAATCTACATGAAAATGGGGGTTCAAAACCCATTGGGCGCAGGTTACTGTAGCGTACTGTAGCGGCGGCAGAGCACTGTAGCGGCGGCGGGTACTGTGCAGTACTGTAGCAACGCGGGTACTGTAGCAGTACTATTCACAGAATGGTCTTTGGGCCAAAAAAATGGGCCTACGGGTCATGTAATGGGCTAAATGCCCACTGGGCCTTCGGGCTATGTAATGGGTCTCCCTCTACCCAGTTAAAGAGGTCTTTGCTTTGCTTTAATAATAAAAATGAGGCTTCGGCCCCAACCTTTAAAAAAAAAAATTATTAATTTATAGTAATTAGTATTAATTAGAAAAATCATTAATAAGTAGTTATAATTAGCGACAATTAAAAGCAATTAGCGATTATTAGTAATAAACCGAAACAAATATTTATAAATTGCAGTAAATACTAATAGTTAGGATAATTAGAAATAATTAGCAATAACTAGTTAAAATTAGTAAAAATTATTAATAATTAGCAGGAATAAGTTTTTTTGTTAGCGTTAATTAGTTGTAAATTGTAATAATTAGTAATAAATGTTAATAAATACTAATAATTTTTAATAAATTGTAATTAATTTTTAATAAATAGTAATAATTAGTAATAATTAGTAATAAATTGTAATAAAAAGAAATAATTAAAAATAAATAGTAATAATTAGAAATAATTATTAATAAATATTAATAATTAGAAATAATTATTAATAAATAGTAATAATTAGAAATAATTACGAATAAATTGTGATAATTAAAAATAATTACTCATAAATTTTAATAATTAGAAATAATTACTAATAAATTGTAATAATTAGGAATAATTAGGAATTAATTGTAACAATTAGTGATAATTACTAATAAATTGTAATAAATAGTAAAAATAATAATAAATAACAATAAGTTGTAATAATTATTAATAAATTGTAATAATTCTTAATAAATTGTAATAAATTTTAACAAAGTGTAATAAATTTTAATATATTTTATTAATTAGTAATAAAATGAAATAATTAGTAACAAATTATAACAAGTAGTAATAAATTGTAATAATTAGTAATAAATTGCAACAATTAGTAATAAATTGTAATAATTAGTAATAAATTGTAATAAATTGTAATAAATTTTAATATTTAGTAATAAATTGTAATAATTATTAATAAATTGTAATAATCAGTAATAAATTGAAATAATTAGTAATAAATTGTAGTAACTAGTAATAAATAATAATAAATTGTAATAAATTGTAATAATTAGTAATAAATTGTAATAATTAGCAATAAATTGTAATAATTTGTAATAAATTGTAATAATTAGTAACAAATTGTAATAATTATTAATAAATTGTAATAATTAGTAATAATTAGTAATAATTAGTAATAAATTGCAATAATTAGTAATAAATTGTATTAATTAATAATAAATTGTAATAATTAGTAATAAATTGTAATAATTAGTAATAAACTGTAATAATTAGTAATAATTAGTAATAATTAGATGTAATTAGTAATCAATTGTAATAATTATTAATAAATTGTGTTAATTAGTATTAATTAGAGAACATTAGTAATAAATTTAATAATTTGTACTAATTAGTAATAATTAGTAATAATTAGCAGTAATTTGTAATAAATTATAACAATTAAATAAAAATTGTAATAAATTGTAAAAATTAGTAATAATTAGTTATAAATTGTAATAATTAGTAAAAATTGGAATAATTGTTATTAATTAGTGATAATTAGAAATAATTAGTGATAATTAGCAATAATTAGTGATAATTAGAAATAATTAGTGATAATTAGCAATAATTAGTGATAATTAGCAATAATTTGTGATAATTAGCAATAATTAGTTATAATTAGCAATAATTAGTAATAATTAGAAACAATTGGGAATAAATATCAATAATTAGGAATAAATTGTAATAAATTGTACTAATTAGTAATGATTAGCGGTAATTAGTAATAAAATGTAATAATTAGTAATAATTAGCTGTAATTAGTAATAATTTTTAATAATTTGTATTAAATTATAATAATTAGTAATAATTATTAATAAATAGTAATAAATAGTAATAAATTATACTAACTAGTAATAAATTGTTCTAATTATTAATAAATTGTAATAATTAGCAATAATTTGTAATAAATTGCAATAACTAGTAATAAATTCTATTAATTAGTAATAAATTGTAATAATTAGTAATAAACTGTAATAATTAGTAATAAATTGAAATAATTAGTAATAAATTATAATAGTTAGTAATAAATTGTAATAATTAGTAATAAATTGTAACAATTAGTTATAATTAGCAATAAATTGTAATAATTAGTGATAAATTGTTATAATTAACAATAAATTATAATAATTAGTAATAGATTGTAATAATTATTAATAAATTGTAATAATTAGTAATAAATTGTAATAATTAGTAATAAATTGTAATAATTTGTAATAAATTATAATAATTTGTAATAATTAGTAATATATTGTAATAACTAGTAATAAATTGTAATGATTAGTAATAAATTGTAATAATTAGTAATAAATTGTAACAATTAGTAATAATTTTTTATAATTAGTAATAAATTGTAATAATTAGTAATAAATTATTATAAGTAGTAATAATTAGTAATAATTAGCGGTAGTTAGTAATAAATTGTAATAATTAGTAATAAATTGTAATAATTAGTAATAGTTAGCAGTAATTAGAAATAAATTGTAATAAATTGTATTAATTAGTAATAAATTGCAATAATTAGCAATAAATTGATATAATTGGTAATAATTAATAATAATTAGTAACAAATTGTAATAATTAGTAATAAATTATAATAATTAGTAATAATTAATATTTAATTGTAATAATTAGTAATAATTAGTAATAATTAGAAATAATTAGAAATAATTAGAAATAATTAGTAATAATAAGCAATAATTAGTAATAATTAGCAATAATTAGTAATATTTATAATAATTGTAAATAATTAATGATAATTAGAAATAATTAGGAATTAATATAAATAATTAGGAATAAATTGTTATAATTAGTAATAATTAGCGGTAATTAGTAATAAATTGTAATAATTATCAATAAATTGTAATAATTAGTAATAATTATCAGTAATTAGTAATAAATTTTAATAATTAGTAATAAATTATAATATTTAGTAGTAATTTGTAATAATTAGTAATAAAGTGTAACAATTAGTAATAAATTATAATAATTAGCAAATATTATTAATAATTAGGAATAAATAAGAATATTTGGTAATAAATATGAATAATTAGTAATAATAAGTAATAAATAGAAATAATTTGTAATAATTTCTAGCGAAGTAATAATTTATAATAAATTATCACAATTTCCAAAGGATGGCCGACAACTCGTTTTCCCAACAACTCATCTTCTTTTAACTTTATCCCACTGAAATCACTATGGAAAATATGATCCAATATACAGATATCCAATTTCATATGCACGAGAATGGAGAGCAGGGAAAAAGAGCTACCACCGATCCGCTGTAAATTGTGCCGCTCATAAGTAGCGGTAATTAGTTTAAATTAGCTATAATTACTATTAATTAGTTATAATTAGTATAAATTATTATAAATTAGTGTAGATTAGTATAATTTTTTAAAAAATACTATAAATAACTATGAAATAATAGAAATTATTTTAAATTTATAGAAAAGTGAATTTAATTTTCTTCTCGTTTTTGGATATTGTTTTTCTTATACCAAATTATTCAAAAGGACTAATTATTTTATATTTTTTAGAGAAATATGGAATAGGAAAGTTGACAATAGTTATTATTAGATGATCGCATTTGGATAAATCAGTGTAGAAATCAAAACGGTTCTAGATTAAATCTTGTATATATTGAGGGTGTTAAAGCTTTATTATAATTTACATCCTCAAAACTAAAATTTTCTTTAGAAGGGACAACTAAGTGTCCGTATAAAAAGTGTGCTATGAGGACATTTGAAACATTTGACAAAGTTGGGGGCCATCTATTGAATTTTGGTTTTCAAATAGAATATATTTTTTGGTATCAACATGGTGAACATAGTTCCAGAGAATATATTAATAATTTGATTTCAGATCCATCATAGTTTCGAAATTTAGTACTTGATGTGGTAGGTCCATATTTTCAAATAACTGAAACTCAGGATGATATTGATTTAACTCATGAGTTGGAATCATCTCAATTTTATGAGTTGTTGAGGATGCCTTATATCCTGGTTGCAAGATAAGAAAATTTTAAGTGGTTACAAAATTTATGGCTATTAAATTAGATAATGAAATATTAAATAGCTGTTTTGATTAGATATTATCTTTTGTTAAAACACTGTTACCAGATGGAAATAGGTTTCCAAAAAATTTCTATGAGAGAAAGAGGATGGTTCATAATCTGGGTCTTGGTTATCAGAAGATTCATGCATGTTCAAATGATTACATCTTATGTTAGGGTGAAAATGATTCATTGGATAGTGGTACCACATGTGGACAATCGAGGTATAAAGAGGATCAACTAGGGAAGTCTAGATTGATTCCTGTAAAATAGTTGAGATATTTCCCACTTACATCCAGATTGTAACATTTCTTTTTGTCACAAAACCCAACAACATTGATGTCATGGCACAAAATGAATATTTAAATTGGTAAAATATTAAATAATATGTACGATGGTGATTAAGGGATTTTTTTGACCAAGTGAATCCTTCTTTTTCTTTAGAATCCCGAAACGTGTTATTGGGTCTTTCTACTGATAGTTTCTATCCATTTGGTTCTTATGGTAGTCGGTATTCATGTTGGTCTATCTTTATAATTATGTACAATTTACCTCCTTTTATGTTGATGAAGAATCCATATATATTTTTGACCTTATTAATTCTAAGGCATCTGAAAAAGAATATTGATGTTTATTTGAAGCCATTGATTAATGAGTTAAATTCATTGTGGAGTAATGGTGTCAGTACATATGATGTTGTTGTGAATCAAAATTTCCTACTGAAAGTTGCATTGATGTGGACAGATAGTGACTTCTAAGCATATGACATGTTATTTGGCTAGAGTACACATGATCCAAAATCATGTCTGTAATGTGTGAGAGACAACAAATCATTTATGCTCATCAGTGTCAAAAAAACTTTTTTTTCGACTGTCATTGCAGAGTCCTTCCAACCGATCATCCTTTTTGGAGGAACCAATATCATTTCAAAAAAGGAACAATTGAAAAAGATGTACGTACAACAATGATATTATGTATAGAGTTAAAATCAATTGTCTCTTCATTACCTCCCATCACATTTTGACTATCAATAAACCAAAAAAAATTGATGTCTTTGGAAAAGAACACAATTGGATAAAATGAAGCATTTTTTGGGATCTTCCATATTGGTCAGATTTGTTGGTTGATCACATGTTGTATTTTTTGTATATTGAGAAAAATTACATTGATAATTTATTTCATATAGTTTTGGATAAAATAGTTAAGACAAAAGATAATGTAAATGTATGATTAGATCTTTCCCAAATTTGCAGGAGACCGGAACTTGAATTGTTTGAAAATTTCAGATCACAGAAGTTAATAAATCCAAAAGCATCTTATATAATTTCTAAAGAAAATTGATTACTATTTTCTCAGTGGATTGTATATTTGAGACTTCAATATGTTTATGTTTCCAATTTGGGAAGATGTGTCAAACATGGTTATATTACTGGATTAAAAAGTCATGAATGTCATGTTATAATGAAAAGACTTCTACTAATTAGATTAATAGGTTTATTGAATTCTCTGATTTGGGATGCGATAATAGACATATCATATTTTTCTCAGACATTTTTTCAGCGACAACATACTATAATCCACTAAACATACTGTAAGAAGATATTGTTTTAATTTTATATAAACTGGAAAAAATATTATTGTTGGATTTATTTGACTCAATGGAACATTTGATATTACATTTTCCATAGGAAGCAAAATTTAGAGGTCCAGTATAATTCTGATGGATGTACCGATTCAAGAGATTTATGGAGAAATTGAAGAGAAAAGTACATTACAAAGCATCGGTTTAAGGCGTAATTGTTGAAGACTATTTGCAAGAGGAAATTTCTTTTTTCTTCTCTCGTTATTTTAAATTTGAATATCCCTCAAAAAAATAACCACATGGGCTATAATAAGGAGAGTGATGATGATGAAATGAGAAATAAATTATCATTTTTTAATTAATCTAAACTTGACTTCGATGGAGTTCATGAACTATGGATTTCAAATGATGCATATCACATAACACATACATATGTTCTTCTCAACTGTGAAGAAATGGAACCAATTGTATTGTGAGTGCTCCTATCACTTATTCTATAATATTTTTTATAGTAAATTAATCTTATTTTATTTTTAGGTTATATGATTATCATATCAAGAAACAACTTCCACAAATTATAACAACTGCCCTTGAAAAACGTCAGCAGAATAATTTTTCCTACTAGTTTCAAAAACTGGTAACATAAATTAATTATGATTTAACATATAAAATCAATTTATTACTTGTTATATTGATAATTATTTTACAAATTTTTAGGTATCTCAACATGCTAATAAAATTGATAATTGATTGTGTGTATTGAGTAACTCACTATCCAAAATGGTTAAATCTTATAATTCATATATGGTGAATTGTTTTCGATTTCATACATGTAAATATGGGGAATAAAAAAAATGAATGGTGGTTTTTACTGGAGAGGATCTCATCATAGAGAAACTAAAGTTGACTTTTATGGTATTGAGTAACTCACTATCCAAAATGGTTAAATCTTATAATTCATATATGGTGAATAGTTTTCGATTTCATACATGTAAATATGGGGAATAAAAAAAATGAATGGTGGTTTTTACTGGAGAGGATCTCATCATAGAGAAACTAAAGTTGACTTTTATGGTATGCTGGAAGAAATTATTGAACTGTATTATCTGGGACATAATTACATAACGATGCTAAAATGTCAGTGGTTGGATATGGATAGAGGCTTTCATGTTTATCCAACCAATGGAATCACTGATGTTAAATATAAAATACTTTTTGCAGTAAATGAACCATTTTTATTGACTCATTAGGTACATCAAATTTATTATGAAAATTACTATTCCACTTCAAGAGATATGGGTGATTGGTGAAGCATGATAAAAATTAAATCTCAGGAAAATCAGTTTACTCAAATTGAATGTGGTTATAATTAAGTGTAAGGAATTGAAATTTTTCAATATACTACTCCAAATCCATCTTTTTCATGAAGAGACACGAATATCAATGATGACACCCCATAGTTAAGGGTCGATGGTGATGATGATGTTAATGATGTTACAAATGAATTTGAAATGAGAAGTGATGATGAGACTAAAACTCATATGGAAATTGATGATGATGATGAGGAATATGATAACATTAACATCGTCAGATATAAAGATGAGGATGAAGATGAACATTGACAAAGTTAAATGATAATTAAAATAATATATAAAATATATCTATATATAATTGTTGTTTTCAACTATTTTCTAACAACAATAATTTCACGTTTCATATGGACAAGGATCTGTTTTGTCTGTTGTAGGAGGCTGATCTACCTTTAGATGATCAGGATGTTGGATTATTTGACCCTTATACTACTTGCAGTTCATGGAGTACTTGGAGGGGGCATGATCTTGTGTGATTGATGATTCCTGAACCTATCCTTGAGCAATGTCTATGTCTTGGATTCGATCCATGCATGCAAAGGTATGTTTACTTATGTATTTTAATTAGATTTCATTAATTTATTTATATACTAAGTGTTTTATTATTTTTTTTTCACAGCTTTTCATATATAGCTATTGGGTAGGGAAGTTCTATATTGTGCTATTATTTTTCTGAATCATGGGTCACATGATATTAGATTCCCATTGATGTTGAACATCACATGTTCGATCACTGGATGGTACATAAATAAATAATATTTATTTTAAAATTTAATAAATTAATAACTTGATATTATAAATTATTTATATGGTTTTATGGTATCTCATCTTTGAGATCATGCATGGTGTTATTAGGAAGGAATGGGAGGGGTTTATGCATGAGAATTGCCATCAATTGTTGCACAATTTCAGAAGGAAAGACATGATGAAAGCCAGAATGATAGATTTTGATGAGCCTTGTCGTACCCACTGACCTGGTTACATTTCATCTTAGGTTTGAGATGGATTATGTTCACACTGGTTGGATGGTTGTTTTTAGAGGATCTCATCGGTAGGTTTATAA
Organism: Viscum album; assembly: GCA_963277665.1. Taxonomy (NCBI): domain Eukaryota; kingdom Viridiplantae; phylum Streptophyta; class Magnoliopsida; order Santalales; family Viscaceae; genus Viscum; species Viscum album. Next base: position 11,355,061 of record OY728158.1, read on the forward strand.
AACTGGGGGAGATAGGAGGTGACACATCAATCCTGTAGTCATACATTCAGTATGTCTAGGGAACATATGGTAAATACCTTTTTTAAATAATTTATATAAATTTAAATATAAATGGTTTATTTTATATTCATATAGGTAGTTTAATAGCCCAATATTATGAAGTTTCATGTTTATAGGAGGATGTAGAGCGATCCTGTCATTGGAGAGATTAGAGGTGATCGTCAACATCAGATTGTGGCCAGTATAATTTCTTTTTGAGTTTTAAAATTAACTACACATAATATTCTAACTATTTTAATTTTAAATTAAAATTAAAGAAGTCACATGTGGCCGCGATGTCTCAGATATATACTGAGAGTCAATATGAGACTGATAGTCAGACAAGTGCCCACTGATTTGATGTGGTGACATGGATGCAGGTGACCAATATGCCTTTGAGAAAGGCCGAGTTATTGGCATCAGCTTTCAATTGAGGTATGAGAGTTATTATGGTATTGCGGCAACGTCAGTGTCTAGCTCCAGAGGAGCTCGTACAGAGTCATCATCATCTACTGCATAGTATGAGATGTAGTTGTGATCTCAGGGTGAGCTTATAGAGAGTATGTGTAGGGAGTAATAGGAGACACATCAATGGCAGTAATAGCAATAGGAAGAGCTCTGACAATAGTAAGAAGAGGAGGAGGAGGAGATGCATCGATGGAAGCAGTAGTACCATGAGCAGATGTAGTACATTCGATATCTAAATCGTGATTTAGGGATAGATTTCCTTTAACCATCTCCTCAAGCTCCTCCTAAAGACCCTCCCCCTCAATGATGTATTCATTTTTTATGATAAAACATTTGAATGTAATTTTTTTTGTAATATTAACTGTTTACATTTCTATATAGTGGGTTTTTTATATTATTACAAATATTTCAATTTTTATTATTTATTTTTTTTTATTTTTTTACTTTATTTTTTTTACTATTTTATTATTTATTATTTCTTATTATTTTGTTTTTATTATTTTTTATATTTTTTTTTGAATATTGAGGTTTTTATTTTTTTATTAATATTAATATTATTATTTCACTAATATTAATAATAATATTATTTTTATGTTATTAATTTTACATTATTAATATTATATTATTATTAATAATAATATTATTATATTTTTTTTATTTTACTAATATTAATATTATTATTTCATTAATACTATTAATATTATTCTTATATTAATATTATTAATATTATTAGTATTATTATTATTAATTTAATAATATATTATAATTATTATTAATGTTTTGTTCATTTTTTTAATATATTTGTGATGGGTCCTCTCTATTGCAAAAAGTATTTGTGTTTGTCCATCGCAATAGGGTTTTTTGAAAACCTCAAGAAAACTATTTGCGATTCCCTTTTCTAGAACATTCCATTTGTGATGGGGTCTCATCGTAAATGATTTTTTTTACGACGGGACCCTGTCGTAAGTATGAAAATTCCCAGTAGTGCATTCTGATTGAGGCTCCCCAAGTGAGAATATAACGTGCCTCCCGTTAGGCTCATATTCCAATCAATAATGAGGAATCTCATTAGCATATTCTAATAGCTTATTAGTAGTGGGATCATAATCCCATAGTATGAGACAATTATAAACAAGTTTCGACAACCGTCATATAGCAGGATCATATCCTCACCCAATTGCAAAAGGGAGGCCGACATATTTCAACAACGACATAGAACAATGCTCACATCCCTAATATGATCAATGTCAGTTTCCTTGAGGTTATTTAATACACATTCTCAACACCTAAAGGGTATGTTAAATCTTCAAATGAAGTAGAAGATGATCAGTACCATGATAGTTCTCCTTGTGGTAGTGTGGATATTGATCATAGGGACTCTACTCCTAACATACACCATGGATAACATCCCCACCATGATATCACCCACGAAAAAAAACCCTCCCCTTTACTAGACACCTTCGTATAGAGAGGTGTCAAAAGCTCAGATTCGTTCATATAGAGAGGTGATCAAAACATCGAGATCAACCTCATATAGTTCCCCATTAATTTCTAGTAGCACTCCACTCCAGTTAGCAGGAAACCCTCAGAAGAATCTTCTATGGTATGAATAGATGGAGGCATGTAAGTCTAATGAATAGGAGGATGACATTGAAATATAGGGAGAGTTTGCTAGAAATAACCTCCCCATCATGTTCTCGACCCTCTCAACTTCTGACTATGAGATCCCAGAAGAGATAGAATTTAAGTTCATGACTTATCTACCCCAAAATATGTTGGAAACTGATCAGTGACTGAAGTATAGACATATACCCTATCTCGGATACAAGTATCACCTTTATCTCATCAATACACTCTATTGTTAGTTGTATATGGACACCTTTTCTATAGCCATAAACCTAGGAATGCAGGAACATGAAAAACATCGGCACATTGTCTATGCATCACAACAAATCTCCAGCAAATGATTTCCAAAGAATTACCATATGTTCATATTTAAGGATGGGTTAAATATGAAGCATTGAGCATAACTATGTCCCTAAAACAATCAAACCTTCAGATACAACATCCTATAATGATATAGACTCTGAAAAAAATCAGATGACCGAGTAATGTGTGATCCAGTTGGTCACTACAATAGAATTACCCTACTTCATCGATGCCCAGACATCAAAAATGGAGGGATAATATAGGAAAAAAGTCTTTGAACTATGCCCCTTGAAGAAAATGGAATGAATTTCAGACATAAATCCAAGGTTACAATCAACCCGACAACATCATGTGAAAATTAACTCCAATCATGGACTGCCATTGCACCCCGCTCCTTCACTAGAACGACTGCAACATATCAAAATGGACACAGTAGTAGCTACTATAGTAGCCATCTAGGAGTGGACCCAACTCACCTGGCTGGGGGAATATTTACCACTACCTCCACCCCTTAGATCATAAATTCCTAAGAGGATTTAGGAAATATCATCAGTAGCTGCAAACTAACCACAACCCACTGGGATGAGGGAATTTATATCTCAATCACCATCACTAGGTTTATCATCCCCTGATAGGGTCATGTGGGAATCAATGGTGATTCTAGATCAACTCCATCCCACTGGGATGTGGTAATTTATATCTCAATGCCCATCCCGAGAGTAATCAAACCACCAACTATAATCATTAGATCCTCGACAATTGGATCAATCAAATCCAATTATGGCCTTGAATAACACCTAGTCCATAGGGTTGGTGGTATTTTTAGCACCATCATCCCCATATATAGAATGAATCTTCTCTAGGTTGAGAAGTAAAAATGAACGGTCGATATCCCACCCCTTCCTTCCACTGCAAGACAAACCTCTTCTATTTTGGACAGGTTTGGAAATCATGACTGGAAACTCCCTCAAGGTCACTACTTACAGGATGATGTAGGAGGAATTTATGATGAAGGTAATCAAACCCCATCAGGGTTGCAACAAAAAAATGACCAATATGACTTGGTCTTTAAAAAACAACCCCAATGAGGACAGTGTAGAGTCATATTGTTTTGTTGAAAGTAATGGAACAACCACCATTCCCTGGTACACCTCTATAAAGTCTTCAATATAAAAAAAATATATGTTTTGGATCCATACAAAAAAGTAGAGGGTTGCTACATGGATAACCTACCCTAAAATGAGGGTGATCTGGATGCACCAACCAAGGCTGCATGCAACTAAAAACAGAGGACACTCTGAAATCTAGAACCTATGAATATTGTGTTTTCAACTCTATGGAAGAGCACTACAAAAGAAAAAAGGAAAGGTGTGACTATTTCCCAATAACCACCCCAAATAATCTATATCCCTTCCACAATGGAATAGTTTTCACAATATAAGAATGAGATAAATACTCTTAAACAACTCAACAAGGAGTTACCGGGGGGTAATATTCCCATTGGTTATCATCTTCAGGCTGAGGAAAATATTCTTCGTCCCATTCATCTAGAAAAATAAAATCCTCTATGAAGGGTGGAATTTGAGCATCAGACGAAATTTGAATTTAGTCAACTTGTCTACATAGGCATGGAATGATAAAAAGATCATGACTTCCCTATGTTTCATCAAAATCCTATCCCTTTTCATGGAAATAATTCAGTCTTAAGAGGAATCGTGAATCAGTGGGAGATGAATATGGGGCCACCTCATCGACCCCCACCCACTCCCTATAGATGGGAGACGACTCAGATAGAAGTGCCCCCAGATTTGGTTAACATCATCGAGTACCTGGATACTTGAATAGAATCCATGGAAGGACGATTATCACCTATAAAGCTTTAGAGGAGTCCATATCCATAATGAAAGGATAAAACACTTCCCACACCAAAATAATTCATTCTCTACCTTTAATGGTGTAGGAAACCCATAATACCATCTCACACACTTCATATCTCTATGTGGGCTGATGATGGTCCCTCAATATATACATGAGGCAACCAAGCTAAGGTGTTTTGTACATACTCTAACAAGGACAACCTTTGTTTGGTACAACAACCTACCGGCTATATATATTACTGTATGGGAAGAACTTATTCATCAATTCCTTTATTAGTTCATCTCCATGATGATGAAAACGACAACCAGCAACCTAAAAAACTACAGGGAACACAAAAATGAGAGGATGTATGACTTTATAGTCAGGTTGTAGGGTTTAAACTATTCACTCATCCTACCTCTCTCACTAGAAAAATTTCAGGAACTATGTGCTCAAAATATTTGGGATGAGTTACAGACACCTATGATCCAAATAAAGTATCTAGGTGGGTTTTGTGAGTTCGTAGAAATGGTACAACATTTAGAGGAATCCATTCAGCAAACCCGATCCAAATCTTTACTCATTCCTTCAACACAAGGGAAAAAATAGGCAAATAAGAAAGTGAATATATCACTCTCAATCCAACAACAGTGCCCATTTAATCACCTAGGAAAGTCTTGAACATCCAAATAACTTATATTGAGTGGAAAAACCACAAAATCACCCTTGACTAGAAGCACATATAAATTATGGTCTCCCATGATTTTAGGAATGGATGAATAATGCATACTCCTTCGGAAATGAACTAGTCCCTAGTTATTTCTTAGTAGCCATGGATAATATCTTGATCAAGATTCCACATCCTATGAATCCCAATGAGGTCAACCTCACTGACCATCCTGACTATTGCCCTTTCCATATGAGGATGTGTTATAATATCCCAGACTTATTCATCTTTAAAGACATCCTTAAAGGCATGGTCAATTCTGGAAAGGTGGTTCTAGATAACTCCTCATTATAGGTGTCCTTCATAACCATTACCTAGTGAAAAGAACAGGGTGATTGGCAGAAAGTTCCAGCCTAGTGTGAACAAAAACCATTTGACTGAGCTCATGACACCCTGAGAGAACAGCTGCGTAAAACCTTAATAGCTCCACCACATGAGCATGTAACATAAGACATGCCTCCCAAATGTGGGCACGAGCATTGGAAGTAGGAAGAAAATAGAGAGGAGGAGATTTAATCTTCTCCATTGCAAGATCTAAATCTTTTAGTCTTCCCCCTTGAAATATCCAAATCACGAGCACCACCCCACCAAATGGAATCCCCATTTGACAAAGAGATCATATTTGGTTATTTAAATGGGATACACTTGGAGAAAACCTTCTCCAATGATGAATGTGCCTCCGAATATGAGTTCCCTACATATAACTGGGGAACATGAGGTCACATGAACATGAATCAGGGATACAAGGGACAATAAGGGTGTGGTCGGACCCAATATTTTGGTCACATCTCTGTAGAGGACATATATGCCAGTGATACACATGGGTATACACTCCAACAAGCCCATAAAATATATTAATATGTCTCAGAACCATCCAATGGTTGTCTTCACCTAGCTTTCTTGCATGATCGCCTAGCAGGGGTACTATTATCTGATTATCCAAGTCAACAGGGAAGGACAGAACAACCTGCACCACTAGAAGTAGATGCTCTTACAACCTCTCCATAAGAAACAATCAAATCTACCTCAAATGCCTCAGTTCCTGAGACACATATCTAGGCTCAGCCCCACCTCAGGAAGCACTAACATCTAGCACAAAATTACAACATTCTAAAGAAACTAGAGTTTGTCCCATCCAAGATCCTAATCTTAAATGTGATCCATCTTTCAAAATAACTCAAAGAGGAACTCATTAAAGTCATCCAAATCCCATAATAATTTGAGATAAAATTCACTATAGCCAATGTCTATCAAATGGATACCATGTTAGTGGAATGGCATGTCACCATCCCTTTCACATAGCATGACTTGTAAGAGGTCATCTAGAGACACATCATACCCCTATATGTTTTGGGAAGACTCAGTAATTTTTACATCCTAAGGGATCTGATTGAAAATGGTTCTAGGATCAATCTCATCCTGATTCAAACCCTATTATGTATGGGATATAGAAAATCATATTTCTCTCCCCTAAAGATGACCATTCAAGGGTATGACAAGCTTGAGAAAAGACCTCTCATGAAGATAAAACTCAAAGCTTAGTTTGGGGTTCTCAGATCCGAAACTGATTTTATGGTTATCTAGAAAGACACCATATACAATTTTATGATTGGGAGGAATTGGAACCATAGAAACATGGTGGTACCTTCAATATTCCATCAATTTCTAAAATACCCCATTGATGGAAAGGTTTTCATATTACATGGTGATAGTGCACCCTTTGAGACCCACAAAGCCACATATGCTGAGGAAAGTTTCTACAAATGGGGAGTCAAACAACCAATGGTGGATGATGATATACAAGTTGTAACTCCCAGAGGCCTGATGACCACCCCTACAAATCCATATAATATGATCGATGGTGACTATGTTCTCCCCAAAATCTAGTTGAGGTGATAGACCTGTCCCTAGAGATCCAATACCCTCATATAACCATTGATTGTGTAAAAGACAACCAACTATGACATCTCTCTATAAATACTTAGGAATTAGGGGATGATAATATCCTTTCTTATGGCCTCTCTCACCTTGATAGTGATAAAAAATCCCCCAGATTGACAACTTTGTCTTATTTTTTTTCCACAGAATCAAAAGTAGAAGAAGATGAGGGTGGTATCAGGAACACCCATCCCACATTTGATGAAGGTGTATCAACCCTCATTGATGAGCTCATATAGGTAAATCTAGGAACATAAGAATACCCATGACCTACAATAATTAGTTCCTCCATTCCCCTCGAAGAGAAATAGACATACATTGTATTTCTAAAGAAAAATTGATATGTTTTCTCTTGGAACTATACAGAAATTCCTAGACTAAACCTATATGTGGATACAAACCATCTAAACTTACCCCCTGAGCATAAAGGCTTCAAACTAGCAGTCAAGATGATACACCCCTGTCATGACACCAATGTAGAGGAGAAATTTGAAAAATTGATCAAATATAACTTTTTCTTAGAAGTTCAATACCCAAGATGGATTGATAAGATCATCCCTATCAAGATAAAGAATGGGAATATTGGGTTCTACATCAATTTTAGAGACCTTAATCGACATTTTCCAAAGGATGAATTCCCATTTACAATCATAGAACTCTTGATCGATGAAACCTCTAGATTTCAAGACCTTTACTTCATGTATGGGTATCCAGGGAACAATAAAATAAATATGTCCCATGAAGAAAAATAGTCCACTACCTTCACAACACCTTAGGGTATATTTTTCTGTCTGGTCATGCCCGTTATCTTAAAGAACACTGGAACCACATATCAACATGCCATACATCATATATTTAAACCATTTCTTGTATAGATAGCTGAATGTTATGTCAATGAACTGGTTGTCACATATCAACCACAAAAAATCACTTCAAAGAAATTTAAATAATCATTGACAAGATATGAAAACATATTCTGAAGATAAAACCACTAAAATTCACTCTAGGGGTAACATCAGAAAATTTATTTGGATTTTTGGTATGCCACTATGACATCGATGTCATCCTAGATAAGACTAGTGTTATTTTAGAAATTTCACCACCATAAATCTCAAATAATTTAGGGGTATCTAATGGAACATCACCTGCATTCAACTTTTCATATCTAAATTTTATTGAAAAAATCTCCCCTTCACAAGGATAATGAAGAAATGGATTTCCTATCAATGGGACGATGATTGATAGGGAGCCTTTAGAAGTCTCAAGAAGTATCTACTGTAGCCACTAGTTATGATGCCTCTAGTGGAAGGTAGGCCACTCATATTTTATGTGGCCACCATGTAATGATCACTGGGAACCATCCTCACACAGAACAATGATGTGGGGAGTGAGAAAAGCTTCTACTACCTCATCCGAATGATTTTAGGTACTGAGAATCGATACTTTGATGTTTAGAAGAACTATCTTTCACTCATCTTCATAGTGAAAAAGACGAGGCATTATTTGCAGCACAGAGAAGTCCATATGGTCTCTTGTATTGATCCAATCAAGTATATCCTTGCCTTTCCTATGATAACTGGGCATCTGGATTGATGTGTGGTCATTCTGCAACAATATGACATCCAATTCATATCATAGAAATTGGTTAAAGGGAAATCCTTATATAATTTCCTTGAGGCACATCCCGCCCCGGATAATGCACTAGTATAAAGTGATCTCCCACATGAGAGCATATTCTATGACCATGACACTCCATAGACATGGGAGATTTGTTTTTACACTACTAAAAATATGGGCATTAACAGTGCTAAAACGGGCTTTATCAGCGCTAAAAAAGCACTGTAAAGCTCAGTGCTGATAAAGGGGGGTACCCTTTATCAGCGCTTACTGAGCACTGATAAAGGTGTACTTTATCAGCACTAAAAAATCACTAATAAATAAAACCTTTATCAGTGCTATACACGCACTGATAAAGGTAGACTTTATCAGCGTTAAAAGAGCACTGATAAAACAACCCTTTATCAGTGCTAAAAGTGCACTGATAAATGAGTGTTTTATCAGCGCTGCTTTAGCGTGGATAAAGGTGTAGTTTATCAGCATTTTTTTAGCACTAATAAAATTACTATTTATCAGTGCTAAAAAATCACTGATAAATTCCCTCTCTACTGCTACGAAAAAATATGCAGCAACACACCCAAACACCTGCAAAAGAAATCATCATCTCAATAAGCTAATTAAAGCAAGTATAACCATACAAAATTAACTCATAAATCATAAGATAATTAGACCAAGTATACCCATACAACAAGTATACCTTTACACCATTAACACATAATTCATAAGTTAATTAAGTACATAAAGAATTCAATTCATAATTCAGGGGTTTGGGGGGCTGTTCAAGGGTTTGGGGTGGCTGTCCAAGGGGGGGGGGTAGGGGGTGTCCGGGGGTCTTTCCAGGGGGTGGGCTGGTGTCCAAGGTGTCAGGGGGGGGGGGGCTTTACAAGGGGTGGGGGGGTTTCTAGAGGGGTGGAGGGTGTCCAAGGGGTGGATTGGTGTCCAGGGGGGTGGGGGTGGTCCAGGGGGTGGATTGGTGTCCGGGGGGGCTTTCCAGGGGGTGGGATGGTGTCAAAGGTGTTAGGGGGGCTTTGTAGGGGGTGGTGGGGGTGTCTAGAGGGGTGGGGGTTTCAGAGGGGTGTATTGGTGTTTAGGGGGGGTGGGGGCAGTCCAGGGGGTGGATTGGTGTCCGTGGGGGCTTTCCAGGGGTGGGATGGTGTCCAAGGTGTCGAGGGGGATTTATAGGGGGTGCGGGGGGGGGGGGGGTGTCCAGAGGGGGTGGGGGTGTCCAGGGGGTGGATTGGTGTCCAGGGGGGGGGTGGGGGCGGTCCAGGGGGTTGGTGGGGTTTACTCTTACACGTCACCAAGGACCCTTGGATCATTCTTATAAAAGATCAAGGCAATCCGACTGCGTTTGGTCTGATTTTCATAGGTATGTTGTTGTTTTCAATAAAAACTGTGTCCATTTTAAACAAAAGAGATACCCTTTGAGTGATAGCGGCCACACCGTGCCTCGGATTGAGGTGGGGTTGACTCGTACACATCACAAAGGACCTGTGGATCATTATCTTAAAGGATCAAGACAATCCGAATGCGTTTGGTCGGATTTTCATAGGTCAGTTGTTGTTTTCAATTAAAATTTTGTCCATTTTAAACAAAAGAGAGAACCTTTGAGTGATAGCAGCTACACCGTGCCTCAGATTGAGGTGAGGATGACTCTTACATGTCAAAAGGGACTAATGTATTGTTCTCCTAAAGGATCAACATAATCCAAATTCATTTGGTCAAATTTCCGTAGGTCAGTTGCTGTTTTCACTTAAAATCGTGTCCATTTTAAACAAAATAAAGACTCTTTGAGTGGTTTTGACCACACTGTGCCTCATATTAAGGTGGGGTTGACTCATACATGTCACCAAAGACCCTTGGATCGTTATTATAAAATATTAAGTCAATCCAAATGCGTTTGGTCAGATTTTCGTAGGTCAATTTGTTTTCAATTAAAATTATGTTCATTTTAAACAAGAGAGACCCTTTGAGTGATAGCGGTCACACTGTGCCTCAGATTGAGGTAGGGATGACTCATACACATCACAAAGGACTCTTGGATCGTTATCCTGAAGGATCAACACAATCCTAATGCGTTTGGTCGGATTTCTGTAGGTCAGGTGTTGTTTTCACTTAAAATCGTGTCCATTTTAAACAAAAGAGAGACCCTTTGAGTGGTACTGGCCATATAATGCCTCAGATTGAGGAGGGGTTGACTCATACATGTCACTAAGGACCATTGGATCATTATTATAAAATATCAAGGCAATCCGAATGTGTTTGGTAGGATTTTCGTAGGACATTTTTTGTTTTCAAATAAAATCGTGTCCATTTTAAACAAAAGAGAGACCTTTTGAGTGATAGAGGTCACACCGTGCCTCAGATTGAGGCGGGGATGACTCTTACATGTCACCAAGGAACCTTGGATTGTTCTCATAAAAGAACATGGAAATATGAATGCATTTGGTCAAATTTTCCTAGATTAGTTGTTGTTTTCAATTAAAATTGTGTCCATTTTAAACAAAAGAGAGACCCTTTGAGTGGTACTGGACACACCGTGCCTCAGATTGAGGCGGGGATGACTCATACACGTCATCAAGGACTCTTTTATCATTCTTATAAATGATAAAGGCAATCCTAATGCGTTTGGTCAGATCTTCATTGGTTAGTTTTTGTTTTCAATTAAAATTGTGTCCATTTTAAACAAAAGAGAGACCCTTTGAGTGGTACCGGCCACACTATGCCTCGGATTGAGGCAGGGATTACTCATACACGTCAAAAAGGACCCATGGACCGTTCTTATAAAATATCAAGGCAATCTGAATGCATTTGGTCGGATTTCCGTAGGTCAGTTGTTGTTTTCACTTAAAATCGTGTCCATTTTAAACACAAGAGAGATCCTTTGAGTGGTACCAGCCACACTGTGCCTCTGATTGAGGCGGGGATGACTCATAAATGTCAAAAAAGACCCTTGTATCGTTCTCCTAAAGGATAAACACAATCCGAATGTGTTTGGTTGGAATTCCGTACGTCGGTTGTTGTTTTCACTTAAAATCGTATCCATTTTAAACAAGAGAGACCCTTTGAGTGGTACCGGCCACACCGTGCCTCAGATTAAAGTTTAGATGACTTGTAAATGTCACCAAGTACCCTTTTATTGTTCTTATAAAAGATACAACTCAATACTAAGGTGTTTGGTTGGATTTTCATAGTTCAGTTTTTGTTTTCAATTAAAATTGTGTCCATTTTAAACAAAAGAGAGACCCTTTGAGTGGTACCGGCCTCACCGTGCCTCAGATTGAGGTGGGGATTACTCATACACATCACAAAGGACCCATGGATCATTATTATAAAATATCAAGGCAATCAAAATGCGTTTGGTTTGATTTCCGTAGGTCAGTTGTTGTTTTCACTTAAAATCGTGTCCATTTTAAACACAAGAGAGACCCTTTGAGTGGTACCAGCCACACTGTGCCTCAGATTGAGATGAGGATGACTCTTACATGTCACAAAGGACCTGTGGATAGTTATTATAAAATATCAAGGCAATATTAATGCATTTGGTCAGATTTCCATAGGTCAGTTGTTGTTTTCACTTAAAATCGTGTCCATTTTAAACAAAAGAGAGACCCTTTGAGTGGAACTGGCCACACTGTGCCTCGGATTGAGGCAAGGATAAATCTTACATGTCAAAAAGAACCCGTGGATCATTCTACTAAAGGATCAACACAATCCGAATGCGTTTGGTTGGATTTCTGTACGCCAGTTTTTGTTTTCACTTAAAATCGTGTCCATTTTAAACAAAAGATAGACCCTTTGAGTGGTACTAGCCACACTGTGCCTCGAATTGAGGCAGGGATGACTTTTACATGTCACCAAGGACCCTTGGATCGTTCTTATAAAAGATCAAGGAAATATTAATGCGTTTGGTCAGATTTTCGTACGTCAGTTATTGTTTTCACTTAAAATCGTTTCCATTTTAAACAAAAGAGAGACCCTTTCAGTGGTATCGGCCACACCGTGACTTGGATTGAGGCAGGGATGACTCATATATGTCACAAAGTACCCTTGGATCATTCTTATAAAAGATCAAGGCAATTTTAATGCATTTGGTTGGATTTCTGTAGGTCAGTTGTTGTTTTCACTTAAAATCGTGTCCATTTTAAACACAAGAGAGACCATTTGAGTGGTACTGGACACAATGTGCCTCAGATTGAGGAAGGGATGACTCGTAAACATCAAAAAGGACCCGTGGATAATTCTTTTAAAATATCAAGGCAATCCAACTGTGTTTGGTCAGATTTGCATAGGTCAGTTGTTGTTTTCACATAAAATCGTGTCCATTTTAAACAAAAGAGAGACCCTTTGAGTGGTACCAGACACATTGTTCCTTGGATTGAGGCGGGGATGAATCGTACACATTACAAAGGACCCGTGGATTGTTCTCCTAAAGGATAAACACAATCCTAATGCGTTTGGTTGGATTTCCGTACGTCAGTTGTTGTTTTCACTTAAAATCGTGTCCATTTTAAACAAAAGAGAGACCCTTTGAGTGGTACCAGACACACCGTGCCTTGGATTGAGGTAGGGATGACTCTTACACGTCAAAAAGGACCCCTGGATCATTCTACTAAAGGATCAACACAATATGAATGCGTTTGGTAAGATTTTCGTACGTCAGTTGTTGTTTTCACTTAAAATCATGTCCATTTTAAACAAGAGAGACCCTTTGAGTGGTACCGGCCACACTGTGCCTCTGATTGAGGAGGGTATGACTTTTACACATCATAAAGGACCCGTGGATAATTATTCTAAAGTATCAACACAATCCTAATGCGTTTTGTTGGATTTCTATATGCCAGTTGTTGTTTTTACTTAAAATCATGTCCATTTTAAACAAGAGAGGCCCTTTCAGTGGTACCGGCCACACCGTGCCTCATATTGAGGCGGAGATGACTCGTACACGTCACCAAGGGATCTTGTATCATTATCGTAAAATAAAAATGCCATATGAATGCGTTTGTTCGGATTTTCATAGGTCATTTGTTGTTTTCTATTAAAATTGTGTCCATTTTAAACAAAAGAGAGACCCTTTGAGTGGTACCGGCCACACCGTGCCTCATATTGAGGCGGGAATGACTTGTACACATCAACAAGGACCCTTGGATCATTATTATAAAATATAAAGGAAATATGAATGCATTTGGTCAGATTTTCATAGGTCAGTTGTTGTTTTCAATTAAAATTGTGTCCATTTTAAACAAAAGAGAGACCCTTTGAGTGGTACCGGCCACATCGTGCCTTGTATTGAGGCAGGGATGACTCATACATGTCACAAAGGACCCTTGGATCGTTCTTATAATAGATAAAGGCAATCCTAATGCGTTTGGTCAGATTTCTGTAGGTCAGTTGTTGTTTTCACTTAAAATCGTGTCCATTTTAAACACAATAGAGACCCTTTGAGTGGTACCTGCCACAATGTGTCTCGTATTGAGGCAGGGATGACTCGTACACGTCACAAAGGACCCTTGGATCATTCTCATAAAGGATAAACACAATCCGAATGCGTTTGGTCATATTTCCATACGTCAGTTGTTGTTTTCACTTAAAATCGTGTCCATTTTAAACAAGAGAGACCCTTTGAGTGGTACCGGCCACACATGCCTCAGATTGCAGTGGGGATGACTCGTAAATGTCACCAAGGACCCTTGTATTGTTCTTATAAGATATCCACCTCAATCCGAATGCATTTTTTCAGATTTTCATAGGTCAGTTGTTGTTTTCAATTAAAATTGTGTCCATTTTAAACAAAAGAGAGACCCTTTGAGTGGTATCGGCCACATTGTGCCTCAGATTGAGGCGTGGATGACTCATACATGTCACAAAGGACTCTTGTACCGTTATTATAAAAGATAAAGGCAATCATAATGCATTTGGTTTGATTTCCGTAGGTCAGTTATTGTTTTCATTTAGAATCGTGTCCATTTTAAACACAAGAGAGACCCTTTGAGTGGTACCGGCCACACTGTGCCTCGGATTGAGGCGGGGATGACTCATAAATGTAAAAATGACCCATGTATCATTATGATAAAATATCAAGGCAATCCGAATGTGTTTGGTCTGGTTTCTGTAGGTTAGTTGTTGTTTTTCACTTAAAATCGTGTCCATTTTAAACAAAAGAGAGACCCTTTGAGTGGTACCAACCACATGTGCCTCGGATTGAGGCAGGGATGACTCATACATGTCACAAAGGACCCTTGGATCATTTTTCTAAAGTATCAACACAATCCAAATTCATTTGGTCAGATTTCCGTATGCCAGTTGTTGTTTTCACTTAAAATCGTGTCAATTTTAAACAAAAGAGAGACCCTTTGAGTGGTACCGGCCACACCATGCCTCAGATTGAGGCGAGGATGACTCGTACATGTCCCAAAGGACCTGTGGACCATTTTCCTAAACTATCAACACAATCAGAATACGTTTGGTCAGATTTCCTTACATCAGTTGTTGTTTTCACATAAAATCGTGTCCATTTTAAACAAAGTAGAGACCCTTTGAGTGGTACCGGCCACACCGTGCCTCAGATTGAGGCAAGGATGAATCTTACACATCACGAAGGACCCGTGGATCATTCTCCTAAAGGATCAACACAATCCGAATTCATTTGGTCAGATTTTTGTACGTCTGTTGTTGTTTTCACTTAAAATCTTGTCCATTTTTAAGAAGAGAGATACCCTTTGAGTGGTTCAGCATTCTTGCAAGTTGTTGGTGCATATAATCTATTAAAATGGGAAAATGACTCATTAGAGAAAGGATGTTTTATTTAATAACAATTTCAATTTTCCTACGAACATTTACATACAACAATGTTTCATCTTTTGATCCCCTTAACCCCTCTAAAAAATGACCAGTAATTGTACATTTCCCCAAGTCAAATATTCATTGTATTTGTGTAAAATATTCCATCAGGTATGTGGCCCACTCTTTTCTGAACACATCTATATCGTCTTGTGAGTATGAGGATTTTTGGAAGTCAGAGTAGTACTACAAAATATAAAAATAAATAATTAATAAATAACTTAAATGAACTAGTAGTTGTTTTTGAAAATACCTCTTTAGGGATGCTAGTTTGTTGATGAAAAATGATCTCTTTCACAAATTTACAAACATAATCACCCCAATCATTATCGTTTGTTTGTTTTGGACACTATAAAAAAATTGATCATTATGAGAATAAGTAACTTTTGTTGAGATGCGTTTGGATAGTGAAATTTTATTATATATACCCTAATATTTGTCTAGATGTAGTACTTGCTCACCTCCCTATGCTTAGAACTTGTCCTCATTCCTTCTTTTTAGACGATAATGATACACAACCCTATCATAATAGAATCCTCAGTAAAAGATAATTTAAATTATATTACTTGATGTTTAGACCTAAAATGTAATATGTAGTGTCTTACAGATTCAAAAACTCCATCATGTGTGGTCGGTTTGATGGATATCCTTGTTTGAATCCAGAAAATAAATCTTCAGAGTATCCAAGTTCACCGCAATTAGCAACCAATGTTTCCTAATGACACAAAATGGAATAAGTAATAAAAGACGTTAAAATATAATTGATATTCTTTAATTGTAGAGTATTACCCCTGCATGGTTGATATTAGGAAAAGTCTAGCATCTGTAATCTTGATTTCAAATGTTTCCAGCAAGATGTTCACTATTGCATCCCTTTTTGATGGATCTATTTTTGTTAGGTGCGTTGATGTGATATGAGGACTAAGGAGTACAAATCTTGGCTCATGGGAAAATTCCTTCAACTATTTTTCATAAATGCGTCTGTCAACAATATAAAATGCATTTAGTCATAATTTTCACATTAGATCAGATTTTAGAAAATCAATTCATGGAAACATACCTCATATATAAATTTACAATTGTGACGCCTAGCCAACTGTTTTCAAGGATCTCATTTACATTTTCAGTAGCAACGAAATCTTGACTTTTCTCTCCGTATATATTCTCTTCAAAAACCAATATATGACTATTACCATCTTTTATCTTCGTATCCACATGAGTCATCAATGCTAGTAAATGTTGATAGAGAACATGTGGTGTTATTGTACTTTCAGTATCTCCTTGGGATCGGTTGGTTGATCCTTTAGATGGTTTTGAGCTGACGTTTGTCACCCCCTTCCCTTTCTTCGTCTATAACAACAATCATTGGTTCAAACCCTTTTTTCATTAATTGTTAAGGGTTTAGCTTTAAAAAAAGGAAATAAATACCTCTTCGTCCGCATGTACTCTTATAAGATGTGACGAGCATGCAATGAATGTCCCAATAGCCTTTTCAACCGTATGAATATCATCCTCATCAAGTGGAATAGGTAGCTCTGCATTTGGATCATGAGCTACAGTAATCATCACTTTCAGATGATCTTTAGGAAGTGGTCTATTATGCAGTGTGACATCTAGGATATTGAACACCATAGCCCTCACTACAAGGTGATAGGTGGGTGTTGACAGATATAAATCACAATCATTATCACCCTGTAGAAGATTAGTATAGAAAACTTATCATGGTTTTTCTGATTTACATTTCATGGGAACAATTATTAAAATATTGATTACCACGGCTAAGATAGTTCTTTGAGGTGAATGGCTCGCCTCAAAGCTGGTGGGGGGTGGGGCAGGATGTTCACGTGCTGGTTGTTCCTGAGTTGTGTCCTCCCTTTGCTTCACACCCATAAAAGTTTCTAGAAACTCTCCCTTCCATTTCAATCATTATTCAAGGGTTGTTATTTTTTCACTCATTTGTTCCAATTTTTCATCTATATCATCCAATTTTTCTTCTTCTCAAAATATACTCGAGGGGTCACCCCAAAACCTGCACCTCTAACACGACTATATTTTTCTGGATGCTTCAAAGCCGTCGATAATATATCTGTATCTGCTACATTAGTAGTTGATTCATGTGACTGTCAGATATAGGAAAATAACTAATTATTATTATGTAATATCAATTTTAAATAAATATTTTTATCATCATGTCATACTTACACATATTTCCCACACTTTCGGTGTGTTCTCATCTACTAACTTCCCTTCTTTTTTCACACGTGCCTCCTTCCATAACACATGACGTGGGATGGAAGTGCATTTGGTTTTAGACTCATCAATCTACATATAAACATAGAAAGATAATTATGATATTTTTTATTAGCACCTAACAATATTTCTATAAATTTAAAATACGTACCATTTCCTTTTCTAATGAAGCGTACCCCATCCTTGCTTTACAATAGGGGTATGTTGGTTTTGATGCATGTTCCATATTTTTAGTACAAAGTTTCTGTTTCATAAATGAATTATTGACAATCAAAGTGATGAATACAGGTATCCTCGAATAACGTATTATCACCCACAATGTACCTGAAACTTCTCATCCCCATGGCTGCCTATAAATGCATATCATGCTTCTTGGTATATCAGGTGAGCATAGACAATGGGTGGGTGCGGGTTTATTTTACCTTTATAATCTTTTAGGTGACATCTTTTTAAAATAGTGCGAAAACCCTGATGAATATTTCTTGAAAGCCTTAGTACAAAATCCTTGTGTGAATTGTCTACTATAAATTTACTCTGCAAGAGATTGAGAAGAGTAAGACATTTTTTAATTATTTTATTTGCTAGTAAATTAAAGAAATAAATTCATATTGTTATCGTAATTTCTTCTCAGATCACAGCCTTCAGCCCAGACACAACATGGTGCCATGAATCTATGTCAATCGGCATGCATTGCCAAGTGATAACTTCAATGTAGCTGCTAAACATAGCCTTGTTGGGATTCACATGTTGGCCTCGTGCATTACATACGACTTCAAATTTGATTCCTTTGCTTTTCTCCTTAAGAATTTTGGATAACACCATCAAACTACGACGCACCTGTGTTTTCAGCGATGTCGATCCTTCATTCCCAACCATTTCATCGATATCAAAATCATCTATATGTTTATCTGGAATGGTATCAACGAAATGTGCTGATGGTTGTTGGACCTCAACACTAGGAGCAGTAGGAGCCACAGCAGCAGGAGAAGCAGCAGCCACAACAGAAGCAGCAGGAGCAGTAGGAGCCGCAGCAGGAGCAATAAGAGCCATAGCAGGAGCAGCAGCATGAGCTACAGGAGCACCAGGAGCTGCAGCAGCCGCAGCAGCAGCAACTTGAGAGACTTGTTCAGCCTCAAGGTTATAAGAACCAAAATGTGCAGAAGTCATTATCTACAAAAATGGTTGAATAGTTAATTTAGATTACATAAATTCAGTAATGATAATATGATAACATGCGATAAAAATATCTATATTACAAACAAAATATAACCTGTTTATTGAACTGTCTTTCTTTTTTTCAAAGGTTTAAGGGATTTGACACCTCTATCGATTATCCAAATCCCTTTATTGTGGTCTCCTCTAACATAAAAAACATCATCTTCATTGGAACCACTCCGAAATGATTGCGACGTACCACTAAAAGGATCATCCTCAACTGAATTTTCATCGGAACCTTTAGTAGTTTTGGAAAATAACAGAACAATCGACCACTTTCAGTTTGTGGGATCTGGAACATACAAAACTTGTACCGCTTGTGATTCCATTATAAACTATTCATCTTTGTACCCTTCTTTACTAAAATCAACTTTCACAAATTCCCATTCATCAATTTTAACACCACTATTGTTATCAATCCATTTGAATTGAAAAATCCGCAATTGGAATGTCATATAATCCAACTCCCATATTAGTTTGATAATGAAAACGTATGACATATTGGCATAAATTGGATTTCTGTCCTTACAGTGCTTATGTAATTAATGGAAATAATGTGATTTCAAACCTTTTAACTTCAAATCATTCATTTAGACAATGTTCTTGATATTTGATGAGTAACCCTATGGAACCTTTACATCATTGAAGAAGTTTCAAAACCGATATCTCTCCACCCTAGAAAGAGTATAAGCAGCTGGAGGAAGAAACATTTTATTTTCACCCTTCACAAGAGCCAGCTCTTCTCATATTCCCATGTCAACCATGTCCAACCTTGCCTTAATTCCATCTTTTGTTTTTTCAGGGGCATTTAGAAACGTTCCGATAGCACTGTCACATTCATTTTTTTCCACATGCATCACATCAAGAAAACGTATGAAGTAGAAACAATTCTAGTATGGTAATTCAAAAAAAAAACTGATCTCTTTTTCCAACCAATTTTCGTAAGGTTTTTCGAAAATGGTTTACCAAAAACAGTGTTCAGATCTTTTACTTTCTCAAACAGCTGATCACCTGTTAGTGGAGACGGTGTTGCGTGTTTTTATGAAATTCTGTTGAATGATGTTGTCCAATATCGGTACTTATACCGATGAGGTAGAAATTTATGATGTCCTAGAAACACAAATTTCGATGAATGTTTCAACCTAATTGATTCTGTATCTTCTTCGCACATGGGATACCCTTGAGTTCCTTTAATGCTATAGCCTGAAAAATTTCCATAAGTAGGGAAATAATTTATTTTCCCATACAACATCACTCTCTACATGAAGTATTAAATTTTATAAGCATCATACAATATTACACCTGAGTCCCACAGTAACTTCAAATACTCGATCAAAGGAGCCAGATAAACATCAATATCGTTACCTGGTTGTTTTGGTCATGATATAAGCATAGATAACATGATGAATTTCCACTTCATGCATAAATAGGGTGGAAAGTTATAATTTTCCAACATAACGGGCCATGTACTATGAGTGCTAGTTTGAAAACCAAAAGGATTCACTACATCTGTAGATAACACAAGACAAAGGTTTCTCGCCTCTTTTCCAAATTCAGGATACTCATGATCAATTTTCTTCCATTGAGGAGAGTCGGCTGAATGACATAATTTCCCATCTTTATTTCTTTTATCTGCATGCCATGATAATTGTATTGCAGTTTCTTCACTTCCATATAGACGCCTAAACATTGGAATTATTGGAAAATACCATACAACTTTTGTAGGGTTGGATTTATCTTTCTTGTATCGAGAAGCACCACACTTTGGGCATTCTGTAAGTGATTTTTTCTCCTTGAGAAACAATAAACAGTCTTTCAGGCATGCATGTATTCTTTCAGAAATCATACCCATAGAGCGTAGCATTCGTCTAGCTTCATATGTCCGGCTCGGGAGCTCATTATCTTCCGGGAGCATGTCATTCAAGAGAGCAAGTAGTTCCGTAAAACTGACATCATTCCATCCGTTGCCTGCTTTCAATTTATACAACTTCATTACAATTGAAAATGTTGTATACATATTGCAAGCAGCATACAATGGCGTCTTTGCACAACTATTTAACTTCTCAAATAATTTTGGGAAATCACAGAGTTTATCTTGAATTGTATTTGTCATTTCCTCAATACGAAATTCATCATCATTGACATCTGTAATCACATACTCCATATGATATTATTCATTATCCATATTTGAATTCCTATCTAATGATCCATAAAATGCAGTTTTATCCCATCCAGTAGCTACATTCTCTTTTTCTCCATGTTTATTCCAACATTTATAACTCCAATATATTCCGTGACATATCAAATGTTCTTCCAACTCCTCTGGAGTAAGTAGTCTATAACAACAACAACATATACATAGATAAAGGATTTGAGAAGGATCCTTTGCGTGATCATTTTCAAACTTGATGAACTCTTTCACTCTGTTCTCGTACTCTATTGTTAAACGATTAGAATCCATCCAATATTTATTCATCTTCATCCTATTTGAATCTCAAATATTAGTATTTATGGTTCAAGTACACAAAACAAGACATCCAAATACAGTATAAGAGAACCAATTCCTTATAAAAATAGATATTAATAGAGACTAACCATTAGTATTTATTCATATTCATTAAATATAATTACTTTAAATTCATTATAGTTTCCTCAAATCACCCCAGACCAAACACAAGAATAATTAAGAATGATACATCTACCACTCCTTGGTTTTTGCCCTATATTCAAAATCATCATGCCTAAGTACCCATATATCCACACATACACTTGTCACAAACACATAAAAAACCATATACACATCAGAACCAAAGTACCAATATGGATTTTAATCAGGTTACTCGACTCAAGTGGTGGTGTGTAAGAAATAATAGGAAAATATAATAAGTATATAGTCACACATAAATCTCAAACTGGTGTTAATAATCCAATAAACCAAAGTTATCATTCCATCTATCAAAATACTCTTAAGGATCCCATAAGCGACAATAGTCCTAGGTGGTAGTCCCAGGTGGTGAAGGTTCCTGAGGAGGAAGGGGATAACATGCACCTATCGAGGTTCAAGGTCAGGTCACTGAGGTTGAAGGTGGC
The DNA here is from genome assembly GCA_963277665.1 of Viscum album. Classification (NCBI taxonomy): domain Eukaryota; kingdom Viridiplantae; phylum Streptophyta; class Magnoliopsida; order Santalales; family Viscaceae; genus Viscum; species Viscum album. Next base: position 11,377,031 of record OY728158.1, read on the forward strand.
CCGATACTCCTACAAGGGTTCATTACATATTTCACAAACCATGTCCTGGCACACTAGGATGTTAACCCACTGCTGGTGGAATTGAAACCGTTCCTGATGATCATGCCAAGAAGAAATGGAAACCAAAAGGGGGGAGTGAATCAAAATACCTCAATCAAGATGGAAAAACATGGTATTTGAGAATAGGTTAGTGGCTTTCATGTTGGCTAGAAACCTATCCAATAAAATCCACAAGCGTTGATGGCCCCTGAAGTTGTTGCACCAGGTGAAACTGTCACCTGAGAAGCTGAGATCAATGAGGCCCTTCCCATCCACGAACTGAACAAACTCCATGATGGCCTTCCTCTGGAATGGACTTATACCTTTCCTTTCCTTTGGGTTGGAAATGACATTAATGTCACCCCCAAAAAAATATGGACGGTGGCCGAGGTCGAAGGTATTTTCTTCAAAAAGACAATCAATCCCCCTCAATTTTTTAAAATACCAATACCATAAACCATTTAAAAACAAGACATTTTAATTTATTTTGGAAATCATTCCCAAAAAAAATCAATAAAAAAACACATGAAAAACCATTTGTAATTTTATTTAAAGAATCAAATTATCTTTATTTTAAACCATGATTTTTCATTTATAATATAAAATCCACCAACGGTAGAAGGAAACATAATCTATTTCAATGAAAAAGGTTAATTCACAACAAGATACCATCCGTTCCATATATTATTTTCATTAATAGGGTTATTTTTTGCTTCAAAATGATCAAAACATGTCTAACCAACTTCAAATGTATTAAATATGAATTCATGAAACACAGAATCCCAAAAAGAAGATATAGTATAGAAACACCCACTTGGAATATTTGGGATCAAAACACAATGAATCTGAATGAGTCTACTCAAATGAAAAACATTGAATAAAATAAAAGGGATCTCAATAAAAGTTAAAAGAGATACTATAAACATAATTCCCCATAAAAATTATAGGTCTAGTAAATACCAAGGCTTCTATAGCCCCCAGGAACAAATAATCAAGTGATTTAGAGAGATTGAAGTTCAAGAAAAGAAATAAATACCAAAAGAGGATCACCATTTCGAATGAAACTTCAATCCACCAACTGATGAGGATTGGAGAGCCAAACTATCCAAAGGGGATCCCAAGGCTTGAGTGGGTTGAGTTAATCTTGAGGGAGAAGATAAAATAAATAAATGGGGGTATTGGGGTGCAATTACCCAACTACCTCAATGATTTCTCAAATACAATGACACCACTGGCTAGATAGTGGCCCTCACCTACTTGACAATGGTTATAGTATAAATGTTATAACCATAGGTTATCCCACTGGCTAGTCACTACAGACCCACCAACTAGTTGATGGCTATAGATTTTTTTTGTATCCATTGTGAATCCCATTGCCTAGCCAATTACCCTCACCGGCCATTTGGTGGACCACATGAATCTTTTCAACCTACATGATCATGTCCACACCTTCTATGACAGTCTGGGAAATCCTATGAACCCTCAATAAACCCAAAAAACACAAAGAGAATTGCTTTGATGAAAGAGATACTGAGATTTTACAATTCTCCCCATCATTTCGCTTTTTATCCAAATAAATATTCTAGCAGGAAGGATAGAAAATGATGAGAGAAAAATAAATTCCACACAATAATTATTGTGTGGAAAATTCACAAAATATAGGAAGATTCACCAAATAGAGGACCACTACATTAAAATTAAAATTAACAGATAACCAATATTCCCAAGAACCCTTAATGTATATCCTCCAAGAACGTCATACATCTCCAAACGACACGTCTATATCACTAAGAAGAGAGAAAATCCCAATAATGTCCAGATACCTAGAATAGGTCACCCGACCATTTAAATTTACACTAAAATGGTGGGACATAAGATGGAAATATACTAAGAACACATCCCTTCACCCAAATAAGAGACTACAACTACTAACCACGAAGAACCACTAAGATCATAATTCGAAACCTAAGTAAAGGTACAACCAAAACATACTAATGAATCCAAATGAAATAACAAAATCAATATCCATTAATGATTCAACCAAAAACAAGAACAATACTAAAAAAATATTTGGAAAACATGCCTTAAAGGGAGGTCCGGAAAACCGAAGAGGCCGTTGCAGGCGGTGGAGATCCGGAAAATTGAAGAGGGAATTGTGGGCGGTGTAGGTCCGGAAACGTGAACTCAGTGGGCGGCGGAGGTCCAACAACGAGAAAAGAGGGAAGAGGAGGTTTGGTAATGCAAACTTAGTGGGCGGAAGAGGGGAGTCACAGGGTTCCAGTACCGCGAGAGGTTTAGGTCGCGATAAAACGAGGGCACTGTGCGACCGAATTTATAAAAAAATGGACTAAGGTTTTATCAATGCTAACAAAGCGCTGATAAAGACTACCTTTATCAGATCTTTTTTAGCACTGGTAATGGTACTTTTTATAAAGGCTAAAAAAGCGCTAATAAATCCTTCCTGTATCAGCGCTAAAATTTTAACGCTGATACAGAGATTCCTTATCAGCGCTTTTCTAGCGCTGATAAAGGCCCGTTTTACCAGTGCTTGTTTAGTGCTGATAAAGGTTACCCTGTATCAGCACTAAAAGTTTCGTACTAATACAAGGAATCTTTATCAGCGCTTTTCTAGCGCTGATATAGGGCCGCTTTATCAGCGCTAGAAAAGTACTGATGAAGAATCCCTCTATCAGTGCTAAAATTTTAGCGCTGATACGAGAAGGATTTATCAGCACTTTTTTAGCGCTGATAAAGAGGCCCTCTATCAGTGCTAGAAAAGTACTGATAAATAGTCCCTTTATCAGCGCTAAAATTTTAGCACTGATACAGTGTAACCTTTATTATCAGGTTTTCTTAGCGCTGATATAAGGGGGCGCTTCCCTTGCCCATTTTTGTAGTAGTGTTAGAGAAACTCTCAAATTCCTATCAACAAAGAGATGGGGAACCCAAAGCTCAATCAGGTTAGCTTAGGGATTTTATTTTTATCTCGAAAAAAGTACTTTTTACCTAATATTTCTCACTATCCTAGGGATACACAAATAATTAGGTTGAATAACAAGCCCTCATCTCTAGATTGGAACTATCCCTACAACTGCATATAGCCTACCTAAATATCATAGATGATTCAGAACTAGTGGTAAAGTAGATAAATGGAGAATACTCCATCAAAAAGGAAGAACTAACCCCTATGACTGGATACATTAGGAGACTGATGGTAGAGTTCCTTTTTGAGACCATGTTGTATCATGTTCCTCGATCACTGTATACTCACACCGATGGATTACCTAATGCAACCACAATCCCAGTGACCCTATCCAGGAGGAATCAATCTTACATATCACACACCGTAGAATGGTCTCATCAATCATCATCTATGATATGAAATCAATCAATCATGTAGAAACTTCCTCAGAGCATGATGAATTGATATCCATCCGTAGATGAATTGAGCCCAAAATTAGTTATCTCCAAAACAGAGATCTCTTGATAGATCAAGCTGGAATGGAATAGATTCGATGTTGTGAAGTGAACTTTACCTTTAAGGATGGTCCAAATGAAAAAAGACCTTTAAAAGCAAGGATTTTATGGAATCCTCCTCAGATTCATAATAGAAAGAGAGATTCCCACCATCATGGAAGAAGTCCATATAGGCTCCTCTGATGCTCATCATCCTAGGACCAGGCTCTCCTATCAAATCAGAAGGATGGGTTATTATTAGAAAACCATGATACATGACTGTGTTAAATTCACCAGAAAATTCCATTCATTCTAGATCCATGAAAAATTTATCCATCAACAACTAAAATTTATACATATAATTAGATATTCCTAGCCATTTTCTATTTAGGGATTGGATGTCTTGGGCCCATATCCCCCAGCCATAGCTAAAAAGTTCAATTACATCCTTACTAATAATGAATTATTTACCAAATTGGATAAATAAATGCTCCTCAAGGAAGTAGGTATGAAGAGTATCATCAACTTCATAAAGTCCCATATAATTACCAGGTTCAGGGTCCCTAACACAGAATTGATGGACAACGACACAAACTTCTACTCTATAGAGTTAAATAAATTGTACCAGGAATACAATATCAAGTCCAATCACTGATTTCTATATCGAGCAGAAACAAATAGATAGATAGAGCCATTCAATAATACTCTGCAAAATATACTCTAGAAGATGGTGAACAAGGATAAGAATTCCTGGCCGGACAAGCTCCTCCATACTTTATGGGCCCACTGTACCACCACATGTACTGCTACATAAGAAACACTAGACTAATTGGTGCATGAGACTAAGGTAGTGTTACCCATAAAATTCCATCCACATTTACTATGAATAGAAACTTATGAACTACTCTCAGATGATGAGAAATCAAAAAAGAGACTGGTTGACTTGGAGTGGCTCGATGAGAAAAGGTTGAGTACGTTGCACAACCCGAAAGTCCATCAGAATTAGATCACATGATCCTTTAATAATAAGGTTCACTTCTATTCATTCATTTAAGGAGAACTTGTAAAGACCCAGTTTTTACCTTGTAAGACTTTGAAATATTTATGAATATATTTCTAGAGCTAGGCACTGAGACAGCATGTGATTTCAAGGCCCGGTGTTCCAAGAATTAATTTTATAAAAATATTAAAAATATTTTATATTATACATGTGGGTAATTAATGAAAATGGGGTAACTCTTAAAAAATTAATTTGATCACAAACCCGAGACCACGTTTGGGTCTGGAAAGTGGTGGTTACCCTATGCGCAACATAAAATGAGTCATCACTGGTAGTCTGGATCCCTTTCTTATTAGTGATACATTTATGTGAATTAATTAATTAATTTATTTTTTTCCTAAATGATACACTATAAATGTATTTATTTAAAAAATTATCCAGGGTTAGTCTCATAATCCTAGGAATCACCGGTGATAACTCTCTCCCTCCTCCGTTGGAGAACCTCTTCAAAGAACGACGAGACATAAGATCAGATCTTATCAAGACGTGACAAATGAAATAGATCCTCCTCCCTCATTGGAAAATATATTCTTCACCATTGATCGAACCAAACAAGAGGAATGAATCATATTTTTTTGTTTTATTCCATTAGATTAAAATAATTTATAAGATTCATTCCTTTTCCTAAATCTGCGCTATTTGGAAACCTTGCATGCGCCCAAGAATAGAGATTTAATTTTCTTTCTTTGATTTATCTGACCTAGGAAGAAAATCTTGATCATTGTCTAAGAATGATTTTACAATGATAGTAAAAACCATTTTTATTGTGTTTTTTCACTCCCTCATTCTTCATGTTATTTACGAATAGAATCCTGTTGATCTTGGTTTGACATTTTCTGGGTGACCCAAGCTTGATCGGGTGACCAGGTTTGTATAGGATCAAAGAAATGTAGACGATTCTACGAGTGGATCACATATCTGGATTTTTTATGACGAAAGAAGGTGAAATATGATGGTTTGAGGCCGGATCATCAAGGATCAAAGATACAACTGCCTGAATAATGAAGAATGAAACCCTCATTAATGACCAAATCCATTTTCCAGTGAACGAGGGTTGACGAGCATGCTATTCGGCTAGATCCATGGGATACAGAAGGAAATGAGCCGGGATGTATAATAGTTTGAAAATATTTTAATCATGGATGGATATTGGGAAAATATGGAGATTCTAGAAAAATATTAACTACACATCGTGTAGTATAAAGAGCATATGGTGTGTATCCATTTCTAGAGGCGATGCTAGGGTTTTAGAACCTATAAGGACGGAATGACGTGTACTTCCCTTAACAAGTCGTGTACCACCTATCCATGTGAGTAAGCCGTATGATGGGTCACATTTCTTGGAACACACCATGTTCCAAGCACACATACATGTATTGTCTACATAGGCGATATCCTATGTGATGCCACATGCCATGTACCAAAGTACCCAGACACAAGGCCTGAGTACACGAACACGACCACAAGAAATAGCCCCAGTTCTGGTTAGTTAGGACACAGAGTGTAGTCCACCTACACGGCGTGTTCTACGACATGGGGTAGAGATATGTGCTCGAAAAGGATATGATTAGGCTATAGAGTGGGACCACACAATATGTGGGTCCCCTAACATTCTGTGTTCCCCTTGAGATCTTCTGAGAAAACTTCAATTTTTTGTATATCCTTTGTTCAAACTCTGATTTTGGACTGTGGGTAGATTATTCTGAGTTTCTTCCACGTAGAACATGATGGTTTCGTATGAAGTGGATTTTGAAATATGATGTGAAATGTTTTGGGTTTGGTATACATTAAGGCGACACCTGAATATGATAGAAATCATGTAGAGTCACCAGAGCATCTTGGGCATAACCCTCTAGCTGGGCTGGGTAGTGGTGTTCCCCGAAGACAATACCGGGATTACCCTCTAGCTAGGATGGGCAGTGGAGTTCCTTAAATATAGCACTAGGCTTACCCTCCAGCTAGGCTGGGCAGTGGAATTCCTTGAATAAAGTATCAAGCTTACCCACCAGCTTGTCTAGGAAGTGGCATTCCCCGATGATTCTTCTGAGTTAACTTCCAACATGATTGGGAAGTGGAGTTCTTCGATGTTCCAAGATTACACTTCAACTGTGCTGGGAAATAGAGTTCCCTAATAACATCTTATAGGCATAACCATCCAGATAGGATGGGTAGTGGAGTTCCCTGATGACTCATCAGGCTTACCCTCCAGTAGGACTAGGCAGTGGCATTCCCCAATGATTTTTTGAGCGTAACCCTCTATCTGGGCTGGGAAGTGGAGTTCCTCAGTGACTATCAGAGTAAAACCGTCCTATCGTACTAGGGTATGGGTTCCTTACTTATAATTTATGGACCCTTGACTATGAGGTACAATTTTTATATGTGGTTTGATGTAGCTATTGACTCATAAGGAAGATAGATGATTTTCCCACCGAGACTCATCCTTGTGACGTGACCTAATACTATGTAGGCGATTCATCAACACCCAAAGAAGATAGTATCAAGGTGATATGATTGAGTCCCTTAGACTTGGGTGTTCAGGGTATATGCTTCATATACTGGGTATCATAGATGGACTTCTTTTAGAATTGTTGGCTACTCTCCTTCTTGGGCTGAGCTGTGAGATAAAGATCCCCTTACTCTATCATTTGGGATTTTTTGACTAAGAATATATATATATATATATATATATCCAATTTTAGTACCCACTACTTGGGTATAGTTACTCTCCTTCTAAGAGAGGTGAATATGTGAAGGGTATTCCATGCGATTTCTGTGTTTAGCTTCTCATGGATGGATGAGTCCACTCTCCTGCTATATGTAGCGAAGAATCAACAAGAAGTTAATCTTCTCACCATGTCGAGCTCCTTGTGTTTGGATAATTTCACTTTCAATCTCTTGTTGGGTTAAGTTGTACTCTCTTACTGTACCTTGTTCTTTCTACTGCTTCCCTCTTCAGTTGTATCTCTTACTTCCCCCCTTCACCGTTTTTAGGGTGTTATACCGGGTATGTATATACTCACCCATGCATGAGATTTTACCAACACATTTTTTTGTCTTTTGTAGATAGAGAATAGGTAAATCGTGACATCATAGGTTCTTAGGGATACGAGGTTCTTGGACCATGTTCGGTGGTCATCTCTTATGATATAGGGGATGGGTTCTCTCATATATTTACTCTTTTTTTGTTTTGTTTGGTTGGGACATATTTATAGTTTGGGTGTGTATTTTTTTCCTTTTATTTTTTAGTATACACTACCATACTTCATTCTGTTTAGGGTTCCATGAATATTTGGTATATTTATATCAGTGTTTAATATTTCATTTCATTCCCTCTTTACTTTTACATTGATTTGGTTGTGTGCGTGTGTACCGGTTCTTAGGAAAAGGCCTCCCCAAGTTAGTTACGCATTCAACACTTGTTTCCACCCCCTGAACTATAGAGGTGGGCTTGGGGTAGTTGTGACTCAAGACCCTGCTTAGGTAGGGTCGTGATATAACTAGTTTTTTCTCTTAGAACCCCAATAATATTAAGAAATAATCCACTAAAGCTGTAACCCAAATGGGAAGGAACTTATGTCATACATAAGGTCCATCACAACTGATCTTACACACTATCCATAATGGATGGGGAACATGTAACCCACACCAATGTGAAATTTATCAAGAAATAATTTTCATATCTATCATTAAGAATCTCAATTTCTAATAGAAAAACTGTAAAATGCATGGTACCCCATGTTCTGACCACTTGGTGATAAACTGCATGGAGTCATCCTAGAATCAAGAATTTAAACAACACATTGTCTCTTATCCTGGTGGAAAGATGTTAAAAATTCAAAACATCTAAAGTATTATAAAGAATAATTTAATCTTTATAGTACCCCACATCCTAACCACATGACGGTAAAATATACAGATTCATCCAAGAAATAGGACTTTAAACTTCACATTATCTCTCATCCTGGAGGCAAGATATTAAAACTACCCAAGTTATCAAGTCCTAAAAGAAAGAATTTAAACTACACAGTACCCCACATCCTAACCAAATGAAGATAAACTGTATGAACTCATCCTAGAAGCAAGACTTTAAACTACACAAAATCTCTCATCCCAGTAGGAAGACGTTAAAACTAAATAGCATCTCAAGTCCTGGTAGAAATACTTCAAACTACAGAATACCCTACATCCTAACCACATGACGATAAACTATATGGATTCATACTACTAACAAGACTTTATACTACACAAAATCTATCATCCTAGCAAGAAGAAATTAATGCTACATATAATCTCAAGTCCTGACAGCATGAATTTAAACTGTATAGTACCCCACATCCAAACCACATGACGATGAACTTTACAGAGTCATTATAATAACTAGAATTTAAATTGCACAACATATCTCATATTTTAGAAAATATGTTAAAACTATAAAAAATCTCAAGTTCTGGTAGTAATAATTTAAAATACATTATAATACTTTTCCTTATTTCATGGCATTAAATTGCATGACAAAATTACTTACCACATGATGTAAAACTGCATGAATCCATGACATCCATCTTCATTCACATTGGCTGATCCGTATCCTTATCGAAATATGTTAGACTTCACAACTAATTTACTTTCCACATAACATTAAAATTTCATGGGTTCTCCAAAACTATGTATGGATTTATTCCCATTTTAAAAGTGATATGTAGGGATCCCTCAATCCTATATCTTGGTCCAACCACCACATGATACAAAATTCCCCATTCCTATCCTTAATCACCTATGTAGGATGAGAGGGACACTTTCCATTCCTTGTTTCTCACATCGAGCATGGATTAAGTGAGCTTAGGAATTCCAGTACGAGATTTATCATATAAATAATGCATAACAACTCAAAATTGGTTCATCTTGATTATGAATGCAATGGGTCCTCGCCGTATGACCTTAAGCTTCATGGTTGATGTACCTTTCATGAAATAACGTTGCAAATTCCTATACATATCAACTGAGAGTTCCATTTTTGTTGGTGATGGTCTCCAACCACGCCTCCATTCAAGAACTACACGTGTCTTGATTCTTGCTATCATAGGATACATAGTGACACATGGATCTCCAATCTTGGGTCTAGCTAAAACAATCAATGTAAAACATGACCACCTCTACATATGGGTTAGACCCACGTAGAGAATTTACCATTCAAGAACTAGGTGTGACTTGATTCATGTCCTCATAGGATACGTAGTGATGCTTGAATCTCCAAATTCAGGCCCAATCACAACAAATAAGTACAAAAAATTCCCCCTCCCTATATACGAGTCAGAATTGCTTAGGGAGATTTCTCAAGAACAATGTGTGGATTGATTCTTATCATTATGTGATATGTAGTTATACCTACATTTCTATCCTTGATTCCAACTGAGATTCCCCTTTTCACATCAAGGAACCCATGTCCTTACCATATGATGTTAAAATGCATTACCCCTCAATAAATATGTGTGGATTAATTCTTACCATCACAGGATATGTAGTGATGCATGTATCTCCAACCCTAGGTCCAACTACATCAACTGATGAAAAAATGCACCTCTAACTGCATAAGGTTTGATTCCTACAAGCTCATTTTGCCTATGTAGGAGTTATATTTTCACATGACTTGATTTTTCACACAATACATCTTGAAATTTTTTCCACATCGGTCCCCACATCCTTACCACATGAAATTAAAATTCAAGGAAGACATCTTAGTCACATGACATTAAAACTGAACAAAAAATAAGTCCTTACCGCACGACATCAAACTGGAAGGGAAATGTCTTGGTCACATGACATTAAAACTGCATGAAAAAAATGTCCCTTCTACATGATGTCAAACTGTACATACCATTATCCATAATCATTCCTTATCAATAGGGCCAAATGATCCTTACCCCATTCAATCTAAGTATGATGTGCTTCCTCCATATTTTAATCACCTTAATAAATATACAACAATTCATGTCTTGAGATCCTCATATTGCTATAAACCATTCATGGACCTTGGAAAGGAAAATAGATCTATTTTTTTGGCAATGATATAAATTTATAAAGGGATTAGACCCACCAACCATAGATATTTTGGTTCTATAAGGAGATATTTCTAATAATTATGATCTTGACATCACCGTGGTGGATCCCAGCACCTGATGGTGTTTAGGGATATCCCTGATATAATTGTCCCATATCATTACTCATGTTTGAGAACCCTGAGCTATGATTTACAACATTTTCAGCTCCTACTTAGAAGGATGTTGGGGGTACTCTTGACCCCAGGTATCCTAATTAGGATCTTTTGTAAGACCCCCCATATTAGGCCCATGTGTTTCATGTCCTTAAACTTCCTACACTTTGGCCAAATCTATACAACCTTAAATTGTAGCCTATGATGGTCCTATCACATGACCTAAAACTACTTGTGAAAGGGGCATAAAAATTTTCAGGTTGAAAACACACAAAGGGGGAACTTAGAAAAGTCTTATATCACTAAAATATTTATCTATAGAGTTTAGGAAACAAAATATGGTGCAAATAAATAAGGCATAATGTTCATAGGGCATACTATATAGCCTTAGTAAAAGACAAACTACACTCGTTGGACCCCCTGGTCTGGGAAAAAATTAGAGTAATGGTTTTTCACATCTCCTCGCTATGAGAATATGTTCAGTAGGTAGTGAAAAAATTTTTAGGGTGTTCGAACCATTCTTGAATATTACACATTTCATGAACCACCTTCATTCCTTTGAAGTCTAATCTCACACAACCTCCATGTACCAGACTAGTAATATGGAATTTCTCTTTTGAACGGACCATCTAATCCCAGGGAGGCCCCCCTTAAATCCACGAGTTATCTTTTTGACCTCATAGAATAGTAGAGGCTCATAAAATCTCTGATGGTTGAACTGTACCCACCAGTTCCCATATCCAGTTAGCTCAAACATTCCTAGACCATGATTTAAAATCACCACAACCAGACTATTTAAGAGGATTCGACATCCTCGATGTTACATACCTATGTTTTTTTACCCTTTCTCATGGAATTAATGACACACTCCATTACCAATTATTTTTATAGACCACACCTCATGATTTAAAACAACAATTAATTGGGTTATAGTCTCAAAAATTAAGAGCTAAATTGCCCAAGCATACCAAAACCCTTCCTGGACAACTTTTCCTTCATACCTGACTCCATTGTCTAGATGCTTGAGTCTTCAAAAATCTTCCATGGCCCTTAAAAAAGAGCATAGATAACTCTTTTTGACCATGATATCGATGCATAAATGGATTAGATCTACCAACTAGAGGTATCCCCTTCTTATAAGAAAGGATATCCAATTCTCACGATCCTTGGTGACACCATGGAAGAACTTGGAACCTTAGGGTATCTTGGGTCATCCCTTGTATGTATTAACCATTACATTATACATATATTCAAGATCCTAGGAACATGATTTTCCTATATTCCATCTATCCAGGTGGGCCTAACGTTCATAGTATTCTTCCCTCAACTATTATTACTCCCATAAATCTTCCATAGCCCTTGGAAAAGAGAAGGGATACCTCTATTTGACCATACTATCGATGCATAAATGTATTAAACCTAAAAATCAGAGGATCATTCTCTTTGTAAGAAAGGAACTTCAATCCTCATGATCTCTGAAAACACCATGGAGGAACTCAGAACCATAGGGTATCTTGGGTGGTCCCTAGCATATCTGTCTCATTCCATATTTATCAATCAAGTCCCGATAGTAAGCCTTTAAAATACATGGAATCCAAAGGTCTAAGATAAAATACCCTAAACTAGAATGATAGAAGGTCCGAGAAAAAAGAACCAAAATTACAACGATAGAAGGTACGAGCTAAAATACCATATACTACAGCGATAGAAGGTCTGAGTTAAAGGACCCTAAACTATAGAGATAGAAGGTCTGAGCTTAAAGGACCTAAAATACAACGATAGATGGTATGAGCTAAAAGACCCAAAACAACAATGATAGAAGGACCGAGATAAAAGAACCTAAAATAAAATGATATAAGTTTTCAGCTAAAATACCCTAAACTACAACGATAGAAGGTCTAAGACAAAAGAACCTAAACTACAACACAATAATGATTTAGTATGTATAAATGGAAAAGCTTTTAATTCCCACCATATGGCCTTGGAAAAAATCAATCTATGCTCTCCAAGCCTATCATATTCGAAAAAAATAAAAGAGAACTATACCATCATGAGATATATTCTACCCAATTATCCTTTCTATGAATCAGGTAATCTCAAAATAGCTGGATTAGATATATCAGTAAGGAATATCTTGTTTTTGAGAATTCATGAGCACTTATCAAGAATAATATATTTTAATTTAAACATTGAAATCCAAGAATTCATGTTTACCCCATATTCTGAAAATTATGGGTGATGATTCATAAAACATCAATTCAAATCAAAGCACTCTTGGTTAAGAGTCTAATCTTTAATAGACAAGAAATCCCTTTGTTGACATACTCTTGAAAAATCCTCTCATGGGGCTCAATATGAAATCCCAATATATGTTCAAATATGTGGAAAAGGGGTTTAAATTTACATTAGAATGAATCTAATTCTAAGGGGAGGGGGAATGTTTTGATGCTTATATTTTCAGATCACACACTTTTTCGTGGAAATATTCATGTCATGTATATCACATGATGTATAAATGGCATCACACGTCATCTTTTTTAGCCTCATGGTACCAGAGTTTCAGACCAATTGTTGTGACTGGGATTGATATTTCACACCAGTATATCCTCATGTGCATGTCTATTGCACTTTGGGTTGATATCACACCGCAAAAAATCAACGAGTGAATGAGCTTCCTCGCACCATATCACCTACCGCCAAGACAACCATATGAGATGCTATCATATAGAGACCGCACGCCTGATATGCTATCAAATAAAGACAAGAAGACCCCATGCTTGATATGGTATCATGAGAATATAAGTAAAACCATCAGTGCAAGATATAACATACACTGAAACTCTTGATTTCATGCCTATACTTCCGTATAAATAACTGCCATAATATGATCGAATCACATGCAGAATCATGTGCTCCATCCTGATCAATCTTGATAGATTCATGTGTTTATATTACACCATTTGTGTATCATATATATATAGATAACATATATCCATGAAAGGAGAAAAATTCATGGAGCCTATGATATAGATCATACGATCATGTGAGTATGTAGCTTTTGGGATTACAAGAGGCCTCCATGTTGATGCGTTATGCTGCGAAGATGGTCCATGGATAGATTCAATGTGAGACTCCCATAGTTCACAATGATCAATTTGGGAATAATTTTCATGTAAAAGGATTCAATATGTGATGCAGATTATTTCCAAACCCTCTTTCCTAAGTTTGCATACAACCATATATGATAATATCCACATGTGAAAAGAGGATATAGTTTACATACAAAGAAAAAATATAATCTGCATAGAAAAAAGAACATGCAGTAAAGGTGATGTGGAGATCAACAATATGTGCATATGCATTACCTAAACAAAATATACTTTGTAGGTGGTGAGTTTCAAGGATATCCTATGCATGAAGAATATCTACAGTATGATCATGATGTCCCCAGATGGGATTGCACGAAGACGTAAAGTCCCCATGGGTTTACATGGTCATGCATTAATAATGATGACGGTTTTATTATTTTGAAGATATATCATGATGAAGCATAATACTTGGATCATAGGATGGGTAAGTCGGTGTAATATATGACATTCAATGTTTACAAGATACACCACCATTTCGGATGCACCAAGGTAGTACGATACTTCATCTACAAATACTGAAGGTAGGTCAAGATTTGAAGGCCATTTACAATCATGAGATAAGTTCTCTAATTTTCTTTGAAAAATATAGAATCTTGGGGCTACATAAGGGTTAAAAAAATGAGCTTGCATGAGCCTGCATAAGGGTTATGTGAAGTAGATCACATGAATGTGAGACTGTATACCCTCTTTCACATGAAGCAGCTAAGGAATCCTTTAACCAATTTTTTTAAAGGGTGTGGAATCACATACATAATCATGCAAAGAGAATCTCATGTATATACTTTTCCAGTAGAGAACAGAAGCTAGTGCATATCACGGTCCTACCTTTTCCCTAAAAGAGATTAAATTTATGCACACTCTGTTATGTGAATAATTTTGGACAACAAGTCCCAAAGAACTTTTTTAATGCCCCAAAAAAGACGAGCATGAAATAAAATTAAAGAATCGATGCACCAAGTTGATTTGAAGGAGATCCACACCGCTCACATGAAATATTCATGTGTGCATGAGAAGCTTCATGACACGCTTGACACCACCATGTGAAGAAAATAAATATTCCTTGTACATGTGAGTAAAATCTTTACAAGACTCCATCTCTTTTCCTCCTTTACTCAATCACATGAGTATTCGAATGTCGTGTGATTCCCCCATACAAACCTTCTGCCTCATAATACATTCAATTGGTTTGGGTATTGTGAAATTCATGAGATGGATCTCAACACTTTCCATTCACCTTTTAGAATACTGACTTGACATGAAAATACCCTTGGACATGATATTGCATCATGCACAAGAACACATGATGCATCAAATGCAGGCAAAGCAACTATCCCTGAAAATGTCTACACACCATCGTGAGATCCAACACTGATCATGCAATGCACCATAGATAAGAAGAAGGGTTTCCCATAGAAATAATCATGTGTTGTTAGGAGATTCATTATTTATCATGAAACACATCGTAGGAAAGGAGAGTGATTTTCCTTAATAATAATCTCACAAATTCACAACATCCAAAAATAATTGGAAAATAGATGGAAAATATGAAAATGGTGGGAGCCTCTTGTGGTCGTAAATATCAAACGACGCATCACCGAAAGTTAGAGTGATTTTCTTTGAAAAAAATCATAAAACCTCATGAGATCCCTGACCTTTGTAAAATAATAAAACTAAATAAAAAGTGAGAAATGTTGGAGCCTATTATGGTTATAGAACTCACACGGTTCACCCATGAAGCTCGCAAGACACCATAGAAGCCTAGGAGACTTGTCTGCCTTGCCACATAAGAGCCTACTGGCATGTCACCCCCATCACGTGAAGGGTCTCAGACATGTCCATGTAGTATCACACTCCCCATTTGGCTTCAAAGATAATAAAAAGGGTTTATACATGAAATTATCGTGCATCTCCATAATACCATTTATTGGTCACATGACCCACCACTGATGGACATAGTGAATGTATTATAAAACACTCTAGAGAACTCTCAAAACCTCAAAAATACTTATAAAATAAAAAAGGAAATAAAATGGAAAATGTGGGTGCCTCTTGTGATTGTAAAACTCAAACGATGCACTAGTGCAGTGTCACACGACCCCTTGAAAAGAAGATTTGATCTTGGAAAGCCCCCTTAGAAATCCATCCCTATCATGTGAAAAGTCCTTGAAAATTCATCAAAGATCACATGAAGGCCTTTTTGTAGGAATCTAGATTTTGTAAAAGCTCTTATACATTTTATCCTAACAATATGGAAAACCCTCAACAAGTACGCATGATTTGGAAAAACCCCATTAATTGGAAATAATCCAATAAAGGATTCATTGACAGGATGGCCTCTTTGTCTCAAAAAATCATACGAAACCCTCATAGTAACATATAATAGGATTTCATGAAGACATGTGATGTCGAATCCCTCCACCGGCTCTAGCCTAGATTTGAGAGATACACAATGTGAAAGGTAGTGAATAACCATAGTGGTGTGGACTATAAATATTCCACCCCATCATGAAAAAGTTCTATCTTTATGTGGGGAATAATCCTTGGAACCTCACACCAGTGTAATCGGGCATCAGAACTGATGATCTCATGAATGGGAAAGTTTTCCATCATGTAATATCCAATGAAAAATCATAGAGATAAAGCAACATGCATATGCACTTCACATGATCACCCATAGATCACATAAAGGAATTCTAGCGAGGAACTTGAAGAATATCTTACATATCTTCTAAAACAAGCGAGAGTTAGGACAAATCTAACATAGAAAAAATATAATTAATTTGTAATAAAATGATAGAGAAAAGACTAAAATATGGGATAATTATTAAAATAATTTATACTCTGATCCTCATACACTTTGTATGAACCACCCAGGTCATGCAAAAACACTAGGATAGGTCACCCAGATCATGAGATTCTCCTTTCACAAACTATTTGTATCATGAAAAGTCCCTTAGACATATCAAGAGAAATTCACACGGTTCCCCTCAATAATTCCACTAAAGTCTCATGAAACCATCTAATCTCTTCATCCATACCTTGCAGTGTCCTTCAGACATTTTACCAAGATCATATGGTGACACCAAGTACATGTTAGTTGAGTATCGCAATAGCATTAGGCTATGTCATCTGGCTCTTGTGATTTCCTTCAGAAATTTCAACCGGGTTTCATGATGACACCCAGACTTGTCATCCTAGATCATGAATAAACCTCCAAAAATGTCACATTGACTCTCTTGATGACCTCCAAGTGTATTATTCATCTTTCAGGATGACACCAGGTCCAGTCAGCTAGATCATGCGAGACCCTCTAAGTGTGTCACCCGGGATCATGCGATGGCTTCCAAGATAAGACGGCCGGGTCTTGCAATGTATTCCGGACAAGTCATCCTTGATCTTATGGAAACCATCATACATGCCATCTAGATTATGAGATGTCCCTTGGAAAATTCAATTGGATTATGTGATTTTCATTGAACATGTTAGGAATACTTTGTCTGACATGTCAAGAAGAGAACAAAGGAATGCCGAATGGACAACCAGTGCATGCACGACATACAAGAAGGCCGATTTAATAGGGAATATGATGATTTGGTATCATTTTACATCATTAGTGTGTAATACCCAACTATAAGGGAAAAATAGCATGTATGTTCCGACCAGAAGAACAACGAACAATCTAATTCCTTCCATAACCAGGATACGTAGGATGTCTCTCCGAGGCACAAGCTCTATACCAAACACAAAGGGCTATATTAGTGCATGAGTCTCGCATCCATGAGCAATGATATTAATAATTTTCTATCCCTTATTTCTCACATTGAGCATAAATCACAGGGGATTAGAAAGTTTCAATGATTATATCACTTACATTGTAAGCCTCTATCAAGATAATGTAAATGTTAGTGGGTAATCCCTGACCAATCAAAGTATGATGACTTTGATTCTTATAATAAATAGGATATGTAGGACACCTTTATAAGGCCATAGATCCATATAAAATATCCAAAGGGTTATCCTAGTAAATAATTCCCACTTACATGATTAGTGAGATTGATAGATTTATATTCCTTGTTTATCACATCGAACATAACTCACATGGGATTAGGGGTTGTAGTAGTCATATAATTCACATAATGAATATTTAATAGCCATAAAAATATTAGTATGTAAGACCAAATGATTGTAATGATATAATTTCCTCTATATAATGGAATCTACCATGGGTCTAGTCCCAAGGGAGTGGATGAACTACAATGACTCTGATTCTTTAAATAAACAGGATATGTAGGATGCCTTCCTAAGGCCTGAACATAAATAGGAATCCACTTTAGTGTGAGCCCCCCATTTCTTTGACATGTCAACCATCCGGACCTAATAAATCCCATGGGATGATCATGATACCTCAACCAATCAGCAGACTGAGAAAATGAATGAACTATGAGAACTTTGATTCCTTCAATAATCAGGATATATTGGACGCCTTCCTAAGGCTTGAGTTCCATATCAAACATCCCAAGGGTAGTCTCATCAAATAATTCCCACATCTATATGCAGTGAGATTGATTAATTATTATCCCTTATTTCTCAAATCGAGCATGGATCACATGGGATTAGGGAGTTGTAGTAGGAATATCATTCGTATCATTGATCTCCCCCAGCCAGAGCAATCTGAGTTTGTAAGCCCTGATGGGTGGCATGATATGATTACCTCCAAATAATGGTATCTACACTTTGTCCAGTCCCAAGGAAATGAATGAACTATAATGACTTTGATTCCTATAATAACCAGGATATATAGGATGCTTTCCTGAGGTCTAATCTCAAATAAGCATCCACTTTACTATAACTCCCCTCATGTCTCCGACATTTCAACCATCAAGACCCAATAATTCCCATGGATAGATCATTAAACCCCATCTATCAGTGGACTAAGAAACCAATTTAACCACAATAACTCTGATTCCTTCTATAAGTAGGATATGTAGGATGTCTCTTTGAGATCAAATATCTAGTTCCTAAGTTCCCACACATATATACTTTCCTCATGATGTTAAAATTCACAGGTTTAACGAACTACGTGGATTTTAATCCCTACAATAAAAAATATATGTAGGATGCCTCATAATGGATTAATCCCATCCTCAGAATATTAATCGACTCCCTAAATGGTAGAAAATTATGAAGTACCTTGTTATGAGACTTAAATAAATAAGTCTCTACTCATTATTGGGAAAGGGATTAAGTACCATGGATACATACATATAGATTCACTAATCAGATACCCTTTTTCTTCATATAATACAGGTTAACCCATGATTATTATATTAGGGTAACCAGTCCCATATAGGTATTAATAAGAGATTAACAAACATATCTTAAATCTATAAGAGGGTCCTAAAGTAGGAAACCCCCCAAAAGGGTGTGATGAGATCGAGCTCCTATCCTCCCAACCAATGTGAGTTCCTAAGCGTGATTGCGTCTAAAAACCCTATTGATCACTGACCTTTGGAAAGTAGGTTTGTACCCAGTTATGAATGTGGGAAACATTCGAAATTTTCATTAAGAACAACAATAGTGGCCCGAAATTGGTGATTTTGCAAGAAATCAAGCCCCTGACTGCTCAATTATCATCAATCCATTTTTTTAGTTGAATGGGGTTTTCCTGGTCATATCTTTACTATAAAAACATTAAGATTTTCCATTAGATAAAAGACCCATATAAAAAATTTCCCCCTAAAAGTATGCTTTTCCACATAAGTATAAGTTTTAATTTAAATGAAATACTCATAAATATGGGTTTTCTCCTGTGTAAGGTTATTCTGTCAGATGAACAACCCATAAGTAATATTTTTCCCACAAGAAAAGTTTAAACCTTAGATAAAAAACCATTATATAAGGTTTTACCCAATATTTAAGGTGTTTCCCAATAAGTATGGTTTTTTATTCAAATGAAAACCCAAACATAAGGTTTCACCTCATAATTAAGTTTTTTATATTAGATGAAACACTCATACACAAATTTTCTCCTATACGTATGGTTTTTACCAGATATAAAAATCCAATACGTAGGGTTTTCACCATAATTAATGGGTTTTCTCCATAATGAAGGTTTTACAATTATCTATTTTTCCAAAAATATCTTGTAACTAAAACTATTACCAAATTCACTGTAAAATGTTCCTAACACCTGTAATTACCTTTAAATATTACAGTAGTTGAGAAAATTATAGAAACTGGTCCAAAGAATTTACAACTCATGAGACTCAATCCCCAACCTATTTTTATAGGTTTAACACCTCTACATGGCCTCAATTCACATAGTCGACCTGAGGTTTTATCCAAATTATGATTATTTAATACCAATATATATATATATGTATGTGTATATATATAAACACCCCAAAACATGTAAATATACAGGTCTTTAAAAAGAATTACAAAAGAACCAAATTTTAATAAAAATTAAAATCACTTTAAACCTCAAGCCTATCTAGGGTGTTACATTTGATAAAGTAAATGAAAATATAAAACATAACATCAAATTATTCGAAAATAAACCTACGATATCAATAAACAATATCATGAAATTAATAGAAAAAATAGGTAAATCATTCTTGATGCATTACTCCATTTATTTATTCATATATATATATTATTTTGTTAATGAGGTGAATCTAAAATATTTATAAAAATAAAAATAAATTATAATTTCATAGTTATACAGTAAATAAATAATTTGAATTCTGAATCCTCTACCCTAACCAGATATTCATCAAATGAAATTCTAAAACGAGAAGAGAACAGAAAACCAAACATCAATAAACACAAATAAAATATTAAATAAACCATTAAATAATATCCCCTATCAACTCGCTAACAAAATATAACTAAAAATGAACCAAAAATATCTACAATAACCCTCTCAAGAAGAGGGAATAATATAAGAACTAAGAAAAATGGGAAATAAGAGTACCCTCAATCATGAGATATCAATCACAAAAGACAAGGATTAAAACCAACCAAATATAGATTAGAGGGATCTGAATACAAATCAGAAGTCTCTTAGGGATTGAAGAGATATGAGGGAATTTAAGTGAATTTAAAAATTTGATCAGATTTATATTAAAAAATATAGAAAATAAAATCAAATCATAACATCCCTAATTATGCTACAATGGTATATGGTTAACTGACCCTCTATAAATCATGAAAAAATTTCCCTAATTGTCAAGGGTGGATAGGGGGTCAACCCATTTAAAATTGATATAAATAAGGAAGGTCATTTCAAACCACCCATTATCAAGATGAAACACTCAAATCTCCAAATATCTCAACTCAATATTCAACCTCCCTCACTCAAACCTAATAACCTTAAAACAAAAATTACATCACAACAAATACTACCATGACACAACTACCCTAGATTGAGCCAACTCATATTATGATGTTCAAGGAATCTATAGTGAGAATAAATTTTCTATGTTATTACCCAGAAAACCAAAATGTAATGAGTTAGAAACAAACATCCATAAAACCAATAAACTCACTTTTACCAACCATCATATAGAAACATGACACCTCATTCTACAAAATCTCAAACCATGAAACAACCAATACAACCTTTGTATTCTAGTTCTACTAAATAACACTTCATGATGCAATGTACTATGTAACAATGCTATCTCCAATCACACTGTATTTCTCTATATACATCCCTAATACCAATATTATCCGAAAATATTAAAATAGAGGACCAAGTAAAATTTAATATTCTATATTAGATACCTCTAGAATTATTTTCATTCTTGAGAAGAAAACAAAACTCTGAATAAAAATAGAATTACTAAAAAATTACACACCTCGTGAGATACTTATTAAATAAAAACCTTTCCATCACAAGATCACTAGTTAACATAAAATAAAAAACCATCCAAACATATCAACATAAAATAAAAATTATCATATCAATAAAAATACTTATAAAAAATATAGATAATAAGAATTCATCTATATATCAGGTTATTATGAATAGTCCTTCAATCTTTTTTGTTATATAAGAAACAAAATAAAGGAATGACTCACCCACATAGAACCATATCTTATTAATATTGATATTTGATGGGCCTCCCAATAGGCATTGTATTGTCCCCAAAATACTAATCACCCTAATAAATAAAATGGGTATCATTGTGAAGGTACCAATGTAGAATTTAAAATGAAAAACATCATAAATATAACCTATATATAGAGGAATAGATAGTCAATATATTACCTTGATGATGTTCTCTAAAACCTCAAAGGGTATGATGGAACTATGAGGAGGACTACTCCCATGACTAAACCATCACTACCTATGATGAAGAGAAACTGTTAGGAGCACATAATTTCAATCCTAAAACTACAAAGGTATCTTCCTTTTGATTAATGTACTACATTAGATGGTCTTTAGATTCCTTAAACAACCCATGAATCACTTACACCTTCTATGTTATAATATACCCAAATTCTAGTATAAGAATCACTTACTCTATTACCTAAATCCATTGTAATGAAGATCAAAAAGGGTTACTATATAAATATTTAAATAGATCCATACCCATGGATAGATGATATATGTTTTTATAGGAAAACAAAACCATTGGTAATCACATCACCCAAAAAACCCCAAAATCAAAAAAAAATCATTATATATCCCCTAATATCTTGATCATTCACTTCATCTACAATAGTGAAAAAATTAATTTAATGTCATTTTTTTATGTTAACATCAGCTAAAAAGTGATGTAATTATAGATGATGTAAAAAATATGGATTTTGTGTTGATTTTTCTAAATAAATATAGAATATTCTTCTAAAAATGACATATCATATAGTTTTCAATGTCAGTTTCTAAGGAAACCAAACATTGAAATCCCTCATACATGATTTTCTATATCAATTTTCTATAAAACCAAGGAAAAAGTATGTTTCAATGTCATTATAAAATAACCAACATTGAAAGATTTACCAAAATGGAATATCACTGGGTTTTCAATGTTAGTTTTTTCGAAAAATGTTTTTGAAATCCACTTTGCACATCAATTTTATAGAAAACTAACGTATAAAATCCATTTTAAAATTATTCTTTTTTAAAATAAAATTTAAATACTATATTTTTTTAAAAATATTCTAAAATACATTATTCTGAACCTGTACCACTACAAAACAACATCACCAAATAACACAATAAGAAAAACTATAGTAGAAAAACTAATTTAAAGTTTTTACAACACTTGTTAAAAATAATATACACTTAAATGAAATAAAACCTATATATTAGTCAATATTTGAAAATATAATGCAAATAAAATTTGAAGGTGGTTTAATCCATTTGGCGTATATAATGAAAAATAATAATAAATCTATAAAAATATAAAGTGTTATGAATTTTGATATATAACATACTGGTTTAAATTATAAGTGTTATTATAATACTACTATTTTAAAATATTTTTATTGTTATGGTCCTTATTATCTCATAAATGAATATTAAAAAATAATACTTGCATTCAGTGTCCCCTCTTTGATAATGAATTTTTTTATGAAATGATATTTTTAAAATAGAAATAATAAACATGAAATAAAAAACAAGTTCTCAATAATATAAAAGTCATCTACTTGAACTTTTATATATTCAATTTTGTTTAGCCCCATTTTTGAAAAGTAATCCCTTTTGAACTCAATCGATACCAATTTTAATTTCAAATATTATATATCAAAATATATAAAAAATAAAAATATTAAGATCAAATAACTAAAATAATAGAAGATAACTTACTCCATTGAAAATTTTCAAAAACTTCTTTAAACACCACCCAATAAAAATCCTAATTAATTTTCCATGCATTTATATAGGAAAAATGTGATTAATAACTAATATCTGATAAAATATAAAAATAACAACATTAATAACAGTATAATGAATAATGGTCCATAATTATATATTTGTTCGTACCTGTACTAGAATGTAAAAAATTAACACTTTAAATATGTGTTTTTAGTCTTTCAAATATATATTGAATTCTAGCATGTTGTTTCAAGTATTTCAAATCTATTAAAATTTATTCTTAATCCATAAAACCAGAAAAATGAGAAATTATTTTGTATGAAAATAATGCGGAGATACCTTATTAGAGAAGTAATATATTAAGTCAGTAAAATATTTTTTTACTTAAAGAAATGAAATTTATATTTAAAATTTACTTACATTGAAAAAAACATAAAATAGGTACAATATGACTCTAACCCTTTACACTTAAATGTATTATTTTTTAAATATACTTACCATATAATCTATCCCAAAAATATCGACACTCATTGAACATTTATAATAAATCACTATTATAAAATAAATCCATGTTAATGTAATTATCCCATCATGATCTTGAATATTATCTGAAGGTGCTGGTTCTTGGAATTTTCCTTTGTTTTGTAAGGATTTCATCAATTTCAGATACTCCCACATAAGGTATGTGTAAAAAAAAATTATAAGTAATTTTAATTCAACGATAAATAAAAAATATAAATCAAAACTTATGTAATATTTTAATTGATGGGAAAGATTAATTATAGAAAGTAATAATTGACATATACTCTATCAGAATATTGTAACCCCCATAGGAGGAAGATACATTAGAGTAGTTGGATCAATAATATAATTTATTTATACTATTTTATAACTTCACTACATAAGTTGATGGTGTACATAATCCACCAAGTGATGTAAAACTCTATATACTAAAATATGTACAAGGGGATCCCCGATATGAAACTTATAATACACGGTCTAGTCTGAATGAGTAGGCTGAGGATCTTGTTATATAGGTTATCCATGCTGCAATTGTCTCATGGTTTTTGAAAACATAACCTATAGAAAATATTTAATTCTATAATCTATCTACATATTCAATAAGTGTAAATATATACTCATAATGTTTCACACCAGCATTGCTTCCAATATAATTACACTTAAAACCCAGTACTTGAAATTTAGTATAATCAATCTCCTATATATCCAGAATAACTACAATATATGTTATTTATGCATAAATTTGGGTTTTATCTTTTGTACTTAAAAAATAGAGTGCTTCAATGATGACCATTAATCTACTATTTTTAATGGTACACTTATCATCATATTTTTTGTTTAAAATGTGTAACCATTAATATGAAAACTAGACCATGTGATCGGATTAAAAATTGATCTCCATGATAACCATTTCAATGATTAAGATATAGATAAATAAGTGTTTACTTTCTCCTTAGACCATGATTTTTTTTAAATATTCATTCATCAATAAATTTTCATTTATTTTAATTTATTATACCATCAATATAGAAGTATGTTATGATATATATATGTTTGAACATAATTGTTCCCACATCACTTCATCACCGAGAATTAACTTTTCCTTTAATCCATAGACCCATTTACCTTCACTATAGACTATTAAATATTGATATATAGGGAGACCAATGTGCTCCACTTTATATACATAAATAGTAAAGAACTCAATATCCCCTTCTGATAAACATTTTTGAACAATAGTTTCCTCTAGTTGATGTATATTCTTAAAATATGCCTTCAAAATTTTCATATATATTTAAAAAGGATACATCCAAAATCAATAAATAGAACCACATATTATTATTAATCACACCAAATGAATCATATTATGGACCATTTTATTAAAACAATAGTACAAAATACATTTCTAGTTGAAAAAGAATGATTATGGATTCATTCTCCAACACATATAACAAATTTAGATATATGAATTTAAGGTAAAGGAATTTAAAAAGTAACATAACCTAATGATAGAATTTTTGATTGGAATAGACAATATTACACATAATGAAACCAGAAGAATCTATTGCATCAATATATTACCATCATGATATTTCAAACCTATTAAATTAAAATCTTTCAATGTCATTAAATTTTTAATATTTGAGGAATATTGACTGGGTACATAATTACCTTATGGACATTGAAAAAAAAAATATTATCTCTGATTCGTAATGTGTGAAAAGTTATATGTAAATATGTTATCTTTCCTTTCATAGTAGGAGAAAACTCCAAACATATTCTCTTGGTTATTAATTCTATTATTTCATTTAATATAACTTTTTTTATTTCTTTTTTTCTTTCTGAAAAAGTTCAAGTAAAACTGCCACATATATATTCTAAACATGCATAAAATTAATTTTATGGTTTTCCTCCAAAAATATCTAACAAGGGAAATAATTAAATGAGTTACTTCTTAAATGTATTTCTTTGAGTAATAGAACATACCATTTTTATAAATTCAACATCAATATTTTTCACCTTTTCGTAATATTCTTCAACTAAAAATCATTGTGTGAACAAATCACACTATTATAAACCATTACATGTCTTTTTTGATCTTTGATAAGGATGATACATTAAAAAAGATATTTTATTCCCCATGTAGACCATGTTTATTGCATCATGTAATTGATTATATGAAGTGCGACATTCACAAATTGAATAATCCTTATATCCCTTATAACTATAATAAGAAATGATTCTATATGAAGGAAAGTCATTTATATTGAAAATTATTACAGCACTCAAAAGAAAATAATATTTCTTTTATACTTAAAATAATATAACACTTGTATCCCATACAAATTCTAAATCTCCAATCAATTGTGATAAATATATATCATTACCATTTATAGCATGTTTTAGTCAAAAAAAATAATCAAGCTCTACATCACATATTTTCACTTCACACATATCTATGGGGATATTTTTTTATAACCAATAGAACATCCCATAAACTTTATTGGATACTGAGGCTTAAATATAGATTCATTCTATCTTTATAGAATCTATTTATAATATTTCAACTTCATTTAAAAAATAATGAAATTTGAAACCAAATATCTGCCATTATGGGGAATCAGTTGGGTGATACAGGTTTCCATTTGTGATGTACTCCTCCTTATGATATATTATCCTCTCTGTATCATTTTAATCTTTAAATAAACACTTCAAATGAGGAACCATTGTAATATAACATATTTTTTTAGAATTATTTTTGGTGTATGTTCCTATAAATTTATCATGGTTCTATTTTTCATACATTTTATATAATCATGCCCCATATTGAAGTCATTATGATAAAATTTCAAATTCATTCCTATACTATAGATAGTAAATGGGGAAAGGATATATATTTTTACACCTCAATACCATTGGGAATAACATTTTTATTCATAATTTGAATCTATAATCCTGTTTCCTTAAGGAAGTATATCCTTTAAAGGTTCAAGTAATTTATTGAAATATTTATCACTCCAACCATTTCTTTCTTTTAAGTTAAAAAATATAATCATTTCTAGTAATACTATAAAATTAGTGCAACCTGGGAATAAAGGTTTCTCATAATTTTAATATAATTTTTCAAAACTTGTTTTTATTTAAATGGTTTCTACCCCTACATCATGACTTAATAATTCAAGATGATCCTCTATTTCATCATGAACAACTTCTTCATCATTATCCCTTTCTTTGTTTGTTATCTCACCATCCCAGATCCTATGTGTATAATTATAATTAAAACCATAGAAAACTAAGCAGTATTTGATTTATATATACCTTAATTCTATCATATTAAAACACATTAGGCATGGACAAAAAACAAGTTATTTGTTTTCTCGATTTCATTCAAAAAATTCCATGAAATTTTTAGCCACTTTATCATATTCATCACTATTTTTTTGTTCATTTATCTAATTACTATCCATTAATTACCTCAAATTAAAATATAATAGACGAATATATTAAATCATAGAAAAATATAAACATATATATAGATAAATAAATTTAAAACATAAATAAACATAAATATTTAAACATGTATAAATTGATAGCAAAAAAATTATAAATTAAATATATTTTATAACCAGAAAATAATTCATAATCCTAATAAATTATAATGATCAATGAAATTTATAATAAATTATTATTGAAATTAATTTATGAATAAGAATGTATTTAGATGAAAATAAATTATAATGATAGAAAATATATAAACATAAGAAATTATAAATAAAAACAATTACAACCACAACCAAATTATACCCATAATTTAGAATCACAAAGGAATTATTATGGTAAATAAATTTCAATCTAAAAATAATTATAACCATACAAATTTATAATTAACTGAATTAAATCCCTAGAAAATAATTAATAAATATAATAAATAAATTATGATTAGTAAAAAATAATTAATTAAACTTTAAAAAATAAGAGATAAAAATTTAATATAAAAAATATGAAGATTCGGGTTGAATACTTGCATGAACTTGTACCAAAATTACGATTGATGGAGTAAAGACTGAAAAAAATTATAGTGGTATGATAATTATGGTGTATCTTGATGAAGATGGCTGAAACACACCTTTAAGGGGTCAAATGGATCCAAGGGCGTTGGAAGTATCTTAATCGATCCAGGAGAGGGGAGAAATGATGTAGAAATTAATCGAAAGTTGATCAATTGAATAGGTTCAAGCACATGAGAAGAAGACATGGGATGGTTGATTTGGGTTTTTGTAATGACAGAGTTGATAAAATGTGGAGGAATCACATGTTTTAATTTTTTAAAATTATTTTATCATTAGTTATGAAATAATTGATGTTATAAGTAAACCAAAAAGTATTTTAAAAATGGTTATTATGTTACCAACATTAAAACCCTTCCTATGTTCTTATTAACATTGATTTTCAAATAACTGATGTAAAATATATGTTTTCTAATAGTGTTGATTGTGAATTTGAGGATAAAAATAGCTCTAAGGCATAGTTAAAACCCAAAAACATGCTACAAAATGTTACAACCCCTTGAGTGTAAACATGGATTTCATTTAGAGATGATTGTCCTTATAACCCCATGAATCCCCAAAACTTCCTCTTTATACAGTCTCAATAAGGATTCCACTACACTCGACTTCTTGATCACTAAGAAAAGATACAATTTCATCAATTAATCCATAATCACATATATAGTTCCAAAACTACCCAAATTTCAAGGAAATAGGTTAATGAAATCCATCAAAATATTCTCCAATATACAGAAAGGAATATCCAATGGTTGTAAAAAACTAGTAGGAACCCAATGGTTACCCTTCACATAATGACAGACTAAATATATAAACATGAACATAGCCACTAAAATATTCATTCCTTACCAGTATAAATAACTCCTCAAATCTTGATACATCATGGATATACTAGGATATACTTCTTGATGAAGCAACCAATGGGTTTTCAGGCACACTAGGGAGGGGGGGGGGGTGAGGGGGTGAATCATCGCTCCCAAATTTTACTGAGTTTTTTTCATAGTTATACCCTATAAACTCATAAACCATTATCTTGAATTTTGGATCAATTAATACTCACAAACCACCTATATCCACATGAAATATAGAATAGAACAAGAATAAAAAAACATAGAGATTTACAATGTTCGGCCTTGAAATCCCACTCCTTTATTTTTTGAGTTAATTTTGAAGGCCTAGATTATCCACTATAAAATTCATATTTTCTATATAAGCTATCCCCCAAAAATCTTGTTAGTGAATCTCCTAAAATTACTAGTCTCCAATGTTTACAAAGACCCTCTCATGATGGGTTAAATATATTTTCTCATACTAGTTGAAGTAATATATTATAAGGATTCTATCTATATTCTTATGGGTTATTTATACAGACTCTCGATAGTTATTTAAAGGACCCTCTAAAACCCCTTTCTTGAATAGGTAATTGAATTCTCCTATCTTTTGGTGTAGTTCACATACAAAATTTATCCTCTTTATGTCCTCAAATCATGATGTTCATTTGGATGACATGACCTTGGAAAAATTCTTCTCCTAAAAATATGATGATATCATAGTTTATAGGAACATAATCCTTATTCTCACATTTTTTATTTTCCTTATACAATATAGTCATACCATATACTCATTCCTATACATCGTTGATTCACTAAGATATCCTATATGTATCCAACTTCACCTTCGATACATAGACATAATTCTGATATCAGTAATATTAGATTCTATCTTAGCCACATTGATTTTATTCTTCATTTACTATTATTTAATATTCATAGAATCATGAACATTATTTATATAATGAATTATATAAATTCCATGTATTTTGAAAATGAGACATTTTATCATTACAATTTATTTAAATAAAATTAAGGTATCTATTTATAACTTCCTAAAGGTGCATATTATTTTCTATATATTTATGAGTTATTAAATTATCATGATCTCATTCCTCTACCAAATACTATTTTAATTATCTAAAAATACTCACCATGTGTGAATAGAATCATGATATGGAAAACGAGGACTAGAAATATGGAACTCTACTCAAACTCCCAATTCTTTCTTAGATTGTTCTTATTAAATATTTTAATAACAAAAAATAATTTTAATGTGATTGTGATATTTAAATCCACTTAGATCAGATCAACAACATAATCTGATTTAATTAAATTTTCACTAATTTTCTACAATTTAGTGAACCTTATGCAACCTATAAATCAACCTTATGAATTCATAATTTATATAGATGAATTATCCTTATAAATTATAAAATTCATGCTTCTATAAACTATATATGAACCCTATGTATTAGTAGAATCAGTCTTACACAACTCTGGAATCCTCTTAATGAAGTATATATAAGACTCTTCCAAATTCACTATTTACCTTTTTGAATTCAACATTGAATCCTATAAACTCTTCATTTACTATCCCAAACTCTTTTATTACTCTTATAAAGTTTTAATTTACCCTTTAAGGGGTACATATGACACTTTTGAAGTTAGTACTAATCCATTTTTTCTCTTTTTATTCAAATTATAGAACTCACCCAAAATATTATAATAACACTAATTCAACTTAAGATTTCCCAAGAACTGTGAATCAACTAAAATAATCATCCAAAGGTTATAAATACACTAAAACAACAATGTTGATGTTTATTTCTTCATGGATTCATCATCTTCACTTTATCAAGTTGCTTATTCTTGGAAGAAGTAATTATTTTTTTCTTTACTAGTTAGACTTCTTAAAACTTATTCTAAACTATTATAGGCAGTACTCACATCATCAACACTTATATTTGAATTGAATAATAGAACAAAAATCACCACATATAGAGGCTGATATTTGATTTTCTATATCCAATTTATTAAAGTGGTAAAAGTAGAAACTCATTTTTTATTTATAATAGTAAAAAATTAAACATCTTTTCACACCTTTTCAATAAAAAATGGATGCATTTTCTTATAAAATCCACCACACTTATTGATAAAAAATATAATCTTCACATGGGTTCTTTAATCTACCCCATTGAATTTATTTTTAGTACCATTAATCCTTCATGTCAATATGTTTTCTTCAACACTTTCCTTCTCCCCCTTGTTGATAATAAGTGTAAATGAACATAAGAGATGAATATCAATCTTCTTTAATTATTTTCCATTGTTTTAAAAAACATTTCACCCAATTTTATTCAAAGATGTATCTTAAACAAAAATTTAAAGAAGGATAACAACAAATACTTTATTATCATTGAAAATTTTGTTAGCTAACAATATGTATATATGGGATAACTTGGTGTATAAAACAAGATTGGTTTTACCAAAGCATTATGGATATCTATTATTCAGTAATACATGTGATACCATTTAATATTTCTCATATTTAGGGTTATTAAATTATATTTAACAAGAATGTTTACTTGAACCCATATTCAAGAAGTCTATAAAAATAATTCAATTGTAAGGAAAAAATATTCCCTCTTTTTGTTAGCTTACTCTTGAACCAGTAATCCACCACTACAAACATGTGTGATAATATCAAAATAAATTATAATAGTGTTATTGGAAAACCCTAACTTTAAATTTTTAGTTATTTTAAGAAAATATAGATTTCATGAATTAACACACCTTTTATATCTCCTCATCATGTTATCACTCCCTAAAGGGATGCATTAAAAAATTATTCATCTTTCCAACGAGAATATTACATAATGGTTAGTTTATTTTGTAACATTGTGATTATAGGCTCATCCAAATCCCCCATCATTTGTTTATTTTTATATCCTTTCATTCCATCAAAGTTAGTAGAAAAAAAAGTTGAGTGAATGAGGGGATTTAATGATCTTTAATTTAAACAAAATTTTTGATAATTATAATCAACCGCGATCATCTTTTATTTCCATCTTTTTCCTTGGGAGAGTGCCTTATGCTATCAGAAATTTTGGTTTTATAGTTATGATCTTCCTTATCTAACATGTAATTCCTTATCTTTTGATATTTCCACTTTGGTGGAATATTCTCACACAATTTTCAAATAAATAACATTCATCCATAGTTGCTTTAACCTTTGCTTCAATCCTCTTAAAAATTTTCATTTGGGATAAAATAAGAGTCATACATTTATTAGAGGATTGAATAACATCATTCAACCTTTTATAAAACCCTTTTTGAACTATTGGGTTATCATATTTAGAAAAGTAATTATGAAATTTAATTTATTATTCAAAATAAATAACCTATTTTCTTTTAACAATTTCTTAAACCTACTCTATTTGTTTAACTATTTCGACTCATTTGGCTAAATAGTATTTTACACCCTTTTTAAATTATTTGATTTATAATATTTTTCATGAGGATTATTTATAATATTTTTTATTAAATTTCTTAGAAAAATCATTTATATTTTCATCTTGGATGTATTCAACCAATCGAGTGTTGTCTCTCTCTCTTGGATGGATTCACTTTTAAGATTTAACTTTTTTTTAGTTTTGATCTTTGAAGCCTATTTTCAACGATTCATGGTGTGGAAATTTTTCCAACAATATAAGAACATAAACTTATCTAATTTAAAATCATATATAGATTTATTCTTTTACTTATTAGGAATGATTCTCTTATCTTTATTATTTTCTGAACACTATTATTTACTATCTTTTTTTCCAAGTTAACTTATTCTTACTTTCTCTCCTAATTTGTTTTCTATTGTGTAATTATTTCCATTTGTGAATATAAATGATTAATTATGGCTGTATACCAGTACTTTTCAAAGAGTTAACAACCTATGCAGCTGTAATCCTGAAATATTTCAATGTAATCAAATATTTTCTTGGTGAAAAAATTATTGTTTTCTATAAAGTTTTGATGTGAGCAGCATGTATTCTCTTAACTTTATATTAGACCCCCTTACTAGATGCTCTCTATTTCTTCCATGTTTAATTTTTCCAATATTAAATTTATTTGGTCCCAAAACTCTATAATCCAAAATAATTTCCATTAAACCTTTATCTTTTTTTAAGGTAATTTGGTTATAATTTCTTTTTATCTATTTTTGAGTAGATTCGCTAATATATTGGGATCTTCTTAGGGGAGAAGTTTTCTTGGATATGAGAACATCCAACTTTTATATATTAGTGGATTTTATTTAAAATTTTTATACACTAATTTTCCGCAGTTATAAATTTGAAACCTCTACTTTCACATGTGATGTCACTAGTGAAAACATAACTACTAGAACAATGTGTTACTTTTCTTCTAGGAACATGTTATTGACCGATCTGAAGATGATTTAATGCTCCTATTCCCACTAGTATGAGAAAATATTGAGAATATCTTCTCTTCTAATGTTTTTCTCATGGAATATTTCTTTTTAAATACTTTTAGAGTTCAAGCTTGAGTTGGTTCCAATTTTTTAAATTTTACCTCAAGATCAACACACTTCATGTTGATGGAGTTATTTTTATCCTCAAAAGATCTCAATATTTATTCTAGTTGACTATTCAAAATTTTTTATTTAATAATAATTTATATCACATTATTCTTGTAAAGTGTTATAAATCTATTTTATTCCATTTTATTTAACATATGATTTATAATTTTTAACATTTATATAGGTTTTATGCAATTTTATCAATGCATCAATCAATGATTTAAAAAAAAATCTATTATAAATTTATCACAACTATTTATTTAAACAATTTCTTCAAAAAATTAAACATTTTCATTTTAATGTAATACTACTTGTTCCTTTTATTCCACAAGGTATTCCAAAATATTTTATATTCATAATTTTATTCCTAGTGTATCTTATATTTCATTAACTTCTTCTTCTAGATACTCTTTTTCACCAAGAATCCCCATAATACAAGCAAGCATATATGTGACTTCTGAAGTTGGGGATTCATTTATATACCATTAAATTTTAGAGTTGAAGTATTCAGTAGTTTTTATAGACTCATCCTTTTTATATACTCCACAACTTGGACTATTTTCTTCAAAAGGACCGCTTTCAACATATTTGATAAGTGAAATCTTACCACCATTATAATATTTATGTAATGAATGATACTTATGTTTATTTGAAAATTTATTTAACTTTATTTCCTCCTTTTATTCACATTATTTATGGGTTTGGGTAATACTACTCTTTCAAATTTAATAGTGTTGGAGTTTAATGTCTCTATTTGAGTCACCTAAAATATCTCATAAAATCGAAACTTTATATAAGCTATTAAAATAATTATGAAAAAAAATTAGATATAATAAAAGATAGACCTAGTTAGCTCTGATACCACTTAATGTGCCTATTGATTTTGTATTGGAACCGATGGATATGGGGGGGTGGGTTATGAATTAATAGACCCAATACTTAGTAATTTTTACTTTATTTCTTAGCTATACGATCTTAACTCTTGAACCATTGTCTTGGTTAAAAAGTATGAATCAATGACTGATGTAACACAAATTATCTACCCATACAATGAAGATTAGAAATATAACACTATAATATAGGTATTTAATAGTTTTATCCAAAAATCCAACTCCTTTCTAGGATTGTGTTGAGTTCTAGGATATGGATTATCCACTATAATACACTGAGTATAAGTAGAAGCTGTCACCCAAAAATCGTATAAAAAAATAATCCAAAATGATTAGTCACTAGTAATTATAGTGGCCATTTTACGATAGTTTTTATATACTGGATCCCTCTAGTTTAAGCTATATATATAAATGAATCTATCAAAATTTCAATTTTATATTTACACTGATCCCACACATGTCTTAAAATTTTCTTCCCAAAATCCTTTCTTGAATAGTTCCTTAAACACTCCCATATCTTGGTGAAGTGTGTGTGAAGACTTAATATCATTTAAGTCATAATGTGTAAATGATAAGTAGGATTGTATAAAGTTGGAAATATTTTTCTCTAGATGATATGATTACATCATCAATGGCAAGAATAGGTTACTACCTCTCACCACTTCTTAATCACTATCTATATTAAAATTGTAACATAGGCTCTTTATTCTTATTCATTAATATATGGGGATATCTTGGATGCATTTGGATTCAACTTCGACAAACCAAAATTCATTTTGTAGCTATAATATCAGATTATCTATTAACTTTTGTGGTATTATTCTTCATTTACTAGTATTTAATATTCATAGAATAAGAAATATAATTTAATTAATGAATTAAAAAAATTCTATGATCTTATAAAGTGAGGTATTCTCTTATTCAAACTCATTTAAGTAAAATAAAGGTCTCTATTTAAAACTACCTTAAGACTTGATATATTTTCTTCTTCATTATGTGATATTAAAATACCATGATCTTTTCCCTCTACAAAATCCAATTTCAAATTCTATTAAAATATTATCCACATTTTCATGAGATCATGATATTGCCCATTAGATTTTGCTACATGGAACTATTCTCAAACTTGATATTCCTATTTATATAACTCATATTGAATTTTTAACAACCTGAAAATTACTTCTTTGATTAATAAAATTACACTTCTTTATTAAAATGAAAAGTTTATTATAGTACAGAATAAAAGTATATATCAATAATTTTACAAAAATAAAATTTTAAATACTGAGTAATAATTCCAATTACTACAACTTAGACTAGTATAAGGATAAAAATACCAAATAATAGCAACTAAACAATGGTATAATCCATAGGATCAAACTCTTCTAGGAAGATTACACCTTCTATTAGAATTGTTAAGTGAAAAAAATTGTTAGAAATATAATATAAATTATATAAGGAATTGTAAAAACCATTGGAAATAAAGTAGTAAATGATGATAATTAGTGGTTGATTTATAGGATCAAATTAGAAATGTGACCATTAGAATATGAAAATTACATTACTATTACATGACCATTGGTCAATATGATAGTTATTCTATATGATTGTCTGTTATTATGATCATCAGTAATGTAACTATTACAAAATGATCATTAGGATTAGTTTATATTATTGAAAATGATAAGAGTTAATTGAATAAAAAAGTATTAAATTATACCCTCAACTAGTAGAATCTTGCCATATGAAACTCATTTGTCAGATATTGGAAGGGAAGTAATATCAATGGGGTTTTCTCATGATTAAACCCAAGTAGAGCTTCAACAAGTGAGACTCGAATGAAATCACCTATGACAAATTTTTTAGCTAGCGTAGATCACCACTAGATCAATGTTGGCCAAACTACCTCATGAAGTTACCACTTTCACACACATTACCCTTATAGCCTATACCACTATAATAAGGGGTCATGTATCTAGGACCTAATAGTATTAAGGTGTATTTTTTTTGAAATGAGTTAATATATTTACTGATTATATAATCTCTTTTATTGTTACACCCTTATTTATAATGCATTGTATTAGATAATATGAAAAAAAATTTATACAGAGACCGTGATTATATTTTTCGGGAATATATATATATTTAATTTCCAAAAAACCTTTAAAATTATAAAATAAGTTTTATAAAAGTTTAAAAAGACAACATTTATTCTTAAAATATTTTTATAAAATTATATATCTTTTTTTTTCTGAGGGATATAATTTTTTTTGTATAATAAAAATTTATAGTTTTTAATAAATTAATATCTTATATTTAGAAATTAAATTTATTATATTTATAAAATTCTCCTAAAAACTTTGATGATATTTTTGAAACCATCACAATAAAATTAACCAATGGTTAATTATTTATAATTTTTAAAGACAATCAATCTTTTGGGTAAAATATAAAAGCTATTTAATAATTATGTTTTAGTATTTATAAAAAAAATATTATTTTATTAATATTATGTATTTTAATGGATTTAAATAAATTTCCAAACCTTTAAATAACATTAAATTGCCTAAATTAAAAATTAAGATTTTAAAAACCATATTTTATTGAAAATTTGACATTTCCATGGAAATATTAATATTAAAAATTTAATTTAGGTTAAAATAAATTAAAATATTATAAAACATGAATTAAATGTATAGAACCATGAGTAAAAACCATGGATAAGACAATGATTTTTCTTTTCAAAAACCTATAATTCTATGAACTATTTTTAAAAATTATTATATAATTCCTTATCTATTACTATAAATACCCACCCATTCTCCCATTAGTCCCCACTCTAAATCCATTATCAATTATTTTTTTGTTATTTTAACTCCCAAAGAGTCCCTCTAAGGCATTATTAGTGGATTAGGGTCCCATCCTAAAGTCTAGGAACTAACTCTTCAAGGTAAGAGAATTCTATTTCTCTTTCCTCCTTTACTAATAAGTACTTCCTTTATAGTAAATTCATTTCATCTTATTATGACATGATGAATTAAAATGATTCAATTACATTCCAAATTATGTAATATTAATGGGAGAATTACCTAACATATTATTAATCCTATTCAATAACCCTTTTTGTATACATGTTTTTTGGCCGAAATTTTATGTTTAGTTTTCTTTTATTTCCATGAAATTTTATTGTGTTGTGAATACCTAAAAAATTACCTATTAATTATTATTCATCTATATGTAAGTATATATAATTGAATGGGGACTTCCAAATAAGAAATACTCATCATTTTACCATGTGTTAAAAATGAAACAATGCTAATGTATTTTAGCATTTAATAATTTAATGTCTTTTACAAGAAACCTATTCATTATTTCCTACAAGTAATTAATGAATTTTTTTTCTTATAATAAATGTGGAACTTATAAATTAAGACATATTAAGGGTGATACCTAATAGTTCTATAGTTCATTAGGTAAAGAATTAATTTCTAGATAATGAATGTTTTATGATATCTTGTTGAATAACCATGGTAATTATGTTCTATGAAAATTTATTAAAATTTTTATGAATGTCTCAATTTTATACTATAGCTACATTTCCATTTTATTTATCATGTACTTATGATTATTTTATCATGTTATTCCCTTTTGTTTATGTTGTATTTCATTTTCTAATCCCTTACTAGGATTTATGATCATCTATTTCTATTGACGTATGTCCCTAGGAAATCATTTGATGTGAGGTAACATAGGATAGAATAATAAAGGACTATTTAAAGAGGATTAAATAAATTCTATGTTTGTGATTTCCTTATGTAATACATGATTTCTAGTAAAAAACCCCTCAAAAGATCCTTTCAAGTTAATAATGTAATAATTTATTATGAAATTATATTAAAAATAAGGTATTAAAATAGAAGGTCTACATAGTTGGTATCAATGGATGGTTTAGGTATTTTTTTAAAATTTGGACTAGAAAAGATTCATAAAAACCCAATTGATAAGTCTACATATAGTAAAAAATCACAAAATTTTTGGTGAAATATTAAGTGAGTGATTTACAATAAATGAAATCAATGTCTGGATATTACAAGTGGATCTGGTTCTAAAACAAATGTACCTAGGTATAACAAACACAAAAAGGGAGGATTTTGTACTAATATAATCATCACCTGGTGAACTCTAAATAAGCCTTTATTCACACCTAGTTTGACTCTCTTAGGGAATATTATTTGGTTAATCAAATGTTTTTATGAACCATTATGAAGGATATATAACAAATGTAATTATTATTAGAGGATATTAAATAATATAATCTTTAATGAATAATATTTTAGGAATAAAATTCCTTTTAGAATTATAAGATTCCTTGGTGTGGAACATTTCTCACTAAGGTTTTCTTCTTATAGAAAAATGGCAGGAAATAGGAGGAACCTCATAAATGATAAGTGAAATGGGTAGTATATGAAATCCCTTACTAACATGATAGGATAAAGAATGGAAAACAATATTAGGATGATGAATCAACTATATAAAGTTATGAATAAAAACCAGAATTATGTTGATAATCTAGATTTACCTCCAAAGTAACAACTTACAGTTGAGTCCTTTATGTGTTAACAACTACTGTCTTTTAGTGGATCAACTGATCTATTTATTACAGAACAATATATTAACTCTATAGAAATGATATTTTCTATACTTTTTTGTTTAGATCTAGAGAAATTCACCTTGTTAGTTTACCTATTAGAAGGAGAAGCTAATCATTAGTCAACACTCATTAAGAACACAAACCCAAGGGGGAGATTAATGTAATGGAATAGTAAGAGTTCAATAGAATCTATTTCAATAAATATTATCCACTTTGGATGTAAAAAAAATAAAGTATTAATTTTTAGCGATGAAGTAAAAGTAAAATTAATCAGCGGTAACTTATGAATTTTTTTTACAAGGATGGCATGATATGCTTCAATTCTTTTCATCGATTCTGATGGGAAGATCGACTGATTCATTAGCATTCTGAGACCATATATATGAAAGGAATAATAAATCTAATACTTTTAGATATATGAAGAGATAATATGATGTTCTCTTAAATTATAAATGGAGTTCATAGATGACCATTGAACTCAGTTAGAGAATGAAAAGTAGATAAGGATGAATGATTTTATTTGAAAGAATCTCTATGGGAAGAAAGTAAAAAATCCCATGTGAAAAAATGGGGGAAGAAACATTTGGGGAATTGTCTGAAAGGAAGTGAAAGTGAATCATGTCTGGAATAGATGTAAATATTGATTGAAACTATCATTCAGATGTAAAGCCTTATCATCTGTACATCAATAAAAAAGGGAATATGGCTCAAACAAAGCATATCGTTCCTTGTTTCAAGTGTGGAGAGTATAAAACTTTTACTAATCAATGTACAAATTAGAATATAATGCATGGAAACCACTATAAACCACATCATTATGAATGATATAAGGTTAATTATTTTGGATAAAAATGACTGAAGAAAATTCTACAAATCATATTGTAGTTGGTACATTCATTATACACTCAATGCTAGAAAGTATATTATTTAATTCTAGTTCTATACATTCTATGATTCTATTCAAGTTTGCATTGAACATCAAGTTAGGACCCAAAAATCTAGTGGTAGAGTTATCAGTTGTAAATCCTAGAGGTACTAATAAAACATCAAATATATAAAAGTAGTTCTATATTAATTTTAGTGTGTTTAATCTATCTAAAAACTTGGTGGTTATTCTAATGGTGAAATTTTACATAATACATGGGATAGATTGTTGAGTCAATAAGGTTTCCTTATGAATTTTCCATTTTTCCTTGTTTGGGGAGATTTTTGAGTCAATAAGGTTTCCTTATGACTTTACCATTCCTTCATGTTTTGAAAATCACAAACCCCTTATCTTAAGGAAAATTTCATTTTACCTTATCTTTTACTTTCATAAGGAATTTTTTTCTTTCCCCAAGGAAATTTATCCTTACCATGTTTTTCATTGTTCATTTTATCTCTATATATAAAATTTGGTTTCATATCTAAAATCCTTTGAATCATATAATACTCAAATATAAAGAATTCTATTTTTAGGATCCGAATTCTGACTCCGAATTCTCTGAATTCAGACTCTGAAATCTTATGAGTTCTAACTCTTAGTTATCTGAATTCAGACTCTGAACTCTTATGAGTTATAACTCCGAGTTCGCTGAATTCAGACTCCAAAATCTTATGAGTTATAACTCTGAGTTCTATGAATTTATACTCCGAAATCTTATGAGTTATGACTCCAAATTCTGATGAATTTAGACTTCGAACATTGTAAGTTCAGACTCCAAATTCTTATGAACTCAGACTCTAAAATTTTTAAGTTTAGATTCCAAATTCTTATGAATTTGGACTCCTAATTTTCTTGAAATTCAGACTCGTAAATTCTATATAATTCAGGTTCTGAATTCCTTGAAAAACAGAATCTGAATATCCTTGTATTATAGATACCGAATGTGTTTTTGGTTAGACTCCCATCTTTTATTTTCTCATACTCCAAAAAATGATTTTAGTTATGTAACCATATTTTTTCTTAAACTTGTTTTTGTTATAAAATGATTTCGTGTATTCAGTTACTAAATAATCGTTATTTAAGTGACACGTGTACAGGTCCCTCTAAAATTCAAGGAAAAATATGACCGCCGGAGGAGAGAGCCTACCTTTGGAGTTGTTCCTATAAATAGGATCTCATTAGAAAGAGCTCACAACTTTTGATGAGCTGTTCTATGACTCTATAGATTACATGCTGCTAAAGTGATTTCTAGAGAGAGACTCTCATGCTTAGTGCGTAATGAGCATCTTTTTAGATTTTCTCCGTGCGACTTCGAATGTTGCTGAGTACATTTGAGGGCTTCTGGGGATAGGAAGATAGAGGTGCCGACTACCTTAAAGTTCGATGGCTTCCATGATGAGGAAGACAGAGGTTCCGACTAGCTTGAAGTTGAGGGCTTGAGGGGATAGCAAGACATACTCCAATCTTTGTATCAATGGCTTACCCTGGTATGGATAAGATAGAATTTATTGAAATTATAAATCAAGGGACCTTTATCCAAGGTTGTTGGATACCCTTCTCTTTGGGTTAAAATATTTACTACTTGTTACTTGTATTGTTTTAAGTTTTCCGCTAAATTTTGATTGTTGTGGAAGGTATAACTATCTTATACTTCATTATACTTTTATACTCTGATTTAGTAAGTTTCTATATGCTTTAAGGTAAAATATTTATCTTTATAAACTTTTGTTAAGTTTCATTTCTGGAACCATCTTTTCTGGAATTACATACTCAGAATCATATTTCCGAAATGAAGAAAGTTTGTAGAACTAGAGGTTTTTTGAATTAATTTGTTTAACTCTGTTTAACATAACCTTCTTTAAAAGTTCCAAAATATTTTTTTAAAGTGTACAGTTCACCCCCCTCTTGTATTTTGAGAATTATTAGATACT
Source organism: Viscum album (assembly GCA_963277665.1). NCBI lineage: Eukaryota > Viridiplantae > Streptophyta > Magnoliopsida > Santalales > Viscaceae > Viscum > Viscum album. Next base: position 11,419,182 of record OY728158.1, read on the forward strand.
TCATTCAGTATCTATATCATTTCGATCCTACATTTGGTATTATAGAGAATATTATTATCCATATACCTTCTCAACAATTGGTATCGGAGGAGATTTCTGATATATTATATTCACATATAAGTTTTCTTTGCTCATGTTTTTCATTATTCTTCTTTTTCCTTGCTAAGGAATATTTTCCTTGTTTACTTAACCTTAATACTAACAGGTTTGTGTGGAGATATTTTATTTAAGATGGCAGGAATCAACATTGGTTCCATAGACAACCTAAATCCAACAAGACCACCTATTTTCGATGGGAATGATTATGAATACTAGGGAGATCGCATGAAGACATTTATTATCAATACTAGAGTAGAAAATTTTGTTATGCTTAGTGGAGGATATAAAATCCCTGACAAGGAAGTTAATACTTTCACCAAACAAGAAAAGCATGAATATCAACTGAATTATAAGGTACGAAATACATTGCTTTATTCCATGATTGGAAATATATATAGCCAAATTTCATCTTGTGAAGCAATAAATTATATTTGGGAGAAACTTGAAGTTACTCACTTTGGAACTTTAAAAGTTATTGAAACTAGAAGATCCATGATCAGAGTTGAATATCAAGGTTTTGGATTTCCTTATAGAGGACCCATATATAAGGTGAAACAGAGATTCATGACTATTTTTAGTAGTTTACAATCTATGGGTGAGAAAGGATTAGATGATGAAGCTGTTCTGGACACGATCATAGACATCATGCCCAATGAGTGCGAATCCAAGAGGACTACTATTGATTAAAATAGAAAGGTTGACCAGATTACTCTTTATGAACTTTTTGGAACTGTTCTTTAACATGAGACTAGAATAAAGAGAGATGCTAATAATGTAAAGAAGAAGAATGGGAATAGAAGTGTTTCTTTTACAACAACTTCAAATCATATGAAAGCTAAGACTCCTAAGAGAGTTACTTGATCTAAATCTAAGAAGGTTGTTATCCAATCCGAATCTAGTGGAAGTGAATATTCAGAAAATGAATTAGGAAATCTTTCTTGAATGATGAACAAGATGGTTGGATAGAAGAAATTTCAATCAAGATACCAGAAGAAAGAAAGGAAGGATAAGAAAGACTTATAAGTCACATGTTATGAATGAAAAATAGCTGGACATATAAGACCTGATTGTCCAATGCTTAAGAAAAAATAAAGAAAGGAAAATCATTCTGAGAGAAATAGAAATAAGTAATACAAATCTAAATCCAAGAAAGTTTTGAAAGCTAATGTAACATGGAGTGACAGTGGTGGTGACTCTTCAGATGAATCATTGGATTACGAATCTTCTGGATAGAAGAATCTTGGTCTAATAGCTAGACTACCTATTGAAAATCAATGATTAATGGCTAAGGTACACAATGATAAATCTATGACCAATGCTTCTTTGAATGGAAATTATAGTAGTGATAAATATTTTGAATCTTTTGATAAATAATCTTCTTCTGATGAGGATAAAACTTTACCTACCGATGAATAAATTTCTAGGTTTGCTAAGCTTCTTGAGAATGAGAATTCTAAAGTGAACAAAAAACTTGTTAAGGAAAATTCTAGGATTTCTATACTTACTAAGGAAATATCTGATCTTTCTAAGGATCTTGATAAGAAAACCCTTGATTTTGAAAGTATTTCAAAAAACCTTGAGGAAGTAAAATTTGAGTAGGATAAACTTTCTAAGGATCTAGAAAATGTAATTTCCAAGAAAAATGTTTTCGAGCCTAACTCTAGTTCTAAATCTAATGTTTTTGAAGACAAGAACTTAGTTATCAAACTGAAATCTGAATTTTTTTCCTTGAGGAAGTGTTTGTCAAACTTTAACTTAGGTAAGGAAAATTTTGATAAGATGTATTCTCTAATCCGACCTCTAGGGAATAATTCTGGATTTGGTTATACTAGTTCTAAACCGATTTTTAGTAACAATTATTTTGTTCCTCAAAGTGCTCCTTTCTGCACTAAGTGTGTGTGTGGTGGATACCGGGAAAAACATTGTTCCCTAAAAAAACCCAGTCCCTAGGTTTTCATAAAGCCTATTTTCAAAGAAAACATGGGTGCCCAAGATTTTGCGTTATGAAGTTTCCGAATCCAAGAAAATCTTGATTCTAAAATTCTAACATGATTATTTATAGGAAAATAGAGAAGATACCAATAGAAATACCTAGTACTTGGACAGTGGATGTTCCCGGCTTATGACTGGTAACAAAAACTACTTTGAGAAGATTATCAAGATAAAAAGGAGGAACAGTAACTTTCAGAGATAATGCTCAGGGAGAAAATATTGGTATAGGTAACATTGTTCTTCTTGAAAAAACATAGATTTAAAATGTTTTATTTGTTAAGTTTATTAAGAACAACCTCATTATCATAAGTCAATTATGTGATGAAGGTTACCTTGTGAATTTTAGGAATGACATGTTTTTAGTACACAATTCTGAGGAAGAGTTTATTCTTTCTGCCCATAGGCAAGAAAATGTATACACACTAAACTTAGAAGACCTTAGGAGCCAAGAATTACCTTTCCTTAATGAAATGGAAGATCATTCTTGGTTATGGAATAGAAGGCTAGGTCACTATAACCTTAGGAACCTATGCAAACTCTCTAAGAAAAGATTAGTTAAGGATCTACTGGAGCTTATATTTTATTCTTCATAAGTTTGTGATCCTTGTAAATATGGAAAGAAACATAAATCAAGTTTAAAATCAGTTAGTGAAGTATCAACTATTGATGCATTAAAGTTAGTGCACATGGATCTTTTTGGACCAACACAAATCGGAAGCATTGGAGGCAAGTATTATGTATTTTTATTAGTTGATGATTACACTAGATTTACGCGGGTCTATTTTCTAACAAAGAAATCTGAATCTTTTTCTTATTTCAAAAGTTTTAGAGCCTAAGTTAAAAATGAGAAAAAACTTCCTTTGATAACTATTCATAGTGATCATGGAGGAGAATTTCAAAATTCTGATTTTGAAACTTTTTGTAGTAGAAAAGGCATTACTCATAACTTCTCAGCACCCAGAACACCTCAATAAAATGGTTTTGTTGAAAGAAGAAATAGAATTATTCAAGAGATAACAAGAACCATATTGAGTGAGTATTCTATATCCAAACATTTTTAAACTGAAGCCATATGTACTTCTTTTTATACTATAAATTGAGTTTTAATAAGACATTTTCTTAACAAAACTCCTTATGAGTTATGGAATGGTAGAAAAACTAGACTTTCCTACTTTAAGGTTTTTGGTTGCAAGATATTCATTTTGAATAATAAAGTTAATCTACACAAATTTACAACAAAATCTGATGAAGGAATTTTCTTAGGATACTCCACAAATTCTAAGGCTTATAGAGTTTTCAATAAAACCACTTGTACTATTGGAGAAATAGTACATGTAAAATTTGATGAAACTGATCCCTTTGTTTTAAACAACCCCAACCTATATCTTCGGATGTGTTTTCAAAAACTAATTATCAACCTTTGTTAGAAGATCCTTCTGATAAGGAAAATATCCAAGAATATATTTTTGAAGTATTTACCCCAGAATATTTCCTACCCTATGTTGATGAACATGTTTTACAAAACCCAAATCAATTGTTTCTAAAGAATCATCCCAGTGATAGTAGCATTAGTGATGTAAATCAACCTGTAAGGACTAGAAGTTTCTTAAGAAATGAAGTTTAACATATAGCATTCCTTTCCCAATAAGATCCAAAAAGCACTGATGAAGCTTTATGTGATGATGATTGGATAAATGCAATGCAAGATGGCCTAAATGAATTTGAAAGGAATAAAGTCTGGACCTTAGTTGAAATACCTAAGGATACTTCAGTTATTGGATTAAAATGGGTCTTCAAAAATAAGTGTGATGAAAATGGAATAATTGTAAGAAATAAAGCTAGATTAGTTTCTAAAGGCTATAATCAACAATAAGGAATAACCTATGAAGAAACCTATACTACAGTATCTAGACTTGAATCTATTCGTATTCTACTTGCCTTTGCAGCATTCTTCAATTTCAAAATTTTTCAAATAGATGTGAAATATGATATTCTTAATGGTATTGTACAAGAGGAAGTTTTTTTTGAACAACCTCTTGGTTTTAAATATAAAAAACATCCTAAACATGTTTTTAAGCTTACCAAAGCTCTGTATGGACTTAAACAAGCCCCTCAAGCTTGGCATGATAGACTTACAAGTTTTTTTCTTTAAAATAATTATGTTAAGGGAAATGCAGATCCAACCATTTTTATAAATAAAGACAAGAAATATGTTTTGATTGTTCAAATTTATTTTGATGACATTATATTTGGTTCAAATCAGCAATCTTTAACCAATTCCTTTGCGAATCTAATGAAATCTGAGTTTGAAATAAGTATGATGGGTTAGTTAACATTTTTCCTTGGTTTCCAAATTTCTCAAAAACTAAAAGGAATCTATATATCCAAACATAAGTATATTAAATATATTATTAAAAATTATGGATATGACAACAATAAAAGTATAAGAACTCCCATTGGTACCTCAAATTCACTTGATCTAGATGAAGCTGGGAAACCAGTAGATCAAACATATTTTAGAGGTACGATTGGAAGTCTACTTTACATGACAGCTAGTCGTCCAAACTTAATATTTATAATATGATTATGTGCAAGATATCAATACAATACTAAGGAATCACATTTAAAGGTATTGAAAAGAATTTTTCGCTACTTAAAGGGAACCATGGATCTTGGACTCTTTTATACTTCTGGAGATGATTTTGTTTTGAAATTTTTTTCTGATGCTGACTTTGGTGGATGTAGGATGGATAGAAAAAGTACATCTTGAACATGTCATTTCTTAGGAGATTAATTAGTTTCTTGGTCATTCAATAAGCAACACTCAGTAGCACTTTCCACCGCTGAAGCTGAATATGTAGCAGCTGGAAGTTGTTGTGCTCAAGTTTTGTGGATGCAACACACACTCACAGACTATTGAATGAGTTTTACCAAAACAAAAAATTTTGTGTGATAATACTAGTTCCATTTCTTTAAGAAAAAACCCATCACATCAATCTCATGCAAAACACATAGATATTAGGCATCACTTACTTAGGGATCACACACAAAAAGGAGATATCATTCTTTAATTTATCGGAACACAAGATAAACTTGCTGATATTTTTACAAAATCTTTTCCATCTGATAGATTTGAATACATTAAACAGAAGTTAGGAATGACTACCATAAGGTAATATTCCTTACTAACTTCCTGTTGAAATCAATCTCCTTACAATAATAAACTTCTTTTCATAGGGGGAGTACATTTGCTTGTTAGATAGATTTAAAATTTTCTATAGTCTAAATTTTCGTAATGAAGATTTTATAAATTTTCATAATGAAGATTTTTAAAATTTTCATAATGAATATTTTCTAAATTATCTTAATGAAAACTTTCTAAATTTTCATAATTAATATTTTCTAAATTTTCATAATTAAGATTTTCTAAATTTTCTTAATGAAGATTTTCTAAAATGTTCATAGTCAGTTGTTCAAATTTTTTTGTAATAAATTTGTTTTGATTATAAAGTTCTTCAAGAATAATTTATCTATGTAGTTGGGTTTTGGCTTAGTAGTAAGCAAACCTTAAATCTACATGAAAAATGGGGGTTCAAAACCCATTAGACGCAGGTACTGTAGCAGTAGTGGCACTGTAGCAATGGTGGGCACTGTAGCAGCGGCAGGTCACTGCAGTGGCGGAAGAGTACTGTAGCATCGGTGGGTACTGTGTAGTACTATAGTAGAGTGGGTACTGTAATAGTACTATTCACAGAATGGGCTTTGGAAAAAATGGGCCTACGAGCCATGTAATGGGATAAACACCCACTAGGCCTTCGGGCTATGTAATGGGTCTCCCTCTACCCAGTTAAAAGAGGTATTTTCTTTGCTTTAATAATAAAATGAGGCTTCGGCCCCAACCTTAAAAAAGGAATAATTTTCCTCACTATGAAAAATTTTCCTAGAAATCCAAAAGGTATGATTCATTCTTGAGTTTTCATAATCATCATTTATTTGTTAGTATTTTCATTTTTTTTTAATTTTTAGATTCTCTTTTCTCTAAATCTGAATTTTTTTCTTAAAAACCTCAAAAGATCGGATTCTACCAATTGTTTCTTGTGACTATAATATCAACCATTAGATCTGATCAGAAGGATTTTCAACAATTGGATTAAGTTTGGAAGATGAATCTTCACTTCTAACACCTATAAAAAGGACCCCGATGGTTGTCCCACATCAATCTCAAAGCTCTCGCGTGCTGAAGCTCTGCTCTTCTACTTAAGACCGTTCCGAACTTCTCAAAGTTTTCTCAAATCGGAATGTCTATATAAGAATTATCATAGAAAGATATTTATACTGTCAATCGAATCTCGAAGTGGCAGGTTTATAGTGAAAGGTCGGTGCATCCAAAATTCTTTGCTAACTATGATTCCCTCATCTCAAAGAACATTAAGTTGAATGGATGGGAGAGTGTTTGCGTATCAAAGCTAGGGGCTCAAGATTTAGTATATCCCAAATTGCTGGTTGAATTTTATGAATCAATCAGTTTCTTCAAGGAAGAAGGTAGAGAGAAGTTTTTGTTCAAGAGATATAGAAAGACTTATGCTCTTTCATATACTAAGGAAGCTAGTTTGTTTGGTATTCCATACGAAGGGGAAGCAGAGTTCTGCTCTCATAAGTTTCCAGATTTCAAAGAAGTTTTCTTAAGGAGAAGGCTATGGAATGTCTTAGAGTTTATGATGTAAAGACTCCAAAGATCAACCACTTGTCTACGAATTATCAGATTCTCTAATTATGGGTTCAAGGATTCATCATTCCGAGAAAAGGTGACAAGGACACTTTGAAGAATAGTGACATGTATATCTTGGATTTCTTGGTGAACCAAAGGAATCTAAATCTGGTTAAGCATATTCTAATTATGATTGAGGATATTAGGAATGAAAACTTGAAGGCTCAGATATTCAGGTATCCATCCATCTCTCTAAGTTAATTGTTCGGTGCTTAGAATCTTATAAAATTCCATGAAGCTCTAAGCCAAGGAATTGCAAAGTCATGATAGTCATTAATGATACTTTGAAGGGGATGAAAATTGGTTTTTCTAAAGATGCTGGAGAATTTTATTACCTACATGAAGAAGAAGCTGAAGTTGTTCTGAAAAAACAAGAAGTAAATGAACCGTCGAAAAAGGTTGGAAAGAAGAGGAAGTTGAAGGAATTAGAAGAGGGAGAAAAAACCCCAAATGCTAAGGAAGATCAATCCACACCTCCAAAACCTAAAAAGAAAAAATCATTCCCTAATGAGGTTATAGAAATGTAGAGGGAAGATAAGAAAATTAAGAAAGAAGGAAAGCCAAGTTTTGGTTTGGATCCTGTTGCAGCCAAAGATTTAAAAGAAAAGACTGCTGATGAGCTTGAGAAGAAAGTTAAATAAAAGAATCAAAATAAGTAGATGTATGAAGCAGAGACTGTATAATCTCCTTTGAAGGCTGCTGAAAAAGCATCCGAGAATATCCCAGTACTAGGATCCTTCCTGGTAGAAGCTTTACCTGAAACTTTGGGGAGGAAGTTTGTCACTCCAGAAAAAAGTCAAATAAAGAGAAGAAGAAGTTGTACAAGAAGTTTAAGAAGAAGTTGAGAGTAGTGGTGACACCACAGATTTGATTAAGAAAGTTGAAGATTTCCATGAGAAGGAATGTCTATTCGAGAAATTGTCAATTCAAACATTTGAACCAGAATATTCAAAGCTTTGTACACCTGGGAAAGATAAGAATGGAGAAGAAGATAAGAATGAAGAAGAAGTGAACAAGATGTCTGAGGAAGAAAGTTTTAATTGTCATTTTATTCATCCTGAAGATACTGAGGTAGGATATGGGAAAGAGAAGATTGATAAAGGTAGAATTGTTCAGCAATCTAATAGTAAACATGAATCTATATATGATGAATCCATTCCGAGAAATGATAAGGGAAAATAGGTGGTTGTTGATACACCTGGTAAAGCTATTGTGAAGAAGAAGGAAGCAGGTGGATCTCCAAAGAGGAAACTTGCTGAGCTAGAGAAAGATCTCTGACCTAGCAAAGTTTCAAATTCGGAATCATCATCCCTTGGACATGATTTCATTGTTCAGTCATTCAAGAAGCTTGTTGGCACCATTCCAATTTTTCCAAGCATTGACTCGAGATTTCATATGCTTCAACACACCTTGAACTGGAAATCGGATTCAGTATCAATGGTGATGGATAAGTGTGTAAAACTTGAGGCTGATTTCAAGAATTTTTTCATTAACTGTGATCCCCAAAAAAGGTATTGTAAGAAAATGGTTAGCTGGTCAAAGAATATAGTTGAATATATGAGAGATATTGATGAGTTCCAAGATATTGCCAGGGTGGAATTCGAAATTGAAGATGGTAATATCAATGATCTTACAAGAAGTTTTTAAGAAAAGTAGACTCTTAAACAAAATCATCAGATTCAAGAGGTAAAAGATCTGGATGGGAATTTGTATTCAGTTTCCCAAAGATGGAAGAGAGAAAGAGATCTCTAGATTGAGATAGAAGAGAAGCTTGTAGAGTAAGAGGAAGTCTTGAAGGCTCAGGCAGGGGCTTTTAAGACTCAGGAAGAAAGAGTCAAGGCATTAGAGAAGAAAGAAGAGGATCAAGATCAGCTTCTTAAGTGAGAAGAGAAAGATCACAAGGAGCTCAAGAAGCTGAATACTATAGTAAAAAATTTGATGCCGGAGGAAAAAAGAAGGATAACCTTGTTTAAATCTGATCTTTTATTGTATTCCTTTCCTTGTACAAATTTTCCTATCATAATGAAATTTCTGGTCACTTTTCTTTTTGATGTTTTGTACTAATATTTCAGGTACCATAATTTCTTTTCCATTCTTTCAAATTCTCTTTTAAAAATCACAAAGGGGGAGAAAGGTAAAAGAATAGTAAGTAAAGAAGAAATATCCCTAAGTAAGGGGGAGTTTATCCAAGGGGGACTTTTCATCATAAAGATTTCTGTATGCAATACAATGTTAAGTCTCATTCCAAAAATCTAGAATAAAATCCTTAGTGTTCCAAATCCTCAGAGGGAATTAGTCATATTCATATTTACCCATGTGATAAGGGAGATAAGTTTTATTTCCAAAGTCTAGAAAAATATTTTCAAAGTCCTTATTTTCTTTTTCGTAAGGTTGTTTGTGCTTTCCAAAAAGGGGGATATTGTTGAGTCAATAAAGATTCCTTATCTATTTTCCATTCCTTCATGTTTGGGGAGATTTTTGAGTCAATAAGGTTTCTTTATGAATTTACCATTCCTTCATGTTTTGAAAATCACAAACACCTTATCTTAAGGAAAATTTCATTTTACCTTATATTTTACTTTCACAAGGAAAATTTTTCCTTACCCAATGAAATTTATCCTTACCATGTTTTTCATTGTTAATTTTATCTCTAAGTATAAAATTCAGTTTCATATAAAAAAACCTTAGAATCATATAATACTCAGTTATAAAGCATTCTCTTTTTAGGATCCAAATTTGGACTCTAAATTCTCTGAATTCAAACTCTGAACTCTTATGAGTTCTAAATCCAAGTTCTATGAATTTAGACTCCGACCTCTTATGAGTTATGACTCCGAGTTCTTCGAATTAAAACTCCAAACTCTTATGAGTTTTGACTCTAATTCTCTGAATTAGGACTCCAAACTCTTATGAGTTCTAACTCCGAGTTCTTTGAATTTAGACTCTAAACTATTATGAGTTCTGACTTCTAATTCTAATGAATTTAGACTCCAAAATTTTTAAGTTCAGACTCTGAATTCTTATGAACTCAGAATCCGAACTTTGTAAGTTCAGACTCCGAATTATTATTAATTTATACTCTAAATTTTATTTAAATTCATACTTTGAAATTCTATAGAATTCAGGTTCTGAATCCCTTGAAAAATAGAATCCAAATATCCTTGTTTTATAGATACCGAATGTGTTTTTGGTTATACTCCGAACTTTTATTTTCTTACACTCTAAAAAATGAATTTAGTTATGTAACCATATTTTTTCTTACACTTGTTTTTGTTATAAAATGATGTCGTTTATTTAGTTACTAACTAACCATTGTTTAAGTGACACATGTGCTTGTACCTTCGAAATTCAAGGAATAATATGACCATTGGAGGAGGGAGCCGACTGTTGGAGCTGTGCCTATAAATATAAGCTCATTTGAAAGAGCTCACAAATTTTGATGAACTGCTATATGAATCTAGAGAGTACATGCTGCTGAAGTGTTTTCTAGAGAGAGACTCTCATGCTTAGTGCGTACTGAACATCTTGTTCATATTTTCTTCATGTGACTCCGAATGTTGCTGAGTACATTCGATGGCTTCTGGGGATAGAAAGACAAAGGTTCCAAATACCTTAAAGCTCAAGGACTTCCTTGTAAATGAAGAAAGAGGTGCCGACTACCTTGAAGTTGAGGGCTTGTGGGGATATCAAGACATAATCTGATCTTCGTATCGAGGGCTTACCCTGGTGTGGGTAAGATAGAATTTCTTGAAATTATAAATCAAGGGACCTTTATCCAAGGTTGTTGGATACCCTTATCTTTGGGTTAAAAGATTTACTACTTGTTACTTGTATTGTTTCAAGTTTTCCGCTGCATTTTTATTGTTGAGGAAAGTGTAACTATCTTATACTTCATTATAATTGTATACACTGATTTTTGAAGATTCTATATGCTTTAAGGTAGAATCTTTATCATTGTAAACTTTTTTTAAGTTTCATTTCTTGAACCATCTTTTCCAGAATTACATTCTTGGAATCATATTTCCAGAATCAAGCAAGTTTGTAGAACTAGAGGTTTTGTGAATTACCTTGTTTAACTATGTTAAACATAACCTTATTTAGAATTTCCAAAAGATTTTTTTTAAAGTGTACAATTCACCCCCTCTTGTATTTTGAGCATCATTAGATACTTCATTTAGTATATATATAATTTTGATCCTACATTTGGTATTACAGAGAATATCATTCTCCATATACCATCTCAACATTGATTAGTTGTAAAAGTATAATCCCAAGATCAACTATATAAGCAAGGATATTTCTATTATCATCAAGGGACAATCCATAGTTATCTCAAAAAGAGATATATCTTAGAATAAGTTATACTAAGAACCACCTCCTATTACCTCCTTTAAAAAAATTATTATTGATGATGGAGAAGGAAGAGAATGTATAAATGTTGAAAGTGTACCCATTCTTTGGGTATAAATTGATGTATTTATAGAAGAGTTACTTGGACCTCCCCAAGAAAGATATTTAGAGTTATAAATTCAACCACACATAGATCCAAGATAATATCAAATAACCCATATAAAGTGGAATAATTAGAGTTATAATACCTAAGGAAGAAACTTCATGATCATTTGGATACGGGTTTTATTCATCTCAGTGTAACTCCTTCGGGAGAACCTATTATATTTTTAAAGAAGAAGGATAGATCAATGAAACTATGAATTGATTATAGATAAATTAATGGGAATGTGATAAAGAATAAATACCTACTCCTAAGGTTTGATGATTTGTTTGACTAATTTTTGGGGGATCAATTCTTCTCCAAGATTGACATCTGACTAGGGTATCATTAGTTGATGGTGAAGAAGGGATATATCGCAAATAATTTCCTCCAAATAGGATATGGAAATTAATATTTTTTTATTATATTTGGATTGACTAATGATCTTTCAATATTTATGGATTTAATTAATATGGTCTTTAATAAACACCTTCATAAATATGTGGTGGTCCTTATTGAGGATATTATGATTTATTAAAAAACTCACAAGGAGCATGAGGATCATTTAATGGTCATTTTACAAACTATAAGGAAGGAGAAACTATTTGTAAAATCTAGTAAATGTGAGTTCTAGTTAAAATAAGTTTCATTATTGTGGCACATTTTAACTAGTGAAATAATATTAGTTGATCCTCCCAAGAAAAGGATATAGTGGAGTGGCCTTTTAATACAACAGTTAATGATATTCATTTTCCCTTGGTTTAGTGGGATATTATAGAAGGTTTTTTAAAAATTTGAATGGATTTATAATCTACTAATCACGTTAACTGACAATGGAGTGATGTTTATCTTGAAAAAGAAGTGTGAAGAATGTTTCCAAGAACTAAAGAAGATGCTAGTTAGTGAACCTGTATTAACTATACCCTCTATCAAAGGATTATTTTTTATCTATAGTGATGTATATATAAAACTAATTGGATGTTATCTCATTAAAAATGATAATGTAATCCCTTATGCATAACAAAAATTAAATCTTTATGACATAATTATCCTATTCATGACCTGAAGTTAACTGTAGTTATTTTTTTCTCTGAAGATATGGAGACACTATATTTATAGGGAAAAGTGTGATATATATACAATTTTTTTATGTGTTTATTCACACAAAAGTAAAATAACATATTAAAAAAGAGATTATTGGAGATACTTAAAGTCCATGATTATTCAATTCATTATCAACTCGGAAGAGAAAATGATGTCGCTGATGCATTGAGTAAGAAATATCATGGTGTTGTTGAAATGATGAGGATTGGAGAAGATACATTGATCAAGGACCTACTAAGGTTATACATGAGAATCAAAAGATAAGGTACATCTTCAATCATATCCCAAATTATTTCTCAACTATCGTTACTAGAGAAGACCAAGAAATATCAAAGGGATGATTAATTGATGAAAAATAAGAAAGAGGCTATAAAAATTGGGATGATTCTATAATTAAATATTTATTTATAAGGTGTTCATTAATTAGGTACAAGGATATGTATACCATTCAATTAAGAGATAAAGGAGTTAATGGATGAATCAGACAGATCTACATTCTCTATATATCCCATATGAGCTAAAATGTATGTGTAATTTCATGATAATTATTAGTGAGATAATTTGAAAAGGGATATTTCTAATTACATTGCAAGGTTCTCAGTGAGTAAACATGTTATGGAAGAGTGAAAACTTCCCAAAGGGGCATTGGAACCAAAATCCATACCTGTATGGTAGTGGGACACTATCATTATGGACTTTATTACTTGCATACTTAAGACATACAAGGGAAATAATTCCGTATGGGAAATTATTGATAGTTGGAAAAGGTATTCATAATTCATTTACAAAATAGATTTTTTAACCAAGTAGATCCTATCTCACCTATATATTTAAGAATTAGAAATACTCCATGGAGTACCACAGTCAATTTTCTCTAATTGAGATCCAAGATTTAATTCTATGTTCTGAAGTAGCCTTCAAAAGGATATGAATAAAAAATTAAACCCAGGCACAACCAACCATCCTCAAAGGTATGTGTAGTTTTAGTGGAAAATTATAACATTAACATACATTCAAAGGGCCATATCACTTTGTTTTCAAGGGATTTGAGACCAATATCTTCCACTTGTTGATTTATCCTATAAAAAGTTTCCTCTTGAGTATTCAAATGGAACATTTTGAATATATCTATAGAAAATGGTGTTGGACTCCAACACATTGGGATGATGTTAGAGAAGGGTAATTGTTGCGACTAGATATTATAAAGAAGATTGTATAAAAGATAAAAGTTATTCAGAAATGCAAAAATGTTACTCAAATTTGACAAAAACGTTATTCTAACAATAAAATGAAGTACATAGAATTTAATTTTTCGGATCATGAATTTATCAGGATATCACTGTGGAAAAAAGTTATGATATTTACAAATTAGGGAAAATAGAGTGTGGGGAATATTGGACCATTTGAGATTCTAGAGCGTGTTAGAGAAGTTGACTATTTATTAACACTATTATGAAATCTTCCCAATGTCCATGATGTTTCCATGCGTCTCTACTGAGAAATTATATGTCTTACCTAAAACATATACTTGATATTAATGATTCGAAATTGGAACCTAACTTGTCATATAAAGTGGAACTGATCCAAATTATGGATATAAGGGAAGAAGTTTTGAGGATCAGGACAATAAGACTTGTGAAAGTCTTGTAGTGAAATAAAAAGTTTGAAGATGCTACTTGGGAAACTGAAGAAGAAATTAAAGAAATATTCCCCATTTTTTTTAAAGCAGGACAAAAATTTCAAGAATGAAATTTCTTAAGGGGGGATAATGTAACAAACTGAAAATTTATTTATTTATTAATAAAATAACTCTTTTATTTTCATAATGAATATTATATTATATTACACAATGGATGTAAATATATATAATTTTATAAAAAATTAATATTACTTTTCATATAATAATAAAAATTACTATATATACAACTACTACAACCATGAAATGGTATAATATGTAGGTTTAAAATCTTCCTGAAAGATTAAAAATTCCATAAAAATTGTTTAAATAAACTGAGAAGTTAGGAATATAATATAAATTATCTATTTAATTGTAAAATCCTTTTGGATTAAAGTAATAAATTCCAATGTTTTATGGTTTTTATATAGGATATAATAGTAAATGTAAAAAATATGGTATGGCTATTACACTAGTATTACATGGACATTGGTTAATATGAGCGTTAGTCTATATGGACATCAGGTATTGTGACTATTGGTACAATAGCTATTATAATTGACTATTAGGATTATTTTTATTAAGGGTAATGATAAGAGTTAATTGAATTCATAAGGAAGAAACAATGGACTCAACCTATAGAATCATTCCTTAAGAATCTAATTTGTTATAAATAGGGATATAGGTAACATAATTCAAGATTTCTCTTGATCATGACTCTAAATAAATTCAATATGTGAGGCTTGAATAAATTTTTCTATTAGATAAGTTCTAGTTAGTGGACAACTAGGTCAATATTATTTGAACCACCTCACAAAACTACCTTAATCATACAACTTACCATTAAACACTATGCCACTTTAATAAGGGGTTTGTTATCTAGGACCTAGTAGTATTAATGTGTAATTAATTTTGAAAATAATTAATATTATTATTTAATCTACATTCTCATTTATTGTTACACCCTAATTTATAATGCATAGTATTTGAGAATATGATAAAATATATTTTTATACAAAGATACCACAAATGTATTTTTATAGAATATATATTTATATATTTATTTAATTTTCAAAATATATTTAAAATAAAAATCTATGGTGTAAAAAATTTTAAAATGAAAACATTTATACATAAAATATTTTTAAGAAATTTTAAATAGTTTTCTAAGGGATAGAAATATTATTGTATAAAAAATATTGGTGATTTTAAAAAAATAAGTATTTTATATTTAAAAATTAAATTTTACATATTTAAAAATTTTTCTTAATAAAATGGATAAATTTTTTGAAACCATCATCTCCAAATTAGCCAATAGTTTATTTTTCATAATTTTCCAAGACAATCGTTTTTTTGGATAAATAAAAAATACAGTATAATATAAGGTATGTATTATGACATCCTAAAAACATAAAATTAGTTTATTAATTAATTTAAAGACTTTTTGGGCCTAAAAGTGATTATTGTATTAATATAATTAATTTTAAATGATTTAAATAAATTTCGAAACCTATAAATGATTTTCGAAAGTCTAAAATGGAAATTATGATTTTAAACACTTATTTTATGGAAAATTTAATTTTCCATAAAAAAATTAATATTAAAAATCATATTTTTGTTTTAATGGATTAAAATATTATAAAATGACCTAAATTTCTAAAAACATGAGTAAAAACTATGGTTAAGATAATGATTTTTCATTTTCCACAACCTATAATTCCAAGGTATATATTTAGATATTATTAAAAAATTAAACCTCTTTTACTATAAATACCCATCCATCCCCCCATTCATCTCCACTAAAAATCCTTTATCCATAAATTTAGAGTCATTTTAACTCCAATACGGACCCTAAATGGTGTTATTAGGGTTTTAAGGTGCCATCATCATGTTCTAGGACACAACTCTTCAAGGCAAGGGAATTCTCTTCCTCTTTCCTCTACTTCCAAGAACTTATTTTGTAACACCCCAGGTAAATAAAGAATATGACATTTTCATATTTATCCATATTTTTGAATAAAATATTAATATGACTTTAAAGGAAACACTATGCTCGATGGCGTACCCAACACGCAACAACGAGTTTCTTGGGAATCTTACGTTGCACTCTAATAATAAAATAATATTATTTTCAATGGTAGTTAACATGTAGCCATTGTATTGGCGGGAATGGATATAAATAACTAAAATATGATTATATATGTTCTTAAATGTTTTTACATTTATCCAATAAAGGATAGCGGCTTAAAATACAGAAAGAATTCAATTTTAGGCGTATATGCCCTAGTTTTCACTAAAGGTTCACTTATCGCCTTTTGATGGTGAACCATCATTAAATATAGTTTTGTTCACTCTTAAACATTATTTTGGACCAAATAAAACTCTTATTAAGAATCGGGACATCAAAATTTACTTTGTGTAAATTTTTGGTATCTTTCCGATAAAGTTCATTTTTTTAATGAATAGTGTAAAATGTTAGATTTTAATTCAAAACCTCTTTTTAATCTAATTTATTTATATGATTATAATATCTTTTGAATTGGTTTTAAAGTGAAATTAGAATATATTTTTACCATTAAATCCAATAGTGGTCGTTGGAATTGATTTCACTTTGAAATCAGACTTAAACCAGTGTCAATCTTTTGATACTAATTGTTTCATAAAAACACGCTATTTGCTCTGACAGTGAGAATTAATTATTAAATTAATTAATGTGAATTATATGATTTGAATTTTGTAAAATAGACTTCATTTTTGAATTCGGAATATCAAATATAGCTTAGGGTGAATTTTTGGGATTTTTCTGAAAAACATCAATTTTTGATGAATAGTGACACCACTAAGTGGTACTTATAAAAACTGATTTTTCCATTTAAATGAAATTTTGCCATCTTTGTGTTTGTAATTTCAAAAATCCGACATACATGGTTTTCATTAAGAAGTAAAATGTGGTTCAATGGGATAAAAATAATTTTGTGGTGAATAGTAACTTATTAAGTTTTTAATCGCGATTAGAGGTAATTAGTGTTGTTTAAGGTAAAAATAATGTTTTAATAATATGAAATAAACTTTACACATGTCCTAACCTCATTGGATGTGTGATGACCAACCAAGAAAAGCCATGGGTAAACTTGGGGACCCCATGGAGCCACTTTGGTTGGGAAATGACATAAATAACTTTTTATTTAATGTAAAAGTAAAAATGACACAAACATGATATGTTTTACTAAAAGAATTTTTAAGTGGGGTTATACAAGTCAGATTATTTATTATAAATAATAATTGTAAAGATAAAAAGATTTCCTACATCATAGTAATTGTTTTATAATTTTTAGACATTAAATAAATTAAATTATTTATGACATCATAATGATGCAGTGATGACATCATTATCTGACGATTTAAATAAAATGAGAAGATAATGTAAACTCTAAGACCTAAACATGTCCAAAACTTATTGTATTGGTGGATTTAGAACCATTATCACCTTATACACGAATTATATCAATGTGGGACCTTTTAAAACCGAAACACATTTTCAAATAAAGTAATATTTCTTACATTCCAAAAGTGCCCCTCCTCTCCTCTTATAAAAAGCCGCCACCTCTACCGCCTTACCCACACTCCCAAAGCCTTTGGCTCGGCCTAAATCTGCCCATTTTGTCTCTCCACTTCCCTCTCTTACTCCTTGAAGCATCACTTTGGGAAGAAGTCTTCCCAAGGAAGCCTTTGAGCTCAAACCGAAGGGAGTTACCCGATTTTAAGGTAATGTTTTCACTTGAGTCCTTTTGTTTTATTTTGCTTCTCCAACACCCTAAAATCTTTTTATTCATTTATTTTGTAACAAAAACAGTATCATAAATATACTAGTAAGTTTTTATAAGAAGTATTCGAGCTAAAATTTTACACACCTACATCTAATGGTTAAAGAACATACTGTTTCCGTGGATGGAAAATTTCGGCCTCCCGAAACGATGATTGTTCAACATTCTTTTAACACCTTAAAAGTTGGACATTAAGATGACACTATATTTATATGTGATATATAATGTGTTTATGTTTTCCTTAAGATTATTTATTTTTCATTTTGGGCATACCTTTATGGTTTCCATTATGCGTAAACGCGATATCTTCATTTAAGGAAGTGCAGACTACCGCCCCCTCAAAGTGATGTGATTCGTTAATGCCATACGTGGGACGTATAAAGGATGTATTTAATGTTATTATATATGATGTTATACTGGAATTATTATATACCTCTATATCATTATTATTTATTTCCATTAAGGTATGAGATAGAAATGAAAGTAGCGTTCATGCGTATGTACGGCTTACCGTCTCAATGAACGGTGCATTTCATTTCTTATCCTCAAATGTAATGTACTATTATAAGTACATGTATATAATGGATATATATGATGAATGATACATATAAATGATTAATATAATTCTGGAATTAAAATATACTTACCTCTCATTTAGTTTTAATTCCATTAATATGACAAAGAAATGAAAGTAGCGTTCATGCGTACGTACGGCTTACCGTCTCCATGAATGATGCATTTCATTTCTTACCTCTAAATGATTATGTAATATTATAAATACATGTATATTATGGATATATATGATATATATGATATCCAAATCTTGAATATAATTCTGGATATAATGAAAATTTGACCACACGAACAACATGTAATTGTAAGAAGTCCACTTTCGACTTAAGAACCAAATATCGACAAAACAAACATTATTAACTTAAATGATTAAATAATGTTTATAACATTGAAATAAGTGATCTAAAAAGAATAATGTACTATAAAAATGTTCTTAATAAAGTGGAAATTAACTCAAGTTTATTATTCAGGATGTTAAAGAACGATCGAGTCAAGTCGGACCCGAGGTAAGGGATCCTACACCTCTCTTCCTTTTTAAGTACACTCTTTTATGTCATTCCTTTTAAGCTCATTTTTCTTATGATTGGGATGTTATTTTATATTAATCCCATTTTACTTATTATGTTCATATGATGAGAGACCCTATTTCCTCTCATAAATCCATTTCGGAAGTTTTAAGTGGCGCCGTTAGGCTGCCGAGTTTTCGTAAGAGATTTTTCATCTCACTTTTATTCCTGTGAGATTTATGCTACATTTTCCACAATTTAATTTGAGTGGTTTATGTACTGCCCATTATTACACTCATTTTTTAATATAATTCCATTTATGGGTATTTACATATTCATTTTATGACACTTCTTCAATGGGGTGTACTTTTTAAAGGTTACCCAAGTCGGTAATGGAACCTTTCACCCTCCTCATTTTAAAAGACTTCGTTTGTTATGTCTTTTAATTCAGATACTATTATGTTGGGATATGTTATTCTATATCCTGATTGATGTAAATTTTATTTCCAAGTGATGATATTCCCTTTTTATCTCTCATCAACTCATTTTCTGAATTTTTGAAGTGACGCCGTTAGGCTGTCGAATTTTACCAAGGGAACATTTTAACCCAATTTCGATTTCTTTGGGTTCAACATGTAGTTATTGAATATGTCATCTTTTGAATACTTTTGAATGAACTTTTATTGTTTTAAACTTAATATCCAATTATATTGGGTATATTTATATTTGTCACACATAATTTTGATATTGATTTATCCTTAATTTAAGGATACCTTCCTTATAAGGGATTTCATCACATTTTACATCCCTATTGAGACTTCGTTGTTGTTATGCACCAATTCACTCTTATATGGTGTATATACTGTCCTTTGGAATATTATATCATGAATCCATTTATTCTCATGATATTATAATGTTCTGATTAAATGTTATTCCTCAATTATTTTATTCAAGTGTCTCTAATTTTGGTAAAAACCCTTTGACCAAAATACCGCTTTAAATGTTTTAATGACTTGTTATTATTAATATCCATGTTTTCAAAATGGTTTTAAGGATTTATTTATATGGATATTAATGGTTTAAAATGTTAAAAGCTTCAAGGTGGTATGGGACACTTTGATTCAAAATTCTCCTTATTAAATGTTTTAAATGGTTTTGGAAATGGTTTCTTTTTGTATGGATTCATTATTTCAAAATACTAAAATGTTATATTGTGATTGAAATGTGGAAATGTTTTGTTTCCTTTATGCATGTTTTATGTGATACGTTTATGTTATGGTTCTTGGGAATTGTTATGAAAACATGTGGTTCCATGATAAACTAAGGGCGGGTGAGCCCGATATAGCTCTCCAATGCATTGGGTAACGCGAAGGAGTGAAACGTTAAGGTTTATCCGAAGAGATTTAGGGAATATACTGTGATGGGTATTCCAAACGTAACCAAGAGGGTTACTCCCTACGTAAGAATGTTATGAATGCCTCAAGTTACCTTTATGTCTTATGATTTCTATGATTTATTCATGGTTTGATGAGGTATGTTAAAGTGCCTTTGTTTTATGGGTAAAGTATGATTTCATTCTGATGTATATATGAACTCATGTTTCCTTTTCATATTTTTATAACCCTTATTGATCTTTTTATGCTCATCCCATGTTTTTGAAATGTTTTTCACAGGTCAAGGGAAAGGTACATGATGTGATGATAGTGTCAAGGATTTGTCAAGAAAGAATCCATGTTTTTTTTCAATATGTTTCCGTTGATGGGAAGAATGAATACTGTCTTTTATGTAACCACTTTGTTTAAATGTGGAATTTAATGAAAGTTTCATGATCTAATTCTCTAAAACTCTAAACCTGAAAAGATCCTCAATGTGTAATCTTGTAATAACTCATAATTAAGTAAGATTTAAGGCTGGGGCCTTATAGTTGGTATCAAAGGTCGGTTTAGATAACTTTAGAGGTTAGGGTATTCTTTAAGCATAAGTGACATTACCATAATGGTTAGGATTTCAGAAAGAGTCCTAGTTTTAGATAAAGTGAATGAGTAAGTATATCTTAGTGTTTATCTTACTCATTAGTACATGATGGTTTTGTTGATATACTCACACTGACCTTTTTGGTTTTTGTAAATGGCTGGATCTAGCACGCACCAAAGTAATAGTGGATGTGAAGGAAACTGTGACAGTTTTTTGAGCAAGAAACTGAATGATATGGGATATGTAATAAGAACTCTTGTGATTATCCTCAACCAACTATCTGGAGTCATGATTGACCACCTAAACCTTGGATATTTCTCTAAGGCATCATATATGCAAGAAAAAAATCCCTACGGAAGTACAGGTAATAATCATAAAGGTAAGTGTGTTCAAAAGCCTATGTGTCAAAGATGTGGAAAGAAACTCCTAGGAAAATGTTTCAAAGGGACAGAAATATGCTATAGATGTGGAAATGAAGGTCATAAAGCAAGAACCTGCCATGGAAAAAGGAAGCATCCAGTTGACTCGAGGAAAGGGAAAGAAGTTCTTTCTGAGGGATCAATTGAATGTTTTAAATGTGGTGTGCATGGTCATTATGAAAACACATGTCCTATGAATAAGTTTCATGAATGGGGTCACCAAGAGCGTAAAAATGTTCGTTTACCACTACCTAATGCCATTCCGATTGAGGATGAAGAAACTGACATTGACCAATCAAAGGTATATACTATTTCATGACTATTGTTTTCCTATTTTGGAATCTTAGGATATTATTTATGATTTTGTTTGTAGGAAAGAGGTATTTTGGAATAAGTTGGAAAGGAATGGTTAATGGATCATGAAGAATGTTGAATGAGTAAGATGTCAACATATAAGGGCTTCAAGAGTTATGGTGAAATTCTTAAGAGTATTAAGTCTCTTTTGATGAATGGGTTATATTAAAAGACTTTTTATATTATGTGTAACCCTGATGTTTAATATAAGCAAATTTTATTCAAGGAATAGTTATCTTTTCTATTGTGGACATAGTTATAAAGAACCATTTGGGTTTATATGATCCTTACTTTTGAGGTAATTATGGGTTACTATATGTTATGATTGAAGTGAAAGGCATGGGATAAAATTGAGGTTAAATTATGTTATGGTTATTTTTGATGATTTTATCCCTTTTTGGGGAATGATTTGAGAATTATATAGTTTTGGAAAAAGGACAACACGTAGACCGTGTGACTACCCGTCGCGTCGGACAAAGCTGCGGGAATCGAACCCACAATCAAAGTGCAACTGGTATTTATCGCCTGCCACTGGACTACGTGAAGTCCCTGGTTAGTTTGACTGATTCTTTTTAGTTATATGATTTTATGAATTAAGAGTAAGTTGATTTTGGGTTATTTATGAAAATGATTAACCTATCATGGAGGATATGTGATTAGGTTAATTACTTTTCAATACAAGACTTTAGGAGCAACTGATGTTGTTTGGAGATAAATGTTATGATTTAACTTGGAAGACTATGTGAATAAATCCTTCAAATATTTGGGTTTCAATCTTATATTGGTTTACTTTGAAGAATTTTATGGACAAATTGTTTATCGGATGGTCCTCGTTGAACTTTGGGTTTTGTTGGACAAATTTTGGAGATTAAGCATAG
Organism: Viscum album; assembly: GCA_963277665.1. Taxonomy (NCBI): domain Eukaryota; kingdom Viridiplantae; phylum Streptophyta; class Magnoliopsida; order Santalales; family Viscaceae; genus Viscum; species Viscum album. Next base: position 11,441,840 of record OY728158.1, read on the forward strand.
ATTTTCTTTTTAATGGGTTATCCTTTTCTGGATTATCTGACCGTGTACTAACCTTTTTGGTTTTGGTTTTGGTTAAAGCCTAAAGACATGGGATGTATATAATTCTCTTTTGTGGATTAGGTGATTCTCTAGAAGTTTATTATTGTACTCTTAATGCGAACAAGTCTCCCTAAATACTCGTCTTTTGGAAAAAAATATATGAGTTTGATTAAGGAATCTAGTAAAATTTGAAAGTCAACATGATAAATTATTATGTTTCCTTATGAATAAATTTCTCAATAAAAAGTAACTTAAAACAAAAATGTTGTCTATTAACTTTTCCTACTGGGGAATCGAATACCGTTTAACCCATCACAAGTTTGTGATTTTCTTGTGGCTAACTTTCTCCTAAACATGTTTTCTATCACTCTCCATCAGAACATGACCCTAGGTTTTCTCCTCCATGTCCATGTTTTCCTACATGGAGCCCTAGTATGGGTTAACTTGGGTGACCTCTGTGCTTATCTTTCTTTATTTTAAAGTGATTGTTTTACTGAATCTTGTTCTGATGTGGGACTTTCAAGGATGTTTCCAAGCTCAATTTTAAAAATTGCGAGGACGAAATTCCCAAAAGGGGGGAAGGATGTAACACCCCAGGTAAATAAAGAATATGACATTTTCATATTTATCCATATTTGTGAATAAAATATTAATATGACTTTAAAGGGGACGCTATGCTCGATGGCGTACCCAACACGCAACAACGAGTTTTTTGGGAATCTTACGTTGCACTCTAATAATAAAATAATATTATTTTAAATGGTAGTTAACATGTAGTCGTTGTATTGACGGGAATGGATATAAATAACTAAAATATGATTATATATATTCTTAAATGTTTTTACATTTATCCAATAAAGGATAGAGGCTTAAAATACCGAAAGAATTCAATTTTAGGCGTATATGCCCTAGTTTTCACTAAAGGTTCACTTATCACCTTTTGATGGTGAACCATCATTAAATATAGTTTTGTTTACTCTTAAACATTCTTTTGGACCAAATAAAACTCTTATTAAGAACCGGGACATCAAAATTTACTTTTTGTAAATTTTTGGTATCTTTCCGATAAAGTTCATTTTTTAATGAATAGTGTAAAATGTTGTATTTTAATTCAAAACCTCTTTTTAATATAATTTATTTATATGATTATATTATCTTTTTAATTGGTTTTAAAGTGAAATTAGAATATATTTTTACCATTAAATCCAATAGTGGTCGTTGGAATTAATTTCACTTTGAAATCAGACTTAAACCAGTGTCAATCTTTTGATACTTATTGTTTCATAAAAACACGCTATTTGCTCTGACAGCGGGAATTAATTATTAAATTAATTAATGTGACTTATATGATTTGAATTTTGTAAAATATAATTCATTTTTGAATCCGGAATATCAAATATAGCTTAGGGTGAATTTTTGGGATTTTTCTGAAAAACATCAATTTTTGATGAATAGTGACACCACTAAGTGGTACTTATAAAAACTGATTTTTCCTTTTAAATGAAATTTTGCCATCTTTGTGTTTTGAATTTCAAAAATCCGACATACATGGTTTTAATTAAGAAGTAAAATGTGGTTCAATGGGATAAAAATAATTTTTTGGTGAATAGTAACTTATTAAGTTTTTAATCGCGATTAGAGGTAATTAGTGTAGTTTAAGGTAAAAATAATGTTTTAATAATATGAAATAAACATGAAACATGTCCTAACCTCATTGGATGTGTGATGGAGGACCAATACAAGCCACGGGTCAACTTGGGGACCCCATGGAGCCACTTTGGTTGGGAAATGACATAAATAACTTTTTATTTAATGTAAAAGTAAAAATGACACAAGCATGATCTGTTTTACTAAAACAATTTTTAATTGGGGTTATACAAGTCAGATTTTTTATTATAAATATTAATTGGAAATCTAAAAGGATTTCATACATCAGAGTAATTGTTTTATAATTTTTAGACATTAAATAAATTAAATTATTTATGACATCATAATGATGCAGCGATGACATCATTATCTGAAGATTTAAATAAAATGAGAAGATAATGTAAACTCTATGACCTAAACATGTCCAAAACTTATTGGATGGGTGGATTTCGAACCCTTATCACCTTATCCACGAATTATATCAATGTGGGACCTTTTAAAACCGAAACACATTTTCAAATAAAGTAATATTTCTTACATTCCAAAAGTGCCCCTCCTCTCCTCTTATAAAAGGACCCCACCTCTACCTCCTTACCCACACTCCCAAAGCCTTTGGCTCGGCCAACCTCTGCCCATTTTGTCTCTACACTTCCCTATCTTACTCCTTGAAGCATCACTTTGGGCAGAAGTCTTCCCAAGGAAGCCTTTGAGCTCAAACCGAAGGGAGTTACCCGATTTTAAGGTAATGTTTTCACTTGAGTCCTTTTGTTTTATTTTGCTTCTCCAACCCCCTAAACTCTTTTTATTAATTTCTTTTGTAACAAATCCAGTATCATAAATATACTAGGATGTTGTTATAAGAAGTATTAGAGCTACACTTTCACACACCTACATCTAATGGTTAAAGAACATACTTTTTCCGTGGATGGCAAATTTCCGCCTCCCGAAACGATGATTGTTCAACATTCTTTTAACACCTTCAAAGGTGGACATTAAGATGACACTATATTTATATGTGATATATAACGTGTTTATGTTTTCCTTAAGATTCTGTATTTTTCATTTTGGGCATACCTTTATGGTTTCCATTATGGGTAAACACGATATCTTCATTTAAGGAAGTGCGGACTACCGCCCCCTCAAAGTGATGTGATTCGTTAATGCCATACGTGGGACGTATAAAGGATGGATTTAATGTTATTATATATGATGTTATAATGGAATTATTATATACCTCTATATCATTATCATTTCTTTCCATTAATGTATGAGATAGAAATGAAAGTAGCGTTCATGCGTATGTACGGCTTACCGTGTCCATGAACGGTGCATTTCATTTCTTATCCCCAAATGTAATGTACTATTATAAGTACATGTATATAATGGATATATATGATTAATGATACATATAAATGATTAATATAATTCTGGAATTAAAATATACATACCTATCATTTAGTTTTAATTCCATTAATATGACAAAGAAATGAAAGTAGCGTTCATGCGTACGTACGACTTACCGTCTCCATGAACGGTGCATTTCATTTCTTACCTCTAAATGATTATGTAATATTATAAATACATGTATATTCTGGATATATATGATATATATGATATCCAAATCTTGAATATAATTCTGTATATAATGAACATTTGACCACACGAACAACATGTAATTGTAAGAAGTCCAATTTCGACTTAAGAACCAAATATCGACAAAACAAACATTATTAACTTAAATGATTAAATAATGTTTATAACATTAAAATAAGTGATCTAAAAGGAATAATGAACTATAAAAAGGTTCTTAATAAATTTTAAATTAACTCAAGTTTATTATTTAGGACGTTAAAGAACGATCGAGTCAAGTCGGACCCGAGGTAAGGGATCCTACACCTCTCTTTCTTTTTAAGTACACTCTTTTATGTCATTTCTTTTAAGCTCATATTTCTTATGATTGGGATGTTATTTTATATTAATCCCACTGTACTTATTATGTTAATATGATGAGAGACCCTATTTCCTCTCATCAATCCATTTTGGAAGTTTTACGTGGCGCTGTTAGGCTGCCGAGTTTTCGTAAGGGATTTTTCATCTCACTTTTATTCCTGTGAGATTTATGCTACATTTGCCACAATTTAATTGGAGTGGTTTATGTACTGCCCATTATTACACTACTTTTGTAATATAATTCCATTTATGGGTATTTACATATTCATTTTATGACAGTTCTTCAATGGGGTGTACTTTTCGAAGGTTACCCAAGTCGGTAATGGAACCTTTCACCCTCCTCATTTTAAAAGACTTCGTTTTTTATGTCTTTTAATTAACATACTATTATGTTGGGATATGTTCTTCTATATCCTGATTGATGTAAATTTTATTTCCAAGTGATTAGATTCCCTTTTTATCTCTCATCAACTCGTTTTCTGAATTTTTGAAGTGACGCCGTTAGGCTGTCGAATTTTACCAAGGGAACGTTTTAACCCAATTTCGATTTCTTTGGGTTCAACATGTAGTTATTGAATATGTCATCTTTTGAATAGGTGTGAATTACCTTTTATTGTTTTACACATAATATCCAATTATATTGGGTATATTTATATTTGTCACACATAATTTTGATATTGATTTATCCTTAATTTAAGGATACCTTCCTTATAAGGGATTTCATCACATTTTACATCCCTATTGAGACTTCATTGTTGTTATGAACCAATTCACTCTTATATGGTGTATATACTGTCCTTTGGAATATTATATCATGAATCCATTTATTCTCATGATGTTATAAAGTTCTGATTAAATGTTATTCCTCAATTATTGTATTCAAGTGTCTCTAATTTTGGTAAAAACCCTTTGACCAAAATATCGCTTTAAATGTTTTAATGAATTTTTCTTATTAATATCCATGTTTTAAAAATGGTTTTAAGGATTTATTTATATGTATATTAATGGTTTAAAATGGTAAAATATTCAAGGTGGTATGGGACACTTTGATTCAGAACAATTGTTTTACTCTTTTAATAGTGTAATTTAATCTTTTAAAGACATATATGACTCTTTTGAATTTAGGATTTATCGATTCTATTCTTTAAATTTTGATTCTAAACTTTACTCAAATATATTTATAATAATTGTTTTTTAACATTACACATTTCTAGTCACAAACAATCAACTCAAAAAATTAAATAGAGGTTATACATACACTAAAATAGTAATGTACATGATTAGTGATTCATGGATGAATCTACTTCAATACAAATAGTTCCTTATTCTATGAAAACGGTTTTATAGTTTATCACTAGTTGAATTGTATAAAACCTATTCTAAACTATTATAGATTGTACTCTCATCATCAACAGTTTTCTTTAACATTGAATAAGAAAAAAACAATCATCACATATAAAAAACTCTACTTGAATCTATCTAGCCATGTTTTTCAAGTACCAGTAACACAAAATCCATTTATATTTATGATGGAATCAAATTTAACATCTCCATGAAATTTATCAATAGATATTAACAACATATACTTATAAAAGTAACCACACTTTTGGGAAAAAATTACATTATTCACTTAGGATCTTGAATAGAGTTGAACTATGAATCTTCTGAAGAACCACCTTTCACATGGCTGAAAGAACAAGTAGGTTATTCTACAATAATAGTAGATAATGATTTTCATCCATCCACACCTTATAATAATATATACAAAAAATATAATCTCATCACAAATCCACCATAGGAACCCTTAATTAATATTTCTCCACCTGTTGTATCAATAAATAATATTCTATCACCTCTTGAAACATAACTTCATGGTGAACTTCTTCCATATTAAGATAAATTTTTTAACTCTTCCATCATCCTCCACATATCTTCCATCTCATTAAAATATATTCTACATGACATTATACTCAATGAAACACCTATAATATAACCTTTCCCTATATTATAAAATATATAGAAGTTGTTATCATTCAATAACACTATTAACCTCCATTGAAACAAATTAAAATCTAATTAAGAGAATATATAGCTTAAAATATTGCAGTCTACGAACACCACAAAAAACTCACCATAGAATTAGTGCCACCAAATATTCAAGGAAAACACCACTACTTCCAACTCAATAGGCTATGTAGTATAGTTATGTTGATGTGGGCATTACTACTGAGACCCATAGGAGATCACCACTCTCTACAAAATTAGAAAATAACAAAGAACAAGATGAGAAACATCACAGAAGGCCTCAAATATATCTCATTTTTTGGAAACTAAATAAGTGGAGTACTGATATTACTATCTTTTAGGTATTTAAACACAACTTTACATTAATATATCATCATGAAACCTGATCTTTTTTGGTCATAACTATCAAAGTTTCTATAATTCAAAATAAATAAAATATATAAATTTCTTAAAAGCCTATAAGAATAAGAAAAAATTAAGATTCTATAATATTATTGGGATCCATCCAAAACATAACTACCTCAATATTTAAAATATCAACAACTAATCCTTACTAAGATAATAAATGTCCAACTAAATTCACCTCACACATCAATATATTATATTTTAAAAATTTCTATAGAGTTGATGTCATCGAAAGACATCCAGTTGAGTCTTTATATACCTATCATGAACCTCCTTAGATCTAAAATAATGAGAATTTAATCAATGAGAAAAACCATGAACTTATCTAAAAAATCTTGAAACCTAAATTTTATTAATCTCTTGAAAGTAGCATGGGTGTTTGTGAAATAAAAAGGAATGACCATGAAATTTAAGTGTCCATAATTTCATATAAAGGATGTTTTGATATATCATTCTATAGAAACATCTGTAAATGATCTATTGATTTAATATTGATCTTTGAGAACCAGCTAGCTACCTGTAGTTGATTTATTAAATACTTAATCCTAGAGATGGTATAACTTTTCTTCAATGTAACTTTACCATCACCACATTAAACTTATAGTAATTGATGGAAAATAATAAGTTTCCATTAACCTTATTTTTCAAGAACACATGACAAACATAATTGAAAAACTAGGACACATGAACCCCTTTTATGATAAATCATAAATCAGAATCTATATCTCAAGAAAATCAGAGGGATCCATCAAATAAAGAGACACATTTCTTGTTGTATATATGAGACCATGATATCATGTTGATGTTTTAGTACCATAAAAAATTCATGAATGGAATAAGAAAATTCATCATCAACTCTTAGAATCAATACTACCTATATTTCAACTGATCCCAAAATCAAATTTTCTAAAAGGGAAGAAAAAGGCATAAGACACATATAATCTATTCAATGTTTCCACTCACTGAAGGACACTATATGATCAACATAATTATGAAATAAATTAACACTCCTATGGATTCAATAAATAATATATTACAATTAATTCAACAAATATATGTAAAATATAAAATCTATGGTTGTATCTATAGTGTTAAAACTTCTTGGTCAAGTGAAGCTACCTTATCATCATATCACAACCTTTCCACACCTTAATCAATCTATAACAACCACTGATTAGTATCGTCAAAATGAAGGGTTGTGAAAGTATATCCATCTTGAGAACCAAATATTGAATAAATTAAAATGAAATATAAAATGTAAAATCTACCAAAGTAAACAATTCATAAGCTAAGGGGGAATATAATTATATGGTAACTCAAACGGTGTCTATCCTACTTACCTCTATCAACTCCATAGTATGAATCTGACCACAATCTACATCTATGACTTACTATATCTAATGATTTACACCTTTACATCTATTCTTACCCCTATTTACTTGATAATTTTGAATATAAAATTTATTTAATTTTCTAGATCTATCTCTCCTCTATTGTATATTGGCTTACTAAAATAATTTCTGGTAATAAGGACTCAGTGTAAATAATTGTTGTAGTTTCATAGAAAACTGAGAATCTTCCCCCACTTGACCAATGAAAATTGAAAAGGACTATAATTTCTAATGAATATGTCCTCTATAAGAATATAAACCCAATCCGGATCTCCTTGTAGATTCTTGATAACTACTAGATCCTAAGAAAAATGAAGAAGAAAACTATCAAAATCATTATTTCCCTAATTGATGTAAACCTGAATCCATAACTCTTAAGAATAGTATGTATTGATGAGTTCCATATAAATATGATCAAGTTTTTTACATAACCTTATATATTTCCTTAGTATTTTTCATTAACTCAAGATATGATAACAATTTAAATGGGGTGACTAAGTGTAGGAGCACTAGCTGAAATACCTCCTTGCAATTCCATTCCTTAAGCTCCGCATTTAGAAAAATATCAAGAGAATAGAAAAAAATCCTTAAGAGAAATTATAATCTACAACAAAAATCACAATCTTACACTAAATGGTAAGAAACTCAACTAAACTCACTACTATGAATATCAAAGAAAACATCTCAACACTAAATTAGTTAGTAGAATTCTCATAAGATATCTCTTACTCATCACGTTCTCAAAGAAATAGAATCCAGTACTAATGAGTATCTCTAATAAAAAAACAAACAACTAAATTTATTAAATTCTGAATCCTTACATGGATTAGACTAAAATATTTCTAAATCTCTTAAAAACACCTCTCTTTCTACTGATCAAAAATAGCCCCCTTAAACTTTAGTAAGCATTGACAGTAAATCTCCTACAGTTCCTTCCTATAAGAATCCTTCTCCTCAGTATCAACCTTCCTATGATCCCCTATAGTATCCTACCATATGTCTCCCACCCTAACAACCCAAGTAAGCCTTCCATTAATTGTCTATATAAATGCAACAATATCTCCTAAACTCAAGGTTTTGAATTCTTTAAGTTCATTTTTTATTTTCATAAATATCCCCTTAATTCAAATGAAGTAATAATAATTATGATGAATTTACCTCACCAATATATTTATCACATAATAAGTATCATTTAAAATTAAAATGTTCAGTAAGATTAAGGTCCTTGCATTAGATTACAAAGAATTTAAACATCATTTCAAGAACGATCTACTTTTCCTATATCACGTACTATATTCAATGAATATAAAAAGTAATAGTGCAACTATACACTAAATCACATGAAGTCTTTCTCATCGAATCTACATAAAAATATAGTTACATAAGAATCAAAATAATATTGATATAAAGGTACCCTATACCTTATTTCCTATCAAACTAGTCTCTCTTAGATGCTAATAACATATGCATTCAGTCTTAAATCTCTTTCATATCCACATAACTACATATCACATAATAAAATGACAACCATATAACATTTCCTCCTAAAAGTATAAAAATTTTAATACTCTATTTCCACCAAACTTCCTCCTCATCACCACACCACAACACAAAATAACCTGAAAAATTCACAGCCAATACTATATAAAGAAGAGATAGTAGGGGAAGGAGGAGTATTATCTATTCATATCACATCCACCCTAAATGTTGAGGGTACACTAATAATCCATGACCTCATATGGGCGGCAGTAAAATTACCATACTTGGGTGGTGGTGTGTAAGAAATAATAAAAAATACAATGAAAATTTAATGGCGCACAATCCCAACCTATGGGTAAACTCTATAATATAACACCTCTATAATAACATCCAATATTACGCTACTTCCACTGAACAACTACATTTAATTCGACCTCTATAAAAAACCAACCCAAAAAAACCACATAAGAATAAATCTTATTCACCCCATTTCATATTCATCTTTTAATTTCACTTTATAAATTTATAAAGTACATTATTTCTTTATAATAGATTTATTTATAGATACAATAATTACATGTATCCAATCCCACTTCACCATTTAATACTCCCTTTAACACATATCAAAATTTCACCACTTAATTTATTATTTTTAACTAATTGTTTATATCTTCACAACCCCTTACCATATTTTATTTCATCCATTTTAAAATAAATTTATATTCCTAGTAAATTATTTCACACTACTATACCAACATCTTTATACCCCTATAACCATATCCAAACATCCATCTACTCCTACATTTACATATTAATCTAAAAACATTAAATCATCCAAAAATATTTCAATAAAAATCTCAGTAATATAGCAGTTCTATAATATGGAACATGCCATATTTAAAATAGAAATATTATTTTCAAATTTACTCTTTATCAGGAACAAAGAAGAAAACAAAAATAAAAGAAAAAAATTCAAGATTTGCATGACATTACCTCACAACCATCATTAAATTATTTCTTCATTTTAAATATTATTCAAACATGTCAATATCAATATGAATCAAAAATTGAATTCAATTTAAAAAATAAAAAGAATTAATAGGTAATAATGTAAATAGTAATAGAAAAAAGTAAATCATGTTTGATACATCTTTTTAATTTTTTTTTATTATCTATATTATTTATAAATTCAACAATTCAAACTAAACTCATGGAAAAAAGATAATAAAATCATGGAAATTAAAAAATTATATCATATATAAAGGAGGTAAGGACCATAAACCAACCAATGCCTCAACAACTACATCACTTGAACGAAAAGAGAACTAATAATCAAACACCAATGAACACATGAGAATCATTTAATAAACTATGAAACATAATCCGCCATCAACTCCATAACCAAATATCACAAAAAACATCTAAAAAATCCACCTCATGAAAAAATAAGAAGATATTAATGACTAAATGTTAGAGATAAGGGTAAATTCAATCCTGAGGGATCAATCATGTGAGGATATGGATTAGGATCCACCATGGGATGGATAATGAACACATAAAATTTACTAAAACACAAATAAGGTTTCAGTAAATCCAAAGAGTATATAAATATTTTTAGGTATATCCAAATAATACTAAAAGAGTAGAAATATAATACCACAACATGGATGAAGGAATCATAGAGCAGTGAGGTTGGTTCAATGATACCTATAGGAAATAAGTAAATAATACACATAATATTAATGTTTAAAAATCACTCAAATATATTAAAAATAAATATCCTGGATCAATTATAATTATTACATGACAATGCTTGAACACCCAAATACCACACTATAATCTTAAAAATTCTTAACTTGAACTTGATAACCCCTTGAAAATATGAAAATGTAATGATGGATGTCATGACACATCTAACTCAAAGAGGGATACATTAAAACATCATGGATATGGCCTTAATAGTGAAATTAAACTCTTCTTTATCTTAGTTATAAGCACTATGATTAAAATTAAAAACACATCCATCCAAAGAAACCAAAAAAACTCATGAACCATACCTAACTACATAATATGATGGATAAAATTTAAACAAAACAATCAAAATAAAAACCAAGACAAAATTTATATCCTAGATCTAGTAAACAACAAATAATGGAACAACAAACTATGTCATAGTGTGATCTATGCTTCTAGCCAAAATCATTCTTTAATCCCACCATATTTCTCTAATAGCATCTCTAATATCCCCATCTCACCCAAATTAAAATGTGTTGGACTAGGATAAATCTATTCCCTTAAAACATCAATATAATTTTGTTTATGATCTTATAATTATGTTGTGGGGATGATTATTATACTCACCCATGTAGTCATACTGATTCTTGTATCATGTTCTTTCATATTTTTCCTCCCCTTATCGGTACTTTGATATCACCATTTATTTTATTTATATTCCCATTGTGACCAGTTGTATTAAATAGATTATGAAATTCTATATGAGGAATTTGATGAAGAAATTAAGTATTGTGTAGTGTTTTATGGATAACAATGTTTTATGAACATAAATGTCCAAGATACTAAACATTATGATTTTGGAATATTTATTAATATATATATTTTTATTAATAATGATATATAATTTTTATAAGACATGTATGGGTCAATATATTATGAGTATAATCCAATAATACCATAATTAACATACTCATGGATAATAAATATACCCTAAGATAATATATACCAAAGGTACATATTAAAATCACATCACATATTTTTATTCTAATATTTAACCTTATATTCTTCTTCAAAAATAATTCATTTTATTCCTTTATTTATTCTAAAAATATCTTTCATATTTCTTATGTTTTTTATTTATTTTATAAAAAACTTGAAGTTATTATTTTTATAGGATACCATAAGAAAGAATATTTTATGATTCTTTCTTTTTTCTTAACAAGTATCTATCGTACTATTCAAAATTATGTTATATATATATTTCTTGTGAAAACAACATTTATTTCATATTATGTTATAATATTATATTTTAGGAAAAGAAAGAAACATTTATTATATATTTTTAGTATATAATAATCAAGTTATACAATATCAAAACACATGGATGACATACAATGAACATTAAAACAAAAGTTGTAATGAAGTGTGTAAGAAATGTATAGAGTAGAGATAACCAAGTTACTCCACAAAAAAACAACCTTGATCATATATTCAATAAATTTTCTCCTAGAGTTTTTTTGAAACTTTTAATTATTATATGTTATATAAAAATTATTTTATATATTCAAATATTCATTTATCTCTTTTTATAGTATATTCAAAATGGGTAGGATATAATGATTTGAGTATAGATTTGTCACGATCCCCTCATTAAAAAGGTACCCATCCTAGGTTTGTAATAGGGAAAGGGAGATAGGGGCCCATCAATCTCACCTTCTATAGGACTTGAGTTGGTGAACTGCGTTGAGGGTATTAAAATATCACACATGGAAGACATTAACCTCAATAAATAGAATAGTATTTGGAGATAGGGTATCAACCACCAAGAAACTCTACAACATAGTATAAAATAAAGTAAATAAAACATTACTATAATGAATGTTAAAAGTAAGAAAAAAAATAAAAGAAACTCCAAAATCTAATCCAACTACCAACTCCATCCAAGATTCCTAAACAAAAGCTTCAGCACCAATGATGTAAACTTCAAACACTAGAAAGCTATAGCAGGGTGATAAATTAGGCGTACTCACTGGTGTATTAATATATCTATGGTGAATTAAATATACATCGTTTTTTTATAATGGTGTCCAAATGAAACACCATTGTGAAGTTATAATGGTATCTTGAGCTTAAAAAAACCATTAATGAAACTAAAGGTTTCCAAAACACTAGGAAACTGAGATGAACACCAATGTACAGAAGATAGAGTAGACAACCGATAAGAGAAAAATGGGAAAACCCTAACATTAAAAGATTTGTATTCCATAGAAGAGAAGGGTTACCGTAGATGGTAGAGATGTAGCTGGATGGTTTCATTAATGAAGAGAAATGGAGAAGTAAGGATGTCATCGGAGAAGAAGAGAACCACTGGAGATTGGTCTGCTATGTATGGAAACGAGGGGAGGAAGAAAACATGCAGGATGAGAAAAAATCGAATAAGATCCGAAAATCCAGATGAGATACCAGTCGAGTCAGAGACTGAGAGGGAAAGGAAAAAGTGCATAAGAGAGATCAATGGTAGAGATGATGTCAAGAAGGACCCGACAACTGGGATTGAGTTTTAGTAGAAAATATGCTTCCCATATTGAATCCAAAACAAGGGAGGCTCATAGTATATAACCCTGAGCGCTGTGTGGATTGTAAAGAACAACAAAATGAGAATACACAACTCGATTATGATATAATCTCTCAACCATGACTCCCTTTTATAAGAGATCTTAACCTATTAATCATTCTGTATTTTTGATGTGGGATTCTGGTTCTCATTTTCTAGCGTAGAACATTCTTCCTTTCTGATGTGGGATCTTGTTTCAAGTATGTGTCTTTGAAAGACTATAAAATATAAACAATAATACCAATATATATGAAACTTAAAACAAGGATTAAACGTATAAGAAATAGTTGAAAACAAGAATAATTTCATAAAAAATGATGATAAAAAATAATTTAGAAGCTTTCAAAACAACCTATTTGAAACTTAAAAATGTTTTAAGTACGTGACTTTTAAAGTCTATAAAATATAAAATAAAAGACCAATATAAATTAAACTTAATACATGGGTTAAACATATAACAAATAGTTGGAAATAAAAATAATTTTGTAAAAAATGTTGATGGAAAATAATTGGTAAGTTTTCAAAGACACCTACATGAAACTAAAAAAAGTTTCATGCATGTGACTTTGAAAGCCTATAAAATATAAAATATAAAACCGAAATGAATGAAACTTAAAAAATGGATTAAACATATAAGAAATAGTTGAAAATAAAAAGAATTTCTTAAAAAATGTTGGTGAAAAATAATTTATAAGCTTTCAAAGACACCTACTTGAAACTTAAAAATGTTTCATGTACGTAACTTTGAAGGCCTATAAAATATAAACTATATGATCAATATAAATGAAACAAAAAACAAGGATTAAACATATAATAATTTTTTTAAATATTTAATTATTAATAATAATTAATTATATAATAGTTAATTATTTAATTATTAATTTTCAATAATTAATTATATAATACTTAACAAATTAATTAGTAATATATTGACTTTTAATAATTTAAATTTAATAATTATAATTCAAAATTATAATTTATAATTATATTAATAATTAACTAATTATCTATTATATAATTAATAATTATATTACCAATTAACTAATTAATTCTTATATAATAATTTTTAAAAAATACTAATTAATAATTATAATGAATAATTATAATTTATAATTATATTACTAAATATCTAATTATAAAAAGGGTCTCAACTATATCTTTCTAAAAAAATTATCTAATTAAATATTATATAATTAATAATTATATTACTAATTATCTAATTAGTTATTATATAATTAATGATTTATAATTACTAATTAACTAATTACAAATTAAATAATTAATTTTTATATTACTAATTAACTAATTAATTTTTATATAATTAATAATTATATTACTAAGTAACTAATTAATTATTAAATAATTAATAATTATATTACAAATCAATTATTATATAATTAATTATTAATATTTAATAATTTACTAACTAATTATTATACAATTAATTGTTATATAATTAATAATTATATTAATAATTAATAATTAATCATTTATAATTAATAATTATAATGAATAATTATAATGAATAATTATAATGAATAATTATAAAGAATAATTATATTACCAATTAACTAATTAATTATTATATAATAATTTTTAATAATTACCAATTAATAATTATAATGAATTATTATATTAATAATTAACTAATTAACTAATTAATTATTACATAATAATTTTTAGTAAATACTAATTAATAATAATAACTAATAATTATAATTTATAATTATGTTACTAGATAACTAATTATAAAAAGGAACTCGACTCTATCTTTCTCAAAAAAAATTAATTAACTATTATATATTTAATAATTATATTACTAATTAAATAATTAGTTATCATATAATTAACGATTAATAATTACTAATTAACTAATTAAAAATTAACTAATTAATAATTATATTACTAATTAACTAATTAATTATTATATAATTAATAATTATATTTCTAAGTAACTAATTAATTATTAAATAATTAATAATTATATTACTAATTAACTAATTACTTATTATATAATTAATTATTAATAGTTAGTAATTAACTAACTAATTATTATACAATTAATAGTTATATAATTAGTAATTAAATTACTAATTAATAATTAATAATTAATTACTAATAATTAGTAATTATAATAAATTATTATAATAAATAATTATAATGAATAATTATAAATAATAATTAAAATGAATAATAATAATTTATAATTATATCACTAATTAACTAATTAACTATTATATAATTAAAAATTATATTACTAATTATTAATTATAAAGATTAAATATAATTTACAATTATATTACTGATTAACTAATTAACTATTATATAATTAATAATTATATTACTAATTAAATAGTTAATTATTATATAATTAACTATTAATATCATTAATTAAATTATTTATTATATGTTTAATCCATGTTTTATGTTTCATTTATATTGTTCCAATAGTTTATATTTTATTGGCTTTCAAAGGTATGTACATGAAACATTTTTAAGTTTCAAGTAGTTGTCTTCAAAAGCATATACATTATTTTTTCAACAACATTTTTTATGAAATTATTTTTATTTTCAAATATTTGTTATTTTTTTGTCCATGTTTTAAGTTTCATTTATATCAGCCTAATAGTTTATATTTTATAGGATTTCAAATTCACGTACTTGAAACATTTTTAAGTTTCATGTAGGTGTCTTTGAAAACTTATAAATTATTTTCCATCAACAGTTTTTATAAAGTTCTTTTTATTTTCAACTATTTGTTATATGTATAATCTATGTATTAAGTTTCATTTATATTGGTCTTGTAGTTTATATTTTATAGGATTTAAAAGTCACATACTTGAATCATTTTTAAGTTTCTAGCTAATGGTTTTGAAAGCTTATAAATTATTTTTATCTTCATTTTTTATAAAATTATTTGTTATTTTCAACTATTCATTATATATTTAATCCTTGTTTTATGTTTCATTTATATTGGTCTTATAGTTTATATTTTATAGTCTTTCAAAGTCATGTACTTGAAAGAGAATCTCACATCAGAAATGCAGAATGTTCTGCATAGGAAAGGGAGGACCAGAATCCCATATCGGAAACGCAGAATGATTTCTAGGGTAAGATCTCTTATAAAAGGGAGCCTTGGGTGAGAGCTTCTGTCAGAATCAGAACAGTTGTAATGATAGTGCTGTTAGATTTTAAATAGTAGATAAATTCTACTGAAGAATTTTGTTTATATATATATATATAAACAAAACAAAACCAAATAAAGATAATAGTTTTTTAAATACAAAAAATAAGATTTTGTTTTGTTTGTTTTGTTTCTTTTAGAGCGTATTTTTTTTTAAAAAATTAACCTAACCATTTTTTTAAAAATATTTTTTTAAAAAAACCTATTAAAATAAAATCCCACACAACACACACTAAGGGTCCCCTTCAATGTGTGGTGAGTTTCGGTCATATAGAGGCTTTCATAAAATCCTAAATTTTGAATATCAAAATAAAATAAAGTAAAACCAAAATAAAAAATAAAATGATATGTATAATAAATTACTTTTTAAACAAAATTGAATTGAATTAAATATTATACAATTGTAATTTATCAAAACAAAAGAATAAAACAAAGAGTTAAAACCCAATTACAAACAATCTCCACCTTTTTGTAAATTATAAAACATAATATTTATTAAATTTTCAAATAACTAAAAAAGAAAATTATTAAATATTCTAAAACTTTCTCCCCCATTTTTAAATTTATCATAATGTACATTATCATAAAGACAAAAAATTGTTATTTTTTAATAAGACAAATTTTAAGCATTAATATCTAATTATAATTTAAGAAATTTAGAAAATAATAATGAGATATAGAACTAAAAAAAGATAAATAGAAATATGTATTGTTCAAATAACAGTGTTACTTAATATAAAGTAATGAGATTAAAATAAAAAACTTTCAATTAGAGAATAAAAAAAAAATATGAATTGGTTTTTGAAAACCATAATTATATAAAGAAATAGTTAATCATTCAACATGCTAATTCAAAATTCATTTTTTCAAATTTAACAGAATTCAAGGGTTTAATAAAAATAACAGCTAACCGTTTCTCAGTTAGAATAAATTCTAAACATATATCACCTTTATCAACATGATCTCTTAGAAAATGAAATCTAACATCAATGGGTTTAGTTCTTAAATGTTGAGGAAGATTTTTAGAAATAGAAACAACATTAGTGTTATCATAGAAAATAGGAATTTTATCAAAATTAAAAATGAAATAATATAAAGTTTGTTTTATCCAAATACTTTATGGATAAAAACTATAAGTAACAAAATTCTCAGGCTCAACTATTGACATTTATACTGAAAGTTATTTTTTTATAAATCAAGGAAATTAAAATTTTTCCCAGAAAATGACACATACCAGAAGAGTTTTTCTTATCAAGTCTACAGCCTCCAAAGTCAGAGTCGAAGTAAGATAGTAAATCACAGAAATTATCATTGGAATAAAACAATCGAATACTTAATATTCATTTGATATACCTAATAAATATTTTAATATCCTTAAGATGAATTTATTTGGGGTTAGACTGATATCTAGCACAAATGTAGACAAAAAACATAATATCTATCCTTGAGGAAATAAGATACAAAAGACTTCCTATCATGCCTCTATAAATATTTTCTTATAAATATTTTCTAGATTCACCTACTTCCAATATATACTTTGTGCTCATAGGAGTTCTCATAGTTTTATTATAATCAAGTCCAAAATTTTTAGAATGTTCTTTGGCATACTTATACTGATTTAAGAAAATTACATTTTTTAGAATAATTTGTAAACCAATATTTTTTTTAATTCGCCCATTAGAATCCTGTAAAATTTCTTTTTTATTAATTTTAAAATTTATTACCTAATTTATCATTTTTAGAACCAAATAGGATATAATAAAAATAAATCAACATTAGAAAAATATCATTTGAAACCCTTTTTCTGATCAAGGTTGTATCAAACATACCTTTAACAAATGCATTTTGAATTAAAAACTGAGTTAATATTTTATACCAAACTCAAGGAGATTGTTTAAGACCATAAAGTTATTTAGAATGTTTGAAAACATGATTTGGAGATTCATTGTTTTCATATCTCGGTTGTTTTTTAACATATACCTCTTCTGAAATGACACTATTTAATAATTCACTTTTTACATTAATTTGAAAAAGATTACAATTTTTAAAACTTGAAAAGTCTAATAAAATCTGAATGAATTTATATCTTGAAACTGGAGAAAATGAATCCTCAAAATCAATACCTTCTTCTTGAAGATATCCTTGGGTAATTAATCATGCCTTATTTTTAACAATATTACCATATTCGTCCATTTTATTTCAAAAAATCCATTTAGTTCCTATAAACATTTAATCTTTAGGAAACTCATCTAAATTCCATACTTTATTTCTATCAAAATATTCAAGTACATCATTTATAGTTTTAACCCAATTAGAATCATTCAAAGCATATTTGATAATAACCAGAACAAAATCTGCTACAAAAGAAGAATTTTATAAAAACATTAAAACAAAATGTTTAGTTCTAATTCTAGATTCAACATTTCCTATAACATTTTCCATAGAATGATATTTGTAAGTTTTCTATATTAAAGGATCATAATGAGATAAGACCTTCTCCCCTCAATAGATACATCATTACTTTCAGGTTTATCTTCATCAAAATTAAATTCTTTAAATTCATCAGTATTATCTATAGAATCATTACATTGTTTATCATTATTTTCAAGGAATTTAACATGCATAGATTCTTCCATTGTCATAGTTCTTCTATTATACACCCTATAAGTCTTAATATTATTAGAGTATCCCAAAAATATATTCTTATCACTTTTTAATCAAACTTTTCCAAATTATCTTTAGTATTTAAAATATAGATAGTACAACATTTTTTTAATTTTTTTGGGTTTTTTTTTCTTAAAATGTTCATATAGAGTTTTCATTATAAAATGACTGATATAAAATCTTTTTAAGATATATGAAGTAGTGTTACCAGATTCATCCCAAAAATATTTTGGAAAATTGGCATCATTAAGCATTGTTCTTACCATTTATTGAATACTTTGATTTTTCCTCTCTACAACAACATTATATTGTAGTGTTCTAATGGGATAAAAATAAAGAAAATATCCATTACATTCATAAATTTTTTCAAATTAATTGTTTACAAACTCTCCTCCTTTGTCACTTCTTATATAAGAAATTAAGTGACGTTTTTAATTTTCTTACAGAAATTAATAAATTTTCTTAATGTTTCCTTTTTATGTGATAAGAAAATAGTTCATGTAAGTATACTGTAATAATAAAAAATTACAAAAAACATATCTTTTAGAACCTAAACTAGCAGTTCTCATGGGACCAAAAATATCAAGGTGTTGTAGTTATAAGCATACAACAATATTGACCATATTAAAAGATCTGGAATATTATTTGAGTTTCTAACCTTTAAGATAAGAATCACATATTTAATACTATCATGAATTGAACTTTGGATGTTCTATGACCTATTCATGTGTAACCATATTGTACAACTATTGAAGATGGACATGTCCCAACCTCTTATAGGATAGAATGTTAATTGTGTCTACATTATTTAATAATTTTACATTCAACTTGGTCCATTCTAAAAAATCAATGGAATATATATTCTATTTTCAATTAGCATAAAATAAAACTTTACCATATTTATAAACAAGACATTTATTATCTTTAAATTTAACATACATGCCATTATCACAAAGTAGTGATACACTAAATAAGTTATGTTTTAATCCTTATACAAAGAGTACTTTAGAAATAATAATATAATTTAATATACCAACTTCTCCATAACCTTTAACCATTCAAATAGATTTTTCACTAATAGTGACTATACCTCACTTACAAGAGTTAAAATATAATAAATTATAAATTTCACCATTCAGGTTCCTGGATCACCCACTGTCCAGGTACCATTTGACTTCAAAATTAATTAGGCATGTTTGATAAAAAACAAATTAGGTGGATGATTGTTTTGGTACCCAGAATAGTTTGGGTCCAAATGGATTAGTATAAAAAGATTCAGGAATCTATAACGATGTGAGAATTTTATTGTACAATATTTTGGAAGACATGTTTTTAGAAATGAAATTCATTGTATGATCTAAATACTGAGTAAAGTTCAATGAACATTATTTTTAATAATTCCATTTCTTGTTATTAAAGAAGGTAACATTCAAAACATTTCCATTACTTCTTTTAAAAAGTGAAGTTCTATACATATGAGGAACCTAATTATTTTATAAAAAAACCTTTTTATCATATTTGGGTTTTTATTAATTTTTCTTGGCCTCAAACAAAGAGAGATAATGTTTCCCCAAAACTAGTGATTTCCTTTTAAGGATTTTTATCCTCCATATGAAAAACTTAAATATTATCAAATATTTTTGTATTTGAACATAATCCAGAATTTTTTAGTTTCTTATTTTCATTTTTAAGATTTATTCTTTCCTTTTCAAATTTATCTAAATCATCACAGAATAATTTAAATCTTATGTGTTGAAATTAATCATTTTTGGGAAAGAAATAATTTATTTTAGCATTCTCATATTTAAATTTTATCAATGAAAATTCTAATTTTTTTTGTTATGTTTTACTTAAAATAGAATCATTTATTTTTTTATTTTATTCTTTAATATTCTTATTTTCTCTTTTAATTCCCTGTACAGTTTAGCCATTTTGAATATGTCACTTTTAAATTTATCATTTTGAGAATTTAATTGTTTAACTTTATTTTTAATATCAGTTTCATATCCATAACAATAGTCATTGTCATAATGTTCCTCATTTACAATAGAATCTATCAAAAATAATTTTGCATATTCTTTTTCACTATCAGAACCAACAAGACTTGAGTCTGACTCTTAAATTTAGCTCCATCCATCATGATAATATTTAGTTTTTTCCTTATTGTATTTTCTATAATTTTCTTCTTGTTTTAACTTAGTAAAATTTTATTTTATAATCCCCTTTTTCTGTACTAGTAACATGTTAATTATGAAGCATTATATTTACTGATCTTACCTCTTTTACTACTTCTTTTTTCATCCTTTAGATAATATATTATATGAAGATTATTGAAGCCTCTCATACCCTTCATTTACTTGTAAACATATTTAGTGAAATTTTCAATTTCATCCTTCTCACTTTTCTATAACTCATAATTAAACGACTTAGCGATAACTTTTACATTTGATTTAAATGCTATACATTTTCTCTTATCATGATCATCAATATTATCATTCTTCATTTACATATCGTATTTTAGTAATGATCCTATCAACTCATCTAAACAGTATTAAGTGAAATAATTAATTTCTTCAATATCTACTTTCTTGGAATGCCATATTTTGGATATATATAATAATATTATTTTAATGAGGGATTCATTATTCATGGTTTCTCTTAGAGAAACCATGTTGTTGACAGTCTTTGTGAATCTATTGTACATCATGTTTATACTCTATTGTTATGTTATCTTGAACTCTTGAAATTAAGCTCGATGTATACCTAACTTTGTTTTACATAACTTTTCAGTAGCTTGGTGAGTGACTTTTAAAGTCTTCCAAATATCAGAAGCAGTATCACAAGATAATATATGACTATACATATTTATACTTAATGAAAAATATAATTGTAATGACCTGACCCCTCCATACTGGAGTCAGTTCATTACTTGTTATATGGGCATGTTTAGGAGGAATGAAATCAAAAAGTAATGATCAGTTTAATAGTCTTGAAAAAACTAGAAACATATATGTAACTCAAACTATATTGTAAAAGGTTACAAAAGTAAAAAACACAACAAAATCTAAAAATTGCATCCACAAAAACTCAATAAATGATCTCCTCTTCATCACCTGTTAAAGGTAAATAAATGAAAGGGGTGAGATCAAATGCTCATTAAGGGTTACAAATAGCAGAAGAATGAATCATTAATAACTGAATCATAAACAATTTTCATAGTCAATATGGCCTGGTGAATAAATGAATTAATAAAATGAGATTGAAACTGCATGCATAGATTTTTTCATAGTGAAAACCTCAGGGATAGTAATAATTAATAATAAATAAATAGAATTCTTATTAATTGGACATCATGTATCTAGAACATGATACCATAATACTGTAAAAACGGTTTAGTTCTGTGGGTAGAAACACGTCTGATTTTTGGAAACAAACTCGAAGGGTTTGTCGCCAACTAATTTGTCTCATGAGACCTGTCGATGCATAGAGGGGATATAGCAGGACCTACCAGCCACTAAATGTCCAAATCATTCTTTATAAATTTATTTAATTCAAGTTCAATCTGCCTTCTCAATATCCATATAGTGTAGAGAATACGAATTTATCAATATTTCCATAGTTAAAACATCTTTCCAAATTAACATCGTATTTGAAATGGTATAAAACTTATGAAAATCGTAATATCCATGCTAAAAGAAAATGGATATTTACTAGAATTATAATTTAAAATGAAATATGATCTCAAATGGGTAGTAGATACACCACATAAGAAATATTAGGTGCACAATACCAAGTAGGTCACAATGAAATGGAAATTCAGACAAAGTCACTTACCATATTGTAATCAATTGAATCGTATGAGAAAAAGTCAATAATCACTAAATTAATAACATAATTCCATGAATATAAATATAATAATGATATTATATATCAAATGGTAGTAAAAATATACCACATACAAGAAATAAGTGGCAAACAATGGAAATCTCACAGAATTTAAAGTTAGATGAGAAACCCCTTACCTTAGGCTCGAGTGTGTTCTTTGTTTGTGTTAATAACCTGAGTAATAAAATTTATATTCATTACCTAATACTTCCATAACCTCCTATACATTTAATTGATTTAGTGTAACCTTATCAGGTTCATTCATGACCCCTTTTATTGGTTTAATAGGTTCTATTTTATTGTTTTGGAAGCATTTTTTCCTTGGTTTTCATGATCCGTTTACTTGTATTCATGAATGATATTTCATTGGAAATGTGGTTAAACATTAAGAATAGTTAATATATATTATTATTGACATTAAATAGATATAAAGGATCTTATAATGATTATGGTTTAAATACTTTAGGATGAATCATTAGTTAAGAGTTATTGATAAACACTTGGATTTAGATTGGTGGTTCTATGCATAATGAACTCGTTTTGTATTATTATTCCATATTATGAGTGCATAGAGATTATAGAACATTAATCTGATGAAATAAATATATTATGATCTGGTTAAACCATAAAAATGGTTTCCTTACTAAAATTAAATATGGTAACGAAAATTGAGAACCCGTCGTCCCTAAATGTGACAAATTAACACATCTCGGATGGTGTTTTCGATTTTTAGTATAAGAGGAGAGGGAAAGAGAGATGATGATGAAATATTTAATTATAATAATATAATTGCAGTTCATTTAAGGTAATGTAATTATCATAGCTTTTGGATGAGGTGAGATGAGTAAATAAGTATAAAATAAATGAACTAAAAATAAAAGAAAAATTGAGAAATCTCTCATGAAAATTCGGAAGCCTAACGACGCCACTTAAAATTTCATAAAATAGTTTGATTAGAGAAAGAGGGTATCTAATAACTCATAAATAATATGGGTAGTAATGGGAATATATAATTACATATCCCAACATAATCCAATTGAAAATAAAACAGAAAACATAAATGAAAGCTTTAAGAAAAGAGACAGGTGATTGATTCTCTTACCTTATAGAGTAACTCTAAAAACATGATGGTTGGGATATTTGGGGTTGTAGGACACCATGGGAGGACTCCAAGTGAGGTAATAATACTAGATATTTGAGGATAATGAGTTTTTAATGAAATAAAATGAAGGGGGTGAGTGGGTATTTATAGTAATTAAGAGGGAGTTTTTTATTAATTAAAAGGGACACCTCATTAGTGGTTTTTGCAAAGCCATGGGATTTACCATGGTATTTTCCCATGTTTTTAGCCACCTGGGACACCAAATTTTATATGTTACTATACAAAAGTCGACCAGAATTTTTTACTAATTATTATATCATTATGATGTCATTAAACTACCGAAAAATCAGAACTGTATTTTTATTATTCACGAAAAATTCAAGTATTTTAGAAAAATCCCAAAACATTACCCTATAAATTTTTTGACATGTAGAATTAAAAAATAAACTCCATGTTTTGAAAATAATTTTCTTAGTATTTTTAATTTAATTTTTAAATAAAATCATACTTCATTAAAAAATAACAGTTTTTAATGTATAATTAGCTATATATAACATTGAAAAATTAATTAAGATCTCATTATCCAATTACCTTAAGAAAATAAAATATTATCATTATTTAATATTCATAAGGGTCATATTACTATTCATATTACTATTCATAAGGGTATGCTACTATTCATCAAAAAATCAAGTTGGTTCTATTATACTCTAAATGACTTATTGGTCACAACTCTATATGACGATTTTTTAAAATTCAAAACATAGAAGTGGAAAATTTATGTTTAATGGAAAGGTTATGACTATGTCTTAAATAACCAAGTGTTGTTTCAAAGGAACACAATGCTTTATTAAATATAGGTTATGAATATAATATATTTAAGAGAATCATACCATAAAATGTTTTGGGTGTTATAATAATAAATTCATAACATTGCAATTTAAAACAAATTTAACATCCTTATTACGAGTAAGAGTTTCAAATTCAACATTAGGTAAATTATAAGTTTTAGACCTAATACCCCAATATTCAAGACCAATTTGTTCAAGTAATACCACTATCTCATCTTTCTAGTAGACATAATCACTTCTATTGAAGTGAGGTGGTCTGATAGGATTCAACATCTCAAATTCTTAATAAGCCATAACTAGAAGTGGATATTTTCTTTAGATGTTTTAGTCCAGGATAATGGTTAGTTTAGAATTATATAATGAAAATAATTAAAACCAAATAATTAATCAGGATCCACTCACTGATACAGATTGTTAGTGCTCTTAGTATGGAAGAGATGACTAGAGGGGGGGGGGGGGGGGTGAATAGTCTTTTTTGATTTATTGTTGAAAATAAAAATTTATTAGAGTGATATTTGTGTTAAAAGATGCAGTGGAAAGAAAATAGTTAATATAGGTGATTTTTATAGAGGTTCCAATCTCAATATCCAATTCTTATCTTCAATCTCCTATACTCCTCAAGGAGACTAGTATGCACTATATCTTTACTTTTGACTCAGAGTAATAATGCGATTACAATAATTATAGACATACATTTTCACCTGGTGGTATAACCCCACATACCCTTTTCACCCAAAGGTATAACTCATGACTTTATAATGAGTCACAGCCTTCTCACCTTATTTTTAAGAGGAATAGCCCAACCTTTTTTTGGATGGGAGGAATAACCCAATGATAGTTTTTGGATGGGAAAATATTAAAACAAACTTTAGAATACAAACAAAATATTGGAAGAATTACATCAGAGAAAAACAATACCATAAAAATGAAATAGAAACTTTATTAGATAAAGAATAAGTTTGATGCAACTCTTATTCCTTGATCACAAAAGCTATGGAAGATGTAAATGAAAATGATCTTGTATGATTGCGGAAAAATGACAATCAATTGAGGAAGTTCTCTTTGAATTAGTTGAGAGTATTAAGAAATGTATGATCATATTCTCATTGAATGAATTGTTGAATATGAAAATATCATTTTATCTACATAGGTATATTTTTTTACTCTTAAATAATTCTACAGAACAATTAAATTAGATTAATATAAGAGTGTGTCATTATCGAACCTATGCATGACACTTGTTAGTGAATAACCAAAATAATAAGACAATTACATTAATTCTGGTAAATTCTTTTGGGACATAAAACATAGTTATAAAAAATATTGTTAATGAAATATTAAAATGATTGTTTTATATATTGCAATTAATATTTATTAAAAAACAAAAAATTAAAATTAAGTGAAATAATAATAAAATTATATATATAAGACATGCAATAGAATAGTTTAAAAAAATAGAGCATCATAAATAATAATCTTCATGAGTCAATGTCATTGAAAAAATTCTATAATTAATTTTAGACAAATATGTATGTATATTTCAGCATAAAATATTAATATTTTAAAAATGTAATTAAATTTAACAACTTTAACCAAAAATTTAAAAAATAAAAATTTTATAAATAAATTTTTAACTAACGATGAGTCATGACTCACCATTGGATGTCTAGTGGTGAGTCAGTGACTCACCATTGAAAATTTATGGCAATATTAAAACATAGTTTTAAAAACCTTTGTAATTTTAAGAAAAAATAAAATGATTTAATCAAAACAAAAAAAATTTCCATGTATAATACCACCAGAGGGTTTGAAGAGAACAATAAAAAATGACTCACCATTGGATGTACAATGATGTCCCATGACTCACCATTTGTTTCTAATGGTGTATCACGACTCATTATTGGGTGCCAATGGGGGTTCACTTCAAACTAAAAATATATATTAAATAATAATTTTAAGATGCAGATGATTAGTACAAATTAATAGTGTTCAAACAACCATAAAATAATAAGATCAAATAGATGAAAATTAAAAACATATCTACTACCATGTTCAGAAACACATAAGATATATACACTCAAGAAAAATAAATAAAAAAACAAATAAAAGCAACACAAGAGGATAAACAATGGTACTGCATGATGTTGAAAAAGGAACCGACAGGGGATAGAACAAAAAAACAACACACTGTTGTGGATTTACAATAGTGTCAAAATATAATACACCATCGTTAATTTCTAACAATGTCATAAAAATTACATACCATTGGTTTTTTAAATGATAAAACAATGGCATACCATTGGACATTTTAATGGTGTCAAAATGACACACCATTGTGAATTTCAACAGTATGTTAAACTGAAGACAATGTTTCACAGACAGTTGGTGAAGACCAATAGTGTAAAAAAAACTCATCAGTGTCTTAATATCTCAACGGTGTCTTAATGATAGACCATTTGTTTCTAAAATGGTTTCAAAATGACACACCATTGTGAAATTCAAATGATATGTCGATCTTGAATAAAACAAACATTGAAACTACTAGTTTGCGAAACACTGAGAAACTGAGATGGACACCAGTGTAAAGAAGATAGAGCTGATAGCTGATAAGAGAAACATTAGAAAACCCAAACTTAAGAAGATTATGTCACTAGATAAGATAATGGTTTTTAGAGAAGGTAGGGATAAAAACAGTTATTTTGGTAAAGAAAGAGGATTAGAGATGGAAAGATGTTGCTGAAGAAGAAGAGTAATGATGGTGGTCAGTTTTTTGTGGATGGAAACAAACATAGGAAGAAAATGTGATGGATTAGAAACAATGTGTGGGAGTTCACACAATTTTGAGCGTGTGATGAGAGGAATGATATAATGGATGAGAAAAATTGAAGAAGATATGATGATCCATATGAGATACCATTCTAGTCTAATAGATAGCAAGAAGGGAAAAAGTGTGGTAGAGGGATAGACGGTAAGGATGAATGAAAGGAGGGCCCGATGTCCAGGATATAGTTTTAGCAAAAAATATACTTCCCATATCAAATACAAAATGCGTGCGGCTCATAGTATATAATCTAGAACACGATGCAGATTTTCCAGAACAAAACAACTATCATACAAAACACACACAGAAGGTCTACAGGCCACTTGATCCCACTATATGGGAGTGCACTTCTTGAGCCTTATATATGGGCTCTGTAGCCTAAATTGGGAACTCTTCCTAATCTAGGTTCTATGCATACCTCTGTTTACTGAAGATCCCATGGGGTTGACCTAAGGCTCCCATTAAATGTGTGGCAAGGTTCGGTCTTAGGAACGATTTCATAGATGCCTAAAATTTAAGTATCAAAATAAAATAAAGCAAAAGAAAATGAAAACATAATAAACTTTGTATATGAAATTTATTTCTGAACAAAATTGATTTGAATAAAATTTTATACAACTGTAATTTATCAAAACAAAAACATGAAACAAATAGTTTAAACCCAATTACAAAGAGAATCATCCATCCAAATATATCAAAATCCATGTGAAATAAATATAAAATAATAAGTAAGTGTGAATCCAAAAAAGAAAACTTTCAAATTATAATCATCAACAATATAGGAATAAACCATGGAACATAATATCTGAGATAAAAAAGAAGCATTAATCAGACCATATACACAATTCTATTTCCATTCCTTCACCACATCCACAACCAAACCTACTTTTAATAACCAAACAACACCACCTATCCATAATCATCACCATAATAGTTCCTCTTCTTGGCCTAAAATATAGTTATATCGACTCCAACCTATCACACAGAGATTCTCCCACTCAAACCGGTAGCGATTTAGTAGGATAACCCTCTTTTAAGCATAGGGATATGAGTATGAATAAAAAACATCAACATATCATCAATTTTTTTTCCATAAATCCACAACTGCATCCTTATGATCCCATATATCCATATCCATATCTTTATTACCACAATCACCACAATTTTATCAATTTCAAACCATCCATTAGTATGGTAATGTAAAAACAAATTATATCAACTTAATTCACTCTAAATTTCATGTATATTCACCACAAATTCAATTCCATTATTAATAGTAGTGTATCATGAACATGTATAACATCAACCTTGTTTACTACCCCATACAATGCAAGGCGACCACTATAAATCACTAAATTCTCTCATCAGAATCACCACTTGCACACTTTTGATTTATTTGCACCAAAACCCATGTGTATATAACAACATAAGTCCATTATTTCCCATGAGAATATATAAGCACTATGAGCTATAAATACCTTATAATATTTTTAACCACTATGATTCATTATAGGCCATGGAATATTCCACCACATCTTTCCTTATTTTACACAAAAATAAGAATTTATAGCCCCAAAATAATACTCACACATCAATGAATACAAATCACAGTAAGGAAAAATCAACAATAATAGAATCAATATCTACAAAATAGGAGGCCACAAAAACAATAAGTTCCCATGTCCAATTCATTATATTTCCCCATTAATCATATTTTTTAGCAATGTCTAGTATGCCATTTATTAATTTATCCATACCAAACTATTCATCATTCCATATCCCATTCAAGATCCATCTATTAATTTTTTGTTATGTTTATTCATTCCATAGTCATTCATTAGTTTCATTAACCATTCACTGAAAACTCACTTCCCTTTTTTGGTTTCTCATTAATTATTCTTATTTCCATTTCACAAAAAGGTTTTTGTTAAATTCAGGGAATTTATAAAAAACATAAACACTACCACACCCCCTTTTTCACATAAAATTATCCAAAAATTGAGATAATATATAGTACCTAAAATTGCATCAATGTGGTTCATATTTTCTACCATAGAGTTTTCAATTTTGGTTTCCTTATTTAGGTTATTATCCATTTTGGGGGTTCTAAAGTCCATCAGAAATAAAATTTAACACATCATAAAATATCATTAAATTATCACATCTACAATAAAAGAACTAACATAAATTTGTAAGTTTCAAAATACAGAAATAACAAGAAAACCATAAATTATACATGAACATCAATTTTTTATTCTAATTTCTGTTTAACCAGTTCAAATTCTTCATTAATTTATTTTCCCCTTTAACATGTTATTAAAATACATCCCTTTAATGTAAACCAAAACACGAAAAACAATACCAATAAAATAATTTGAATGAAAAAAACAACCATATTCATGCATACTAATTGGAGAAGATATGATATTATTATTAAGATCCCTTACCTAGAATAATGAAGTTTCCACACTGCAGAAAATATAGGGAGGGGAATATGATAAGATCATAGGAAACATATGAGAAGTATTAAATGAATTTATAGTAGTATTTAAGATCCTTGAAGGTGAATTTTAGACCAAACAATCTTGATAAGAATAAAGTGATACTGTAATCATGGGAAGAGATGAATTTTTATGATTTACAGATATCCCTCCATAGATAATTCAGAAACTCCATTTAACATTACATATTTCACTCCCCATTTAATTCACTTTAAAATCAAATCTTAATGGTGATACATTTAAATAATTTAAAAATATTAGATATAATTTGGTTGAGACAAAGTAATAAAAACCATGATTTTATACTTTTAAACCATTGAAAATTCTCTCTACTAGTTGAAGAAGAATAAATTCTTAAAAACTAAGTAAAAAATGATACCCACATGAAACTCATATACACTGGGTAAGGGTAATAGGGTTTACCCTTACATAGCTTGATACCCTTATGTGAGCTTCATCTTACCCGTACAAGAGTAGGGTAATACCCTTGTGGAGCCTTAGGAATTTCAGTTCTACCCTTACACAAGTCAAATATTACCCTTAAGCGAGATTTAAAAATGCCATGGTACCTTTATGTTAGCATTAAGATCTATAGATTACCTTTATATAGGGTTTGGATTACTTTTACATGGGTATTGGAAAACTTTGTATCACACTAGAATGATAAAGTGTTAAATGACTAAATGATATGACTCAAGTCAATAAGTTGCACCTTCTTTTTCAGGAGCCTGCCTCATTATAACTATACAGTTAAGCATGCTTGGCCTAGAGTAGAGATTTGGATGGGTGTCCTTCTAGGATGTTTCCCAGGGTGTGTGTGAGTGAGGAAACAACAAACTGGAAAGGACATGTATTGGAATGTAGGGATAGTCATTAGTTAGATGACCCATTTGGGAACGTGTGAGGGCCCTAGGGTGGAAACGACGTGTTTGTGGGGTAACTGGCGATACCTAGAGGGAAAGGACTCAACGACCATGTTCAAGGTGGGGTGTCTGTGCTATCATTGGGACCCGATTTTTATATTTGGCATCACAGGAGGAACCCTGTCTTAAGTGTGGTGCACTGCCCGGGTTGAGATGTAGGGACTACAATGAGGACGTTGTGCTATAATGTGGGAAGGGGGGGGGGTGAATGTAACACCCCAAAATTTAAAGGGTTAAATGAGTAAATGATATGACTCATGTAAACATGGTGCACCTTTATTTTCAGGAGCCTTCCTGATTATAACTTTGGAGTTAAGCATGCTTGGACTAGAGCAGTGATCATAATGGGTGACCGTCTGGGAAGTTTCCTTGGGCGTGTGTGAGTGAGGGAAAAGCACACTAGAAAAGTCATGTGTTGTACTATGGGAACAATCATTAGTTAGATGATCAGTTCGGGCATGTGGGTGGGTCCCAATGTGGGGACCACATGTCTGTGTGGTAATTAGCAGGCCAAGAACCAACGACCATGTTAAAGGTGGGGTTTCTGTGCGGTCACTAGGACCGAGTTGTTATAAAATCAGTATACCTTTACGTAGCACATAGAATCAGTGAATAACCCATATAAACTTAATGGAAAACCCAGCTAACCCTTACCGAGGTTGACTATTACCTTTACACAACTCAGAAAGAGGACTTACCTTTACACATGGTTGAAAACCACAAAATTATCATTACGTACACTTTTTAAAAATAGTATAACCCAATAATAATAATGAGGGATTTATATTAACTTTACACATAGGAGGAAAGTTTTGAGTTACCTTTTCACAATAAGGGGAAGAAAGAGGTAACAATTGGATCGTAAGAGTTTACAATGGCTATAAAAACGGGGGTAAATTATTGTTTAAAATTTTAAACTTACCCAAATACCAAAACCTCTTTAGTTAAAAAATCAGACTTAGAAATATTTTGATGATCTGAGTGTTTGTATCAGATTCAAAATTCATCAAATAAATAACAATTGTTAATCGATATCACAGACAATATGATAAAAACATATTTGAGAAAGATTAGTAATATAAAAATTCTAATTTAAATTGCAAAGTGGAATAGAAAACTTGTAGAAATAAGTATTATGAAATATTATAAAAAATACAAATGAACTACAAGATTTATGAAGTAATTTATACTATTTAACATTAAGTGCCAAGGAAGTCAGAAATCATGACTTAAGATATCCACAGCTTTCAACCTAACTATACATGTCTATCTTTGAACACTAAGAAAGAACTTTATAAAAATATCTAAATAGATCTACCTTTAAAAACCCGAAAATCCCTTCATAAGATGATATGTGACACCTATCTTTCTATCCCTGAAATCCATTGATACATTGATCAATGTCAGCTTTTCCTTTCTTAAATAATAAAGCCATCGATCATCCAGATCGAAGTCACCTATCATCCTATCATTGGAAGCCCTTGATCTAAACCTCAATTAGAGCAAGAGAATAAAAAAAATAAAATTTCCCAAGAAATTTAAAACCCTCACATGGATTCCTTAGAACTAAAACACTCTAAAAAATTAAAAAACATAGTAATGAGATGTTCATGTAGAGAAAAATCTCAGATGTGTTGAGTGGAAGATGCGTCATCTCCAAGCTCCTTGAATATACTTCCATTTATAGTTATCCCTCCAATAGATATATTTATATGAATCTCATAGTTGGTTGAATCATCTTTCGATGTTCTTATCTTATTAGATCATCAAAATGTTTCCATATAATGTAATTTTGATAGCACAATTACAATGTTGTTATAAATTACCTTTGATAGAAACTTGTCTTATATTATGATTATATTTTTTTTAATTTTAATGACTATAATATATGTTTTCAATTTGATGAACTGAACTATGATCATTCAGATAGATCTGAATTAAGCTTAGTTTAATAGATATGGGTTTAGTCAGTCTGGTAAACATAACATTAGTTAGCCTAATAAAAATCACATTTTTCACTCCAGTGGACCAAACTCAAATTCATTCTGATGGATCATATTAAGGAATATAATGTTTATATTCGTTTACTTAGAAACTATTTCTATGTTCATTAGAAAATTATGTTTTCTAAAAATTTTTTATAGAATACATGGGATATATAAATTTATTAAAATAACATTTTTTAGAATGTGCTTGTGATTTTCAAAACTATGGAAATGAAATGTAGAATGTATAAAATTTATACTAAAAAATCTTTCCCTTTTTGGAAATCACAAATCACAACACTTAAAATTAAAAATTATTAACATTGAAAAACATTGAACCCTTTGTATGTTTATTAACATCCATAGAATTCATCATAAGAAATATATTCTATTTTCATATCTTAAATCCCCCTGTATTGATTACTTCTTTTTGTTCATCATCACTCATCTGCTAAGAATTATTATTACTTTGGATTCGCCCCCTCATAAAGTTTTCTTCATTAGATAATTTCTAACCCATATAATATTTCTCCTCCTTTGATGATTTATCTTAATTATATTATTTATCAATCTTTTTTATTTGAAAAAAGAACTAGGGAAAGTAGAATATTTTCCATAAATGTTATAAAACACATTACAATTTTTTGAATAAAAATTCATCAAGAAAAAAAGAACATTCACCCAAGTGAAAATTGGAAAATATTAAAAAAAATATTTGGAGAATAATTGATTCAAAAAAGATTTCATTTAGAAATATTTGTTCGGAGGGAATAAATTAAGTGTTTAGTAAAAAATATTCATTCTTTTATATAAAACTATTTGAATATTTTTTTTATCTACTTTAAATCCATTTGATTCTTCTCAGATTCAGCAGTTGAATAATCAACCTTGGATATATTCTCTTCCAAAAATGAGGAAATTTGATTTTCCTCCTTCAAACTTAAAACCATCTCTTCATGAACTATAATATTCTTATTTTCCTCCCTGATCCTCAAAAAGCCTTCTTCAAAAGATCAGATTCTAATATTATCATCTTCTAGATAATTAATTTCTTCTTTTATTTATAAAATTTATGAATTTTGAGATTCTAATTTATCATTATACTATTCAAAAAACATCAATAAATCGGATACATATGATGAAAACTTCTCAATAGAATCATATAAGTTGAAAGATACTTTCTTGAACTCCATAAACTGATCATCATGTTCTTTGAAGTTTCCATCTACTTATCTCACCCATTTTACCATCTCATTGAATCTTATTTTATGTACCTTATATTTATCAATTAATGTTTTGATCTTAAATTAATTTTGAATAACTCACTCTGTTAATAATTTTAAGGACTCAAATTTTTCATTCAAACCATTCTGAATATTATTGAACCTTGATTCAATGTTAGGAATATATGGAATTGAATCCATTAGTAGTTTCATGGTTTGAAAAATATAATATATATTTTTTAATATTCAGTGACCAATGAATCTGATAACTCTAAAGATTATTATGTAATATGTTGGAAAGAAGGTCCAATATCTGTCTTTTCTTCTCCATTAACATTTTATTCATTAAAAACGTTTTACACATCAACCTCTCTATCAATATGTTCCTTATATTATAGTTTGGTATGAGATTTTTCAGATTCCTCTTCCTCA
Source organism: Viscum album (assembly GCA_963277665.1). Classification (NCBI taxonomy): domain Eukaryota; kingdom Viridiplantae; phylum Streptophyta; class Magnoliopsida; order Santalales; family Viscaceae; genus Viscum; species Viscum album. Next base: position 11,476,695 of record OY728158.1, read on the forward strand.
TGTGTTGATGATTTTTATCCACTGAAACATTTAAAACTGGCTCTTTGTTATATTGAGTCAATAAGGAAGTGGATAATGGAGATGAATCAGAAGTGTTATATTATTCATTATCTTCGTCTTCATCGTCATCATCTTCTTCTTCATCAAGTTCTTTTATAAACTATCTCACAATTCATAAAACTCCATTTCCAACCTTCTTAACTGATATTTTAGCTTTTATGTAGTAAACCAACATCTTATTAATGAAGCATGAGAACACAACAATTCTTGACTTTATAGATATTTTATTAATTTCCATAATCAAAATTAAATCAAATTTCTCTATGTTTATCCATATCATGTTTTTAAGGAAATATTGAATGAAAATATCACGAAAATTTAAATTTTCTCTATCACATTATCTCAGTATCAAGTATAATTACATCTACAAAGTTACTAGTCTCACATCCAAAGACAGGGGAAATACCTTTTCAAAATTTTCATAGGAAGTTAATAAAGAAGATTTGGATTTTGACTTCTCAAATCATCCAAGATTATCTAGAATATTATGTGATGGAAGATGTGCCTCAACTTCTAATGTTACTTAAAAAATATTGGCCAATTTTTGAGCAGTCAATTTAAAACTTTCACCAAATATATTGAACATAATAACTTCCACATTATCTTTAATTTTGAATTTTACCATGGTGTATAATTCTCCTACTATGTTGGGATAATGTATGTAAAAATCATCTTTATAAATACATATATTTTCCCATCATCGAAAGTTAATTACTATTTTTAAAATAGATTCATACTTTTAAAACCTGGATTCCTTAATCATTCATTGTTTTTCCACTTCATTCTTTTCAAATCATTCTTATAAATACAATTTATTGATACCGATGTCTAGAATCAGATGAATGAAATACTTTTGGAGTGGGCTTAAATCATGGAGATGAGGGTTAAGAGAAACTTCAAAAAACTGATGTTAGACAAGCATGACCCACTCCTTATATATATTCATGAGGGTGACCTTTCATCTTCAAAATATCTTATGGCTCAAATTGAAAACCACAATCTGATCTAATAATTAAGAGTATATCCAAGAATGATTTAATAAATATTCTAAAATCTTAAAGTTTTTTAAGAAAAATAATCATCTATGTAAATAAATGTCTGATTATGAAAACTTTTATATTCGATATATATTAAAAGTTTGTAAAAGGTAATGAATATACTAAACAACATAAAAAGAAAAAGTAACGGATAATTGAAAAAACTAAAATATTTGAATAATAACTCTTGAATTAAATATTACTTTTCATATAAAGGATATAACTAGATAAAGATTTTATTTTAGTTTTTTATAAAAGAACTTAAATTTTATAATCTTTATAAAAAATATTTCTTGAAAAAAATCTCTATAAGAATTTTTTATTTCTGAACATTTCGTAAAAATTTTAACTCCTGAAAACGTTTTTTTGGTAAAAAATGTGATTCCAAATAAGTTTAAATGAAAAATACTGACATTGAAAAAATTAAAGATATAGAAACAAATATTTTATAATACTAAAATTTTTATAATTTTTTTACAACATAAATTATTTTAGAAAACAATTGTTTTCTAAAAAAATAAATTTATAGAAGACAATTTTTTTTGGAAAATAAAATAGTTACAGAAAAAAACATATACATACCCAATTTATAAGGCTTTCAATAATGTAAGGATATTGGTAAACATAAATTAAATATGATTTATCCTTTTATTTTGATCATTACTAGATTATTATTAACGCATTCAAAGATATTAGAACTAATTGGTTTAGTTAAAATACATGAAATTTGTTCTTACGTTCTGATGATTTGTAAAATTCCATCTTCTTTTTCTCTATGATCTTGAAGGAAATAGTCTCTTATATATATATATATTATTTTTTCATGAGTGATATTATGGTATTTTACTTAATGAAATCACTCTTGTTTTATCAAAAAATATTCGATTTTTACTAAATCTCATGCCTTACTGAGTGAGTGTGTGTTTCATCCACAATAGTTGTGCATAGAAACTCTTAGTTTCCATATATTTATCTTAAATAGTGGAAAGTGCTACTGATTATTGTTTCTTTCATGTCCAAGAAACTAAATCCCCTCCTAATAAATCAAAAGCTTTAGATGTACTTTTCCTATCAATTATACTTCCCACAAAATTAGCATCTGAATTTTTGTAACTCAAAAACATTTCCAAAAGAGTAAGATAAATATAAATTCCTAGTTCCCTTAAGATTAAACAATTGATTTTATAGATTTATGTAGGGATTATTTTTTATTTTCTTGATATCTAGTATATAAGAATACATAAAACATTAAATCCAAACAACTAGCTATCAAATAAATTAAACTTCTAATAATACCTCTAAAGATATTTTGATCCACTGGTTTCCCATCTTCATCAATATATAATGTATTTGAAGTTGAGATTATAGTACCAAAACTTTTAGTACTTTAACATAAAAATTTATTAAGAAGATATCTTATATACTTATGTTGAGATATTAATTTTCCTTCAAGTTTTTGTGAAATTTGAAAAACTAAAAAACAAGTAAGTTCTTCTATCATACACATTTCAAACTCAGACTCTATAAGATTTTCAAATTAATCTACTAAGGATATTTTATTTTAACCAAATATGATTTCAGAAACATAAATTTGAATAATGTTGATATTTTTTTAAACTTATTTTATAGAAATATTTGGATCCATAGATCCATTTACAAAGTATCTTTTGAAAAAAAACCAAATTAACTGGTCATACAAAGATCTAGGGGAATTATAAAGTCTATAAAGTGCCTTGGTAAGTTTAAAAAAATGTTTTGGATATTTTTATTTACAAAAAATCAGGTTTTTATACATAAAATTCTTCCTAAACATATCCATTGAAAAATTCACAGTTCACATCCATTTGAAATTGTTTGAAATTTAAGAATGCTGCATATACTGGAAGTATATGAATAGCTTCAAGCTTAGATACCAGATAATAAGTTTCTTCATAATATAATCCATTTTATTTATTATATCCATTATAAAAAATTCTCATTTTATTTCTAACTACTATTCCATTTTCATCACATTTGTTCTAAAAACCCATTTTACTAAAATTATAGAAGTATCTTTTTATTGTTCAACCAAATTACTAACATGATTCTTCTCAAACTAATTGAGATTATATTGAATTTATTTTATACAATCTTATAAACTAAATCATAATTGGAGACTTAGGTTTTAATTAAGATAAAAATAAAAAATATTTAATTCCATTTGTCAATTAACGTCTAGTTCTAACTGAGTTATCTACATCACCAATGATATTATCACCAGGATGATTCTTAGGAAACAACATAATTCTTATATTTACAAGAATATTTTCTTCCAAAAAATTATAAAAATATTTTTTAGGTATGAATTTAGAATTATATTCCTCAGTTGTTCTCTAATGATAAGAAATTTCCAACATAGGTTGAAAAATTAGTTATTGAAAAAATATATAATGATGTGGGTTGAGGTTTTTTGAAAAAAAGGATAAATTTAATCAAATTTAAGATGTAATATTTTCTAAAGTTTACTTTTATTTTTATTAAAAACTCTATATGCCTTATTTGTTGTAGAATAACATAAAAATATTACTTCATTATATTTTGGAGTAAAATTTTGTAAGTTATCTTTAGTATTCAAAATGAATACTTTGCTCCAAAAAACATTGAAGTAAGAATGTTTTGATTTTCTTCCAGTCGACAAATCTAAATAATTTTTATTAATAAAAGGTCTTATTAAATCCCAATTTGTATTATTAAAATCAGCACTAACTTCTTTGTCCCAAAAATGTTTAGCAACTGTGTATTCAATCAATATGGTTGTAGTGATCTCTTGATGAATAAAATTTCTTATTTTAACTACACCATTTTTATATAGAGTTTTATGTGCTTAAAAGTTATGTACAATAAATTTTTTACTATAAAAGTTTCAAAATTAGAGTTTATAAATTCTCCACCATGATCACTATGAATAGTTTTAAAATATAGGTTTTTCTCATTTTCAACTCTGGATAATTTTTTATAAAAAGTCTTAATATTTATTTACTATAAAATGGACCCAATTATATCTAGTGTAATAATCAACTAAAAAATATTCACAATATTTTCTACTGATACTTCCAGTTTATGTAGGACCAAATAATTCTTTGTGCACAAACTATAAGGAATCAGATGTTGAGACTTCACTAAAATATTTAAAACATGACTTATGTTGGTTTTTGAATTAGCATGTATCAAATATTTTAGAATTATAAATCATAAGTTCTGGTATATCCGTAAATAATCCTTTATTAGACTATATAAATAAGGTTATAAGATTTCAATGTCATAATCTTATATACCATAACCAAGATTAGTCTTCCATTTCACTAAGTAAAGGTAGATCTTGGCTCTTAATGTATTTTAAATTTAATGTGTAGATATTATCTTGGATATTTATAAAGGGAATAAACTATTTTTTGAACTATGTGCAGTTCATTTATCATTCTTGAAGTTCTTAATATAACACTCATCATATAATTTCTTTATGATAAAAAGGTTGTGCTTAGGTAATATAAAAAATAAAATATTTGAAAATAAATATTTTCTAAGGAGAACAATGATACCTATATCTATAATTTTCCTTGAGAATTACATCTGAATGTGACTTTCCCATGTATCATAATTATAATCTTCTTCAAGAAGTCATTGTTTCAAGTAATGTGTCTAGAGAAACCCCTATCCATGTACTAAATATTTTTGTTTTCAGTACTTTTCTTATTTCGCTAAAAAAATATTAGCACCTCAGAAACCCAACTTCTTACGTCCCATATTATCATAAAATAAAATTTTAGGAATCCACATTTGTTTGCCTTTTTATATTGAGAAAATGTTAGATCTTTTGAAAAATAAGATTTATGAAATACTAAATATTGAATCTTGTTTAAATAATATTTGTTATTCTAGTTCCCACCACTTTGGCACTTAGTGAAAAAATGGATTACTTTTTATAAAAAAATAGTTATTATTAAAAATTGGTTTTCAATTAGAAGAACCCATTATGGATACATCAAACTAAATATTTTATAATTTAATTATACAACTAAATTTTTATCCTCAGATGAATTTTTATTTGAACTAAGTTTTACAATATCATTTTGTAAAATATTTTTGTCATAATTTTAATTTTCAAGTTCTCTCAAAATATATTCATTCTAAAAATTAGATATATAAAGTTATTTAAAAGTATATTATTTCTCAAATTTATATTTATCTAAATGTTTAGAAATATCTCATATATATTTTGTTAAATTATACATTATTGGATTTTCTTTCACTAGTTTTATTTGATCAAGTGTATGATTTTCAAAAATATTACATGTTTAATTATAATGTAATTTTTAAAATATAGAATCATATTTAAAAACTGGTAAATAATTATTTTGATCATATGAAGAAGATTATTAATTATATGTTTTATAATCATTGTCATCATTACTATCTGGGTAATTTTCATTTAAGGTGAGATTTGTAAGATATTCTGTAGTTACCTTATCCATGAATCATTTATTAACCTTTTAAATTTCTATGTAGAACCCAATTCTTTTATATCTTAAAGTTTCCAGATCTGATGATTTCTCAAAAGAAATATCTCCTACACGTGCACTCCATGTATCTGAAGCTTTCAAACCTTTCTTGTTCTTGTGATTATAATACTTTTTTTAATTCTTTTCAAAATTTATTTCCTTCTTATCCTTTTTTTCTTCTTAGTGTAATCTAGTCTGATATGTCATACTTTATTACACTCATAAAAAATAACATATGGAGAATCCTTATTTTTCACTTTTAACCTTATGAATTATCTTATTTCTATATTAGAAATACTTTTCCAAACTATTTTATTTATTCAATTCATAATATTAGGCTGTTCATTTCCTGGCTATTTTGATGAACTACCATCTATCTCAATAATATATGTTTTCTTTTTATATCACTTTTAACTTACTTAATATATTGTACCATACTAGGAACATTTGATTTAGTTTCAAAAGAAAATCCTCAATATTTATTTTTATTTTTATTAGAATCTATTTTTAATATTCCTTCATACTACAAAAGGATTCCAATAATTTAATCAAGAGTAATATTAGTAATCATTCTTATTTCATCCGAAGTAGTTCTATTGGATTCCCATTTACAAGGAATTAATTTAATAATCTTTTTATTTAATATATTACCTATAATATCTTTTTCACTAGGAGACTATAAATTATTAACAATACTAATAAAATTTTGGTTTATTTTAGAAACAATTTATCTAGGTAGAAAATCAAAATCTTGGTAATCTACTCTAAGAATAGATCTTATTGAGTCAATGAATTTAGAAGTTCCAAAATGATTTACCTCCATTTTATTCCAAATAATTTTAGAAACATCCCATTAAGATATATGAATATAGATTTTTATAGTCATAAAACATAATAGAGTATTCCTTAATCTATAGTTCACCTGATATTCTGAATTTTCATTATTATTAAAAGAAATAAATTCCGTTTCTAGAATATTTTAGTTGATAGTCAACATCACAAAATTATCCACACCAGTATTAAAAATGAAAATTTTCATCATGTCTCTCTAATATTCAAAAACATTACTATCAATGATAGAAGGTATTCTAGGATTTAAATTCACAAGAACAAAAATATTAAATCCTACCTATTATAAAAACATAATATATTTTTATAATACATGTTAGTGTAATAAAAATAAATAAAAAAATAGTTTATAAAAAACTCAATGACATGTAGTAGATAAAAATTTAAAAACAAATCAAGTAAATAAGAAGAGAATGCTCTGATACCAACTGTTGGGTTGTAAGAACTTATGATTGATACAAGTTGTGGTGGTGGTGGTGGTGGGGGGGGGGGGGGTTAATTGTAGTTTATCAATTTAAACTAACACAAAACCCAAAAATTCTTTGGTAAAAAAACCAGACTTGGAAATTGTTTAATGATTAGAGTGCTTGTATCTAATTTAGAATTAATCTGATAAATCAAATTTATTAATCAAAATCATAGATATTTAGACAAAATAGATATTATAAAGACAATTAAACCAAAATTTCTAACTTAAATTTCATAATGGAATATAAAAATTGTAAAAAATGTAATATGAAGGCTTATATTAAAGTAATAACGAGTTATAAGATTTATAAAAGAAATTATAGTATTAAAATTATAAGTTAAATAAAGAATACATTCTAAATTTATATATCCATTGTTTTCAACATAACTGTAAAGATATGTCATTCCACACCAGAAAATCCCTTGATAAGAATATTGAAATTGATCTTTCCTATGAAATCTTAGAAGCCCTCGATATGAAGATCGATTTTAGATACCTTCTTATCCTAATAATCCTTTTTTATACAATGATTAGTGTCATATATGTCTTTCTTAAATATGAAATCCCTCGATGAACCTGATCAGAACCACCTGTCTTCCTATCCCTAAAATCCCTCAATCTAAACCTCAATCGGAACAAGTGAGTAAAAAAGAAAGTTTTTTTAGGAATTTACTTCCCTCACATAGATTACTTAGATCTATAACTCTCTGAAAAAATATAAATCATAATAATGATTTGTTCAGGAAGAGAAAAATATCAATCATGTTGAGTTGGTAATGCTTTAGCTCCCAAATCCTTGAACACAATCCAATTTATAGAAATCTCTCCAATGGCTATATATCCATGAATCTCGAAGTAGGTTGCAAAGACCATGGATATTATTTACATGGTATCCTATCAAATTTTTTCAATTAGATTTCATTTTTATAGCACCATTACAATGATGTAATAAATTCCATCAGATAAAAATAATTCTTTTATTCTAATTATTAACATTTCACTATCCAATGAACTTTGATATTGTTTTTCAATTTGTTGAAATGAACTATGGTCAGTTTGATGGATTTTAACTAAGATCAATCCTTTTGATATGACTTTGGTTAGACTGATAGATATAACAATAGTCAATTTCATAGATATCACATTATTTAGTCTAATGGGACAAACTCTATTTTTTCAGATAGATCATATTCTAGAATTTAAAGTTTATATTTTTTTACATAGAAATTATTTTTGTATTCTGTAGAAAATTATTTTTTTCTACAAAAACATTCTAAATTAATTTTGATATATAATGTTAAAAAAATAATATTTTTAAGAATGTATTTGATATTCTCAATTCTAAGAAAAGTAAAAGTATAAAGTATGAACTATTGAATCGAAAATAACCCTTACCAAACTTATAATAATGGGAGTTTTCCCTTACAAAAAAGCATGATCTTGCATAAGGGTAATAATAACATTAAAAATTCTTAATTTCCATTTAAAAAATCATAAAAATAATTGAGAAAATAATTTATCATCACTTACAAAATCCCAATTTTTTTTTTAAAATATTAAAATAACTTTAGAAACATCCAAATTAAATTTCAAATAAACTACTAAAAATTTCAAATTACTCCCAAAATTTTTAAAATATTTTTATTTTTTTATAAATGATAAAAATAATTTAAAAACTACTAATAAAATTTATAAAATTTCTCATGAACCATATAAAACCCCATAATAAAAAAGGCTCATGAATATTCCATAAATTTATATTAAATACATATTAAATTATTATCATCATTAATAATTATAAAAAATACAAAAAGTAAAGGAAAATGATGGGGGATAAATCATCAACCTGGTGAGATACCTCTCCAGGATCATTCTGTATTTGGAAAAAACAACCAATCTAAATATATTCTCTCAAGGGAGATACCTCTTAAAATTGAACAATCTCACATAGGCAGCAACAAAAAAACCAATAAGAAATATATAATAATTAAAAAAATACTATAAAAAAACAAGAATAAGAACACATTTAGAAATAATCACTTGGAATTAATTTAAATTGATTGTATAGAAATTAATGTAAGAGAACTCATTATTATATCTTGAACTTAAATAAATTTACTTAATCTTTCTATCTAACGAGGATCTATCCATGATTTATTATAAGATCAAGAACATATCATGCTTAACATGTCACAAATTGTGTATATTAAAATTTTTAAATGATAATTTATTGATAATATTATATAAAAAAACTCATTATGTCATATTCTTTAAAGATTTCAAAACATAATCTGAAAATTACAATGATTTTTTACTCACTATACTTGTATCACAATATTTCATATTAAAACATTTTTAGTTCAAATGAATTATTATAAAAAATTCCATTACCAAACAATTTAATTTATTTATCTCATTCATTCTGTATTAAGAATAAATAACTTTAACAAAACTTTCTACTGTAATTCAAGAGTTCAATTACCAATTTCAATTTCATCATTAATATTTAATTCTATTTATACTAGGAAACTAACACAATACAATGAAACACAAACAACCCATATTTGTTATACCCGTTTCATACCAAAAAATCCCCATGCTTTAACAACCACCACTCATTACAACCACTTCCTTGTGACAACTTCCACACATCAGAAACACATGTCATTACCACTTTTCAAAAATTCCATTTTAGTTTAACAAAATGGGAATTCATTATGTATACTTCTTTAATTTTCAAGAGAATTCCCATAAAATCTTTATTTTTTATGGGAAAACAATTTATCAGTTGGGTGTAAGTTCTTATAAAATTTTATTCAAGGTGATATCAAAAAATTACACAATAATGGTTCAAAATCTTATCAACACAAAACTTCAAAATTAGAGAATCCAATTTAACATATGACATGCATCAAAAACAATACATGACGTTGGAACAATCCAATTTTTCTAGCTTTAAATTTTTCCAAGTTTGATAACCAAAATTTATTTACATGTAGAACACTCATAAAAATGAAAAAATGATATATGTAACACCTTGAGATTTTATGAAATATAATTTCTGGCTAAATTTAATTTCATTTATAGCCTATGCTACACACAAAATTGAGTTCAAACGAAAAACAATATACTATTAATATTACTTTTTAACATGGATGTTATGAACTAGTCATTAATATTAGTAGTATGAATTAGAATAAAAACATTTTAAATATTAATTATAAATGTTCTTTACAAATAAATCTTATTGATATAAAACTACTTTTTTGGTAAATTCATCATATGTTTTGAAAATTCTATTTTCTCAAAAAATGCATTTATTGAGTCTTATGAATAAATAATAAAATTATTTTTTGAAAAATTTATTAAATTTATTTGAAAAAATGAAATAAATATTTTGAATACAAATCTTAAAATTATCTTATAGTTAATTTTTTTCATTTTTCAGAAAAGTTTAATTTTTGATGAATAGTGAAAAATACAAGTTTTTATTGAAAAATACCTTTTAATTTACAGAATTAATAAAATTAATAAAAATTTTAGAAATGGTTTTGTTTCCGACGCTTTCTCCGGGGTGCGCGCATCCATTTGTGAGGAAGCGCAGCTGTGGCCCCACATTCCCGCTTTCCAAAGGCGGGCGGTATTCACTCCTTGTTCAGGGACGTTTGCTCCTTGATAGAAACAAGATGGTGGGATGTCTTTTCTTCCTTATGTGGATTCCTCCTCAGAACTCGTTACCTATTCTGGGTCTCCCTCATATATTTAATACGTTGTTCATGAATCTCATTCCTGGTGCCATATCTTCATGGATGCCGGTTAATTACACTACTTTAGTCAAGACATTCCATGGGGTCTTGACATGGTAGAAACCTTCGGTTGGAGTAGATGGAAACATCAGGCATGTCGGGGCATCTCTGGGTGTGTGGACATTGGGGAACATGTATTCTTCCTCATAGGAGGGCATCTCAAGGGTGCATAACCTGAGGCATCCCACATCGAATGCAGAGAATCATATTCCATAGGCATTTCTCTGAGGTTTTCCTCAGCTTCCCATGTTAAACATGGGTTATTCGGCGAGTTTAATGTCTTGTAGAGGCGGTTACACCAAAGTCGTGTCATCTGAGTTTTTCCTCAGGAATCTCATGTTTATCACGAGTTAGGCCATGAGTTTAACGTCTTGCGGAGACGGTTACGCCAAATGCGTGTCATCCGAGGTTTTCCTCAGGCATCTCATGTTTATCACGAGGTAGGCCGGAAGTTTAACATCTTGCGGAGACGAAATGAGGGTGATCAGAACGTCCCATAGAGATGGATCAGAGGTGGTGTGTCCCGTAGAGGGGACATGTCACACTGTGAAAGCTGATATGGACACCACTGAGGGCGGATCAGGGAGTGTGCACCCTAGAATGGGGAAACACCAAGGTTTACCATTGGATGGGATTGAACCTCAGGGAGGATTCCTATGTACCCTATATAGACAACAGGGATCAAAACCCACATAGTTTGAACGGGTGATGAATCGGGGTGTACACAGAAGACAATGACCCAGAGACATGATGGGCCTTATGCGTGGATAGCGGCCCATGTGTTGCTAGGAGCAGCGAGGAGGTGGATGGCATGATCCCACCGGGATGTGGTGTCCCAGGTGAGAATCAGGATGGATGATGGAGAGTTTAATGAAGTGTAGGGGGAATGAAATGGGACCATCGCAAGGGTGACGGTGAAGTTGGGATTGAACCTCGAAGAGACCTCCTACGTATCCCCGTGGCAGGGAATCAGAGTCCGTGTAGTTCGGGATGGTACTGGTGGGCCGATGTGAAGGTGGAGCTTGGTCCGATGGATGTTGGTCTTGAACCTCGTGAGGTTTCCTACGTACCATGCCTTGACATTGATCAAAGTCCTTGTAGTTCGGGTGAGTGCGTCGGATGACTGACGTGAATATGGACCTTGGTCTGATTGGTGTCGTCAGCGAACCGACGTGAAGGTGGACCTTGGTCCGATGGGTGTCGTCAGCGAACTGACGTGAAGGTGGACCTTGGTCCGATGGGTGTTGTCATCGAACCGACGTGAAGGTGGACCTTGGTCTGATGGGTATCTTCAGCGAACCGACGTGAAGCTGGACCTTGGTCCGATGGATGGTGGGCTTGAACCTCGTGGATGCTTCCTACATACCATGCCTTAGCACGGAACAAAGACCACGTAGTTCAAATGAGGTGTGGAATACAGTTTAACGTCATGCGGGACAGGGGTGAACCGATGTGAATGGTGTTGGAATGACCGAGTGATGGGCTTGAACCTTATGGAGGCTTCCTACGTACCATGCCTTGACATGGATCAATGACCACGTAGTTCCTAATGGTGTGTTGGAGAACTGAAACGAGTGAGGACCTTGGTCCGGATGGTGTGGGGCTTACACACTAGGCTGCCTAGGTGTTGGTGACCTGATGTGAAGAGGTTCGGAGTGACCAACAGGTGGTGGGCTTGAACCTATGAGAGGCTTCCTACGTACCATTCCTTGACATGGATCAAAGACCACGTAGTTCAAAGGGCTTCATCGGTGAACATGTGAAGATGAACCCGGGGGTCCACTAGTGGTGGGCTTGAACCTCGTGAGGCTTCCTACGTACCATGCCTTGACATGGGTCAAAGTCATCATGGTTCGGGATGGTCACAATGGTTTTCCATCAGACTGGAATACAATTTAACGTCATGCTGGATGGGGGTGGAACCTGACATGGAGAAATGACGGGTGGGCTTGAACCTCGTGGAGTCTTCCTACGTACCATGCCTTGACATGGATCAAAGACCTTGTTGTTCAAATGGATGTGCAGTTTAACATCATGCTGGACGGGGGCATACAGTTTAACGTCATGCTGGACGCGTGTATACAGTTTAACGTCATGATGGATGAGGGCATACAGTTTAACGTCATGCTGGACGAGGGAATATAGTTTAACGTCATGCTGGACGAGGGCATACAGTTTAATGTCTTTCTGGAAGAGGGCATTTCCATGGTCGATGGTTACTCTAAGCCCATGTGAGTCATGCACGGTGTGAGAAACAAGAGGTAGTAGGGACCTGACGATCACGTCGCAAAGGGTGCGTCCGTGTGAAGCGAAGAGGGGCTTATGCGTTAGTCAGACCATGGTGCTGGGACTTACTCCAGGATGGAGGCCCAAAGAAAAGGATAACGATGGTTTCGGGCTTGAGCCTTGAAGAGGCTTCCTACGTATCCCTGCAGCAGGGAATCAAAGTCCACGTAGTTCTTATGATGATGGCTTACCGCCAGTTGGGGGTTTTAACGGGTGGATTGGGTCACAACGGCTTACCGCTGAATGGGGTCGCAATGGCTTACTGCTGGATGAGGATGACAATGGCTTACCACTGAAGAGGATCACAACAGCTTACCGCTGGATCCGGATTTCAACGGCTTACCTCTGAATGGGATCACAACAGCTTACTGCTGGATGGGGTGTCAACGGTTTACCGCTGAATGAGGATGTCAACCGCTTACCGCTTAATAGGATCACAACGGCTTACCACTGGATCAGGATGTCAACAGCTTACTGCTGAATGTGATCACAACATCTTATCACTGGATGGGGTGTCAATGGTTTACCGTTGGATGAGGATGTCAACGGCTTACCGCTGAATAGGATCACAACGGCTTACCACTGGATCAGGATGTCAACGGCTTACCACTAAATGGGATCACAACAGCTTACTGCTGTATAGGGTGTCAATGGATTACCGCTGAATATGATCGCAATAGTGGATGGGGCTTATGCAAGGAAGCTGCCCGGGTGCCGCTAAGGAGCGACAATCGTGGATGGGTCTTATGCAAAGATGCTGCCCGAGTGCCTCTAAAGAGCTGCAATCGTGGATGGGTCTTAAGCAAATATGCTGCCCTGGTGCCGCTATGGTGCAACAATGGTGAATGGGGCTTACGCGAGGAAGCTGCCCGGGTTCTGCTATGGAGTGGAAATCGTGGATGGGGCTTACGCAAAGATGCTGCCCTGGGTGACGCTATGGAGTGGCACTGGTGAATGGGGCTTATGCTAGGAATCTGCCCAGGTGCCGCTATGGAGCGGCACTGGTGAATGGGGCTTATGCAAGGAAGCTTCCTGGGTTTCTTCCTCATGTCTGGCCATGAGGGAATCCCAAATCACTGGTGAATTGAGGCCCTCACCTATGCACTGGTGCACAAGCGAGATAATGCCAAGGGGAGTTGGAGTCATGCCACTGTGATCAGGGCATTAAGTGTCTTACGCATGGAGTATGAGGCATCTCTTGTTTAGTGCAAGAGTCATCCTATGATTGGCACATAGGGTGTGCTACAGTTTTGAGTCATGTAGAAAAAACTGTTGGCATCTCATGCTAGGATCATAAGGAATATCTTATTTGGAGCAAGAGGCATCCTATGTTTGGAACATAGGGAGAATACTACAGTTTAGAGTCATGTAGGTAGGACTGTTGGCATCTCATGCTAGGAGCATAAGGCATCTCTTGCTTGGAGAAAGAGGCATCCTATCATTTGTTAGATAGGGAGTACTACAGTTTAAAGTCATATAGATAGGACTGTTAGGCAGAAGGTGCCTAGAAATGGTTGGTGTTGGGACTTACGCAAGGGTGGCCCTTTCTGGTTCAACCTGGCATAGGAGCCAAGTGAATGGGTTTGGATGAGTTGCCTGAGGAATGGTTCGACTCAAGGTAATCAGGGTATTGATGATGGGAATCTCAACTCACAACATAGGAATGAAACCAAGAGGAGTATGTCAACTCAAGGTGTTTTATGGGGTGCAGAGGAGTATCTCAAATCATGATGTTCCATAGGTGGAAGGTGGGTGCACATAAGGGCGCAATGGAAAATCCCGACATCCCGACCCGAAAAGTTCACGGAGCAAAGGGGTCTCGCGGAGCTTGGTCTCGCGGAGCAGCATCGCGGAGCATTGGCTCGCGGAGCATGGAATCACAGAGTATGGTCTCGCAGAGTATGGACTCACAGAGCCTCGGCTCGCGGAGCAGCAATGCGAAGGAAGCTGCTCGTGGAGCATGGCCTTGCGGAGCCGCAATGCAGAGCTCCGCAGACCAGGAGATCAGCCACCCAAGGGGTGAAGTGGTCGTGTTCGTCCCTCGTGAGAAGGAGGGTGAGCTGGGTATTTATAGGCAGGGGATCCGTGAAGCTGAGCTCACGTGGAGTGAAGACGAAGCTTGCTTCGCGGTGGATCTTCACGGTGCGTCGCGAACGTCAAAGCACTTTGCAAAGCGGTCCCGCCTCCCCTGCTTCGCGGCGGGTCTTCACGGTGCGTCGCGAACATCAAAGCACTTCGTGGAGCCGCCCCTCCTTCTTTGCTTCACGACGGGTCTTTGCGGCGCATCCCGAACGTCAAAGTACTTCGCGGAGCCATCCCGCCTCCTTTGCTTCGCGGTGGGCTCACGGTGCTGGGGGGACTCTGTGAAGTCGCTTCATGAGGCAGTTTTACAGCCCAACTTCAAATGTCCACTACTCCTAATCCGTAACTCCGTTCGGGCTCTACGACCTACCAAATCGAAGCTTTCGAAAAGGTCTACGATCTTGGATCTTTTATAGAAGCATCATGAAAATTTTGGGGATGCGTTTTCAGGGGTCTACAGGTTTTAAAAGTAAAATTAGTAAAATTATAGTACAATTAAAACAATAGAGGAAATTTTAATCAATTTCATTTTGAATTATGATATAATAAATTTGTATACTTTTGAAACATTTGTTTTTGGAAAAATGTTTTTTCATCACATATGTGGGATTAATTTTAAATTAAATTATTCCAATTATGTGAATTGAATTTGTAAAAATGGATTCCATATTTGGAAAAATGATAATACATATTTTATAATAAGGGAATATTAATGTTTATCATAATTATTAGTGGAAATAGAAAAACATAATTATTGCGGTTAAGGTTAAAATGGGTTTATTGGGGGTGGAGGGTTAAACTAAAACGATTAGGGGTAAAATAACGTATAAAAACTTTTAAAAACCCTATTTTGACCATATTTTGACTTTATCACCTATGAGGTTTGAGAATGACCAATTTTTATCCTTATGTCTTGTGAATAATGTGGGTAAACTTTATTCTTTTCAAAAATTTCATGTGTTTCCTATCCCCCACTTATAGAAGGCCACCCCATATTTTCTTCTATACACACTACCAAAACCAATTGGTTCAACCATTACCTACCCAAATAACTTAATTAATTCCATCCCTTCACCCTATAATACTTTTTTTGATCAGAAATCCATCCTAGAAAGGATTTTGGTGAAAATGTAAAGAAGTTGTTCAAAGAAGTGGTAACATCCTTAGCCGAAAATTTTATTTTATTTACCATTCAATGTACTTAAAATATTTTTAAATTATTATTATATAATAACTCATTTATCTTAAATATAATTAAAATTTTTTATGTTTAGGGAATGACCTACAACCATCGCCTCCTTCCTCAAATCAGAAATGAAATTGTTGACCATGTGTATGGCGGACTACCGTCCGTGAACTGACTTAATTCATTTTCAATAACCACTTATTATAGATTTATATAATGATTATATATGATATTTATGATATATTTATACTTAAGGAAATATAATATCAGATATATATCATTATTTTCCATTCTTTATAGAATATGATAATATCACTCATGTGTATGACATACCCCCACCTCACATGGCGATGTGATTCGTTTTTCACTTACAATTTACATGGAAGGTAAGAAGGATTAATTTTATATTTATATATGTTATAAGTTACATATTAATAATTATATAAAATAAATATAACTTATACTTTCTTACATTACCATCAATTAATTTGAGGATAACGTCATTTGTGTGTACGACATACTACAGCCTCACGAAGTGATGTGATTCATTTTTCAACTAACACTTTATATGGAAGGTAATAAAGGATAAATTTAATGAATATATGTGATATATATTAAATAATAAATACTATTTAAGGTTATTTATTAATGACCTTTTTTTCTTTTGATTCATCATGAAAATGGAAACAACATTCATTTGTACGTACAACTAACTGTCTCCATGAACGATATAACTAATTTTCTGATATAACTTGAATGGATTACTCTAAATACATATATAATGAATATATATGGTATTTATATCATTTTAAAAATTAATGATATTATGAAACCATTATTAAAGTAAGAGTATAAAAAATACCAAACCAAAACAAACATGGAAAATAAAGTAGTTATTACTCGAAATGTGAATTTAACAAGGAATTATTACCAAATAGGTAATAAAAAGTCATAAATAAATAATATATGGTATTAAAAATATTATTATAGTTATTTAATAGATTTATAATAATATTATATTTTTTATACAATGGTTTTGAACATGTATGATGGATGTTGATACTTAAGGTACGGGTTTTCTCTCTCAATTTTTTTTCTTTGAGAAACACATTATGTTATACACTTATCTTATTTTATGAGGTGTATATAGAGCCCCATAGACATTTAATACCACGAATTTATTTATTCTCATGATATTTTATGCTTTATTTATTTTTATTTTTTTCACATTTCTTCTAATTCAATATTACCAAAGGTTTAATGGTTTTTTGATACAATCCCATCATTTATTTTGATTGCTTATATTTATGATTACAATGATGAAATATTACGATAAATATCTCAAGAAACACATGAATGTTCTTAAAATATGTTTATTTAATTAAAGTACATGTTTTACCTTTATCAACCTCTCTTTATGTAATCAAGATTTCTAAATATTTTTTAAGGAAAATAATCTTTATTTTTCCCTTCAACCGAAAACAATTTCCCCCCACATCTGTTTTTCTAAAAATGTTTTAATTTTTTTAACATTCACCAAAAGGATTTGTTAAATATTTTTTTAACCGTTTTATAATATTTAAAAATATTTTTAAAATGAATCTTCATTTCTTTTTCTAATCATGGCATGTTTGGATTTTGTCAAAAATGTGAAAGATACATTTAGTTCAACATGTATGGTATAAATAGTATTTACCACTGGAATTTCCATTATTTTATTTCAATATTACCTTATAAGTTTTAAGGGTATTTTTAAATAAATTTATTTAATAAATTATTTAATTTTAAAAATTTTATTCTCAATTAAAGGTTATTTTGATCATGAAATGTTTTAAACGATTTAAAGCTCCCTTTACAAGTTTCCAAGTTTGTTCAGAAAGAAAAGGATTTTTAAAATGTTTTATGATTAATTTTTTTTCAAAGTGGAAAGGATATTTTCTCATGAAATGTTCCAAGTGATATTTTAAAATCATTTTCTATATAAGATTAAATCATTTAATTTTACTTATTATTTACTAGGGATATGATCTAAGGATACCGTTATTATTCTTTATCTAAATGGTTTATGTTTACACTAATATTATGATTATGAAACATACTTATTTTAACATGATTTATAATATGATAAAATTATGAAATTATTGTGAAACCTGTTTCTTTTCCATAGGTTATTCTATTATGAAATGTTTTTGAAACCTATTTCTTTTCTTGGGTTATGATTTGATGAATGTTTTATTATCTTTTGGAACATGTATGTATAATTTTCATTATGTGATGGGTGGTACCTATATCTCCATACAATTAATTGGGTAATGATTGAAATATCATGATATGAACATGACTAAAATGGGGAGTGAACCTAGTTTAGTAAGAGGATTTTCTACTATAATATACTTTGGATTAAAACTTGACTACTACATTGGTTTGGGGAGTGAACCCATTCTAATAAGATAGTTTTGGCAATGAACCTTAACTAGAATAAAAATTATTTTCTATGATTATCTGTATTCCACAATTACATTTATTATAACAATGTTATGATATCATAGATCATGGTATTTAATTTTCTTAGGATTCATTTCTTATGAAATTCAAATATTTTTTCCATGACTCAAGATTTCAATCTTTGATATGCAGGGTATGGTGTTCATATGTTATGTTCATGTTATATTTATGTCTTATCCTTTATTACTCATATAAAGCATATGATATCATCCTTTCTTATGCTTATTTTCCCAATATATAATGATAGGTATTATATGTGATATATTTAAGAATGGTTTTGGTTATAAGGAACTATGTTTGAGATGATGCAGAACTCTTATGAACCAATTGTTTTTATTTATATTTTCTAAAGGCACTATACCTTTATGACACTCACATGTGTTTTTTTGTAAAGTAATTAATATTCTCAAAAAATATATAATATATATGTATAAAAATATTGGACCATTATAGTGTTTATCAAAGGGAGGTTTAGTTAACCTTTATGAACTTAGATAAGAAAGATTTTGGGAGAACCCTTAGGGTAATATTATGTATTGGGTAACATATTAATGTTTTGGTTATGAATATATTATGTGGTTTACCTAAAAATACATCCATGTCTGAATAATATGATTGAAAGTGGTTATGTAATTGATATACCTAGGGGAAATGACTCCAAAAAAGGCACTTTGGGCCTAACTCGAGAATTATCTGTTACATGATAATGGGCCTTACTACACACATGGTTTGATACTCCTTGGGTATATTCTCTAGTTACATTAAATTTTATTTATGAACCATAATTAATGATTTGAATAAATTATGAACATGAATAACCTAGGTTAAAACTTAGGTGTCTTGGATTTAAAATAAGGTTTCTTGATTTAGATATCCAGTCAAATATTTTTAATGACAATGTATTTTACCACTTTGATTATTGTTTCCCACACTACATTTTTGGGTTTTAGTCAATGGATGGAACCTAAAGAAATTGTGTTATTACTGAATGAAATAGATAATAATATGATTTTACTCCTAATAAAATAAATTTTATGGGATTCAGAATAAAAAATATCATTTCTCTTATCACAAAACTTTCTCAAGATATGAATCATGCTGAAATTTCAGATGGGAAAAGGAGGGAACAACATTTTATTAAGTCCTTATGAGGTATTGTTTACCATGATTTGGTGGTTCATTGATCTAATATATAATTTCTAATGGATCAACACCATTGAAAATATATATTTAATTTTTTAATACTTGGAACATGAAGAAGTAATTTTATATGTCTATCATTTTGAAGGAAAAGAGGATCAATGGGAGACTCTCACCAAGAATACGATGCAACAAGATGAAATTTTCTCTATAGAGTGATATAATTATAAGATATAATTTTTAAATATGTACATCCCTGACATTATTTTTTTTGAAAATGGGGAATGAATTTTTTTATCTAATTTAGAATGATGTTGAATTTGTTGTAACCTAGGAGGATAATTTTACAATACATGCAAGGCACGCTTCTGGAATAATCATCCAACCTAAAAGTAAGTTTGATCGATTCTTCAGTGGATTAAAACCAAGTCTTCAAAGAGATTTATCCATAAGGGACTTCATTATCTATGAATAAATCATTCATTTTTATGTCGAGGTGGAAATAGAGTTTTGAGTTACTGATCAATCATAGGGTTTTGAGAATAAAAGGGAGATAGAGTCCAAGGAAAACACTAAAAACCATGGAGAGAAGAATATGAGCTTTCATTAATGCTTCATCTGTGGTATAAAACATGGAGGAAAATTTATTAATGGGATTGGTAAATGTTTTGAGTTTATAAGGTAGGGTCATTAGGAAATCAAGCACTAATGTGGTTGGAAGAAGTTAACTAATTGTGAGAATGGAGTAAAACCTCCACATAATGCACTAGCCACACTCTAGTATTTAAAATGAAAGGTGTATGGGATAAATGATAACCAATTCCAATATCTAAATGGTAAAAATTATGATCAATGTTAGAAACCTATTAAGCTAAGGGACAATGGGAAATCTCTTGCGACTGCAATTTATAATGAGGGGTGTGATAATGATGTGGTGAAAATTACACTTACCACCCCATTTAGAACTAATAATGTCTTATTTGAAGTTATATCTACCTATTATTTTATATCTAAAGAATTTTATAAGGGTATTAATATTCCACCCACATGGTTAGATATAAAATTAGTGTTGAAATATTCTAATGGTATGATATTATCATCTCAAGTATATGATTCCTCTCCTAATGAAGTTTGTGAGAATGTGAATACTTTAAATGTTATCATTATTCATCTGGTTGAATATTATGTTATATTAATCATGGATTAGCTTTATTTAAAAAAGTTCAACATCAAGTTTCAAGGAAGGGAAGTCACATATGATTTTCCAAACCAACCTAAGATCATCTATCAGTGTTATAATTAATATGAACTTTTGATGGAAATCACATCCATTGTATCAGTTTTGAATCCTATTCAAAATGGAGATTTTATATCACATGGTTGAGGAGAAACTCAACATAGATGATATTTATATTATTTGGGAGTTTGTTAATTTATTTATAGAATTGTTTTCTAGTCATCCACCAAATCATGAAGTTGAGTTTTCAATAGAACTCATAGATGGTCTCACAACTATTTCAAAGACTCCCAATAGAATGGCCCTGATTGAGTTATAGAAAATAAAGAATAAAATATAGTAGCATATTGAAAATGGATTTATTCGGCTTAGTGTGTAACCTTGGTGTGAACCTATTCTCTTTATAAAATGGAAAGATGGATCTATGTGACCTTTTATTTGTTATCCGAAGTTGAACATGATCAAAATCAAGAATAAGTATCCTCTACCCCATATTGATGAATCGTTTGGTCAACTGTGTAGAGATTAATAATTTTTTAAGATTGAATATAATTTTGGATATCATTAATTAAAGGTGAATAAGAAGTATCTACCCAATAAAAAATTCTGTACAAGGTATGGACACTATGCTTATATTGGGATGCCATTTGGTCTTGCTAATTCCCTTAATATATTCATTAATATAATGAATAAAGTATTTAGAGAGATTATATTGATCTATTTGTGGTAGAACATATAGATGACAATATTATATATTAAAATAGAAAATAATAGAATGAATATCACTTGATAATTATACTAAATACCTTGAGGAAGGATAATTCATTTGATTTTTTTGAAGTTTCAATTTTGGGTCATATAATATCAAGTGAGGGTATCAGTGAATATTTCAAAGTGGTCATTAAATGTTGGACCAAACCAACTGAAGTGACTAAGATATTTTTTTGGAAACATATTATCAAAGGTTTTTGGAGAATTTATCATGACTTTCTAATCCACTCAATGAGTTATCTTGAAAGGGAGCTAAGTTTCATTGGAAATATGAATGTGATAAATATTTCAAAGAATTAAAGATAATATTAGTTTGTGAACTAATGATTAATTTACTCTGTAGTGGTTAAGGGTTTGTAATATTTAGTTATGCTTAAATGAAGTTATTAGGTTGAATTTATATACATAATGACATGGTTATAGATTATTAATCACAATAATTGAAGGATCATGAGAAAAATTACCCAAATCATTATTTAGAGTTATTCATGATATTTTTTTCATTAAAAATATAAATCCAATATCTTTATGAGGAAATTTGTGATATATATATAGATCAAAAAATTTAAAAGTATATATTCACATAGAAGGAGTTGAATATGCACTAGATGATATGGTTAGAGGTGATTAAATATCATAATTACTCAATACATTACCACAATGGGAAAGAGAACAAGGTGTCCAATTCATCAAGTTAAAAGGATAATTCTTGATTATCCATGATGAGGATCACAAAAGATACAATATTTATGGATTTTCAAAGGATGGATCTTGAAATATTTATAGATTGGGAGAAATATTATCTTTTTCGAATGAATCTTTAACAATCTATCATAGTTAAGATTACAGAGGCACCTAAAGACGATATAGATATGCATAAGATTGGAAGAAATTTTTCTCAATTTAATGTTTAGTATGATGGAATGATAAGGTTCAAGAACTATGTATGTGTTCCACCCAAACTATATTTGAATAAGGAGTTTTTATAGGAGGATTATAGTTCTTTTTTGTCTATGAATACTGGAAGTATGGATATATATGGAGATTTTAAAAAGTATTTCTATTGGGATGGAATAAAAATACATATTGAAGAGTTTGTATATTGATGCTTGGTATGTCATAAATTTAAGTTTGAGATACAAAATCCTAAGGGAATGTGACATCCATTACCACTTGAATGAAAATGGGAAAACTTCACCATGGATTTTGTCATCGAACTACCAAAAATGTATAAACAGAACAATTCTATATGGGTTATGGTCAATCAATTTAAAAAGTTCACACAATTCATTACTGTCATTGAAAATTTCAATTTTTATCATCGTTCAAGGATATACATTAAGTGGTAAAGTTCTAGGGTGTACTACATTCCATTATTTCTAATCAAGATTCGAGGTTTACCTTGAAGTTTTGGTGAAGTCTTCAGCAAAATCTTGATGTAGAGTTAGGTTTCAACACTTCTTATCATCCTAAAAAAGATAGTTAGTATAACAGAAAAATTAAAACCCTATAGGATATAATTAGATCTTGTTCTATAGATTTTAAAGGTTTTGGGGATCCACACCTTCCTCTAGTTTATTTTTCAAACAATAATAGATTTCAAACAAGTATTTAGATGTGTCTTTATGAAAACCTATATGGAAAGAAGTGTAGAGATGCAATATTCTAGAATGAAGTTTGAGAAATAAATCTATTATGACCTTAAATATCTGATGAAATGATATAGAATGTTAAAACCATTTAACAACACTTCAGGGAAGATCAAAGTTTATAGAAAAGTTATGATGATAATCATCGATGAGATATGGAATTTGAATTTGTTAACAACACGATTCAAATATTTTATATCTAGAAAAAGATAATAGATTTGTAAATAAGGGAAAACCAAGCCCTAGGTATATCAGTCCCTTTTAAATTCTTGATCCTCTCAGGATAGGAGCCTATAAATTGGTACTTTCACAAAACATCTCTCAAGTCCATGATGTGTTCTATGTATATCTTCTAAAGAAGTTAATACTTGACCCATCACATGTACTAAACTATAAGTTCATACCACTAAAAAAAGATATTTCTAATGAGGAACAATCAGTAGAGATTCGAGATTTTAGAGATAAATTTATATGAAATAATACCCCTCTCCTGGTCAAAGTTTTTTGGTTAAACCACCCGTTTGAGGAAGCTAAATGAGAAGTTGAGGATGTAATAAGGTAGAAGCATCATCAGTTATTTGTAAAAATGTTTTTGAATTTTAGGGCTGAAATTAATTTTATAGGGGGTAAAATGTAATACATATGGATTTTATAAAATATATTTTTTGAATAAATTTAATTTTTCCAATAACTTGTGCTACATGCAACATAGAGTTCCAACAAACCGCAATATACTATTTATATTACTATTTAACGGGACCGTTATGACATTGACATTAATCTTATGAGATATGAATTAGAATATTTTTTTAAATATTATTTGTAATTTGTTTATTTAAAGAAAACAAAATGATAAAAAATTACTAAATATTTCGTAAATTCTTTATATGCTTGGAAAATTCAATATTTTCAGAAAATGATTTTATTATTTTTTTGAAAAAAAAAACATAATTAATTCTTGATACTTTTAGAAAAATTATTTGAAAAAATAAACTTCAATTGTTGAATCATCATGTCAAAAATATCTTAGGGTGATGTTTTTGGTATTTTTGTGAAAATGTTAATTTTTTTATGAATAATAAAAAATACTGGTTTTTATTGAAAATTTATTTTTCTTTTAAAGAATTTATAAGGTTAAATTATTTTTAAAAAGGATTTAAAATTAATTTTTTTTACTTTTATTATAATTAATCCAATATAGTTTATTTTAATCAATTTCATATTGAATTTTGGTATAAAAATGTTTTAATGTTTTGAAACATTTTTCCTTAGAAAACCACTTTTTCATCGCATATGTGAGTTTAATATTAAATTAAATTCTTCCAATAATATGAATTGAATTTTAAAAAATAAATTAAATATTTTTGAATCAGTATAATTA
Source organism: Viscum album (assembly GCA_963277665.1). NCBI lineage: Eukaryota > Viridiplantae > Streptophyta > Magnoliopsida > Santalales > Viscaceae > Viscum > Viscum album. Next base: position 11,501,691 of record OY728158.1, read on the forward strand.
ATATTATCTAATAAGGTATACTTAATTTTTAACCATAATGAATAGTGGAAATAGTAAAAATTAATTACCGGAGTTGAGGTTAAAATAGGTTTACCGAGGTTAAACTAAATATAAAAGATAAAATGAAATATAAACTTGTAAAAAATCTATTTTATAAACATATTTTGACCTTATAATATCTTAGGTACATGAATAACCCATTTTTGATCCTTTTGGAAAGTGAAAAATGTCGGTACACTTTATTCTTTTAAAAATTCCACGTGTGTCCTATCCCCCACTTATAAAAGGTCTCCCTCTATCCTATCCTATTCAAACTTAAAAAACACATTGGTTCAGAAATTAACTTAAAAAATCACTTGATTAATTCCATACCCTAATCCTATAATAATTTGTTTGATAAAAAAATCATCCTAGAAAGGCTTTTGGTGCATACCTAAAGAGGATATCTAAAAAAGAGGTAACGTTTTTAATTGAGCGTTTTGTTTTATTTCTCTATCCACATAGCTAAAATATTATTTAAACATGATGATATAATAACCTAAATATTTTACCTATACTTATATTTTTTAATCCATGTTAATCACCTATAATTATCTCCTCCTACCTCAACTTCGAAAAGAAACCATTGATTGTGTGTACGGCGGACTACCGTCTCGTGAACCGATGTAATTCATTTTCCATCACCTATTCTTAAATATGGATATAATGATATATATAATGATTATATATGGTATATATTATATAATTATGATTTTAAAATTTCAATATCACCTATAAATTCTTAATTACTATTCTTTAGGGAATACGACAATGTCGCTCATGTGTATGGTGAACTACCGCCTCGCAAAGCGATTTGAATTTTTTTTATCTTTTGATTTACATGGATGGTAATAAGGATTAATTTTATTTTTTTATGTGATAAAAATGAAATATTAATAATTTTTTAAATGAAATATATCATACACTTTATTACTTTACCATCCACTGAATAAATGATAATGATATTTGTGTGTACGGCAGACTACTTCCTTACGAAGCGAAGTGATTCATTTTTTCACTAGTGATTTACATGGAAGGTATTAAAGGATAAATTTCTTGAATATATGTGACATATATGAAATAATAATTAATATATGAATGTTATATACTATTTACCTACCTTTCTTTCAATCCATTGAGAAAATGGAAACACCATTCATGCGTACGTACGACATACCTTCTCCATGAATGGTGTAACTAATTTTCTATGTATAATTTTAATGGATTAATATAAAGAAAAAAATAATGAATATATATTATATTTATAATTTTTTTAATATTTTTTATATTATGTAACCATGGTCAAATTAAAAGGATAGAAAATACCAAAACAAAACATACAAAAAAATGAAGTAGTTATTCTCAAAACGTTATTTTTACAAGTAATTATTGATAAATGGGTAATAAAAAGGCATAGGTAAATAATATATCATATTATAAAAATTATTATGGTTATTTCATATATATATATATAATAAACTTGTATTTATTATACATGATATTATAATGCGTATGAAGGAATATGAGACTTAATGTAATATATTATTGTCTCAATTTTCATTATTTGAGACATATGTTATATTATACACCTATCTTTTTTTATGAGAAGTATATAAATAAAATTTTAAATTTAATATAATTAATTTATTTTTTATAATGTTATTTTATCTTCACTTTAATTTTATTCTTTTAGGGGATTCCAATTTAATGTGACTAGAGTGGTAATGGTTTCATGATACAATCTCATAATATATGAGGTTTTTTTGTTTATACTTAAGATGTATAAATATTATAACAATTATCTAATAAAACTAATTAATTTTACTATCCTATTTTTATATCATGCGAATATATGTTTTTAGTTCGTTTTCCTCTCTTTATGTACTCAAGAGTTCAAAATATTTTTTTTTGGAAAAATCATCTTTATTTATCTCTTTGGTCAAAAACCCATCTTCTTCCATATTTTCATTTTATAAAAAAAAATAAAAAATGTTTTAACACTCCCCAAAGGATTTATTAAAATAATTTTCACCCATATTTTAATATTTATAAAGTGTTTTAAAATTAATTCTCATGTTGTTTTCCAAATATGGAAAGTTATTCTTTTACAAAAAATGAGAGATGAATATTTATTTTAATGTATACAAAATGAATTTTTTTTTCAACTTTCACAATAATTATTTTATTTAAAGATTTATTTATATGTTTTCATGTTTATTTTTGAAGAAAATTATTTCTATATTATTTCATGAATTTATAATTTTAAAATTTTTATTTTCAAAGAAAGTTTATTTTCCTCAAGAAAATTTTTAAATGCTTTTTAATGATTCCATTATATGTTTACAAGTTTATATTTAAAAAAAGGTATTCAGAAAATATTTTATGTTTTAATAAGTGAATCTCAAATTGGAAAGTCTATTTTACTAAATAAATATTTTAAGTGACATTTAAAAATCATTTTCTATCTAAGATGACATCCTTTGATTTTACTTATTCTTTAATGGGGATATGATTCAAGAACACCATGATTATTTTTTGACCAAATGGTTTATGTTTATTATGAAATGATTATTATGAAAACATATTCTTTTTCCTTAGGTTATTCTATGATGAAATATTGAAATGATTATGAATCATATTTTATTTTCATAGGTTACACTAAAATGAAATGTTTACGAATCCCATTTCCTTTTAGAGGTTTTGATATTATTAATATTTTATGATCTTGTGGTACACATATGTATGATTTTAATTATGTGATGTATGGGAGATATATATAACTCTAATGAACTAGGTAAATATTCAAATATTATGAGATAAACATGACATAAATGGGGAGTTAACCTATTTCATTAGGGGAATTTTTCCACTATGATAGTCTTGGGAGTGAACCTTAACTGATTTGATGGTTTAGGGGGAAAAATTCCAATATCATATATTTGGATATGATCCTTTACTAATATTGAAATTATTTTCTATGCCTATGTGTATGACAAAATTCCATGTCATATTTTAATGTTATGCTCTCATGGATCATTTTATTTTATTTTCTTATAATTCATGTCTTATGAACTGTGAATCTTTATTTTATGAGTCAAGTTTGTGATCGTTGATAAAAAAATTATTGTTTTAATATGTTATGATCATGCTCACATTACCTTATTCTCATGTTATGTCTATGTATTTCCCTTGTTTACCCTTATTGATAATATGATATCACTCTTTATTTTGTTTATTTCTAGAAGGTTATGATGATTAGTATTATATGTGATATATATAAGATGGGTGCTAGTTATGAGTAACTAAGTGGGAGATGTTATGGAACCATAATGAACCAATTTTTTCCCATATTTTCAAAGGCATTATACCTTTACAATCCCCATGCATGTGTTTGTGAAATGTAATAAATGTTTACAAAAACATTTTTAATATCAATGTATGAAAATAAAAATCTATTTTAATATAATGTTCTAAATTCCATTTTCCATAGGTTCATTAAATTAGTTGAAAAATATTCACATAAAATTTATCAACAAACATAATAACTTATATCAACACAGACAGAGCTTCTACAAGCATACAAATTAATGGAACTTGTCCAACGCACCATGATATTTTTTCATTGGGTGGCACTGACTCACCTATATGGTTTTAAAATTTGTTGTAATATAATGCATCTCAATGTGGGAATGAGTTTCCGTATCCTCACATTCTTGAAGCTATAACATATTCCACCAACATAATGTCAAGCATAATAGACCCAGCCAACAATATAACAATCAAATACTTTTATCACTTTTATTTTAATAATTTAGAAGTGTCATGTAATATTATTTAATCAATTTAAATATTATAAAAACAAAACTTTTATTTTATTACAAAATTTCTATAATTAACCAATTTTTTGGAAGGTGGGTGATTTTATAAATACAAAACATAGTCACAACAAGGGTATGTGTTCTCAATAGAAAAGAAAATCATCTCATAGATCACACACTTTTCCAAGATAAAAAATACAAAGGGTTTATAGATTAAACCTCATTACATATAATCTTCTCAAACAACCTTTAGAATGACATTTTATAACCTAGGAATATGTTTTTCAAAAAGTTATATCAATACGTTGAAGCATCAATCAATAATAAATTCAACCATAAAAAACACTCATCATTTATAGTTTATTTATATGGAAACTTCATTCCTTGCATTAAAATATATCTAACTTACAACCAAGCTAAATAAAAAAGTTGTAAATGAATTGTCTCATGTATCGTGGTTAACATTATTAAGAAAAATAATCTATGATCATCTTGTTATTGTGGAAATACAATTCTAATTTCACATGAAAATTTTTATATGATAAATTCTTGTGCTTAATTCACATACCCTATTACATATATGATATTATTTTAGAATTATCAAAATAAAACATGCTCTAAAATCACAAAACTAAAACTTCACATTTTTTATTAATATGTGTCATTCTTATCATGCTTGAAAAAAACATTATTTAAACAATTCATTTCTAAGAAAATCATTATTATACATTTCAATAAGGGTAACATGATTTTAATTCAATATTTTAATATAACATGTTTTATACATAAAATGATTTAATATTATTAATAAAAAAATTAGACATACCACATGCTTAATATTTACATACTAGAATTTTCATAGTTATTACACAAATGTTTAAAAAAAATTAAGCATTCTCCCCAAAGAAAAGTACTCAAGGATTAACATCCGGGGAATTTTTTATTCATTTTAAAAAATTATAATAATTTTATAAAAAGAATAAGATAAATCATTTAAATATTTTTGATTCAAAATATCTTACTACAAAGCATGGTTATAATTTTCCATTAATTTTAAAACAAACTAATTATAGCCTTAAAATAGATTCCTAAAACATGAAAGAAAATAACTTGAGTTGGAAGGAAATAAAAAGCATGAAATTCAAAATGTTTTGTTCAATAACACAAATAATAAAACATAAAAGTTTTTTAACTAGGCATAAAAAATGAGATGGATGTTTTTAGAAAAACTCTCATACTATTAATAGTTATTGCTAAGCATTCTTACCCTTTCCCAAAATTTAGGAACAAATGTTGTAAGAATTTTCATCCTAACACAAACTTACAACATATGATTATATTAATACTAAAAAACTAAAATCATGAAAAAAATGAATTTTCATGTTATTCTTATCAAATTTTTGAAATATTCATATGAATTACAAATAATCATGATGGTTATTTTTATAAATTTGACAATTTAAATGTTAAAAACCAAGTTTTATAATGAATTTATAACACATGATAATGAAAAATTATGAACGAAATATAATGCATGAATATTAGCTCAAATAGAAACTATAATACATATAAGAATTGATATTAAAAAATAATTTCAATATGTAAGTATGAAATCTATATAATGTTACATGAATTATAAGGATTTTCAGAACTCGACATCAATTCACAATTAAAGATACTATGCATGCTTTATTAATGATTTAAAATAGTAAGAAACAAGTTTTAATGTTATGAATTTTAGCACTAGAAACAAATTTAATTCATAAAGAATCATGATATAATAGGAAATGTAACAACACATTCATGTTTAAACAGTGTTTCAAACAATTATATCGAGATATTTAGTTACCATTTCACTATTTCCTTTCAGGTTTTATGAATAATTAAACAAAAAATAATAGGTTATTAGTAACCAAATCATGGGAACAATGTGATAAATAAATATAAAAATTTATGGTTTATTTAATTCAATTACTTAACTTAGAAAGACCACATTATTTAATCACAAGTTCAATCAGTCATGATTTATATACCATTTCTAGGTTTTTACCCTATAATGTGGACCACATCAGTTTGTGGTTCGGTAGGATCATACTACTTGCATTTTTTACAGGGGTCCCTAAAATACCATTTCCTTGGTGGTATCCATAGCCTATGTCACCAACCAAGGTCAACTAGAACCATTTCCCCAGTAACCCTTGCAATCTTCGCAGTTCCAAAATCCAAACTTCATCCTATATCTCAACCTAAACCTTTAATAGCACACTATCATGCCCCCTCCTTTAAAAGGAACCTATCCTAGTCTAGAAATGGAGAAAGGGAAATAATGACCCCTCAAGTCCTTCCTTTAGTTGTCCTCAGATTGGTGACTAGCACTGAGGGTATAAAAATATCACACATCGAAAGAATTACCCTCAATAGATAGAATATGACCGAGAGATAATGCATCAACCACCTAGTAACTCTATGTAATAATATAAATGAAATGAAACCAAAATATCCCTTAATGAATTTAAAAAGTTAAAAAAATAATAAAATAAACTCTAACCTCTAAGAAAACTACCAAATCAATCCAAGTCACGCAAACAATCACTTCAGCTCTAATGATATTTCCTAGAAATAATATCATACTGTGGTGGGGTGAGAACATGTGAGTACTTAGTAGCATCATCCATCTAAATAGGTCATCATCCATGTGTAGTAAATATAAATGAATAATCAATAGTGAAATCAACCAAGAAAGATGTCAAAAAACTGTCTTTATCAATATAGGATTAAACTAAGGGCCAAAATAATATAAATAAATGCGATGCATCAATCAAACCATGACCACAATTATCTTTATATCCTGAATCCACATCAGAAACTAAAAATACCTTTAAAAACTTATCCAAATCACTATTTCATAATCATCAGCACAACACTTCCCCCTCTGGGCCCAAAATATTATCATCTCAGCTCCAACCTATCACCCAAGTGTTCTCCCACTGAAACTGGAAGTGAGCTAGTAGGATCACCCTATAATAATAATAAGGATGTGATTGTGAATAAAAACAATTAATAAATTATCAAACGTCATACCATAAATCAAAAACCACATAACCAAGATCCCACATATCTATATCCACATCCACATTTCCTTAATCACCATAATTATATCACTTTCCAACCATCCATTGGCAGTGTAAGGTAAACTGGTAGGAAATCAACCTAATGACTTCCCTCTTTAATGAAAATTCCCCACCAAATCTATTCTATTCTAAATAATTGTGTATATTGAATGTGTATAGAAATAAACTCAATCACTCCACCTACCATGCATGATCCACACTATGAATTTCCACATCCTCTATTCAGCATAAATAGTCATACACTTTTTACTTATTATTATCACAACTTATGTGTATATACTAACCTCAATCCATTATATCCCATGATAATATGCTAACCTTGTGATCCTTTATAGTCCATAAAATATTTATAACCATCGTGATCCATTATAGATGATGAAATATTCCACCACATTTTATTTATTGCAAATTACTTCAAAAATTTCAAATATGTAACATCATGAACTAGGTTCCACACATTGGTGCCCCAAGCTAGTTGATCACATGACCTCCATCACACATACCTGTATGCCAGAGGATACTGACTAGTAGAAAGGGTCTAATGTAAAACATGAGGATACTATAACCTCATTATTAGAGTAATACAACAATGAAAATGGAACAAAAATAACCAAATGATCTGAACATAACCAGAATAGTACCAATATCACATGATGACCAAAATAATAATGAAAAATCCTAAACTAAAGTATTATATTTTTATGAAAAAAATGTCTAGTATTAAATGAAAAACCCAAAATAAAGACACTAACATCTCCCCCAAGAGGTTCCTGATACCATGTTTGGTTCCCTCATCCACGCCCTACCCTGACACAACCATATGACATATGAATGTTTCTCTTATTTGGTCCTATAAACATGAAGTCTGTTTGGGTACTGATCAAGCATCCCCATTAGGGTGTGAGTACAACTCATTAGGCCACCACTAACAGTGCCTAAAATTATATCTTGTCAATAAAAGTGTATGAAGTTTTGTAAAGAATAGAGTATAGTGCATAAAGTAAACTATCATCACATTTCATTGTTCTTTAATTAACCACATAGTTTTCCTGAGTTCAAGAACACAACCAAACCATTAATACTTAAATCATTCCATACCAGAGTATGAACTATCCCCAACAGATAACACATATAATAATACCATTTTTATAATTTTTTATCTCATTTCAAAACATAACAGGACCAATTGGAACCATCATCCAATGACAATATCATGGGGATATAATGTCATGTCTAATACCCCATAGGTATTTGGAGCATCAGTCTCCATCTCACACTTCAATGTAACATGGGTATTTAGAGCCTCAGTACCTATACCCCACTCATTTATCACAGTCACTCAATTAGAATTTTTAAGTAGCAGTCTGTGTCCTATAATCATTTATCACAGTCACACAAGTGGGATTTTGAAGTAGCTGTCTGTTTCCCACAATCATTTTCACATATATGTGTTTGGGCCTATAATTCCATTTCTATTACCATGTGGTTGATTGAATCCACAGTTCATGTCCCACAACCCATTTTTATAAAAATAATATATGTTACACATATATTACATATATCACATTTACAAGGATAATCAACATTGACCCTCCCATCAACATTTCACATCATGGTACCCCATTTTGATTATAAAAAAACATGGTTGAATACTTTAATGATAAGGAATAATATATAAAAAACTCTATTAGACCATGTAACATTATTTAAATCATATTAACCAATAACCCATTAATTTTAATTCATCTGTATCATATTTCCAATAGTCAATTAATTCATAACACATTAATTAACCAATAAAAAATCCCAATTTACCATTAATTCCATAATAAAAAATGAATTTAATGAAATAACCAATTAATTATTAAAATTATATAACCCCACTATCCCTAAAATTCCATAGTCACAACATTCCCTTAATTAATTAACCAATTACCCTAATTCAACCCAAATCATTATCACATGGAAATTTAATTTCATCAATTCAATTTTAGGTGAAATTTACTAATCATGGAAATTTAAATATCACAAATTAAATACACATAATTAATTAAAGACTATGGGATTTTCAAAGTATACCACTGATATCAGGATGTTTGATGGATGCTCACCAACAAAAATTTCCCAAATTGAAGTTGAACAACCAAGATCACAATGAATAATGAAATCTAGATCTAAAACTAAATCCAAGAACAAATGGATTAGATCTATCAAAATCTATAACTAGATCCATTAACAAAGGAGTAAAAAATCCCTTAAACTGATAAGAGAAACATGGGAGAGAGGGAGGAAACAAAATAAAAAGAGATCACATACTAGGTATAGGCGATGATCAGTCAATGGTTCTTAGATTCATTAAGAAAGGATGTTGGAAAGACATATATATCATTTAAGGGCCTTTGATATTCAAAAGAATTAGTTTAGGGTTGAGTTAGAATGTTTAGGGATATATGAAGAGGGTTTGGGAAAGTTTTATTTAATTTTCAAGGGTTTAAACTTCCACATGCATTCTTTCCTTCTCGGGGTTCACAGTTTTACCTAACTGCGTGACTCCACCTAAGTGGTCATAATATTAATACTAAGAGGGAGCACAGTTTGAAAAAATATACACCAAGCATGAAAGTCCCCTTCTATTTGGGTTCACACAGTTTTCTAGGTTGGGTGCACGGTTTGGTGAAACTGTGCGCTAGCCACTCACTTCCCCTCATCCATACATAATTGTTCAATTTCACCCAAAAAACCCCAAGGTAAAACCCAAAAAAAGATATACTCAAAAAAGTAAAAACAATTCCTAAAAAATATCTCTTCATATATATAAAGGGTTGGGATCTTAAAATCCTCACTTCTTATAACTGATCACTCTAAAGATGTACTCCTAAGCATCTCTAAGATTCCCAGACAAAAGGATTGGGACACTGAACCCATATATTCGCTTCTCCCTCCCATATTTCCTCCCTAACACGACCATGATTCTAAAGTACAATAATTATTAGCACAGTATTTTCTCAAAACACATTCCCACTCTGATCAAACACACGTATCAGATTCTTCTCAAAGGACACATCATCCACATCGATCAAATGATAAGGGTTGGGGAGATACCCTAAAAGAGTTTACACATGAAAGGACTCATACATATCATTTTACTTCTGTATAATATCCAATCAGTAAGACACCAACTCAATTTTCTCGACAACTTCAAACAACCAACAAATCTATTCACCAATTTTTTCCTTTCTATGAATCCTATAATGAAACAATCAAGGTGACTCCCAAATTAAAACACTACCAACCTCTGTAAACTACAGAGGCCATCAACATTTATCAGCATATGAATTATTCCTATGCTGAACCATAGGAATAAGATTCAAAATCAGCTGAACTTAATTCAACGTATCCTTCATAAGACTCAGTCCCAACAACTCTAAATCACCTGCCTCCATACAACATATAGGTGATCTTCATGGAATACCATAACTGGTATTGAATGGTACCATGTAAATAGTAGTCTGATAACTATGTTTATAGATTAACTACACAAGTGAAATGTGTTTCCCAAAAGTCCAAATGATGTCTATAATACACACTCATAGAATAACCTTAAGAACCTATATAGTACGCTCTGACTGTCCATCCATCTATGGATGGAATGTCAGACTCAGTAAAACCCATGTTCTAAGAACCTTTTGCAACCCCTACCAGAAGTGTGAATTAAAATGTGAGTATTGGTCTAAAACTATACTCTGTGCCACCATATTTAGAAGAAATATCTTTCTAATATACATATCTCACAACTAATGAACTGAGAATGTATCCTATATGGGTAAGAAATGTGATACTTTTATCAATCGGTCCACAATCACCCAAATAAAATCATTCTACTGTGGAATCCTCTAGAGACCCACACCAAAATCAATGGCAACATCATCCCACTACCATTACCTAATGGGAAAGGGCTATAATAATCCACCATGTCATTGATGTTCAAACTTCACCTATTGAAAGGTGTAATATCATGTTACGAACCCTATTATCTCCTTTTTCATTCCCATCCACCAATATTGTCGATGTAGGTTATGATACATTTTGGAAAAACCCAGATGTAAATCCCACACAGAGGCATGAAATTCATGAATCATCTCCCCCCTCTTAAAGTATGTACAATAACCTGATTCGTGACATAGAATATCTCATCCTCATTTATGGTCCAATCGGAAGATGAATCCTCACCTTCAAGGATTTTCCAAAATGAAAAAAATTCTAGATCATCATGCTATCTTTCCCTTCTCCAACTAAAAAGTGCAAACTCCACTAAAACTCATACGAGGGACATCTTCTTCCAACCCTCTTAAAGCACAATATACATCTCATCCAGCATGGTAATCATCTTCTACTAAGAGATAGACTCTTGAACTACACGAATCTATGTTTTCCTACGTAAAGTATCATCAAAACTATTTACTTTCCTAGTAATATATGCTAGATCAAAGTCAAATTACTGTATATACTCAATCCATATTCGCTACTAAGGATTAAAATATCAATGTGAAAAGATATACTTTATGCTCTTATGATCAGTATACATAATAAACTTGTCACACAAAACGTAATGTCGCCAACACTTCAAGTCAAAAACCACTACAACAAACATGAGTTTGTGTGTAGGGTAGTTTCATTCATGTGGCCTCAAATACCGTGACACATGTGTTACAACTCGATATACCTAAATCAAAACTTCTTCAAGCCCAATCCCAAAAGCCTAAAAAACAATGTATACTCCTCACCTGGATCGAGTAAGATCAATATTAGTGTTGTTTTCAAGCTCTTGTTCAATTATTGGATGTAATTCTCACATTATTCATACAATTAAATATTTATCACCTTCTTTTACAAGATTGAAAATGGTTCTTCAAAGTTGGAAAAGTCTTGGATGAACCTATGATAATATTCTTCTATCCCCCGAATACTATGGATATCAAATATATTATTAGGATTCTACCAATATAAAACAAACTGAAACTTCTCTAGGTCCATTGAAACACCTACCTCTAATATTATATGCCCCAAGAAATTTACTTGATCATTATAAAATTGAAACTTAGTTAGCTTGGTGAATAGTCAATTCTCTATTAGTGTACTCAAAATGAGTTCTAGTGTTGGAAATGATCTTTATGAGTCTTTGAGTACACTAAGATTTAATCCACATATACAACAACAAACTGATCAAGGTATAGATGGAAGATTCAGTTCATCAAGGCCATAAACACTGGTGGTGTGTTCATTATTCCGAACTACATCATGATGAACTCATAAAGTATATATGTAACACCCTGAGATTTTATGAGAAGTATTCTTTTTAATTTATTTGATGTCGTGTGTTGAATGCTACACCAAGACTATCTTGCATTATATGCACCACCGTATTAGCTTGCAGTATACACAATACTATTCTTGGATTGTGTTACACAAAATTTCAAGTTCATTTGATAGAAGTTATTATACGCAACATTGAGTGTATATATATATATTCAATGTATAAATGAAATATTGTTGGATTATATTATACACAACAACAAATGAATCTTGCACTACCCACAACCCTAACTTAGCTGGCTTTACACGCAATCACGACCTTCAACGATAGCGTGTGTTGTACGCAATACCGAGTTTCACTAAACAACAATATGCTATTAAAATATTATATAAACTAGAATTTATGAATAGTAATACCCACTTTTTGAAATTTTATAAATTTTATCTTTCAAAATGGACTTCATTTTTGGATTTTGAATTTCGAAATTATCCTAGGGTGAAATTTTGGTATTTTTCTGAAAACATTCAATTTTTGATGAATAGTGAAAACACTGAGTTGTTGGTTAAAACCAACTTTTTATTTAAATTATCATTTATTTTATTTAAATTTATTTTAGGTAAAAATAGATAAATAATAATTATATATGTTTAATGTAATTATTTGGAGTCATTTTATAATAATTTCAGATATATAAAAAATTTATTGAACTTTTCACCGTCTTTTACCCACCTCCTAGGAGCATTTGAAATTGTACATAAAACTTGATTTTACCGCTTCTATGTGTTGAATTTCGAAAATATGAGAGACACAGTTAATATCAAGGAGTAAAATGTGGTTCAATAAGACAAAAATAATTTTTGGGGAATAGTAACTTTTTACTTTTATTTACCATGGTTAAAAGTATATAGGGTAATTAAGGGTACAAATGATATTATTATTACCCTAAAACATGTCCTAATTATATTTGATAAGTGTAATTCGACCAAAAACAACCTTAAGAAAAAAATATTACCCTTTAGGTTCACCTGGATTAGATTAGGACACTTTTTATTATTTTATTTAAAGAAGAGTTAAAAGAGTTAAAATCAAAGTTTAATAAATAAAAAATTTTAATATAGGGTTATACATAAGATAAATTATACTATAAATATTTATTAGAACTATAAAAATATTTCCCACATAATTTTATTTCATTTATAATTTTTAGACATCAAATAAATTAATTTATTTATGACACAACGATGATGTAGTAATTATCTTATTAATGAAATATTAACATAATTGATGTCATAAATAACAAAATAAATGTAATTTGAGACTTTTTATTAATTACACTAATTCTATAGTTTAATATGACATATTATTATTGATTTAATTAACTTTTTTTGAACTAATCATGCTGTTATGATTTTCACAAAAATCAATTACCAAATAGTGTCAAAATTGACATAAAATAGTTTTTAAAACAAATATTATATTATTAATTGTTATTTTATTCATAAAAACTTATGGTTCAGACAAATGACATAGATAAGGTTTTATATATTTATATATAATCACTTGTGATTCTTTTGTCTTTTTATAGTACGTTTATTAACCATATAGTGGAACAAAACAGGAAGACACGGTAAAAGATAAATTATTTAACTTAGAGTTAAATCTAAATGATACGGTTAAAATAGTAACCTAAACTTATCTAAAACCTATTGGTTAAGAGGATTTAGACCCATCCCTACTTTATATTAGAAATAAATCAATTTGGAGCTATTATGAACCGAATATGACTTTATTATAAAATAATATTTTAAGTTTTTCCTAAGGTGCCCCTCTCCTCCCTTATAAAAGGGCACGTCCTCCCTCTTCTCTTTACACAATTTTGAGCCTTCAACCTTGGAAAAACCCTGACCATTTCCATTATAAACTTACCTATAAACATTATAGAGGTTATGGTCTCCTCAAAATACCAACTCTAGTGCATTAAGAAGAATCTTAAAAGAGGTGTGTCGAAGAAGAGGTAATCTCTTGTACCGATTCTTTCAAGTTTCTTTCTTCTTCAACTTCTTATTCTCTGGTTATTTTATTATAAAGTAATAAAATAAGTATCAATAATATATGGATATTTTATTATAAATATGAAACAACCTCATTTAACCTTCTATCCATCCTACAGAAAATGAAATCACCGCGTGTGCGTACGTACGGAATACCGTCTCCACGCCGTGGTGTAATCTGTTTTTCCACCACCATGTTACTTGGATGGGTATAATGGTGTAAAGAATAACTATATATTGTTATTATAACATCATACGGATTCTGAGATATTATATCATCCACTCCAATTCCATTCAATAATTATGGGATTGATATCATCGCTCGTGTATACGTATGGACTACCGTCTCCACGACACGATGAGATTTATTCTCCATGTTAACCATTCAAGAATGATTATAATGTATATAAAATGAATAATAATTAAATATATGACATAATGAAGCTACTGGATTTGTGTATATATTTATTTCATCTACTTACTTCCATTCATGTCAATAAGGAAAGAAAAACATCGTTCATGCATACGCACGGCCTACCGTCTCCATGAACAGTGTATTTCATTTCATTTATCTATCTATTATATATATATATATATACTGAATATATATGATATATAAATCATGATTTACAATATGTAAGTAAGTAAATCTTGATATAAGTAATATCAAGAACAACAAGTCCAAACACGTATGATAAATAAAACGATTTTACCCAAAACGCTGCTTTAACAAGGAATTTACAAAAGAACGGGTAATATAGTCATAAGTGAATCATATAGGATATAATACCAATTAATATGAATATTTAATAAGTAAATTACATTATTTAAATCATTATACAGGAGGTTCAGATATGTATAAAGCATTCAGACCAAAGGTAAGGGATAATTATTCCAATCTCATTCTTATCTGAGATTGTTTATTCGTAAGTATTTACTGGGGTTGTGTTTATCATCCATGTACATATGTTCTCAAAATGTTTTCATAAAATGTTTAATTTTCATCCATGTATTTTTAATGTATTTTTTACCCTTTTTAGTTTTACCACATTGTTTGGAAGGAATCTTTCTTTTGTTTACCATACGAGGTACTTTTTGACTTTTCTGACAAAAGTATGAGGAGAATGTTTTTTTAACTTATACGACATGAACTAATTCTTATGGTTTCATAAAGCCTTATCTCCATGAAGCTTCTTGTAGAATATTTCATGATTATTTTCAAAAAAATCCTTTATTTTAAAATTTAATGTCATTTTGTGAAAAGAAAATGATTTTGAAGAATAAAAGATATTTTCCTCAAGAATTCATTTCAAGTGTTTTGTCAAAACTATTTAACATCTAAGATGAAATTATTTAATATGTGTATGTTTCAAGTATAATTTCTCTATTATTTACATGGTTTCACTATTATTATGATGAAATTATATCCATTTGTTTTATATGGATTATGTTATGATGGGATGACATTTATGAAACCCATTTTATTATTTGGGTTATGATGAATGATTTATGTTTATTTTGTGGAAAAAGTAAGATTGATTTCATTATGAGATGGGTGAGACCTATATATCCCTACAATGAATTGGGTAAGGATTTATATCTCATGAGATAGTCATGGCTAGAAAGGTAAATTAATCTGGTTTAGTGATACAGGACTAGAACGAAAAGTGAACTCGATTCAGAAAGGGACTTTGTCGACTAAGATGGTCTTGGCAGCAATGCCTTGGCTACTATGGAAATCATATCATGTGATTAATGTTTTTCCACAATTAAATGTTTTATTCCCATACTATTTTATCATGATTTATGTTCCATTATGATCTATTCCTTACATACTTCCATGTTTTATTTCATTGCTAAAGATCTTGAAGTTTAAACA
Source organism: Viscum album (assembly GCA_963277665.1). Lineage (NCBI taxonomy): Eukaryota > Viridiplantae > Streptophyta > Magnoliopsida > Santalales > Viscaceae > Viscum > Viscum album. Next base: position 11,517,923 of record OY728158.1, read on the forward strand.
TTATGTTCATGTTTTTAAGTTCAAATGTATATGGTTGGTTTTATTTTCTCTGTGATTACCGTTACTGAGCACTTGAGCTCACCCTTTATATGTTTTATTTTTACCAGGATATAAAGAATGGTTTTTGGTAAAAAAAACAAAAGGGGAATATCTTTATGGGAGATGTTGATGATCTTTCACCATGATTAGAAGATTATGTTCCGAGTTTTCAAAGACACTAAACTATTACAGTCCTTGAGTGTTGGTTTTTGCAATGTATTATTTATTCTGTAAAAGTAATGTAATGTCCATGTACGTCAAGATTTGGGTATCTAAAATTGGTATCAAAGGAAAGGTTTAGTTAAACTTTGGAAACTAGGATGCGAAAACTTTAGTGAGATCCCTAGAGATATTTCTAAGGTATGTCTAGGGATGTCCCTAAGGTTTAGTATAACTATATGTTAGAGTCCTAGAGTTATGTTGAAGATCATGAATAACCTAGGGTGAACCTAAGGTATCATGGGTTAAAGAATGTGTGATAAGTTAGACATCCCATAAGTGAATTTTAATGATTATGTGGTTCCTCGTTATTCTAAATGTTTCTTACAATATGGTTTCTGGTTTTAGTCAATGGAGGAAACGAGGAGGAATTCAGTTAACGTTGATTCCAATGGAAAAATTGGTGATTGTGATCAACAAAATCATGTAATTCCTAGAGAGAAAGATATTGTGATTATTCCGAATTAGTCATCATGATATATGATTAACAAGGTGAACTTTGGTTGTATTCATAAGTCATCAAATAAGAGGAAGATGAACTTTTATACATGTTCTCATAGAGAGGAACATAGATTAAAGATGATGAATCTTTATATGTATCCAGAAGAAGGGAAGCAGAACCTTGAGGAATACCTCAAATGGAGGGGAAGATGTTATCTCTGTGGAGAAAAGGGTCATAGAGTGACATACTGTTATGGAGTTCAATGTATTATTTGTGGAGAACATGGGCATTACCCAACTCAATGCCCTGACCTAAGAGGTTACTTCTAAATCAAGGAAGGACTTATTCTATGACAATCATCTAAGATGATATATTGAAGTGTTTATGTATTGGTATTCAAGAATAATGTTTTTGATGTACTTTTATGGTATATTGGAATATTTTTGTATTAGTATATTGTGGTTTTCAATAAGTTTTTGGTACCGGTAACCATGAAAAGTGATTGAAATATTTTTAAAAAGTAGATGAAATGTGCATAATGAATGGATAATGATAAAATTAAATGATCTCATGAATGATATAAGGACAAAGTTATATCATTGTTTGAGTATATAGAAATTTTGGGATTTTGGTATGTGGAAAGTGTCAAATTTTGACAGCATTCATGTTTTCACTAAGGTTCAATGGGTATTCTTTTTTCAAGAGAATACATGATTAAGGTATTCACATGTTTGTAATTTGACCAACAAGATATATCATATGATATATGGGGGATAAATGATGGTATTCACATGCTCGGTAGATGACATTTCTAGTAATTGTTTTCTTTATACTATGAGATTGGACATATGTAATTTGGATAAGCCTAAAGATTGGAATGAATTATGTTGGACATCAGATGGTATTATTTAAGGATAGAACTTTTTTTTCGATATTATTTAGGAAATATTATAATAGTATAGATTTAGAAAAAGGACAACCCATAGGACGAGCGACAACCCGTCGCGTCAGACAAGGCTGTGGGAATCGAACCCACAACTGAAGTGCGGCAAGCCTTTATCACATACCACTGGCCTACAGTAAGTCCCTGGTTGGTATGAATTAGTTTTAATTTATTATGTGGTATGATATATGAAGTATAAGTCCATTTTAGGAACCATATACGATTAATCTCACTATAGATGAACTTATGTATATTTAATAACTTTTTCTAACCTTTTGTTTGAGACAGATGGAATGACCTATGATTCTATCACATGATCTATGAAAACTTCACAAATGACAAATTCAACTTCATTTCTTTAAGAGATTATGTGGAAATTGTTTAAGGCACGAACAATGGTGAGATTGTACAAAAATCAAGTAAGTATTTCTTTTAATTGAACAATTATTCAACATTAGGGATATGATCTTGAGAACTAAAAACGTTGTCCTAGTACCCTCATACCCAATGAATTAGATGGTACCTTAAATCATCACAAATTTATGGCTTTGTGATTGTTGGCTTTTTCATAGCCATGTCCTCTACCACTCTTCATCAGAAGTTAATGGTTATATTTCTCTTCTATATCCATATTTTCACCTATGATGTCCTATGTGGAAACACAGTACTGAGTTACTTTGGGTGACCGTTATGATTCTAACATTCCTTTTTAAAATTAAGTTTTAGTATTCCTTTTTACTATGTGGGTTACTATGAAAGAAACTTTCAAGTAGTAAACCATTTATAACCCCGACGAATTTCGAGGGTGAAATTCATTTTAAGGGGGGTAGAATGTAACACCCCGAGATTTTATGAGAAGTACTCTTTTTAATTTATTTGATGTCTTTTGTTGTATGATACAACAAGATTATCTTGCATTATACGCAACACCATATTTTCTTGTAGTATACGCAACACTATTCTTGGATCGTGTTATAAAAAATTTCAAGTTCTTTTGATAGAAGCTATTATACACAACATTGAGAGTATATATATATATATTCAATGTATAAATGAAATATGGTTGGATTTTATTATACACAACAACAAATGAATCTTTCACTACACGCAACCCTAAAATGTCTTGCTTTACACGCAATCACAACCTTCCACGATAGCGTGTGTTTTACGCAATACTAAGATTCACTAAACAAAGATATGTTATTAAAATATTATATAAACTAGCTGTTATGAATAGTAATACCCACTTTTTGAAATTTTAAAAATTTTATCTTTCAAAATGGACTTCATTTTTGGATTCAGAATATCGAAATTATCCTAGTGTGAAATTTTGGTATTTTTCTGAAAACGTTCAATTTTTGATGAATAGTTAAAACACGGAGTTGTTAGTTAAAACCGACATTTTATTTAAATAATAATTTATTTTATTTAAATTTAGTTTTGGTAAAAATATATACATAATACTTATATAAGTTCAATGTATTTGATTGGAATCATTTTATAATAATTTTAGATATATAAAAATTTTATTGAACTTTTCACCGTCTTTTACCCACCGCCTAGGAGCATTTGCAATTGTACGTAAAACATAATTATACCGCTTCTGTGAGATAAATTTTGAAAATCCGAGAGACATGGTTAATATAAAGGAGTAAAATTTGGTTCAATAAGATAAAAATAATTTTTGGTGAATAGTAACTTTTTTACTTTTATTTACCACGGTTAAAAGAAAATAGGGTAATTAAGGGTACAAATGATATTATTATTACCCTAACACATGTCCTAATTCTATTGGATAAGTGTAATTAGATAAAAAACAACCTTAAGAATAAAAAATTACCCTTTAGGTCCACTTGGATTAGATTAGGACACTTATTATTTTTTTATTTAAAGAAGAGTTAAAAGAGTTAAAATCAAATTTTAATAACTAAATAAAATTTAATATAGGGTTATACATAAGATAAATTATACTATAAATATTCCTTATAACACTAAAAATATTTCCTACATAATTTTATTTTATTTATAATTTTTAGATATTAAATAAATTAATTTATTTATGACACAATGATGATGTAGTAATTTACTTATTAATGAAATATTAACATAATTGTTGTCATAAATACCCAAATAAATGTAATTTAAGACTTTTTATTAATTCCAATAATTTTCTAGGTTAATATGACATCTTAGGATTTATTTAATTAACTTTGTTTGAACTAATCATTCTGTTATGGTTTTTACAAAATTAAATTACCAAATAGTGTCAAAATTGACAAAAAATAGTTCTTAAAACAAATATTATATTATTAATTGTTATTTTATTCCTAAAAATATATGGTTCTCCCAAATTAGATATATAAGGTTATATATATTAATAATGAACCACTTGTGATTCGTTTGTCTTGTTATAGTAAGTTTATTAACCATATAGTGTAAGAAAACTAGAAGACACGGTAAAAGTTAAATTATTTAACTTAGAGTTAAAACTAAATGATAAGGTAAAAATAGTAACCTAAACTTGTCTAAAACATATTGTTTAAGATTATTTCGACCCATCCCCACTTTATCTTTTAAATAAATTATTTTGAAGCTATTATATACCGAATATGACTTTGTTATAAAATAATATTTTAGGTTTTTCCTAAGGTGCCCCTGCCCTCCCTTATTAAAGGGAACCTCCACCCTCTTATCTTTACACAATTTTGAGCCTTCAAGCTCAACCAAAACCGGCCCATTTCCATTATCAACTTCCCTATTAACATTATAGAGGTTATGGTCTCCTAAAAATACCAACTCTAGTGCGTTAAGAGGAAGCTTAAAAGAGGTGCGTCGAAGAAGAGGTAATCTCTTCTACCGATTCTTTCAAGTTTCTTACTTATTAAACTTATTCTTATTGTGTTATTTAATTATAATGTAATAAAATCAGTATCAATAATATACTTATATGTTATTATAAATATTAAACAACCCCATTTCACCTTCTATCCATCCTACGGAAAACGAAATCCCCGCGCGTGCATACGTACAGAATACCGACTCTACGCCGTGTAATCTGTTTTTCCACCACCACCTTACTTGGATTGGTATAATGGTGTAAAGAATAACTATATATGGTTATTATAACATCATATTGATTCTGAGATATTATATCATCTACTCCAATTCCATTAAATAATTATTGGAATGATATCATCGCTCGTGTGTACGTATGAATTACAGTCACCACGACGTGAATAGATTCATTCTCCATGTTAACCATTAAAGAATGATTATAAAGTATATATAACGAATAATAATGAAATATATGACATAATTAAGCTACTAGATTTATGTATATATATATTTCATCTACTTACTTCCATTCAAGTCAATAATGAAAGGAAAACATCGTTCATGCGTACGTACAGCCTACCGTCTCCATGAACAGTGTATTTCATTTCATTTATCTATCTCTTATATATATATATATACTGAATATATATGATATATAAATCATGATTTACACTGTGGAAGTAAGTAAATCATGATATAAGTAATATCAAGAACAACAAGTCCAAACACATACGATAAAGAAAAGAATTTTACCCAAAACGCTACTCTAACATGGAATTTACAAAAGAACGGGTAATATAAAGTCATAAGTGAATCATATAGGATATGATAACAATGAATATGATTCTTTAATAAGTAAATGAAATTATTTAAATCATCATACATGAGGTTTGGATACGTACGGAGCATATCAGACCTAAGGTAAGGGATAATTATTCCAATCTCATTCTTATCCGAGATTGTTTATTCGTAAGTATTTACTAGGGTTATGTTTATCATCCGTGTTCATATGTTCTCAAAATGTTTTCATAAATTTTTTAATTTTTTTATATTTATGTTTAAAATATTTTTTTACCTTTTTTACTTTTACCACATCGTATGGAAGTAATCTTAATTTTGTTTACCATACGAGGTACTTTTTGACTTTTTTGACAAAAGTATGGGGAGAATGTTTTTTTAACTTATACGGCATGAACATCTTCTTACAGTTTCATAACTCCTTATTTCCATGAAGCTTCATGTACAATATTTCATGATTATTTTCAAAAAAAATATTTCTTCTAAAATTTCATGTCATTTTTTGAAAATAAAATGATTTTGAAGAATAAAGGATATTTTACTCCAGAATTCATTTCAAGTGTTTTGTCAAAACTATTTTACATCTAAGATGAAATTATTTCATATGAGTATGTTTCAAGTATAATGTCTCTATGATTTACATGGTTTCAGTTTTCTTATGATGAAATGATATCCATTTGTTTCATATGGATTATGTTAGGATGGGATGGAGTTTATGAAACCCATTTTATTCTTTGGGTTATGATGAATGATTAATGTTTATTTTGTGGCACAAGTAATAATTATTTCATTATGAGAAGTATGGGACTTATATATCCCTCAAATTCATTGGGTAAATATTTATATCTAATGAGATAGACATGCATGGAATGGTAATTTAATCTGGTTCAGTGATATAGGACTGGAATGAGGAGTGAACTCGATTCAGAAAGGGACTTTGCCCACTAAGATGGTCTTGGAAGAAATGCCTTGGCTACTATGGAAATCATATGATGTGATTAATGTTATTTCCCAATTACATGTTTTATTCCCGTGCTATTTTATCATTATTGATGTTCCATTATTATCTATGCCTTATGTACTTCCATGTTTTATTTCATTACTCAAGATATTGAAGTTTAAACATTATGTTTATGTTTTTAAGTTCAAATGTATATGGTTGGTTATATTTTCTCCATGCTTACCCTTACTGAGAATTTGATCTCACCCTTTATATGTTTTCTTTTCCCGAGGATATAAAGAAAGGTTTTAGGTAAGAAAACAAAAGGGGAGGATCTTTATGGGAGATGTTGAAGATATTTAACCATGATTAGAAGATTTTGTTCTGAGTTTCCAAAGACACTAAACTATTACGGTCCTTGAGTGTTGGTTTTTGTTATGTATTAAGTATTCTGCAAAAGAAATGTAATGTCCATGTATGTCAAGCTCTGGGTCTGTACAATATATCTTCTTCTGAAATATATGCTCCATATATAAGAAATTAAAACTCTCAATTAATGATACCTTGATCTCAAGTTGATCTTGAAGAAAACATATGATCCCATCAATTGGTAAAATAGATTGTCAATATAGGGAAGAGGATACCAGTTCTTCACAATAATCTGATTCAACTTCTGGTAATCAACACATAAGAGCAAATTATTGTCATCCTTCCTTTTAAAAAATTCTAGAGAACCCCATGATTCTATTCTTGTATTGATAATAACCATATACATAAACTATTCCAACTGAGTATTGAGCTCTTGGATCTTTGGTGGTGTCGTTCTATAATGTGGAATGGAAACTGACTTAGCCCCTAACACGAGCTTAATAGAAAATCTCACATCTCTCTCTGGTGGAGGCCTGAGAAGTCCTCAAGAAACAGGTCCTAGAACCTTTCCACCATAAGTGGAAGGACATCATGCTTTACACCTCTTTAATATTTTAATAGACTAGTAACCTAGGTGGTGAGATCCCCTAGTTGCTGATGAACTGGCCCTGCATAGACTTCCTGGATATCCCAATCTCTATGGTGAATATAATTGTCACCCTCAGGAGAAGTAAAGGTCACTCTACTATGGTAAAAATCAACACGATATTTGTAGACTAATAAATGTTTCATGCCAAAAATTAGGTCAAATCCCAATATATCTAGTATGCATTGATCCCATAGAAAATGATACTCACCAACCTTGAAAGAACATCACTTACAAAAACATATTTCTCTTTACCATAATACCAAAGGTGTATCGATCATCATGACCCCACTAAGGAACTCTACCAATAGGATCAAACCATTCATAATTTGTGTATATATTAAATATTAAGAGACACCCATATAAAATAATGAACTATAAAGTGTAAAATATAAATGAATAATAACTCTAATTGTTGATGGTCTAGTCTCACTATCCACCAGTGTTGGATGAACTATATATCCTGACCCTCTTCCTTGTGAGGAAGTCTGATTCCGCTAAGCTGCACCACTCTATTGATATGAGTGCTCATTACTAGAAGTACCACATTCACTACCTTGAACTCCACATCTAATATAACTATAACCAACGAACATGTATGCTGTAGAATACCCCCTTCCCACAATCTGGTTCTATCTAGCTGCTGCATAACTGCCCATTTTTTGTGGGTTCCTACAAAACCTATGTAAATGTCCCATCCTTCCACAGGATGGGCACTCTACTCGTGGTTGGGGTAATGTCTATGAATGTTACCCAACCTACTACACCAACGATATGTCACTTTGGTTAGATTTTGTATCAATAACCCTTCCCCTGGACACTCTTTTTATTATCACCATGGATGAAATTCTCATAGTGACGCTTCCTACTCTCAAAATTCATACCTCATAATCATCCAAAAGAAACCACTTGTCCTCTACTGGAATCCTCCTTCTAGTTTACCTCAGTTACGAGATCTTGATCTACCACCTTAGTAAATTTTTTAGGAGAAATATGTTAACCTCTGACTTAATCTCACATTTAAGTCCATCTTGGATACTCCTTTCCATAACTATATCATCCCTTTCCAGTGTTATAGAGAATTCCTAAAAGTTTGTAAAGTGAATAATATAGTCCATCACTAGCATAGTCTATCCAGTCATCCTCATAAAATCTTCATCCCTCTTTGTATCACTATCTCAGAATAAAATTTCTGTAGGAACTTCTCCAAAGAGTGTTTCCGGACCATATCATTTTTTTCCCAGCTTGATTCTGAACATCCCACCAACATTTTTATGATCCCTATAACATATAAGAATCCAATTTTACCCTCTCCTTAGTAAGAGTCTTTAAATAGTTGAGTATGGTCTGGATGGAATCAATCCAGATCTCTACTACCTCTGGTCCACCCTCTTTGGTGGAAGTCATTGGGTGATGTAACTGAAAATATCATGTTAGATCAGAAATTATTTTCACAACCTACCCTTGGTATATTTTAATGAATTACATTAAGTGATAAAATTTCTCATGGAAATAATCTCTAAATCATTCACCTAACACTATCTAATCCTCAGGTTCCACAATTTTAGGCACATTTCTAGGCATGTCCTTCTATCACCCTATCGGCAAGCATCATCACGGAGAAATAAATTATATAATTCTAAACACACGGAATAGGAAAAATTCACAAAATTAACACATTAATGGGGATTCACATAAACCCATAATAAATCACCCCCATAAACCGCCAAAAAGTCCAAACCAATGCACTACCACTAACCTTGAACATCTTACATATATGTCATGGTTAAGAAAAGGTAAACACATTTTAATTTCATGTTTCATATTAGAAACCAATTTTCAGTCACTTTTCATCATTATACGACTTTTAATTCCTTATTAGGTACCATTTTCTATAAAAATTTACAAGCGAGGAAAAATATTTCAATTTCAACAACTTACCCAAAACTGACTTCTTCATGCATGCAAAAAAAATGATGCATGTAACTATAATTCCTGAGTGCCTAGAATGATACATGAATACTCAACTCTCGTATCATACTGGTACATGAGTAAAATATATAGAAATCCCAAAAATAAATAACACCACAAAACAAGTGTATCATTTAAGGTGAAATGATATCCAACTATAACAACAACCATCAACAACAACAACCCCACTGTGGGTACTTGGGCTTCACCCCATACATGGGTTATCTACTCCCATGCATGAACTCATGTCTAAGGCCCGAATCTTCCTAGTCTCTTGTATACCATTTCCAAATAGTAATGAAAAATAAAATAAAAGGAAATTGGTCTCTAATACCACTTTTTTAACATCTCGACCTGGGTTCCACACACCGGTTCCCCGACCTGATTGGTCAGATGACCTCAAGTGCGCCTCCCCATACACCAGAGGCTACCGACCAGTAGGGTTGGTATAATTTAAAACATGGGGAGACTATACCATCATTATTATATTAATACAATATAAGAAATAGAACAAGAATAACCAAATTATTTTACCATAATAATAATAGTATCAATATCACGTGACGACCAAAACAAGAATAAAAAATCTAAAACTGAGGCAATAGACATGTCATAAAAAATACAGGTCCATTTTGAAATGAAAAACTGAAAAAATGACGCCAAAAAATCCACCAAGTGATTATTGATACACATTTTGGTTCCCTCATCCATGTTCCACCCCAACCTAGCCATCTAACATAGTTCTATTTCCAGTATCCTATCCAGTAAACTTGAAATCTATTTGGGTACTGATCAGGTATCCCAAGTAGGGAGTGAGTACAAATAAATTGGAGGGCACAAATTAAACATAAAAAATACATAGTCTATAACTATGTATTCATTTGTATAAAGAATAAAATAAATTTCATAAATCAAATAGTTACCATAATTAATTATTTTTTAATGAACCACATATTTTTCCCGAGTTGAAGAAGTCACCCAACCCATCATTGCCTACTTTGGCCCATGCCGGAGTATGAACTATCCCCAAGGAATATCACATATCACAATACCATGTTTATCATTTATCATCTCATTTCCAACCTAACACAGCCAATTAGAACCATCACCCAATACCAATTTCATTGGCGTAGAATAACTTGTCTAATTCCCTGTGGGTATTTGAAGAATCAGTACCTATCCCACACCTTGATGTTACATAGATATTTGGAGTCTTAGTCCCTATACCACAATCATTTATTAGAATCACACAATTAGTATTTTTTAAGTAGCAGTCCATGTCTCACACTAATTTTTCATAGTCACATAAGTTGGACTTTGAAGTAGTAGTTTGTGTCCCACAATCATTTTCACATATATAAATTTGGGTCCATGAACATCATGTCTAGCACCCAGTAGGTATTTAAATCCTCAGTCAATGTCCTCAAAATCATTTTTCTAATAATAATATATATCAAAAATATATTACATATATCACCTTTAACTAGGTTAATAAACATTATCCCTCTCATCATCATTTCACATCATGGTGTCTCATTTTGATTATCAAACAAACATGGTTCAATACTTTAATAACCTGGAATCATATGTAAAAAAACTCTATTAAACCATGTAGAGTTATTTAAATCTTATAACCCATTTACCCATTAAAGCTAAGTCACCCGTATCATATTTACCATTGTTAATTAATTCATAACAAATTAATTGACCAATCACACAATCCTAATTTTGGATCGATTCCACAACCACAACATTACATTAATTAATTAACCAATAAATTAATCCAACTCCACAACCCCACTATCCCATAAATTCTACACTCACAACATTCAATAAATTAACTAAACAATTTCCCCAATTCAACCCAAAATAATATCACATTGAAATTTAATTTCATCAATTCAATTCCAAGTTCAATTTCCTAGTCATGGAAATTTAAATTTTATAATTACTTATGTGTAATTAAATCCATACTATGGTATTTTCAATTTAGACTACCTACCTAAAGATCATTGATCGATTCTATCCAATGGAAATTCCCCAAAATTGAATTGGGACAATCAAGATAAAAAAAGAACAAAATATGGATTTGAATTCTAGATCCAAGATAAAATGGATTAGTTCAATCAAAACCTAGGTCAAGATACATTACCAATGGGGGAAAAAATATCGTCAAAGGATTTGTGAAATATGAAAGAGAGTGAGTAAACTGACTAGGAAAAGGTCACATACTGTAAATAGCTGCAGATCTATCAATGAATCATTAGTTCATCAAGAATAGAGGTTGGAAAGCCTTGAAACTTAGTCGGGAGCCTTTGAATTTTAAAGTATTTGATTTAGGGTAGAGCTAGGGTATTTATGGATATCAGAAGGTGGTTAGGGAGATTTTTAATTATTCTTAAGGGTCTAAATTTCCACACACATAGTTTCCTATATAGGGTGCTCAAATTTCCTTAACTATGCGCCTAACCATGTGCCTCCCCCCAGGGGTCACACAATTACTACGTAGAGGTTTCATGGTATGAAAAAACATGTTCCAACAATGAAAATTCACACTTTTTGGGATCACACAATTTTTTTTGGGATGGGGGCATGGTTTGGTAAAACCATGCGTGAATCGTGCATTGCCCCTCCTCCTTACAAAATTATCTAATTTCACCCAAAAACTAAACAAGGTAACAAACAAACAATATATATTAAAAAAATAAAAAAAGTGTACCTGAAAACTAGATCGATCCTTCTTTATAAAAGGTTGGGATCTGACATGACCACAAAATAATACTCACTCATCAGCAGAAAAAAATCATAATAGGGGGAAAGAAAAAATTACACAACCAATATATATGAAGTAGGAGGCCGCAAAAACAAAAGCTTCCCAAGTCTCTTTTATTTTATTTCCCCATTAATCACCAATTTCTTACATGTTCAGTTTTATATTTATTCATTTATCCACACCCAACAATTTAACCTTCCATTTCCCATTCCAGATTCATCTATTCATTATTCATTACACTTATTCAATACATTACCTTTTATTACGTTCATTACCCATTAATCCAAATCCCACTTCCCTTTTTTGGTTTCTCATTCGTAATTCCCATTTCCTTTTCACAGACTAGTTTTATCAAGATTCTAGAAATATATAACAAACATCAACATAAAAACTACCCATTTTCACTTCAAAGCAACCAACAATAATGATAATATAAAGTACCAAAAAATTTTAATACAAATTTCATATTTTATGTCATAGATTTTAACATTGTGGTTTCCTTCTTTAAGTGATAATCCATATTAGGGGTTGTGAAGTCCATTAACAATAGTGGTGAACACTTTATTAATCACCAATAAATTATCGTGACACTAATCAAAAAACTAAGATTAATTATTAAGGATCAATATATGTAAATAATACAAAAAACATTAAGTACACACAAATATCCATTTCCCTTTAAATTTAATTTTAATTGATTCATTCTCATTGTTAAATTATTACTCCCCATAAGGGTGTTATTTAAATCCTTACCTTTACTATAAACCATAACACCCTAGAGAATCATAAAGTCATAATTATAAATATTATAACAATCATATTCATGCATATTAATTATAGAATATAGGATTTGAATATCGAGATCCCTTGCCTGGAATAATTAGGATTCCATGCTATAGTAAATCTTGGAGAGAGGACGATGATAGAAGCTCGGTAAATGTAATAGAAGCCTTGGATGAATTTACAACAGGATTTTAGATCCTAGAAGGTTGGTTTAGACAAACCAAACTTAGGAGAAACGAAGTGAGACTCAAATGAGGGTAAGGGACTGATTATTATGATTTATAGATATCCCTCACTAGATACTTCAAAAAAATCCATATTTTATTCCCTATTTAATTCACATTGAAGTCAAATATTAATTTCTATTCATTAAAAACCTTTTCAAGAGATATATATAATATAAATGAGTCAAAATCAATCAAAACAATAATTATATTTTTTTAAATAATTGAAAATGAATTTTATAGGATGAAGAAGAAGAAATTATAAAAAACTGGGTAAAAATGATATTCATACACATCTCATATACACAGTGTAAGGGTAACTGGGTTTTACCTTTATGTATCTTACTAAACTTACATGATCTTCTTCTTACCATTAAATGATAAGGGGAATACTGTTTCATAGGATTAATAATTTTACCTCTACCCCTATGCAAGTCAACTCTTACCCTTAAACAAGCTTTAGAAAGGCCACAATACCCTTATGTGATCTTTGGGATATAAAACATACCTTTATTCAAGGTTTGTCTTATCCTTATGCTGTTATATGAAAACTCCATAAACCTTTACACAATGCATAAAGTCAGTGGTGAGCCTCACACATCTAATGGATAACATGGATGACCCTTAAATAGGCTAAATATTACCTTTATGAAATAGTTTAAATGGAGGACTTACCTTTATGAATTTTTTTAAACCACCCCTTTACCCTTACATTGCCAGTTTAAAACTAAGAAACCCTTATATAACTCATGAGGGTTTTATCTTATATTTATGCACAATATGAAAGGCTATGGTTTCCTTTATGATATAAGGGGAAGAAGGGTATTACCCTTACACAACATATGGATATGATAGGCTACCCTTTCATAGAAGCCTGATCTTGCTTAAGGGTATAAATAACTTAAAAAATTCTTAATTACCATTTACTAAAACTTATAAATAAGTAATAAAAAAATTATTATCAATTAAAAAATCACAAAAACATTTCTAAAACTATATTATCACTTTCAAAAATTCCAAATTAAATTCCAAATAATCTTTTAAAACATTGAAATTAATTCTATAAATTTTTAAACCATTTTAAAACTATTTTATAAATGAAAAAATCATTTTAAAACATCTTCTAAAATTTTATAAATTTCACCCAAGACACCAAAAAATAAAAAATATAAAATGAAGGATTAAGAATATTTCATTCATTTACTATAGTTGTGGACTGAAATCTACATAAAATAATATAGAATCTATATGAATAATTCTTCTAATGAAAATTTGGTGAATAATTATTATTTTTATTTCATTTCATTATAATTTTATTATATTTCAATTTTATGTTATATTATTAAAAAATGTTATGTAACCCTTATAATCAATTCTAGTCTCCTAAGATGATCGATTTCTATGATTCCATGTGAAGGATCACCCCAACAGTGTGTGAGGTATAATTTATGGGTTATTCCAATTAAGTGTATTTAAATAGTCCTATGTCTCATTCAACATTATAAACAAATACAAAGGGTATTATTACCCCATATCCTATTGAATCAAAATGGGAATTTATTATGATATATGAAAAAATAGAGAAATATGATGAGTATTTCTAAAAAAAGTTGATTTTTATCATTATATAATGCATTAGGCTCATTGAATCATAAGATAAATAATGAGGACCATAATAAGATTATCACATTTGTTAAGAAATAAAACTTGTTAATTAAATATTTTTCTATTATTTATTAATTTTATATTTATTTACAATACATTGTAAACGTATATATTTTTTAGTTTATTTTTAATAATATTTTTAATGTCGGAACCTAAGGCTAACTGTAGACATGGGATCAAAGAATTTTATTAAGTTATGGTAAGTGGTTAAGACACATTAATTTACATTTGAATTGTCTATGGTAGAATATTGTAATTTTTCTTATATATATTTTTTATTTAGATATATGAGGTTATGGTAATAGAAATTTCAATTTTATATTATTTTTTTGTATTTATATTTTAATGGCTAGGTTTATAATTTTTTATTTTTTTCACATGACTTGATTGAAACCTGAATGTTTACCATATCTTTTTTCATTTTATCTGTAGTTAATTTAAACCATAATAAAATATCATCAAAACACAAAAAAAATTGTTATTATAGTAGAAAATAACATTAAGTAATAACAAAACATTTCTAATCCGGAATTTTTTTTAAACTCATTGTGAATAATCTTGGTTATTGTTCAAAAGACATTTATTTTAAAAAATAAAATAAAATATTAATTTTATATAATAATTTTCATGTTAGTTTTGACATTTATTATTTTATATCTATTCTATTAAATTTACTAATCTATATCTAAATTTTTTTCTTCAATAAAAATCAATTTTCTTTTAACAAATATTATTTAGTATTTAATATTGTGAAAATAATTTCTATAAAAATTCAAAAACCCAACACTATAGTAAAAGAGATGGTCACTGGTGGTTTATTAATTGTAGTTCTCGTAACTATCTCAATATTATATATATTTTTTCAATTAGTAGTACTTTCAATTATACCACCACTAACCATTAGAAAAAACCCTAATCTGTCCCCCACCCCTACTCTCCCTGTACAACTTTCACCTCCCCCACCACCCCTGACCTCATATACTCTCTACAAAGGCACCCCCAAGACCGCAACCCCTTACCCCACCCATCTTACTCTCCAATCATCAGAGATGACTAATCTTTCCAAAATTTAACCAAGTTTTTAGGGTTAAGTGGTCAAATTTAGAGTGGCTTGGGTTGTCGATTCCTCAAATACCTAAGAAGAAACCTATAGACAAACAAATTCTATGAACTGATTTTGGATATTAAGTGGAAAACCTTGGGTTGATTTTTGATAGGTTTATTCAATCACTACATGACATAAGTGAATTCAAATTATGAGAATTGTTGATCCTAGGTTATAATAAGGGGTGGATTGGATGAAGTTCCACTTTAGCGATTTCAATTTCTTATATTTGAAATGAGTACATTCAAGGAGATCAAAAAAATTAGTCACTAACTAGTTCTTACCAACACACACTAATAATAATCATCTATACACTTGGAGGATCATGTTTATGAGGACTCAAAGGTAAAGTTTAGTATTATCACTTGAAGTGTGTGGCCTTAAAATTCAATAAGGATGAAGAATTTTTGAAATCATCAAATAAAAATATCATTTAATAGAAGTGATTAGAGATTAATAGTGTGATAAATAATATCAAATACAACCCCTAATAATCCCTTGGATCAACCCATAATTTTTTTAGCCTTCCATTGATTCTATGGTTTCAATAGAAGCAGGAAGTAGACTCATGAGGGAGGAAATCGATAAGTAAAAAAAAGACAATGAAATAATGACCACTCCACCGTTGTGTGATTATTTCACAAGGGTTGGTGAAAATAAATTCACACCTAGAGACAACGGTATCAATGTGATATTTAGAAGAACAAAATAAGTGGATAAGAAGAACTTTTATTAAGAAACTAATATGAATTGAACAACTTACATGTGAAAAAAATGCAATTACAAACCCAAACTGGCAACATAACACTATAATGAAACCAAGAACCAAATATTTTCAACTTATCCACCACCAGTTCATTAAATAGGAATTTTAAGAGTCTTGGGTAGAGGTACTAATAGTTCAAAGGATCTCACTTGAGTATGGTGGGCCTAGGGTGGTGGAAAGTGAGGTATAGGATACTTTTCCACCCTTGACTGGAAGTTGCATCCATCTTTCATCCACTGAATAGAGGCACCTAGATGACCTTGTAGATGACCGAATTGGAGTGGGACATAAAAAACAAAGATTAAGCTCCTGATTTATCCAATATCATTGTAAAATTTCATCCCAAAGGAATCTATGGTTGTAGATATATGAGTAAATTGGTGGGCGTTTTTTCTAGACCTCAGAATCTGGACATAATTATATCTCCAACTTAGGCCATATGGAACTCACATTAACACTCCGAATTAACTCTTGTAACTATTGTAATAAATGTTTACCATGATTTCATCTATATGTAGATGAATTTTCATAATTATTGGGCTTGGATATTGGCTGATACAATAGTTTTATTGGGTTTTTGTCCACTTCACTTCACCCAGAATGTTGTTTGTTCAAGGCCAACTTTGGTGGTCTTCCAATATGAATCATCAAGTACTAAAAAAGTATGAATTGTTACCAATGTATTTAGAATACATAAAATTAAATATGAAAATAAAATCAAGATAATTGGATACTTTAAATGATGTTCAGAAATTTATCATTAAATAGTTCATTTTAAGAAGGACTTCAATCATAATGTGAAATGATGTTTGAAGTGTAAAATACACTAAAATGGTGTTTATGAATAATAAATCTGATGAAAATTATACAAATTAAAAATTAATATAATATTCATTTAGTGAATAGTCACACCCCCCCAACTTGAGTTTTTCTACTCCCGAGAAAAATATATCTCAAAAATATGAAATTCAAATTCCCTTTTCCAAAAACATTTTCATACACAATGATCACCAAGAACAATTATACAAAAAATCATGAAACCCATAAAAATATTCTAATACAAGATATTTCTATAAGAATATCCCAATCCCAAGCCCATTCCTTTTTTCAAATTCATTGCCACATTTCAACCAATTTCAATTAAGCATGATGAAGTCTTGTATATCCAAATAAACATGGGGGTTCATCTTTATTCAAGGGGAAATTATGGAAGCACTATTTGTAATCACATTCCAATATTAATATGAGTATTCAAATTTTTTATTTTATTTTTTTTATTTTTGTTTTATTTTTGTTTTATTTTCAATTTTTCCATGGTAATTGAAATTCCACTCAATAGAGTCATCCCTTGTAGTGAGACTTTTTCGATAACTCCCAAGATCAATGACCTTAGGACACCAAGTGAAGACCACATAATCATGAATCATCTTGAGTTAACTTAGTTAAAAAAATTTTCAAATTACCACAAATAGAGATAAGATTACTAACTCTGGGCCAGAAAACTATAGAGTCACGATCCCCAAGTGCCGAAATCATGCATTATGTCATTTCATTGCTCTATGCACAAATTTATTGTTTTTTATTGAATAGTCATATTAAAAATAAAATGATTACCAAACCTATGCTATTTATTTGTGGGACTTCATGAACTAAAACTAATACCCAACAATCCAGAGTAAGTGCATTATGTTTTTTATTATTAAATGGATGAAAATATAAATGGTGAAAAATCACATCGGACAGCCGCACTTTCCAAAATCTATGCACTTGAACATAAAATTTCATTTAAATTAGAATAAAGGTATTAAAAATTATTTTATATTCAATTTCAAAGTGTTCAATTTGTATTATCATGTTCAAGGTTAAATGAAATTTTCCTTCTATTTAGGCACACTCTTCTTTAAAATCATTTTTTTTCACACAAAATCAATTTTTTTATTTCATCACCCCCAACGTAAAATAACACTATCCCCAGTGTTTGAAGAAAATAAAATTTAGAAGGTTTAATCGTAGAGAAGGGGTGTTAAAAAAGGAAATTGGAAATTAGGATCACGGAATGAGGTCACATGGTGGTTGACGTTGAAGTTCTTATTGCTCTAATTTAGTTCTTTGATATCCATGCCACTTGTAGAGTTCCCTTATAGAAAAAGGAAAAAAATAAACAAAACAATACATAAATACATATATTTATTCATATAATAAAAAGGTTAAAATAAAATTATATATATAAAAATTATAGAAGAAGGAAGAACTATAAGTCATAGGTTAGTGGTAAGCGCGTGCCCCTATCTCCCTTCAGTATTGGGTTCGAGTCCCGGCAGCTTCAGCAGTTTTTATTGGGTTTTCCTTATGACCTACGATGTGTCCTTTTAATTTTTTTAATTATTATTATTATTTTTTTATTTTAACCTACAAGCACATAAAAATAGAAAAAACTGACGATACATTGTCTTCTTTTTAAATTTCTGGGTAAGGTATTTCTCAAGGATCACAGCTTGTGACACAGATGAATATAACACTCCCCTTTTATACCTATACAATCCCATAATAGAAGAACATGCCAATAGTCTATGGTACTATCATATTCAGAGTTAAGTAGTATCATTATTATTTTTAAATATAAAATTTATTTATTAATCCTATTTTGAAAATAAAGATGATTCACAATGATTGGAACCATGAAAACCACAGGTTGCATCCTGTGTAGCACTTTTGTTTTACATCTCTAGCTTGACTTAGACCCATAATTGTTTAAGAATTTTCCTCATCTGAGGTTGGTTCACAGAATTCTTCATCAACTTCATGTTTTTGGAATGGTTCAATGAATGGTTTGACTCTATGACCATTAAAATTAAAGGTTTTACCATTAGTGAGATCTTGAATTTCTATAGCCCTATGGGGGTACACCTTATGCATTATGTATGGACCTGACCATCTAGACCTCAACTTTTCTGGGTGTAAATGATCTTTAGAGCTATATAAAAGAATAGGTTTACCCGGTACAATGTGTTTGGTTTTAATATTTTGAGATTGGTTGGCTTGAACTCTAGCATTATTTATCCTTGAATTTTCATAAGCATCCATTCTAAGTTACACAAGTTCATTGAGATCTAATTTCCTTTTTGTTTTGGCCAATGAGAGGTCATAATTCATTCTCTTAATTTCCCAAACCTTATGTTCAATTTCAACTGGTAAATGGAATTATTTTCCATAACTGACCTATATGGTGACATTCTTAAATGGTTTTATATGTGGTTAGATAGGCCCAAAGAGCATCTAAGAGTTTTCTTGACCAATCTTTCCTAGATGGAATAATAGTTTTCTCAAGAATTTTCTTGATTTCTTTATTGGATAACTCATCTTGACTATTTTTCTATGGGTGGTAAGTAGTGGACACTTAGTGAGAAATTCCATATTTTTCCATGACTGCTGAGAATGGACTATTGCAAAAATTAGTTCCATGATCACTAATGATAGTCCTAGGAATTCCAAATCTAGGGAGGATGTTTTCCTTGAGAAATCTAATACAGTTTTATGATCCTTGTATTTTTCAGGAATGGACTCAACCCATTTGGTGACATAATAAATAGCTAAAATAATGTATAGAGATCCCCTATAGTTTGGGTAGGGACCCATGAAATTAATTCCCCAACAGTCAAATATTTCAATCACTAAGATGGGAGTGAGTGTCATTTGATTCTTTTCTATGATGGAACATAATTTTTGACACCTAGGAAAGATTTGAAAAATTGTGTAGGAGTCCCTTGAGAGGGTGTATAGAGACCCGACCTTTTCATACATTACTATTACATCATTTCAAAGATAAACAACATAATAGTATTACACATGGAGGATCCAGAGGTTTAGTGTCTTGGGAAAACTAGGACTACACATAACAAGTACAACATGAAGCATAAAAATTCATTTAATCTCTTCTTCTATAGCTTCTTAGTATCACTTGTCCTCTCCTTAGTACATGTAGCCACCTGAGGATATACATCAAAAGGGGTGAGCTAAAAGCCCAGTAAAAGGATAGATAAGAACAATATATCATGGGGTGAGCATATTCATTACATAGGAAGAAGATCTCGAACATGAGAGGAGCATAAACAATAAACTTGAAATGTGGCAAAGCATAAAAATGAAACATCATGTCTTAGTGGTTAACTACCACACATACTTGTGAACAAAGCTAGCATCATGTTCACTCATCATTTAACATTTACTCATGAGATTCATCACTTTACCCAATGCATTGGAGCGCTATATAATTCCGGGCGCACCCGTCACATTTAAACATTCATATTGCGCTATATAATTCAAGGCGCACCCGTCACATCATAACATTATCATTATCATTCTTGCCACATAGAACACATATAAAAAATGTACATAAATAACCCATGGAAAGGAATGAGTTTCATCTCATAATAACACATTCATAAGCTTTGGGTTCCCAAAAGAAAGAGGGAACACCATACTTGATATAAGAACCATCAACCTTGAATGAGACGTAAAAGGTGAGATCTTGAAAGAAGAGCTATTTTGGAAAACATTTTGATGAACATAAAAACCAATGAAAAAAATTTATATCCCAGAAAAGTAAAGGAAATGATGAACAAAAGACCTTTGAGGAGTAACCAAATCAAAAATGGAGTGAAAGAGGGAGAACCCGAAGGAAGAAAATTGGGTTCGAGATTTCCCCATACCTTGTACTCGAATGCCTCCTTATCTTTAATGTCCTATATAATGACATTATATTCATTAATTGGAAATTCCAGAACCTTTTATACATTAATAGGGTTCATTCTGGTTTCATTATTTCATATTATGTTCCTTTGGATGACTTATAGAGTTTAAAAACATTGATCGGGGATGTTCGTTTTAATGGTTTTCTTGAGCGGTCCACTTGTATTGTTAATTTGATGTTTGGGTAGATCATGGGTAAACATCCAGAACTGATATTACATATAATTAATGATATTACAGAAGCTTGAATTATTTTATAATGAGTTATATTAGAACCATGTGGCCGAATCATTAGATGAAGATTATTTGGGAAAATTTGAGCGGTTTTTGGATCACAACCAACTCATTTTAACTTTTCACTTAGTAGTATGGCCATAGGTTATTTACAGAACTTAAAATAGAATATAATACATATAAAACATTCTGGTTCAACCATAAAATGGTTTCATGACCAGATTGAAGGTATAAATGGAAGACGAGAGCATGTTGTTTTTGAAGGTGATAAATTATCCCCACATGAACAACGTTCTCTTTAATACAATAAAAGGAATGGGGAAAGGGTGTGGGGTGATATAATATAACATTAGAATAATAATATTATATTATATATATAATAATGGATTTACAGAACAATTTGGATGAAGATAGATACAGAGAGATCAAGAAAGGAACTTGAACTTGAAAGGTAATTAAAGGAGAAGAGAGAGAAATTACCTTTAGAAACCTCCTCTTGAGATCCTCTTTAAAGAAAGCTAGGATTGGTCTTTTGATGAGACCAGAAGCTTTTGGACGTGGGGGATGAGCTAGGGAAGGTGTGTGGGAAGAACTTATAGAAGGCTTGGAGCTTGAGAGGTGTGAGGAAAGGAGGGAGTGAAGGGTGGCTTTTATAGTGGAGGGGAGAGGGGTTTCCTTAATATAAAATTGATTAGTTTATTAATTTCACCTAAGACAAGGAATAGTGAGTCTTGGATGACTTAGAATAGTAAATTATACTTTTGAATTCGGGATTTTGGTGCTTACATCACTTGTGATGTCAGGAATAGTGGGTTTTATTTAAAATGTATTTATATGATAAATTAATGTATTCTACTATTAATCAAAAATTCAAGTATCTCAGAAAAATCCCAAAATTTTACCCCAACCATTTTTCTACGTGTAGAATCCAAAAATGAAGTCCATTTTTCAAAAATAATTTTCTAAATATTATACATTTAATATTTAATTAAAATCATAATTTACTTAAAAAAATAGTTTTTAAAATTAAAACTGATTCTGCAGTTCTTTCAAAAATTACTTAGGGTCATATAAAATTATCTAAAAACTACTAGACATTGATTTAATAATTTATGAATATATTTCAGGAAAATAATTATTCTTTTAAATTAATTAATTAATTATAATTAATTATTTATGACTTATAAAATACCAAAAACGTTAACTAAGGTCAAATTATCACCTTCTATGATGTCTAAATTTTATTTTATTATTCATAGGTAATGTTACTCTTATTTACTATTCATAAGGTTCATATTAATATTCATAAGGGTAGGTTACTATTCATAAGGGTAGGTTACTATTCTCCAAAAATTATTTTTATTTCATTCGAATCCAAAAACCATCTTGAACACAACCGTGTATGTTGGATTTTTAAAATTCCAAACATAGGGGTGACAAAATTATGTTTAAAGGTCACTTATCACTTAGTAGTTCATTATTTTGTGTTTTTATGACATATATATAAGAATGGAATTTTCCATTGAAAAACTTTGGGTCGTTACATTCTTCCCCCCTTCAGAAATTTCACCCCCGAAATTTCACTTTACACAAACAGGTGAGGGTACTTCTCCTTCATTGCCTCACCTCATTCCCACCATTTTCAATAATAGAAAAGGATATAACAAAAAATAACTAAACAAGTCATGAATAACTTATTTATCTAAAAAGTTTATACCAAAAACATAACATATGGGATCCCTAGGTAAATATCCTTGTGTGCATATTTGTACTTAGTCTCATGCTAGAGGTTTTCTCTAGGGTTCACTAATCCTAATTCCCAAATTAACTAAACCTTTCCTCTGATACCAACTATAGCGACCCGACCTTTTCATACATTACTATTACATAATTTCAAAGATAAACAACATAATAGTATTACACATGGAGGATCCAGAGGTTTAGTGTCTTGGGAAAACTAGGACTACACATAACAAGTACAACATCAAGCATAAAAATTCTTTTAAACTCTTCTTCTATAGCTTCTTAGTAGCACTTGTCCTCTCCTTAGTACATGTAGACACCTGAGGATATACATAAAAAGGGGTGAGCTAAAAGCCCAGTAAGAGGATAGATAAGAACAATATAGCATGAGGTGAGCATATTCATGACATAAGAAGAAGATCTCGAACATGAGAGGAGCATAAACAATAAACTTGAAATGTGGCAAAGCATAAAAATGAAACATCATGTCTTAGTGGTTAACTACCACACATACTTGTGAACAAAGATAGAATCATGTTCATGCATCATTTCACATTTACTCATGAGATTCATCACTTTACCCAATGCATTGGAGTGCTATATAATTCCGGGCGCACCCGTCACATTTAAACATTCATATTGCGCTATATAATTCCGGGCGCACCCGTCACATCATAACATTATCATTATCATGATTGCCACATAGAACACATATCAAACATGTACATAAATAACCCATGGAAAGGAATGGGTTTCATCTCATAATAACACATTCATAAGCTTTGGGTTCCCAAAAGAAAGAGGGAACAACATACTTGATATAAGAACCATCAACCTTGAATGAGACGTAAAAGGTGAGATCTTGAAAGAAGAGTTATTTTGGAAAACATTTTGATGAACATAATAACCAATGAAAAACATGTATATCCCATAAAAGTAAAGTAAATGATTAAAAAAAGACCTTTGAGGAGTAACCATATCAAAAATGGAGTGAAAGAGGGAGAACCCGAAGGAAGAAAATTGGGTTCGAGATTTCCCCTTACCTTGTACTCGAATGCCTCCTTCTCTTTAATGTCCTGTATAATGACATTATATTCATTAATTATAAATTACAGAACCTTTTATACATTAATAGGGTTCATTCTGGTTTCATTATTTCATATTATGTTCCTTTGGATGACTTATAGAGTTTAAAAACATTGATCGGGGATGTTCGTTTTCATGGTTTTCTTGAGCGGTCCACTTGTATTATTAATTTGATGTTTGGTTAGATCATGGGTAAACATCCAGAACATATATTACATGTAATTAATGATATTACAGAAGCTTTAATTATTTTATAATGAGTTATATTAGAACCATGTGGCCGAATCATTAGATGAAGATTATTTGGGCTAATTTGAGCGGTCTTTGGATCACAACCAACTCATTTTAACTTTTCACTTAGTAGTGTGGCCATAGGTTATTTAAAGAACGTAAAATATAAAATAAGACATATAAAAAATTCTGGTTCAACCATAAAAATGGTTTTATGACCATATTGAAGGTATAAATGGAAGAAGAGAGCATGTTGTTTTTGAAGGTTATAAATTATCACTACATGAACAACGTTCTCTTTAATAAAATAAAAGGAAGGGGGAAAGGGTGTGGGGTGATATAATATAACATTAGAATCATAATATTACAGTATATATATAATACTGTATTTACAGAACAATTTGGATGAAGATAGATAGAGAGAGATCAAGAAAGGAACTTGAACTTGAAAGGAAATTAAAGGAGAAGAGAGAGAGAAATTACCTTTAGAATCCTCCTCTTGAGATCATCTTTAAAGAAAGATAGGCTTGGTCTTTTGATGAGACCAGAAGCTTTTGGATGTGGGGGATGAGCTTGGGAAGGTGTTTGGGTAGAATTTAGAGAAGTCTTGGAGCTTGAGAGGTGTGAGGAAAGGAGGGAGTGAAGGGTGACTTTTATAGTGGAGGGGAGAGGGGTTTCCATAATATAAAATTGATTAGTTTATTAATTTCACATATGAAAAGGAATAGTGAGTCTTGGATGAATAAGAATAGTAAATTAGACTTGTGAATTCAAGATTTGGGTGCTTACATCACTTGTGATGTCAGGAATAGTGGGTTTTAATTAAAATGTATTTATATGATAAATTAATGTATTCTACTATTCATCAAAAATTCAAGTATCTCAGAAAAATCCCAAAATTTTACCCCAACCATTTTTCGACGTGTAGAATCCAAAAATGAAGTCCATTTTTCAAACATAATTTTCTAAATATTATTAATTTAATATTTAGTTAAAATCATAATTTACTTAAAAAAACAGTTTTTAAAATTAAAACTGATTTTGAAGTTCTTTCAAAAATTACTTAGGGTCTTATAAAATTATCTAAAAACTATTAGACATTGATTTAATAATTTATGAATATATTTCAGGAAAATAATTATTCTTTTAAATTAATTAATTAATTATAATTAATTATTTATGACTTATAGAATACCAAAAACGTTTACTAAGGTCAAATTATCACATTCTATGATGTCTAAATTTTATTTTATTATTCATAGGTAATGTTACTATTATTTACTATTAATATGGTTCATATTACTATTCATAAGGGTAGGTTACTATTCTCCAAAAATTATTTTTATTTCATTAGACTCCAAAAACCATCTTGAACACAACCGTGTATGTTGGATTTTTAAAATTCCAAACATAGGGGGTGACAAAATTATGATTAAATGTCACCTATCACTTAGTAGTTCATTATTTTGTGTTTTTATGACATATATATAAGAAGGGAATTTTCCATTGAAAAACTTTGGGTCGTTACATTCTTCCCCCCTTAAGAAATTTCGCCCCCGAAATTTCACTTTACACAAACAGGTGAGGGTACTTCTCCTTCATTGCCTCACCTCGTTCCCACCATTTTCAAAAATAGAAAAGGATATAACAATAAATAACTAAACAAGTCATGAATAACTTATTTATCTAAACAATTTATACCAAAAACATAACATATGGGATCCCTAGGTAAATATCCTTGTGTGCATATTTGTACTTAGTCTCATGCTAGAGGTTTTCTCTAGGGTTCACTAATCCTAATTCCCAAATTAACAAAACCTTTCCTCTGATACCAACTATAGCGAACTGACCTTTTCATACATTACTATTACATCATTTCAAAGATAAACAACATAATAGTATTACACATGGAGGATCCAGAGGTTTAGTGTCTTGGGAAAACTAGGAATACACATAACAAGTACAACATCAAGCATAAAAAATCATTTAATCTCTTCTTCTATAGCTTCTCAGTAGCACTTGTCATCTCCTTAGTACATGTTGTCACCTGAGGATATACATCAAAAGGGGTGAGCTAAAAGCCCAGTAAGAGGATAGATAAGAACAATATAGCATGGGGTGAGCATATTCATGACATAGGAAGAAGATCTCGAACGTGAGAGGAGCATAAACAATAAACTTGAAATGTGCCAAAGCATAAAAATGAAACATCATGTCTTAGTGGTTAACTACCACAAAGACTTGTGAACAAAGCTAGCATCATTTTCACACATCATTTCACATTTAATCATGAGATTCATCACTTTACCCAATGCATTGGAGCGCTATATAATTCCAGGCGCACCCGTCACATTTAAACATTCATATTGCGCTATATAATTCCGGGCGCACCCGTCACATCATAACATTATAATTATCATGCTAGCCACATAGAACACATATCAAACATGTACATAAATAACCCATGGAAAGGAATGGGTTTCATCTCATAATAACACATTCATAAGCTTTGGGTTCCCAAAAGAAAGAGGGAACAACATACTTGATATAAGAACCATCAACCTTGAATGAGACGTAAAAGGTGAGATCTTGAAAGAAGAGTTATTTTGGAAAACATTTTGATGAACATAATAACCAATGAAAAACATGTATATCCCATAAAAGTAAGGTAAATGATTAAAAAAAGACCTTTGATGAGTAACCATATCAAAAATGGAGTGAAAGAGGGAGAACCCGAAGGAAGAAAATTGGGTTCGAGATTTCCCCTTACCTTGTACTTGAATGCCTCCTTCTCTTTAATGTCCTGTATAATGACATTATATTCATTAATTATAAATTACAGAACCTTTTATACATTAATAGGGTTCATTCTGGTTTCATTATTTCATATTATGTTCCTTTGGATGACTTATAGAGTTTAAAAACATTGATCGGGGATGTTCGTTTTCATGGTTTTCTTGAGCGGTCCACTTGTATTATTAATTTGATGTTTGGTTAGATCATGGGTAAACATCCAGAACATATATTACATGTAATTAATGATATTACAGAAGATTTAAAATAATGAGTTATATTAGAACCATGTGGCCGAATCATTAGATGAAGATTATTTGGGCTAATTTGAGCGGTCTTTGGATCACAACCAACTCATTTTAACTTTTCACTTATTAGTGTGGCCATAGGTTATTTAAAGAACTTAAAATATAAAATAATACATATAAAACATTCTGGTTCAACCATAAAAATGGTTTCATGACCATATTGAAGGTATAAATGGAAGAAGAGAGCATGTTGTTTTTGAAGGTTATAAATTATCACTACATGAACAACGTTCTCTTTAATAAAATAAAAGGAAGGGGGAAAGGGTGTGGGGTGATATAATATAACATTAGAATCATAATATTACAGTATATATATAATAATGTATTTACAGAACAATTTGGATGAAGATAGATAGAGAGAGATCAAGAAAGGAACTTGAACTTGAAAGGAAATTAAAGGAGAAGAGAGAGAGAAATTACCTTTAGAATCCTCCTCTTGAGATCATCTTTAAAGAAAGATAGGCTTGGTCTTTTGATGAGACCAGAAGCTTTTGGATGTGGGGGATGAGCTTGGGAAGGTGTTTGGGTAGAATTTAGAGAAGTCCTGGAGCTTGAGAGGTGTGAGGAAAGGATGGAGTGAAGGGTGACTTTTATAGTGGAGGGGAGAGGGGTTTCCATAATATAAAATTGATTAGTTTATTAATTTCACATATGAAAAGGAATAGTGAGTCTTGGATGACTAATAATAGTAAATTAGACTTGTGAATTCAAGATTTGGGTGCTTACATCACTTGTGATGTCAGGAATAGTGGGTTTTAATTAAAATGTATTTATATGATAAATTAATGTATTCTACTATTCATCAAAAATTCAAGTATCTCAGAAAAATACCAAAATTTTACCCCAACCATTTTTCAACGTGTAGAATCCAAAAATGAAGTCCATTTTTCAAAAATAAATTTCTAAATATTATTAATTTAATATTTAGTTAAAATCATAATTTACTTAAAAAAACAGTTTTTAAAATTAAAACTGATTTTGAAGTTCTTTCAAAAATTACTTAGGGTCTTATAAAATTATCTAAAAACTATTAGACATTGATTTAATAATTTATGAATATATTTCAGGAAAATAATTATTCTTTTAAATTAATTAATTAATTATAATTAATTATTTATGACTTATAGAATACCAAAAACGTTTACTAAGGTCAAATTATCACTTTCTATGATGTCTAAATTTTATTTTATTATTCATAGGTAATGTTACTATTATTTACTATTAATAAGGTTCATATTACTATTCATAAGGGTAGGTTACTATTCTCCAAAAATTATTTTTATTTCATTAGACTCCAAAAACCATCTTGAACACAACCGTGTATGTTGGATTTTTAAAATTCCAAACATAGGGGGTGACAATATTATGATTAAATGTCACCTATCACTTAGTAGTTCATTATTTTGTGTTTTTATGACATATATATAAGAAGGGAATTTTCCATTGAAAAACTTTGGGTCGTTACATTCTTCCCCCCTTAAGAAATTTCGCCCCCGAAATTTCACTTTACACAAACAGGTGAGGGTACTTCTCCTTCATTGCCTCACCTCGTTCCCACCATTTTCAAAAATAGAAAAGGATATAACAATAAATAACTAAACAAGTCATGAATAACTTATTTATCTAAACAATTTATACCAAAAACATAACATATGGGATCCCTAGGTAAATATCCTTGTGTGCATATTTGTACTTAGTCTCATGCTAGAGGTTTTCTCTAGGGTTCACTAATCCTAATTCCCAAATTAACTAAACCTTTCCTCTGATACCAACTATAGAAAACTGACCTTTTCATACATTACTATTAAATCATTTCAAAGATAAACAACATAATAGTATTACACATGGAGGATCCAGAGGTTTAGTGTCTTGGGAAAACTAGGAATACACATAACAAGTACAACATCAAGCATAAAAAATCATTTAATCTCTTCTTCTATAGCTTCCTAGTAGCACTTGTCATCTCCTTAGTACATGTTGTCACCTGAGGATATACATCAAAAGGGGTGAGCTAAAAGCCCAGTAAGAGGATAGATAAGAACAATATAGCATGGGGTGAGCATATTCATGACATAGGAAGAAGATCTCGAACGTGAGAGGAGCATAAACAATAAACTTGAAATGTGCCAAAGCATAAAAATGAAACATCATGTCTTAGTGGTTAAATACCACAAAGACTTGTGAACAAATCTAGAATCATTTTCACACATCATTTCACATTTACTCATGAGATTCATCACTTTACCGAATGCATTGGAGCGCTATATAATTCCAGGCGCACCCGTCACATTTAAACATTCATATTGCGCTATATAATTCCGGGCGCACCCGTCACATCATAACATTATAATTATCATGCTTGCCACATAGAACACATATCAAACATGTACATAAATAACCCATGGAAAGGAATGGGTTTCATCTCATAATAACACATTCATAAGCTTTGGGTTCCCAAAAGAAAGAGGGAACAACATAATTGATATAAGAACCATCAACCTTGAATGAGACGTAAAAGGTGAGATCTGAAAAGAAGAGTTATTTTGGAAAACATTTTTATGAACATAAAAACCAATGAAAAAAATGTATATCCCAGAAAAGTAAAAGAAATTATGAAAAAAAGACCTTTGAGGAGTAACCATATCAAAAACGGAGTGAAAGAGGGAGAACCCGAAGGAAGAAAATTGGGTTCGAGATTTCCCCTTACCTTGTACTCGAATGCCTCCTTATCTTTAATGTCCTGTATAATGACATTATATTCATTAATTAGAAATTCCAGAACCTTTTATACATTAATAGGGTTCATTCTGGTTTTATTATTTCATATTATGTTCCTTTGGATGACTTATAGAGTTTAAAAACATTGATCGGGGATGTTCGTTTTCATGGTTTTCTTGAGCGGTCCACTTGTATTCTTAATTTGATGTTTGGGTAGATCATGGGTAAACATACAGAACTGATATTACATGTAATTAATGATATTACAGAATCTTGAATGATTTTATAATGAGTTATATTATAACCATGTGGCCGAATCATTAAATGAAGATTATTTGGGCTAATTTGAGCGGTTTTTGGATCACAACCAACTCATTTTAACTTTTCACTTAGTAGTATGTCCATAGGTTATTTACAGAACTTAAAATAGAACATAATACATATAAAACATTCTAGTTCAACCATAAAAATGGTTTCATGACCAGATTGAAGGTATAAATGGAAGAAGAGAGCATGTTGTTTTTGAAGGTGATAAATTATCACCACATGAACAACGTTCTCTTTAATAAAATAAAAGGAAGGGGGAAAGGGTGTGGGGTGATATAATATAACATTAGAATCATAATATTATAGTATATATATAATACTAGATTTACAGAAAAATTTGGATGAAGATAGATAGAGAGAGATCAAGAAAGGAACTTGAACTTGAAAGGAAATTAAAGGAGAAGAGAGAGAGAAATTACCTTTAGAATCCTCCTCTTGAGATCCTCTTTAAAGAAAGCTAGGCTTGGTCTTTTGATGAGACCAGAAGCTTTTGGACGTGGGGGATGAGCTAGGGAAGGTGTTTGGGAAGAAGTTAGAGAAGTCTTGGAGCTTGAGAGGTGTGAGGAAAGGTGGGAGTGAAGGGTGGCTTTTATAGTGGAGGGGAGAGGGGTTTCCATAATATAAAATTGATTAGTTTATTAATTTCACCTAAGACAAGGAATAGTGAGTCTTGGATGACTAAGAATAGTAAATTAGACTTGTGAATTCTGGATTTGGGTGCTTACATCACTTGTGATGTCAGGAATAGTGGGTTTTAATTAAAATGTATTTATATGATAAATTAATGTATTCTACTATTCATCAAAAATTCAAGTATCTCAGAAAAATCCCAAAATATTACCCCAACCATTTTTCAACGCGTAGAATCCAAAAATGAAGTTCATTTTTGAAAAATAATTTTCTAAATATTATTAATTTAATATTTAATTAAAATCATAATTTACTTAAAAAAACAGTTTTTAAAATTAAAACTGATTTTGTAGTTCTTTCAAAAATTACTTAGGGTCTTATAAAATTATCTAAAAACTATTAGACATTGATTTAATAATTTATGAATATATTTCAGGAAAATAATTATTCTTTTAAATTAATTAATTAATTATAATTAATTATTTATGACTTATAAAATACCAAAAACGTTTACTAAGGTCAAATTATCACTTTCAATGATGTCTAAATTTTATTTTATTATTCATAGGTAATGTTACTCGTATTTACTATTCATAAGGTTCATATTACTATTCATAAGGGTAGGTTACTATTCATAAGGGTAGGTTACTATTCTCCAAAAATTATTTTTATTTCATTAGACTCCAAAAACCATCTTGAACACAACCGTGTATGTTGGATTTTTAAAATTCCAAACATAGGGGTGACAAAATTATGTTTAAAGGTCACTTATCACTTAGTAGTTCATTATTTTGTGTTTTTATGACATAGATATAAGAAGGGAATTTTCCATTGAAAAACTTTGGGTCGTTACAGGGTGGGCTAGAAGATACCACACTGAAGAAACTTATAAAAATTTTTCTTAGAGGAAATGTAACCTGCACACACCTCACTATGACAGAATTTAAGGATGGACTCTTTTTCCAATTCGGGGACACACCTCCTAATGACTTGGTCAAGGAAGAAATTATAGAGGTATGGATAATCAAACACATAGTGCCAAAGATTATAAATAAATTTACTTTGATATTGAGTCCCTAAGAATTTTTGAATGAATTATCTAACTAAGAAGTTGGCTATCTTGGCATACTAAGGGTAGTCACTCACATAGTATAGGTGTTCATCAGGGAATGAATTAGAAACATTAAGGTGAGATAATTTGTAATTAAATTCTATCCTAGATAGATTATCAACTACAACATTTTCAACACCCTTTTCTCCTTGATTTTGAGGTAAAATTCTTGTAAGATAAGGACCCACCTAATCAGTCGATCCTTAGCATCATGTTTCTAGAAGATGCATTTTTGTGTAGAATGGTTAGTGAACCTAGTGATGGGGGATCCTAAGAGGTTGGACCTACACTTTTCTAAGGAAAACACAATATTAAGTAACTCTTTCTCAGTGGTGGCGTAGTTTATTTTTGATCATTTAAGGATTTTCTTGCATAATAAATTACATAAGGAGTTTTATCACAATGTTCTCCTAACACAACTCCTAAAGAAAAGTCACTAGTATCACAAATGAGTTCAAAATGAAGGTTCCAATTTGAGAATTTCATGATGGGAGGAGTGGTGAGACATGATTTTAGGGTTGAGAATGAACCTTTATGACTTTATGTCCAAAAAATGGAGCATCCTTTACTAAAAGACCAAAAAGTGGATGAGCGATTGAACTAAAGTTCTTAATGAATCTTCTATAGAAACCATCATGTCATAAGAAACACCTCACTTCCTTGATAGTTTTGAGTGATGAAAGGTGAAGAACGATGTCAATTTTGGATTTATTGACTTCAACCCCCCTGCCTGAGACTAAATGGACAAGGACTAGTTCCTCTTTAACTATGAAATGACATTTTTAATATTTTAGGACCATATTATTTTATTCATATCTTTACAAAACTTTCTCCACATTCCTCAGACATCCCTCAAATGTATCCTCTAAAATAGATAAGTCATCTATGAAGACCTATAGAAAATCCCCTACCATTCCTGAGAATATTCTCATCATGCACCAATGGTAGGATCCCGAGGCATTGCATAACCCGAAGGGCATGTGTTTGAAGGAAAATGTGCTGAATGAATAGGTGAATGTACTCATACCTTTATCCTATTTAGAGACCTCAATTTGATTGTACCATGAGTACCCATCTATGAAATAGTAGAAGGCGTGACCTACAACTCTCTCAAGGACTTGGTCAATGAATGGTAAGGGGAAATGGTCCTTCTTGGTAAATGAGTTTAGCTTCCTATAGTCGATGCAGACTCTCCATACACTACTCAACCTAGTTGGAAAAATCTATCCATCCTAATTGGTTATCACTATGATTCTGGCCTTGTTTGGGAAAACAAGAGTTGGGATTACGCAGTCACTCTCAACAATGGATAAATGATACCAGATTTTAACAATTTCAGAAGTTATTATATCACTACTTCCATGAGATTAGGATTGAGTCACCACTAAGGTTAACAACATGGATTTAAATCAGATTATAGAACAATCCTATGAGTCCGGATAAGAGGTATAATCCCAGTAATATCATACAGGTTCCATCCAATAGCTTTCTTGTGTTTTCTAAGGACATCTAGAAGCATCCTCTCCTAATCTACTTGAATAGAATAATAAATGACAATAGGATGTGTTCCATTTTCTCCTAGGAAGGAATAATTAAGTGAAGTAGGAAGTTCTTTCAATTAAAGATTATTTTGGTTCAAAATCTCAGTAGAAGATTGGGACATTGACTCAAGATCAATTTTTTTTGAGTTTTAGATAGGATTGATTCCCCATGTGTAGAAGTTTTAGCTATTAAATTTGTTTGAGTAGTGTTAGGGAAGGGATTTGGAGTTGTCTCCATGAATGTTTTTTTCGTGAAAAATTTCACTGATTTTTGGCCCTAAGATTTCATCATAGGAGAAATATAAAAGTTATTCTAGCCAAGTAGATAAACTTCCTTCATGTGAACAAAGGAAATTAATTTCATCACGACTCAAAAATTCCTCCAATATTCCATGATGTTATATGGATTCATTATCAATGCTTCCTATCATGTTTACTTCATGAATATCCTCATCATAACCTATTTTTTATCTTTCATTATAAATGTTAAAGTCTAGACTCATGTTTCCAAAGGTAATGTCCATGTTCCCATTTAGAACTCAGATAACAGAGTTGATTGTAGTAAGGAAGGGACAAATAATGATGATTAGGGTTTGTTTCTTGTTTCCTAAGTTTAGACTGTTGAAAAGGACAATGAATTCATCAGGGTAGATTAAGTTTGATAATTTTACCAAAACATCCTTTAAAATACCCTTTGGAACCCTAACGCTATGATCAGCAAGTTGAAGTGTGATAGATGTGGGTGGGAGATATTCTAGGCCTAACTAGAAGTACACAACATAGGGAGTGATATTGAAACTAGCACCTAGGTCACACAAGGCTTTTAAAA
This sequence comes from Viscum album, assembly GCA_963277665.1. Taxonomy (NCBI): domain Eukaryota; kingdom Viridiplantae; phylum Streptophyta; class Magnoliopsida; order Santalales; family Viscaceae; genus Viscum; species Viscum album. The sequence goes on from OY728158.1 coordinate 11,552,741, forward strand.
CTTTGTTCAATCCCAATTCAGCATTGATTTAAGGACATCCTAGGACTTTCATATTTGGTGGAAGGGTTCCTTGGATTGTTTTGCTAACATTTTCAACCAGAAGGACTTGGTTCATATGTGGGAATTTCCTATTAAATGTACATAGGTCCTTTAGGTATTTTGAGTATACATGAATGGTTTGAATGACATTGAGGAGTGTAATGTTCAAAATGACTTGTGAGAATATTTACCTAAATGTTTCAATCAATTCAGGCTTGGTTTTACCCCTCATGCATTGAAGAAATGGTGTAGGTTGTGGGATTTTTTGTTGAATAATTGTTCCTTTCATATTGTTATCAGTTTTTTTCATATTGATCATGTAGCTCATTTGTATTTTCATTTGAGTTTAAAGCTTCATATGGTTTCTGAATTATTTTTTCAGGTTTCTCAATTGATTTCCCACTTCTTAAAACTGTCACAACCTTTAGTTGTTCCTAAGTTGTTTGAGTGAAACTTGACTCTCCCCTTAAAGTTAAGGATGGTACCTCCTAAGTAGGCATGGGTGCCTTCCCAGTTTTTATGGTTTGTAGTTCATATTGATGGGATGAGACTTTTGATTTCATTTTCTCTATTTTTTTACACAAGTATTCAGGGATTGGTAGAGGGACAGATTGGGTAGGGGCTTGTGCTGGTTGGTTTATACCAGGAAGTTAATTTGGTTGTTGGATTGGTTGTTTCATGGGTTGTTGTATGAATTATTTGTATTGGATAAGAGGTTGTTGTTATTGGACTAGTTGTGGTTGGAACTGTTTATGGTTGTGAAAATTTTGGGGAGGGTGGGGGTTTGGTCTTTGTGGCTGACTAGGTTGTTGGTTATCTTTCCAGTATAATCTTGAGTGGTTATTATACCTTGTGTTGAATGTGTTTTGGAATTGGTTATTTTTTAAGTTTAGGGAATTGACTTCAGTAGGTGGTCCTCCTAGAAGAATATCCTTTATGGATAGAATGGTTTGACATTTGTCTATTTTGTGTTCAAGTTTGTCAAAAATTGTGCAAACAGGGTCTATGGTTTAGATTTCATGGATTTTTCTAAAGTCTATCTCCTCAAACTTCCTAGTAAGTGCTGTGAGTTTATCCCTAAGGATTTACTCTTCTCTAAGTGTATTCATTCCAGTATTTCTTTTTAGATTTCCAGAATAAGTTTATGTTCCCCATGTTTGTTTTTGTTCAACAAGGCTTTCTAGATACTCATAAGCATCATTTTGGGATTTGTATTTAAAGGTCCCATTAAACATCATGTTAATGAATTTTTTGTTCCCCGAGCCCAACCCTTCATAGAAAATTATCACTTATTTAGTAATAGAAAAACTATGGTGTGGAACCATGTTTAGGGTGTATTTGAACATCTCCCATGTTTCATAGAATGAATCTCCATCTTTTTCAAAAAAGTTTTGGATGCTCTTTTTAAGTGAAATTGTTTTGTGGTGGGGAAATTATTTTTTGTAAAATTATCTTTGTAATTGGTCCCAAGAGCTTATAGATGATGGTCTCGAATTTTTTATCCAATTTTTAGCTCGATACTTCAATGAAAAAGTAAAGATTATCATCTTATCTAATTCTAGTTGATGTGAGGGATACATGGTTTCTAAAATGTCATTGAACTCCATAACGTGAAGGTTGGGCATCTCAGACTCCATTCCACGGAATGTGGGAATGTGATTTAGGAAATGGGGTTTAAATATGTAGTTAACATATACTTAGGACTTGTGTCTAATTCATGAGGGGAAATTGTTCCAGGAAAGTGTGACGTAGTCATTCATGGTTTGATCGGTTGCATTCCCCATGTTTGGGGCTGCCTCATTTAGATTTCCATTTTGGTTCCCACCTGGGTTTATAAGTTGTCCTCTCTGAATACCTTCCATTAAAATGTGCTCAATATTTTTACTCTATAGTATTTGGAAGTTTATGATCTAATGTAAAGAGTTACTTTGGTGTACTTGAATCCCCAACCATAAGACTATCCACCCTAACTAGACGATTTGATTGGTCATGAGTGTAAGCGGACACGCGCCCAAAGAAAAAAATGAGAAAGGGAAAATATAAGAGAATTTGGATGAGAATTGAAGAAATGGGGGAGAATATAATGGGTGTTGAGATGAATTACTTGGATACCTGGAAACAGTGCCAAAATTTGGTCTCGCTAAAAATTACCTAAGTTTTTATGGTTGAGCGGTCAAATGTAGAGTAGCTTGGGTTGTCGATTCCTCAGAGACCTAAGAAAAAACCTATAGACACACACATTATATGGACTGATTTTGGCTATGTAGGGGCCAATTTGGTTTGATTTTTGATAGGTTAATCAAACAAAACATGGATTAAGTGAATTCAAATTATGAGAAGGGTTGATCTGAGGTTATTATAAGGGGTGGACTGGAAGAAATTCCTCTTTAGATATTTCATTTTCTTATATTTGAGATGAGTTAATTATAGGAAACAACTTCATCACTTACTGGTTTATACAAATATAATCTAATAATAATCCCATATACCATTAGAGGATCATTTTTACGAGCACTACAAGGTAAAGTTTTGTATTAGCACTTGATGTGTGTGGCCTTAAAATTCAAAAAGGATGAAGAAGTTTTAAAACCATCAAATAAAAATCTCATTTAAAAGAAGTGAATAGAGATTAATGGAGTGACAAATAACCTCCAATCCAACCCCTTTATACTACATTGGATCAACCTATAAGTGGGTTATCCCCCCATTTATTCTATGGTTTCAATAGAAGCGTGAAGTGGACTCATGAGCGAGGAATTGGAAAAGTAAAAAAAGACAATGATATAATTATCACTCCACTATTGTATCATAATTTAACTAGGTTTTCTATGAATAAATTTACTCCTTGAGACAATAGTATCAACATGATATGAAGAAGAAGAAAATAAGAGGGAAAAAATAACTTTTATTAAGAAACTAAGATGAATTGAACAACTTACATGAGAAAGAAATGCGATTACAAACCCAAAGTGGAAACATAACACTACAATGAAACCAAGCACCAAAGGTCTTAAACTCATCGACCACCACTACCTTAAATATTAATTTTAAGAGGATTTTATCATAATCCATATTTTTCAAAGGATGTCTCTATAGTATGGTAGGCCTAGAGTGGTGGAAATTAAGGGAGAGGAGACTTTTTCACCCTTGACCCAAAGTTGCATCCAGCTTTCATACACTGAACAGAGGAACCTAGATTACCTTCTAGATGGCCAAATTGGAGTGGGAAATATAAGAAAAAAATAAATCTCTAGAAGGCTCCTAGGTCTCTATAAAATTTCATCCCAATGGAATTTGTGTTTGTCAAGATATGATTAAATTGGTGAGTAGTTTTTCTGGGCCTCAAAATATAGAATATCATTTTTTTCTCCAACTTGGGCGACATGTAACTCCCTTTAAAACATAAAATTAGTTTTTTTAACTATCAGAAGAAATGTTCCCCATGATTTCCTACATCTTAATTTCTATTTTCATAATTATTCGGCATATATCTTGGCTGATAGAGTAGTTTTATTGGGTTGTTGTCCACTCGACTTTACCCATAATTTTGTTTGTTCAAGGTATACTTTGGTGGTCTTCCAATATGAATCATCAAGTACTAAAAAAGTAAGAATTGTTTCCAATGTAATGGGAAACCTAAAAATTAAATATGAACATAAAATCATGATCATTGGGTATTTTAAATGATGTTAAAAAATTTTCCATGTAATAATGCATTTTAAGAAGGACTTACAATTATAATGTGAAATAATTTTCGAAGTGTAATATGAATTAAAATGGTGTTTATTAATAATAAATCTCATAAAAATTTTATGTATTAACAATGAATATAAGCCTCATTCAGTGTCTAATCAATGACCCCATGAACGAGACCCCCTTTCCCTCAAACCTCCTTCTATCCTCTGCCATGTTTTGACCTAGAGCCTACGACTCCGAGCTTGCAACCTACACCCCCCCCCTGAACCAACCCTCATGGCCCTACCCCCCTCTAACGTCATCTATGGACAATTTTCTGGTAATAAGACCCCCTCCGACCTCCCTCACCCCAGCTCAGTTCCCCTCCTCGGTGGAAAATTGGTACTAAAGTGGTATCATTACAATTATTAAGTATATTATATCCCATAATGTTTTATTATCCATATATATATCCCTTGTATGGATGTATAAGTGTCATTTTATTCAATAATTATCTTTTATGCATAAATTTTGTTTACAATAGGTTATATATTAATTAATGTTGGTTTTTGAATATGTATCATATATTTTTGTTTCTTATCAGCTATAGGCTTATATAGGTTAAGGAATATTATATAAATTTTACTTCTTGGTGCTAGTCATCATCCCCTATCCTATTTTAGGTGGGCTTCGTCTAGAACAGTCATCACACCACTGGCCTAGGAGTGGCACTAGTGAGATAGGTTTTATTCCAGTTACATCAAATAGGTTTGGTAGCTACAAACATATATGGGTCACATTCATTGTTTTTTCATACTTCAGTAAATAAAATATCCCAAGAGATACATCAAAATTTTAGATATAAAAATTTATGGATGCTTTTATATAATAATTTATGAACATTCTTATCATTATATATTTATTATGAATCATTATATTAATTATTATAATGATTAATATATGAATAATAACCAATATGGAAAAATAAATTGCAAAATTATAATACATAAACTATATCATTGATCTCTTATATAATATGATATAGGACTCCCATAAATAACCTAGGATTCAGTTATGATTATACTGTTGGGTTTGATATATATAATATTAAAATAATATATTAAAATATAATTGTGATTCATACAATTTTATTCACCCATTTTATTGAATATTTATCAGTTTCACACAAGTAATAAGGTTCTTTAAGGATTATTTGTTATAATTTATAATTCTATGAGAATCCATCAAAACTAAATTAAAAATAGTTTATAAAAGCATTAATTTTATGAAAAGATAACTTTTCCAATCATTTTTATCAGTTTTTTACAACATAACTTTTTAACAATATGGACCTTAATCATTTGAAATATAGGAATGATGAGAACAAAAAATGTTTCAGTATCCTAGCCAATCATTATTATGAAGCACGCCACAACTACCATAATCTTCTATAGATGGTAGTGATTCTGTTGTACTCAAGACTGCTATAGAGCCAACCGTGTCCCCAGATGTCATTGGTATCCCACTTCCTGATTCACCTCCAGCAATGGTGTAGTTCATAACCCCTTCATGTAGGGGATATTGGTGTGTTAATCTTACTAGTATGTATTCCGTTTTTCAAAAAACTATATATTTTCTTAAATTTTTAATACATTTTTCAAATAGGTAAATTCAACCATTGAAGGTATATAAATAGAGAAACAACTAATTTATGTGACATGAAGGACTTCAATATTACAATTCCACTTGATGAGTATGGTGTTACCACCGGTGACGCTACCAGAATCTATGAGAAGATTCCAGGGTAGCCTGATTTTGTATAAGAGATATTTCCCATCATTTAGAAATATTGGAGGCATATTCCTACATCTTATAAAAATGAGGTTTTTGATAAAAAAGTAAAGGTAATATTAATTTAATATTCCTTGAAAACTAATTTTAAAAAAATGAGTAAATTTTTTAATATACTGATGAATTTTTATGTTTTTTATTTCTAGATGTTTTTTCATTTTGATGTCCCATACTACATTTCAGACCCATGGAGTTTAAAAATTTCGGGTAAGAAATAGAGATTATGGAATGAGTTCAATGAATCTTCCATGAGCTCACAATAAATGTATAAGAAAGTACCTTAAGTAATTTCTCACGAGAAATGGAATATCTTTACCAATATCAACAGAGATGCATCTCATGAAGTAATTTCATATTTTACAGTATCTTAATAATATAAACACAATAAAAATATAATTTTTATTAATTTTTCTATATTTTGTAGGAATTAACAAAAAAATTAGTGAATCTTGAGAAGTATATTATTCCACACATTGTAGGGGATCATTGATTTTTGAGAAATAGAATAATTATAGATTGTATTTTATTCAGTTTTATTTTTATCATTTTATTATAATTAAAGTATTTTTCTAACTTATTTATATTTTTATCAATTATAATCAATTAGGTTACTTTGTTGGTCAAAAAAAGATGTGGTTTAATGTGCATAAGAAACCAGATGGTTGTTTTGTAAATTACCCTACCAAAGACGTTGGAGTAAGTAATTTTCATTACCATTTCATATTATTACATTACCATAAAAACGTAATAATAAAAAATATAATATAAAAACTAATAATAACTAAACCCAATTAATTTGAGTAAGTGACATGGATCAAAAGGTATCTATTTGGTATCATTTGATACATCTAGCTAGCCCTAATTAATTAGGTTTAAGGATTCTTTGTTATTATAATATAATTTTGAATATTATGTTTATATAGTTTTGAAATGACAATATATACTAATGAAAAAAATCATTAATTAGATAACATTATAAAGTTAATACACTTTAAAAAATCATTGTTAATATTTTTTTATTAACAGGTTCAAATTAAAGAATTTTTGGATGTGAACCCTTTGCAATCAGTATCAATTTCCTAGAACGGTGCTGTTGGAATAGTTTTAGGGAAGAAGTATCACAGACTTGTTTGGGGTATGGGTTATAGCCATACTACTTTATCTATCTTTGGTAGAAAGACTTAATCCATTTATACTACACATAGTGGGGGTTCTAGTAGTTTCGTTGATTGGGAATCATACAGATAAATTGAAATATTGAAGGGAAAAGTGAAAGAAAAAGATTGTTATAAGAAAAAATTGGATCAGTGGTGGTCATAAATGTGAAATGATTTAGTTTCTAAATTTCAATAGATGAATGACACGGTCCCTAAATAAATTTATAGCCTTATAGTTCATCCCAAAAAGGTAAATTATAAATTCAATAGATCTTTCACATATTCTCAAATAACACAAACAACATCCATAATCTATGTATCTAAAATTTCTAATAAACATCACTGAAAAAGTTTATTTTATTTATTTAGTCATGGTTCCTGATAACCACCGATATGTAATATGGGAATGGTCATTTTATGTTTACCCATGTTTTTTTTGTTAAATTTTTTTTCACAAGCTGAATAAAAACCCAGATCTGATTACCCAAAAAACAACACATTTAAAAACTACAACTCAACTTTAAAAAAGACACCAAATAATTGTTGACCATGAAATAAATGATGGTTTAAAAAGTAAAATTATTTTTCTTCAATCAAATTCAAGCACCAAAAGATATAATATAACCAATCTACATTTTAATAATTAATTAAACTAATATAAAAAATAGTGAAAATCATTAATTTTTTTAATAATACATTATTTTTACAATTATAATTTATAAAAAATTGTTAATGATTACAAAATTTATCATAGTACAATAAAAAAATATTGGTTTTTTAATATATGAATAGACACCACATCAATTTGAGTTACGATTTTCTTATGATGCCCATAAATACATTTTTAGGGTTTTAAAATGCTAAATTGCACATTTAAAGATCAAAAAAATAGTAAACTATCTATTATTGATGTGAAATCATAGGACAACTACCATTGAATTATTTTTGACATGTAAAAGAAAATAACACAGCCATTCAACTTGTAGTGTTCTCTAAATGAGTCAAAAATAAATTTTAAATGATATCAATGTTTTAGAAACATGTGTAAGTGGGTCAAAACCAAGAAAATGACATAATATTTCCCTGAAATCACTAGACAATGACCGTCTATTTAATTGTGAAATGTAGGAACCAACAACACATTATTTCGAATGTCAGTTTTCCTATTATAGTCGTAAACACATTTTTAGTGTTTTAAACCACTAAAACATGCATGGAATAGTGAAAACTAATCAAATTATATCATATTGTCCTAAAATTAGGGTGAAATGACTGAAGATTTAGTTTTTTAATGTAGGAATTAATGGAACATAATTCCAACTAACGGTTTTCCTATTATGATAGTAATAACATTTTTTGTGTTTTAAGGCACTAAAACAAGCATGGAACAGTCAAAACATGGAAAATGATGTCATATTTTCTTGAAATTTAGGGAAAACCACTATAGATTTAATTTTAAAATATAATAACTGATGAAAAAATCATTCCAAATGACGGTTTCCTCCTTATTGACATAAAAATGTTTGTAGTGTTTTGAAACACTAAAATGTCCATCGAATGGCCAAAACCAATAAAAATGTTGTATTTTCCTGAAATAAAGGGAAAATGGATATAGATTTAATTGTGAAATGTAGGAACTTATGACACGTCATTCCGAATAACGGTTTTCCTGTTATGGCCATAAACTGATTTTTAGTGTTTTCAAACACTAAAACGAGTGTGGAATGGTCAAAACTGGGAAAATGATGTCCTAATGTCCTAAAATAAAGGGAAAAGACCATATATTTAATTTTTAAATATAGGAACTGATGACATGTCATCTAAAATGATGGTTTTACAATTATTTCCGTAAATGTTTCTTTAGTGTTTTAAAACACTAAAACATGCATGGAAAGGTAGAAACCAGAAAAATGACATAGGATTGTCATTAAATTAGGGGAAAACAACTGTAAATTTAATTTTTAAATGTCATAATTGATAGAACATCATTCCAGGTAAAGGTTTTCCCGCTATGTCCATAAACCATTTTTAGTGTTTTAAAGCACTAAAACGTTTGTGGAATGGGAAAACTAAGAAAAAAATTCAGATTGCAATGAAATTAGGGTAAAATGATCATAGATTTTTTTAAAACTAAGAACAAAAAACACATCATTCTGAATAATTCTTTTCCAGTAATGGATATAAATGATTTTTTTTTGTGTTTTGAATCACTAAAACGTACGTGGAACTATGAAAATCAAGAAAATTATATAGGATTGTCATAAAATCAAGGGAAAACCTCCATAGATTTAATTCTAAAATGTTGGAATCAATAACACATCATTCCAAATGATAGTTTTCACATTGTGGTCATAAACACATTTTTATTGTTTGATAACACTACAATGTGTATGGAATGGTAAAAACTAGGAAAATAATCATCATATTATCCTGAAATCATAGTAAAACTACCATAGACTTAATTTTGAAATGTAGTAACCAAAAGAATTTCATTCTGAATGATAGTTTCCCTATTATGTCCTTAAATGCATTTTTTGTGTTTTTAACCACTAAAACATCCATGGAATATAAAAAACCATTAAAACAATGTCATATTGTCATAAAATAATAGGAAAATACCATAAATTTAATTTTGAAATGTAGTAACCAATGAAACTTTTTTCAGAAAGGTAGTTTTACTGTTATGTTTGTAAACATGTTTCTAGTGTTTTAAAACACTAAAACATGCATGGAATGATCAAAACCAGAAAAATGATAATTTATTATCCTTAAATTAGGTAAATATCACTATATATTTATTAGTGAAGTATATGAACTGAAAGAACATCATTCCAAATGATGTTTTTTCTCTTATGGCCTTAAACGTGTTTTTAGTGTTTTAAAACACTAAAACATGTATGGGATGGTCAAAACCCAGAAAACAATATCGTGTTGTCCTAAAACTAGGGAAAAATACCGTATATATAATTTTAAAATGTAGGAACCAACATAAAACCATTCTAAATGACATTTTTCCCGTTATGGTTGTAAATACGTGTTTAGTGTTTTAAAACACTAAAACATGCATGAAATAGTAAAAACCAAGAAAACAATGTCAGGTTGTCTTGAAATTAGGTAAAAAAAATATTAGATTTAATTGTGAAATATAAGAGTTGATGACACATCATTATGAATGATGTTTTGACTATTATAGATGTAAATATGTTTTTAGTGTTTTAAAACATGAAAACATCCGTGGAATGATTAAAACTAGTAAAATGATGTTGGATTGTCCTGATATTAGGGGAAAAGATAGTAGATTTAATTGTGAAATGTAGAAACCGAAAACTTGTCATTCTGAATGATAGTTTGTGCGTTATGGCCATAAATGTGTTTTTAGTGATTTTAAACACAAAAACATGCATAGAATGGTCACAACCAGAAAAAGGACATCAGATTGTCCTGAAATCATGGGAAAACCACTGTAGATATAGTTTAAAATGTAGGAACCTACAATACATCGTTCTAAATTATGGTTTCCTTTTATGGTCATAAACATATTTGTAATGTTTTAAAACACTAAAATGTGCGTGGAACAGTCAAAACCAGACAAATTACATCGGATTTTCCTTAATCATGGGAAACCACCACAGATCTAGTTTTGGAATTTAGGAACTGAAGGTATGTCGTTCCGAATAATGGTTTCCCATTATGGCTGTAAATGTGTTTTTAGTGTTTTAAAACACTAAAACTTGCATGGAATAGTAAAAACATAACAAATGAACTTATATTGATGTGAAATCATAGGAAAACCACCACCTAGATTTTTTAAATATAGGATATGCTATGATATCAAAATTTTCAAAAAAATATTAAATAACTTTCAAGCATAATTCAAGATACTTTAAAAATAAATTAGAATATTTACTTATCCCTTTTCAGTTTAAAGTGTTTAATCTTTTCTTAAATAGATATGTTTCTATTTTCAAAGTGTTTTACATTATATATTATTTGTTTTCTGTTAAAACGTATTATGTGTATTTAAAAATAACAAGTTTTATGTGTATCATTTTGAATATATTTCATGCCTTTTCACCATTTCATTTCCATTCTTAAATTTTCTAGTTTTCATTATAGGTGACAATAGGCAAGAGGTTAACCATTTTGATCCACGACATTCTTCAGAAGGAAATTATGATGGTTCTTAGTTTCCATGTTATGTTAAAATTTTATCAATTATTATACTATAATTATGATTTTTTATGTGTAGTTTTAATTTTTTTTACTTTTTTGTTACATTTTATGAGATGACTTAGACGGTTTCAATTGAAGACATGATGTTGAGGTAGAAAAATGTAGTGGAGTTCGTGACATGGTTGTATATTGGGACTTGGTTTTTGTTGGGCATATTGTATATGTATATTGATAGATGTATGGGTTGACTTTGACTAAGGTTATAATAATTGAATGTTGGTATATGATTGTGGATGTATGATGGGTTTACCATATATTTATGCTTCAATTTATTTTATGCCATTTTTTTATTTTTATAGTTTTTTACAATTTTTTTAAAAAATAAATCAGATTTAGAGGTGGTTTTATATAACCTCTTATAAATACATTAAGTAAAAAATTTATTGGGGTGGTTAAACATAACCGCTACTAAAAGAAACTACCTATAATATATTCCACGGTGGTTTCTTTTATTTTCTTTATAATTCCCCTTAGATTTTTTCAAAATAAAAAAATATTCTTGATAAACTAGTAACTTCCACTAAATTCATCAAAAATGACACTTAACAAAACCTCTGGTAAATAATTTAAACCACCTCTAAATGAAAAGAAATATTTCAATACACATTGGGTTTTATAATTGTCTCTAAAATTAAAGTTGTCAGCTTAAACCACCACTAGATCATGAAAAAATATCCTCTAATTTTCTTTTTTTGTAGTGATAGCTATTTTTATATCTTAAGGTTTTCAATCTAATTATCACCAATAAAAAAACAAAAAAAAATAATTCCAAAAATAATAATGCGATTTTGTCTTATATAATAAATATTAAATTATTTTGTGTTATTGTAAATAAAATTTAGTAAAAAAACATCCACAGTAGCTCTGATTTCTTATAGTTATATAATTTTAGAATTTTGTTAACATTACATGATTTATTATGTCACTGATCAAATCATTTAGGAGAGAAATTTTTCTTTCTTGGGAGATAAACATACTCACTCCGAAAAAATATATCCTTAACAATTTTTTTGAGAGATTCAGTGCCAAATAAATTTATTTTTATTTATTTATTTTTTAATGATCAAGGCTTTTTATGTTGAAATCATTTGATTATTCTTTCAGGAAAATTTATAAAAAATATAATGAAAAATATATCATTCAAAATAATATAAATTTTGGGTCATATAACATGAGGTAGTTAATTTAAAATTTTCAACCTTACTAGATATCAATAAAAAATATAAAATTAATTAAATTTTTAATGATTCACTATGGTAGAAAATATTTGTTTAACCTTATTAGTGTGTCAATAATTTACTGAAGTACATATTTTGTAACTTAATCTGTAGTTTATAGACATTCATTAATAAATTTAGAAAAAATATATTATTTATTTGAACATAATGAATCCATGGAATGAGATTCATATTTTCGTCCATAAATATGAATATTTTATTTTTGAGGAAAGGTATTGTGTTTTAGATATCCTATATAGTTTTAATAATAACATAATATTGTTTTTTCCCTTGCGTTAGGTTTTCTTATTGTAATAAATTTTGTACATAGATATTTTCTCGATGTTTACATGATTGAGAACATTTTAAAGAAGATGTTGATGGAATCCATGAATATTTTATTGGATATAGTGATTCCTTACCCATAATTTTAGCTGTATTTATTTTTATATTTCAATAGATTTAATTAGCTGTATTATTCCATTATCCTCAGAATTAAAATACAGGTGTTTCCTATGAAATTACACTTACTTTAGATTACGTTTATAGTTATAAATTCTAATGTGCTGTCAATATCTTACACACCGCCTCATTTTATGGATTCATTTTTATTATTAAAAGGTTTAAATTCAATCCAATATAGTTATTTTTTCTTGGTGAATAATGAATGGGATCTTGTTCAATTTTACATTATATTATCTAAATTCCAATTGAATTTTATTTTTTTTTATATTAAGGATAAAATAAATATCATGGTCATGTAAATGATCAAATTTAATAGTTCAACCTTGAATTTTTTTTGAAAGCGTAATTAATCTAAAGTTTTATATATCACACCATTATAAAAAATATGATTGGTTTTTCAATTTTTTTACAAGATAATATAATTTGAGAGGCTAACTTTAAATTAAATATTAAACTATATAATTATCTTCATTTATTTCTTCATTTGGATATATAGTCTTTCATGAGAATATGAAGGATTCACATATATGTTTTATAGTGATTGATGATTCTGAAAAGAAATAATTTAGGTTGGATACCTACAATTCCTTCTTTTCATAAAATTTTGAAATAAATTATTCTTTAAATTATTTTTATCCATAATAATTTTTATATTTTTTTAAATTCATTTTTTTTATTTTTATATAGTTTATTAATGAATTATTAGTGATTTTTGGTTATTTAAATGATTTTTTTTTAAGATTATCTTCAATTATAAAATATTGAAATTTTAAAATGCGTATACAAATTTACTATTATATAAAATATATGATTATTTAATTATTATTAAATTATCAAAACATAAATTATATTATTTGGATTATCTATTATATTAGCAAAAAAATTCCTAATTATAATATTTTTATTGATTTATCAAATTTATATTCACCAATTTTAATTATAAGAATTTTTGAAATTTAACATATATCTTCACATTTTTTAATCTCATTTGTATTTAAAACTTTATAAGTTCTAAAATAAACATATGGATTTTAAGGATGTTATAGAATTTAGTGATTTTATATTAGGTATTTTATTATTTCTGAAGAGAAATTCTAATGTTTTTTGATTTATTATTGGGGGATTAGTATAAGTTCAATGAAAATCCACAAAATATTTTCTAGCTATTTTGTCATCATTAGAATTTTTGTCCATGAGTGTGGATAAATTATAAATGTTATAAAATATAGCAATTGAATCTCTTGAATTTGAAATTTTAAATAACTCTCAATATTTTTATTTGGAGAATCAAAGGAGAAGATAATAAAATTGATTAGTATGGATAGATATGTTTTTTATTATTTAATACCTCACTTAGGTGGAATTTTATTATCGACTAAATGATTGTTTTTCACACAGGATAATTAATGAATCTATTAAACAGGACCCAAACTAATTTATTTAAATTAAAATGAAATTCTGAAATCCTGATGAGTGATTATTATAAGACATATCATAAAGTAAAATATATAATAAAAATAATTCAAAACACAAAATAGTTTAGAATGGAAACCGAAATCATTTGTTGTACTATACTGAACCCAACCTATATCTTACACCATTATGAAACCATTTTGTAGCTTTAGTAAAATAGGTAAAAGAAAAATAAACTAAAAAATAATATAATTAATAAAACAATAGTATGTTTTATGCACTGTATTTTAACTTATCCATAAATATATTATCTCTAACCCATTATTCCACAAATTTAATCTAAGAGAAGCTTTGGAGACCCATATTAGAGTATATAGTTAACATTGTTCTTTTAAAATTAGAAAAATCTATTATTTTTATTGATTTTTAGGTGCTATTGTAAAATCATTGGCATTAATAGTTTATTCCATTCCATAAGGGATATCTTATAATCAACTAAATATCCAAACCTAATGGTTCCAATTCCATCCATTGTAGTATCATTTTTTTCTTGATACATTTTCCTAACAATCTATAAATCTATTTTATACAAACTAGTTATCAAAATCATCTTATAATGGATGCTTAGTGTTATGACCTAAACCTGAGTGGAGGTTACTTAAACCTGAGTCCCTACACCCTAACCATTCTCCTATATTTATTATTTAACAAAATTAAATTAAATTATTTTTTCAAAAAAATATTTAATTATATTATTATATTGCATTGATATAGAAGGATCATAAAGTTACCAAACATTAGTTTGAGTTCCTAAAGAAACATTAAACTTATATTATTACTGAAATAATGGGACATGAGCTTTGAGAAACCCAATGTGTCACAACAGTGTTAATTAATTAATTAATATAATTAATTTTAACTGGTTGTTGGTTCCCAAAATGTTCAAGAATGTTTTTAAAATCCTTAAGGGAAGAGGTACAATTCCTGGTCTGCACATTGTTATGATTAACCATGCCTCGACCATGTATGGGTTTTTTTGTGGGATAATTATTTTATCATGTTTAGATAATGGTTTGAAAAACAGTATGATTAATAGGGGAAACCATACTGGGAGGGTTTTCATGTCTAGGTAGATACTAGCGCTTGGTTAGAAAAACCTTGTAGCCTATCCAAGTGGTTTTCCAAGTTAAAAAATATTTTTATTTAATCTTATTATTTTTCTTTTTCATCCCTTATTATTTATTTCCCCTATCCCTTCTCCCATGTGGAACATGACATGATAAACCCCTTCTTCCATGTCCACGTTCCACCCCCTCACCCGATATTCCCTCTCCACATTGTTTCACTATTATTGCTTTAGGATTATTGGTCAAAACCTCAAGGAAAGTTCTCCACATCTCCCAATCTACCTTATTTTGATTTTTTCTTTCCCATATCCCCCATGTTTTTCCAAACCACAGGTTAATGGGTTTACATGTTTTTTGAGATTATTTAATTTTTATGGTATGCGATGGGTCTTTTGAACCAATATCTTGCATGTTTTGGAATTATTTGCTGCAGGTATAGAAATTCAGACCATTTTAGATCGCATGCCACCATTTAAGGTAGGTTTTATTTTTCCCTTTTCTTTGAGAACATTTTTAATTTGGTATTTTTTAATTTTTAGTTCCCTTATCATTGTTTAAGTTTTTTTTCAGCTCTTGGAAGATGGAATATAGGTATATAAAAATAGGGGAATATATATAAGGACCCCCTTTGAAATATTCACTTATGGTAACGTGAATATACACAACAGGGATATGTGTGATTATATATATATGAAGGTGCATTTTCGTGTAAATGTAAAAGGGTGGATTTGAGTGTTCATCATCAAAGGTGACATGTTTTAAGGAAGAGTTTTCGATGAAATTGTTTCATTTTTGGAATTCAAGGTGTTCTTATGCTTTCTAAATTCCATTTCTATAAAATTATCGATATATTTAATAGCTTTTTGGATATTTGAAATCATTTCATTGTACTTTGATCTTGGAATAAAGTTTTTTCCATGTGAACTCCATGTTTTCATTTTGAAATGGAATGTTTAGAGATTCTATGTTTTTGTGAAATTCCTCCATGGATTTTTGAATTTTTTTACACGTTGTGCAATGGGTTTTTATCAATTTTTCTTTTCAATTTATGAAAACAATTTTTAAAAGGGAACTAATTTTTAAGTAAAGACTTGAACTCAAATCACATTAAAAATGGATTATTTAATGAATTTAAAATGATTATTTGAAATGTGTTTGTATTTTCCCCATTTGAAAATTCCATGATGGATGGTTGTTTAAATTAATTGCTGGAAATAGTTGGTATATGGATTTTATTTGGTTTTAAAATAGAAAAACATTTTTTATGGTGGATTTGAGATGTTTTTAATGTAAAAATAATTTCTATTAATTTCTGATTGTGTTTATAAATGTGGTTTATAGAATATGAAAGGGATTGACATTCCAAGAAATATTTTGGTGTTATAGGAATAGTTGGAATTTTTTTTAGAATAGTGACGTTGATAGGCATACTTTTATTTCCCCTTGATTGTTTACCCATTTTTTGTGTACTTAATAACTATGTGATGTTTTCTTCTCCCATTGAGTGGGATTGTGATTGTATATTCCTTAGGTATTTCTTTATATATGAGGCTTTTTTATCATTTAGTTTTTGGGGTGAGGGTAGCTATGGTTATACCTTGTGTGTTAGACTTGTAATTATTTCACTATGACTCACTTCATTTATTGGTCATGGGAAAATGAGTACTCAATAGAATTTCTAGATTGTTCCTCAAGTTGGTTCAAATTCTACTAGTTTCCCACCAGTCATGTTATGCACAAGGGCTAGGTGGGGGTTGGTTGTCACAATTATTCTTGTGTGGGATAATCAGATAGTCAATTAGTATACTTCAACACATTCTATTAGTTGGTTCTCGGTGGTTATACCCTTATGTGGTAAGATTTTTGTAACATTAGGGACCTTAGGTAAAGCCCATGAGACATTCTATTTCAAGGTGAGTTATATTTTAGGGTATTTGGTCTAGTGTTTAGTTGTATCATTTACCTTACATTCATTATTAGGCACTATTACTACTTGTTTAGATATTTTCATTTTCATATATGTGGTGTTGGCTTCGGTACACTTGGTTTGTTAATGTTGGATCATTTTTTTTGGTAGATGAGTTTTCAATGGAATTGGAAAACCTATCTTTAAATAATATACTCTTGTGTGGTTTCTTTATAGTGATTTTCAAAAATGGGTGTTTAGATTAGATATAAATTTGGCTGGAAAATGTTTTAAAGATTCCATTTTTATTTAGATAAATAAAATGGGGTTTTTTATAAATTTAAATGGGTGTGGGGTTTTTTTAAGATCAATATAATAGATTACTTTAAAAACATGTTATATCAGTGTTTAAAAACAAATAAGAATGTTTTAAATCATGATTATGGATATTTTTGGTTTCCTATGAGATATATGTAAAAGCATATTTTATAAATTATTTTCAAAATAGCATTGTTGAATTGCCTTATGAAATATACTACCTATATTTTTTAGGTTGTGGTGGCCTACTGAGTGCCTATGTCCTCATTATATTATTATTTAATTTGTTGGATCTTAGTTTTTCTTTATTAGGTCACTCTTGATAGAATTCATTGATTGAGGTTAGTTTTTATTTTATTGCATATGACCAATTAGGATTTTATTAATTTCTATGGATAGAGGGTAGTTAAATTATGTAAAGTGGGCCAGAAGGTCATTAGTGGTAGTGATGGTTTTTTTTCAGTGGAGGGAGACTAGGGTAGTGCATGGTTTACCTAATGCGTTTATTGTTTATTCCACGTTTATTTATTTATTTATGTTTCTAAGTGGATGTATGATGTATGAAAATGTCACAACTGCTTTTTTTATTATATTTCAGATATCAGTTTTAAATTGATTATTGGGTGTTAATGTTCCCAAGTGTGATCCGTTGATGCTGAAGAACTATTTTCCAACTTTTGGGGACCAGGAATGCCCAATGGTCACGTGGTAGGACAAATTAGACTTCCTTTAGAGGGATGAACCAGAACATTTCATTAGAAAATAGTATTATATAAGGATTGGGTTCTTATTTTTGACAAAATACTATGAATTGGGAATAAACTTATTATTTGGGGAGTTGGTAGCTTGGGAATTCTGTTTTTGGGACTCGATGGGTAAGTGTAGGGAGAGTGTCACTGAATTTTTCTCATATTGAGCCTTGAGTTTCCATGGGTAGTTTGGGTTTTTACTTTTATTCTGATTTTCCATTTTTTGGCATTGTTGGATTGCAATTGATTCCTATGGTAGTGGTTTCGATCCTTAATGTCATAACATGATTTTCCTTAGAGGAAATAAGTGATGTTTTGTGATGGTGATAAAGAATGAATTCATGGTGTAAGGTTGATTCGTATTCCCTTCAAAACTATGCGACAACCGAATGATTGGTTATGGACATGTTTTAGGGACCAATTCATGATTGGAATGTAGTTTTCAACTATGTTCCCAAGTCCGGCATAGTTCCACATCAGAAATATTTTATTACATAGACTGCTTGACTCTTGGATTTCTTAGGGTGTATTTGGTAAATGTGATATGGTTTGCGGTCAGTCTTGAGATATGTTGGCATATTTGGATGGAGTTTTTGATTGAGGCTTGTATTGTGATTTGTTTATTATTTATAAATGTTATGTGAAATTCATTTTGTTTTGGTGAAAAAATGATTTCACATGAATTTTTTTTTTGTTTCAAAACAAGGACTTATGGATTGTTTTTAAAATAAGATCAATTTTATAAAATATTTTTGAATAGTTGATTTCATTTTGAAATTTTGAAAATGTTATTATATGTTATTGGTTTTTATAATCTAGTGAACATGGTATTTTAAGGATGGGTTTCCTATTTTAAGGTAATCTAATATTTTCCAAATTGATTTTTCTAAAATTTTTTGGGTTTTCACCTGTAGTGAGTGTACTAAAAATGGTATTTGATTTAAAAAATGTTTCAAATATAAAGTGTTTGGTTAATTTTAAAATAAAAAATGGTGTTTTTAATTAAATACAAGTGTTTTGTGTTTCAAATTGGTTATGTAAATATTTTAAAATTTTCCAAGTTGAGTTAGGACTTGGGGTTTGAGTTTTTAAAATGGTTTCCATTTAGTATTGAATGAAATAAGGCCTAATTTTTAGTGATTCCTTGGTTTTGAAAATTGAAATTTGGTAAAACTTTTATTTTTGTTGTAAATCTGGGGATTGTTTTGTCCCTTTTGTGTTTTCGGACAATTTGGTATGATTTTGTCGATATAGAAATTTGAGGTTCAACGACCCATATTTGTTTATGAAAGCATCATAGAAAGGTCCTGTGTGAAGGTATATCATTTGTTTTAGGGGTCCTTCTTCCTCTATTTAACACTAACCATGATCTTAATAGAGTAGAATGTGTCAATTAAATTTTATAGTTTCATTCATTGGGTTTGTATGAGGTATTTCTTCTCTAGTGACTCTTTTGGATATTTTTGGGTATAGTGGTTTAGATTCTTAAATTTTGGTTGACAGAAGGATTGGTGATGTATCATTTTTTATCAAAATAATATATAAGGGACGTTTTTTTCTTTGGGTGTTGGGTTGTGTCTATTTTCGATGATGATCTGTTTGTGTATTTGTAATCATTAGGTTTATAGAAGTTATGTATTGGAAAACCCATACCTGATGTTTCTTATGTTCTTATTTGGTTTACTATTACAGGTGGTTTTTACATTATAGATTTACCATGCCTCAATGCATGATATTTTTTTATTCCCTCAACTGGAGTAGACCATGGGGCAATTCATTTTTTTGGTTAATTTTTAGGATAGTGCCTTGGAGAGGGTAAGAACCTAGGATTCCTGTATGGATACATGGTGTTTAATTTTACTTCCATTTGGGTTGATGATACCACTGGGATATGATTTCCGTTGGACCTACTATGAAATGGTATTATGTGGAATTAGATCTAAACACACCCAAATGATGAATGCGGCCCTTAGGATAGAGCCCAATCATATCTTAATAAGTTATGTCTCCTGTTATTTGACCCCTTGGGTTTTGAGAACCTTGATTTTTAGTGATATGATTTATATTTCTTTAGGATGCCTAATATTATTCTCTCCATGTGGTCTTGGATCATTTACCTATGGTTGTCCTCATACGATAAAGTTTTGTGATTCCCTTTATAGATTTTTGGGTTTGTGGTTTTTCGATGACATTCTTTTTTTTTCTAGGGTAATAGGTTTCTAGTTTCCCCCTATCTTAGTTCATTTCTAAATCATGGGGGGACCAATGTTCATTCTCTATTTCTATAGGGCCTTTCTTTTTTTTAGGTTTTTTATTTCATTTTTTCATGAAAAGTTCAGTTTCCTGAGGATTTATATTTTTCTTGGGGTTGTCTTCGAAATTCATTTCTCTTTCTACCTATACTTTGGAACATAGACTTTATAGGCATAAAAAGTGGTATGGTGGAGAGTTTATGACACCAACCATGTCATGGTGGTGTTAAATAAATAAATAATTAAATTAATTTTAAGATTTTGTGGGTTCTCAAGAGTTTTATACAATAATTTTAAATTTTTAAGGGAAGTGATTATTGGGATTTCTTCATCGATCCTTTCTTAAGATAGTTGATTTATTATGTTAAGTTTTTATTTTATTTCTTTCATCCAATTAGTAATTAATTTATTTCTTTGGATGAAGGGTATTTATATTCTATGAAAGGGGAAAGAAGAGAACCCGTGGTAGCATCAGTTTTATTTATAGGGGATGAATATTGAGGTGGTGATGGGTTTAGTGAGTGTGTTTCTTTTTTATTGTATTTTTCTTTCGCTGTGGACATCTGATGTAGGGACGTTTCATGCTATATTTTTTTATTATATTAATTCTGTTACTTTTACTCTAATTATTGGTAGAAACTATTCCCAAGAGTGATAACATGATGCCCATGCATTATTTTCCAGCCAATAGGGATCAAGAATTCCCTATGGGCATGTGGTGGGTTAGAAAAGGCATCTTTAGGATGGAAAAACCAAACTGGTTCATTAATAAATTGTGTCAGAGGAGGTTTGGGACATTATTTTCCATATATTCCTAAGACTTTGAATTTAATTTGTTATTTTAGAGGTTGGTATATTGGTATTTTTTTGTTAATACTCAAGAGGTGGAAGTGGGGAGAGTGTTGTGATCTATTTCTCACCCTGATCCTCAAGTTTCCATGAGTAGCTGGGGTTTCCCCTCTAATTTTGGTTTTTTGGTGGGGTTGTCGGATTATAGTTGATTCCTATGGAAGTGATGTTGATCCTCAATATCATGTATCGAATTACCTTGAGGGTCATAGGTGGTGTTTTAGGATGGGGATGAGGAAGGATCACTTCTACAAAAACGGCCTTTACCAATTCAAGAAATGGCCTTTATCAGTGCTCGAAAAGTTCTAACTACTTGAGCGAGGTTACAAGACCTGGTATTTTATGAGCGCTTTAATTTAGCGCCACTAAATTAACCATGTATCATCTCTTTTTGAGTGATGATAAAATGGACCTATATCAGTGCTTCTATGAGCACTGATAAAGTAGACCTTTATCAGTGATTTTAGAAGTGCTGATATAGGGCCACACTATAGTGTAATACAATAGCACACTGCGACACCATTACAGTGTGCTCTTACAGCACACCGTAGCACTAGAAACACACGAGATATCCACAAAAACAAGTCCCAATATAGGATTTTAATGAGATGAGATTTAGAACACAAAAAACGAAAAAAACACTACATTATAGAAATTTTAAACATTGGTTCATATAATTACATAAATAAAATGTATTAAATACTGTTAAAAACATAAATGTTCTTTTATATTTTAATCCTAACCCAACTTAATCTGTTTCTAAACAAAACACCCATACTCGAGCAGAAGAAAGCACCTGTATAAGAAAAAAATTATTATGTTAGTACTAATACAAAGAAATAAATTAACATAAAGTGTTTATTTTACTAAAATTGATGTCAATTTTAAATAAGAAGATTATCTTTGAGTCATATCGGTCACACCATGCATCATATTGAGGTGAAACTAATTATAACATATCTTAAAGGACTTATGGACATTTTTCCTATAGTATCAAAACAATCTGAATTTGTTTTCTTGGTTTTGAGGAACTTCCGTTGTCTTTTTTACTAAAATTTCATTTCAGAATAGCGACAAGCACTTTTATCTTATTTCGATCACATCATGTATTAGTTTAATGTGAAACAGATTCATACACATCAAAAACAAGTTTTTAATAATTATATGAAATTATCAAGAAAATCTGAGTGTTTCTATCAATTTTTATTGAGTGACACTTTTTAAACTAAATGTGAATTTTAAACTGATAATGGACACTTTGAGTCATATAAGTCACATCATGTATCATATTAATTTGTATCTAATTATTATAAATCAAAAATGTCTTATGTATCATTTTTGTTAAGTATTAAAATAATGAGAATGTGTTTGCTCAGTTTTGAGTAGGACAATTGTCAATTTTACTAAAATTGACATCAATTTTATATAAAAAGATACACTTTGAGTCATATTAGTGAGAACGTATGTCATATTTAGGTGTTTCTAATTCATACAAGTACCAAATGACTTAAGGATCAGTTTACTACTGTATCAAAATGTGAATATGTGTTATCATTTTTGAGTGTCAGTTGTCTTTTTTACTAAAAAATCATTTTAAAATTGAAACTTGAACTTTGACTAATACTAATCGTATTGTGTGTCAGATTAAGGAAAAACTGATTAATACACACCAAAAATGACTTATGGATCATTTTACTAAAGTATTTATACAATTTTAATGGGTTTGAACAGTTTTGAGTAGGTCAGTTGGTCATTTTTTCTAAAATTGATGACAAATTTAAATAATAACACACACTTGGAGTCATATTGGCCACACCGTGCATTGGATTCAGGTGTGACTGATTCATGAACATATTAAATCACTTATGGATAATTCTCCTAAAGTATCAAAACAATATGAATGTGTTTTTTTGGTTTTTAGTAGGTCATTTTGTTTTTTTTCTAAAATTGATGTCAATTTTAAACAAAGACGTACTTAGAGACATACTGATCACACCGTGCATTGGATTGAGGTGAGGCTAAATCCTACATGTTCCAAATCATTTATGGATTTTTTTCCTAAAGTATCAAAATAACATGAAGGTGTTTTCTTAATTTTTATTACGTTACTTTCGTTTATACAAAAATATCATTTTAAACATAAAACACGCACTTTGGCTCATATAGATCATATCGTGTTTTGGTTTTACATGATATCTATTATTACATGTCAAAAATGAATTATGAATAGATTCCCTAAATTATCAAGAAAATCTGATTTTTTTGCTCAATTTTTAGTGAGTGAAACATTTTAAAGTAAAATTTCAATTTTAAACTGATAATAGACACATTGAGTCAGTTGTATTTTTTTATAAAATTAATGTCAATTTTAAATATAAAGAATTAATTTGAGCCATACCGGTCACATCATGTGTTAAATTGAGGTGTGACTGATTCCAACACATCCCAAAGTCTCAAAAAATCATAATTATCAATGTTACCCCAATTTCTATTGACTTTTTTTTGTCGAACTTCTATCACCGCTTGAGAAGCTTAAAAAATCCACATTAATTAGAAGAATATAATCCACATATATAAGAAAACAATTATTATTAGTACACTAAAAAAAATAAATTAAACATAAATATGAAATTATACATTAATTCTATGGAAAATGATTTTACTATGAAAAAATAATGATTACCTCTATGATTGAGCAGTGTAGGGAACTAAAAGGAAAGGGATAAATGTCAACATTTCCATGGTGAAAGGTTTTTAGGGAGAAAAATTTTGTGGGAGTTTTTGTGCAAAAAGTAATGAAAATGGATAAAGTACCCAAGTCAAACAAAAGAATAAAAATCTTTAAGAAAATAATTATTATGTTAGTAATACTAAAAAAATTAAACATAAATAAAAAATAAATTAATTCTATAGGCAATGAATTTATAGTTAAAACATCAATATTACCTCTGTAATTGAGCAGCGGCCATGGCATTTCTATTCCTGCAAAGGTAGTGGAGGTAATTTGAATGAAAGTGATACATGAACCACTACAGGGGTGAAAAGGTTTTAAGGGAGAAGAATCAGGAATATAGTACAAAGCACCCCAACTCAAACAAAATAATCCACCTGCATAAGAAAAAAAATTATAATGCGAGTAATACTAAAAAGAAAAAAAAATTAAACATAAATATTAAACAATACATTAATTATATAGACAATGATTTTTCTATAAAAACATCAAGATCACCTCTATAATTGAGCAGTGGTGGAATCATTTCTCTTCTTCAAAATCAGAGGAGATAATTTGAAAGAAAGTGATAATTGAACTACTACAGTTGTAAAAATGTTTTGAGGGATAAGAAGCATGAAATTTGAAAAGAGCACCCCAAATCGGGCAAAAGAAATAAATTAATACTAAAAAGAAATAAATTAAACATAAATAATAAATAATAAATTAATTCTATGGATAATAATTTTACTTTGGAAACATAAATATTATCTCTGTGATTAATAGAGATGGCATTTCTTCTCTTCCTGGAAAGGAATTATAGGTAATTTGAAATAAAGTGATAAATTCACCGCTATAGGGATGAAAATGTTTTAAAGGAGAAAAAACAAGAAAGTTTGAATAATAACCATAACTCGAAAAAAAGAATCCACCTATATAAGAAAGTAATTATTATGTAAATAATACTAAAAATTAAAAAATTAAACATAAATATAAAACATAAATTAATTCTATAGAAAATGATTATACTATACAATCATCAAGATTACCTCTATGACTAAGCATAAATAGCTTCCTCGTTCTTCCTGCAAAGGCATGATACATGAAGATAAATCTTCTATAATAAACTAACTCTAAAATGAATAATTAAAGTTAAATATACATTTCATTATATATTTTTTTGGTAAAATAGAGAAATTATATCGTAACATTACCTTTATATCTTTCCAAAGGGTATCTTTGGTCCAAATATAAGCTAATAACAATACAAAGGATTCTCTATGCACTTAATTACAGTTTAGAAAACTATATACACATCATGAAATTGGAAGACAATTAGTTATATTGATATCTATTTGGATCCATTGATCAATACAGCAAAAAAAGGATTGGTTGTGCATCACTCACAAAGTTAATAACAAAACTAAGGATTCTTTGTATACTTCACTACTATTAGTTAACTACCACTTAATATAACATCTGACCTGAATTTCCTATCCAACATCCTTATGATGCTCTCATACCACACACTCTCTCCACCATATCTATCATATCACAATTAAAAATTCAATTTTGTTTCTCTTCCTCTGAATTTTATTCATTATTTAAACAAGAGGGAATATATTTCCTTCATAGTATTTTCTGATTCTCATGTTGATTCTTCACTCGTATGTGTTTCCCACAAAACCTTTACCCAATAAATAAGATTATTCTATAAAATTTTCTCTCTAAGATCAAGAATATAACAATTTTATTTCTCACTATGTGTGGGATGAGAGCATCATGGGGACACTTGGAAAGAAGTTCAGGTTAGATGTTATGCTAAGCAGTTGTAAACCAACAATAGTGAAGTGCACAAGGAATCCTTAGTTTTGTTATTAGATTTATGAGTGATGAAAAACCAATCCTTATTTTGGATTCATTGATCAATGGAGCCAAATAGACATCCATATTATACCAAATATCCATACTATTTTTATTAAATAACAACAATATAAACACAAACATAGGATTTTAGAAGAGTCTTTTCCATGCTAACTTGTAAACTTGATGAACTCCTTAACTCCATCTTCATATTAATTTTTTAAATGATTATCGTGCATCCATTGTTGGTTCGTATCCATCCTATTGGGTTTATAAATGATTAATTTTATACAAAATATAAATAAATACACATAAGATATTCATTATTAAAATTGAATGTTATAGAAAATTCTAATATGGGAAACTCAATATTTGATTGTTTAAAATAATTTCAATATGTTGAAGAAAATGGGTAATTGAATTGGAGAAAAGAATTACTCCAAAACAAAAATTTCTTAAATATGCTAAAAAAATGAATATATAATACAGACAGTTAAAGAGTAATATGAAACTCAAATATGGTAAACCGGAATAATAAACTCTCATTCAATCAACTAGAAGATATAAAAAATGTATTAGAAAATGTGATGTAGCAACGTATGGAATTATTACATTTAAAATTATTGGTATTTCAATATTTGAAAACATCTCAAGACTCTTGTGATTTCATATCACCACATAGAAACATACCAAGAAAATTCAAGGTACTCTAACTATATATAAAATTAGTATTTACTAATGGATTACATTAATAGGAATAACATCAAACAAACATATAGTTTTCTCATTATTTAATATGAAAATAATGTTTGTAAATTGAAAAAGGTGATGTATAAATTAAAAAAATAACTAAGAGATTGGTATTTAAGGTAAGTTTTATTATTAAAGAAACTTTAATTTAAAAAATAAAGAGTTTATCATAATCATTACATAAAGAAATTATGGATAAATTGAAAGTGTTTATCAATGTGGTTGAAATAATATCAAGAGGTTCACGACATGAACGATGATAACAATTTTATACATTAATAATGAAAAATGTTTAAATGTTGATGATTAGTGAGTTAACATTTTACTTTGTTTATAGGAGACTCAAGGAATTCATGGGATATTTATCTCCCAATCCATGTATGTGAGGGGATAGTTTTATATATTTAAAAAGGAAGATTGAAAACCCGTGTTTACACCCATTTAAAATTGAATAAAATTTTCCATTGTTGTGGGTGGAATGTGAATCTATATCATGATAGTGTCGAAGGGACCTTCTTGACCCCCCTTGGGCTGGAAACAAGAACTAGGGCATGAAAAACAACATAGTGGGAATGATTTGGCCCATAAAATAAATAATACTAGTAAAAAGAAAATTGAAATAAAAACTGCCATGATGCATCCATACATTGGATTATCACACCAACCCTGATCAGTAAAGAAAGAAGATATTAAAAAGTAAAATATAAAATAAATCCCTTAACCTTTCTTCAAAACCCTCACACAAAAAAGCACCAGTTTAATTTTTTAAAATTTTATTTGTATGGAATACATTGATAAAATAAAGAATGAGAACATATATGATAAATTTGGGAGATCAATTTGGGAAATGTAAACAAAATCAAAAAACCAACTAAACTCCATGTGACTCCATGTGTCACTATCGAGTCAAGAAACAATAAACTCTTCATGAGTGATCAAGAGTTGAATAAAAATGGGAAACTGAGAATATGAGAAGGACTACCTCACTAGTATACAATAACTAGACCAAAAAATAATGACGTCAATGAAGAATACATCAAAAATAAAACAAAAAATACAAAAAGAAAATTGGAAGGACTACCTCGCTATGTTAAAGAAAATATGATACTCTCTTCAGAAACCATAATTGTAATCTAACATTGGATGTCAGATGCATTGTTTGAGAAATTGGAGGCAGTCAAGTGGTGCAATTTGAGCTTCGATTCACTGAGGAGGAGCAACAAAAGTAGGTGGCTTTTGCTGAAATCATATGATATCACGACGGGTTCACAAATGGTGAGAGTTTTTAATTATATTGGGACACTTTTATGAGTTATTATTACTTAACCACTGATAAAAAACTCTTTATCAACACCATTTTTAGCACTGATAAAGCCTCATTTTTATCAGTGTGTAGAAAGCACTAATAAAGATGCTTTTTTGAGCACTTATTACTTACGTACTGTTAAATGATTTATAATTATAATTATAAATAATTTTTTTTAATATTTATATATACATAATAAATATATATAAATATAAATATAGTAAATGTATTCCTTTTTAAATATATTTATTATTATTTTATATTTATTTATTTATAATTATATTTTTTTTAAAATAATATTTATATATTTATTTATCTTTATATAATTATACATACATATATAAGTAAATTTATTATGAATTTAATAATTATTCAAATATATGTATATTTATTTTTTTATAATTATATAAATACTTTTAAAAGAATATTTATTTATTTATAATTATAAATATATAATTGTATTAATATAGTAAATGTATATTTATAAATATATTTATTTATAAATATATTTTTAAATAAATTTTTATCTATTAATGAATTCCTAATTTTAAGTGCATGTATATATGTTAAAAAAGAGTGAGATTGAATAAATTAAGAATAAGTACACTTTAATTATATTGAATAACTAGATAAGTTTTATGTGTGTGAATTTTATATAAAAATGCATTAATTACGTATATATGAAATCAATGTAACATAGATTTGATCTATTTTAATTTGTAAAATGAAAAGACATTCAATTATACGTCGAGTACTACAAAATTAGTCAATATTTTTAATTCAAATTAATATATAATTATAAACCAATATTAAATAAATATATCACTATTTAATGTAAAGAACATAAATATTTTTTAATATATAAATCATATTTATATACATTAATATATATAATTTAATAACATTAATTATCTTAGTTATCCAATTAATAAAATTTTTAATATTTAATAATTTATAATTAATTTATTCATTTTTATCAATACTTTTTTAATTAATAATATTTGTAATTTTTTTAATGAACACTTTTTTTATTTTTAATTTATTTAATTATTTCATTTTATTTATTCGGAACTTTATCAGTGCTAAAAAATAGTTGATTACATATATATTTATCAGCACTAAAAATAAAGCATTGATAATGGTCACCCTTTATTAGCGCTAAAAATAAAGGGTTGATAAATGTTACCTTTTTGAGTGTTAAAAATAAAGCACCGATAAAAGGTTAAATTTGTCAACGTTTTCCTTAGAACCGATAAATATTCCGTTTATCAGCGCTGATAAATACCAGCCCTGTTAAAGGCGAGTTTTGTAGTAGTGGATGTTAAGATGTGAGGTAGATTCAAAGGTCTTGAAAAACCATGTGACAACCAAAATCTTGATTTTGGACATGTTTTTGGGACAAATTCATGATTTTTATGTGGCTGTCAACCATGTGGAAATTTTAGGCATGGTTCCACTTCCCATATATTTTGTTACTTATACCGATT
Source organism: Viscum album (assembly GCA_963277665.1). Lineage (NCBI taxonomy): Eukaryota > Viridiplantae > Streptophyta > Magnoliopsida > Santalales > Viscaceae > Viscum > Viscum album. The sequence continues at coordinate 11,582,108 of OY728158.1, forward strand.
GACTCTTTGATTTCCTAGGGTGTGTTTGAGAAATGGGATAAGATTCATGGTCAGTCTTGAGATATTTTGGTATCTTTGGATGATGTTTATAATTAAGTATTGTGTTGTGATTTATTTATGGTTTATGCATGTGATGTGAAATTCATTTTGTGTAAGTGAAAAATGGACATCACATGAAACATGTTTTTAGTTTTAAAACAAATCCTTATGGATTGTTGGTAAAATAATATGGGTTTTAAAATACACATTGAAATAATTTATTTCATTTTGAAAATGAGATTTCTTTTCAATTTTATCAGGTTATCTAATAAAGTAAACACTTTGTTTTTAATATGGGTTTTCTATTTTAATGGAAACCGATGATTTAAAACTTTATTTTTGTGGATTTTTTAGGTTTCTACCCTTGCTGAGTGCATTTCAATGTGGTATTTGATACAAAAACATTTTAAAAATAAAATGTTTGATTAATTTTGAAACCTAGAATGGTGGTTTAGATTTAAAACCAAGTTTTGTTTCTTTAAAACAAGTTTTGGAAACATTTTAAAATTAACCAAGTAGGGTTAGGACTTGGGGTTTAAGTTTTAAAAATTATTTCCTTTTGTTTTTGAATGAAATTATGCCCAAATTTTAGTTATTCCATGTTTTTCAAAATAAAAATTTGGTAAAACCTTTATTTTTAGTGGTAAATATTTTGTTTGATTTATCCCTTTTTCATTTTGGGACAATTTGGTATGATTATGGGGACATGACCGTGTAAGGGTGGATGTCCCATGTTGTTTGATGAAGGCCTCCGAGGAAGGTCCAATGTGAAAGTAGAGCATTCATTTTAGGGGCCCCTCCTCCTTTATTTGACACTTCCCAAGATCAAAATTGTGCTCCATGTTTAGATTCCTTTTTAGAGTTCCATGAATTAGGTTTATCTAAGGTAGTACTTCTTTAGTGACATATTTGGAGATTTTAGGGTCTAGTGGTTTAGACCTGTGAATTTTGGTTGATGGATGTATAGAGACTCTATTTTTTCCTTATAAGACATTGAAATATATTGTTAAAAAATTTTAGAGTGAGGAACTGATACTATACATGATTTAAAATATTTATTTACGACTCATTATATAAAGTCCCTTGTTTTTGAATGGGGTTAAAATATGAAGGTTTTATTTTTTTTAGGTTTATCGACGGGTCAATTTTTAATCCGAGCTCTAGAAAATTATTTTGAGTGTTGGAACCCCTAAATGTGTAATTTTTGGACTTGTGTAATTACCCAATAATTTTAGAGGGTGTCCCAATGAGTCTCGAGATCCCTGAATTCGGAAAGGTTCACTTTATTGGAACTACACAAGCTGCGCACAGTTGTGTTCCAATCCGTGCATCTTACCTATTTTAATATTTTATTTATTTTAATTAAATATTATTAAATGGGTTTTTTGTTTAAATAGAGGAATGTACTAATAATAGTAATTTTATTATTATTATTATGATGTATAAATTATTTTGATACTTTGAGATTTAAATTTCCTGTTAAAGGAGTGTAACATTTATGAGAATTTAATGTGGCTTTTGAACTACTCAAAAAAAACGTTTAATTAATTGAGGTGTTTCAGATTTAATGAAGCATTATTATTAAATAGGGATGTTGGGTTTATCAATGGTTTGAATAATAATAATAATTACATTATTATTATTTTAATTTTTTGAAGGTAATTATTATTATTATTATGACTATTAAATCAGCGGTTATGGGTTGGAGTTTTTATCATATTAATGACGTCGTAACAAATTTGGGATTTGAGTTTTAAATAAATGAAATATGGAATAATAATAATAAATATGTTATTATTTTTATTATGGTTATTTAGTTAAATAAATGATTAAATAATTTAATTAAATGATCAATATGGAGTTTCATAATTAATTATGAAACGTTTATTAAGAGAATAAAAAATGAAGAAGTGTTTTTAATTAAATGGAGAGTTTTTCACATATTAGATAAGTGTTTAATGTGTATAATAATACTAATTAAATGAGTATTTTTATTTTAATTATTAAATCTAATTAATTAGATTAATTTTAGGGGAAAATAAAAAAAGAAAGAAAATAAAAATGGGAGGAGCAACCTGCAGGTGAGGTGCACACCCCCCTTATTTTCTTCTTCTTTAGGCGACGTACCAGGTGCACAGTGCCCTCGTGCTCCAGCTGCCCCACCTTCTTCCCTGCAGTAAAACCTCTAGCAGTTCATGGACCCTTATCCCTAGTGTGCAAGCCTCGGTCGGACTCCCTCACATCAATGCACGACACTCCGGGGTAAAACCTGTAGCGCGACACCCCCTCTCAGGGACTCCACTTTGCGCGTGATGATTCCTCTCAGTCTCATCACAAATCTTGTCTGCCTAATCAAGGTGATTCTATCTGCATAAAACTCATGGTTCACATAGACCATTTGAATCATCTCCCTCACCTTGTTTGCTCAGTGAAACCCTAAGTGTCAGGTTTAATCTGATCGTTGTGTTCCTCTATTTTTTGGGAAATGAAAATGTTGACTCAGGACCCATTGGTCCATAATCTGGAATCTGCCACCAAGGGTGAGGTGGATGGAATTGTTTTTCCTTGTCTCTATTTCTTTGGGTAAGGATATGCATTTCCACAGTTTGTTTTGCACCATCTAATTTAGAGTCTAACAAATTATACGAGTCCCTAGAACTTTATTTGAGGTGAGTTGAGTCTTGTCATTGCATTTTTTTATTCTAAGTTATTTTTTAGTGGGTTTTGATCGGTGTAGAGGGAGTGAACATGTATATATAAATATAAGTATATATTTATATACATAAAGGTGTGTGTATGCGGTTGCAGACCAGCTGTGGATTGGTTGTCATCGTATGTCAAGCCAATGAGTATTGTTTTGGCTCGTCCTCGAGGTAGGGTCCCAAATCTCTATCAAATTATTTAATAATTATTTTCTTCTTTAAATAATTTGAGAGTATGAGTTTCCTTGATTTTGGAACTACTAATTTTTTTAAAATGACGATTCAAGATAAATAGCTCGTTATAGGTAATGTCATATCATGCTTGCTTAAGGTTGGGTTTTTTGTATGTATCCCTTATAAATGAGGAAATCACCATGTGTTGGTGTTAAGCATGTATTTCTTGCTATTGAAAATACATTGATCTTATGAACTGAATATTAAATGGTTAAATAGGAAGCACCCATGGCTCTTCCTTGTATATGAGACTTAAATCACGTTGGACTTGGACACCCTTTAGTGTGTTTTTAACCCATGTCACAGAAAGTTAAATAAAAAAATAATGATTTATTAGTCGGAAAATAAAATTATTGAATGAGTAAGAATGGGTAATATGGTAATTAATTAAAGAACTATATATCTAGTCATGAGTTGGAAAAATTGTGGCATTTACTAAATATTGAAAATATTGAAAATTTTGACATGTTCAGAATATAAATTGAAAACTGGTAATAACTAATGGGTGGATTAATTATTACATGATAAATGATAAATGGTTAGTTAATTGATGAATGTCTTAAAGAGAAATGATTTAATTATTTAATTGTTGAATTAATTAATTTGCATGAATTAAGTTAAGATTGTGAATTGATTGATTGTTATGACTTCTGGCCAATAATACTTTTGGATTCATGTTTATTTGTCCTAACATAAGTTGTTTAGGATGGAGTTGTTTAAAAATATAATATGATATGTGAGATGGTTGCTAAATATGTGGGCCTTGTTCATTATGTTTGACTTGTTATGTTTATGACGTGCACGTTAATTGTTAAAGTCCTAGAAGAAACACTGTTTCAGTGGAAAGATTCAGACTTGTTAATGATTTGGGATAATTAATTTAGAATAATTAATTGATAATTAATTATTCACTATTTAGATGTTTAATGGTTAGTTGATTGTAGAATTATTTGATAGGAAATTAATCTCATTAAATAGTTGTTGAATTAATTAATGGATTGGATTAATTAATTTATGAATTAATTAATGGAGGGTTTTGGGGTGTTAGAAATAGTGTTCTACACCAATAATAAATTTGTATGTATGATTGATAATTGGTATGTGAGACAGGGACTGATGATTCAAATACTCACAGGGTGCTAGACATGGAGTTCTTACCCAGCTTGCATGAAAATATTCTTTTATGGGGCAGGGACCGACGCTCTGAATACCCATGGGTTGTGAGACATGGGTTGATGCTCCAAATACTCACAAGCGTGCTATACATGATGTTCTACTCCCATTAATTGACATTGGACAGTGGGTTCAATTAGTCGTACATGAAATGAATTAATGGTTAATGAAAACTGTTGTGACATAATTATTTGGGAACTAAATATGAGGAACAGTTTAGACTTATTAATGATTTGGGTGAATCACTGTTAGTGGAAGGACCTAGGATCAAATCAATATATTAGTGGACGATCCCAAACATAGTATATGAAATATTAAATTGAACATATTATGACACGTTATCCAAGACAAGGCACAATATTGGATTTAATATTTACTTTGATTACTCATATGGTCTTTAGAGACATTTGTGGTGAGTGACTTATACGTGGGATGTCGGGCTTAGGCCGAATCTCATAATATTCATAATTTAATGAATTTTGAATAATTGATAAATGAAAATGATTGTGTAATTATTGTTGAATATACATGAAAAATGTATAATGCAGGTTCATATACCATCTAAGGGATGAAGTAGTTAATTGGACATACAATGACTTTGTATTGCTTACTTTATTTATGCATGCTCTCACATGGTTTAAATTATTTATTAAATGTCTAGATTTTGGGTAAACACCAGTGCTCCTGACTTACTGATATTTATATCTCACACCCTACATGGACCGCCATTTTATTGGGTACCTGAGTAGATTCTATTTGGTTGTAGGTTTTTGTTGTTTTCATATACTTGGGAGCTAGGAGAAGCGGACCGAACAAAATCTCAGGATGCTCGAGGAGACATCCCTCAGGGCCTTAAATCATTGTTTATTTATTTCTGTATTGGAATGTAAAGCATGTTTTTTTTATTACTACTTTCCATTTTTGTATCGTTAGCATGTCATGCATGTATCTGGTATATAATTGGTGTTGGGAACTTTTATGAAATGAGTACTATTTGTCTTCCATTGTTTTTTCAATTATGTATTACTGCTTCTGCTACTGATTGTTATTTACTCTGATATACAATTGTGCAACTCTGATAAGAGGTTATATTATTCCCAATGGTTATCCTTAGAACCTCACTTCTAGTCTGAAGCCTCTAACGTAAGGGGAGATGCGCTTGAGGTCATGTGGCGACTGGTCTAGCCACCAATTTAGGGGTGAGCTGGGTCAGGATGTTAGAAAGTGGTATTAGGGGATTGTTTTCCTTTTTTCTTTCTATTTTGGTTTAGTAGACATGAGAATAGGAAAGTGTCGGTGCTTGGGTTAATATTCATGCATGGGACTGATCACTCCGTGTATGAGATATGACCAAGTGTCTAGGGTTTGGATTTTTGATCATGTTGTTCGCTGTTATAGTTGATATGATTTCACCTTGAGTGATTGGTGTATTTCCGCTTCTTGTTGATTATGAAAATTTTAAAAAGTTTACCTTTATAAGACATGGAAAGTAAGTTGTATTGCATACATCATTTTAGGAACTTAGATATTAACATGCCATGCCCATACGCCATGCCATGTAGTTTCATTAGTTTGATTCCTGCTAATATAGATTGTGTTCCTTGAATATGTGCCATGTCTTGTACTTATTTAGAACGCCATTTTAGATAGCATGATTCAGTGATATAATTAACATTATTGGGTGATAATATGTCATGTTCTCTATCTTGCTTATGTGCCATGCTTATGTGTTATAGCATGCTTTAGGGATTTTAGCATGTTAGTCTATGTCAGCTACATGTAGCGACATGTTATCTTTTAGATAAATGGTTGGTTTCTTTGGATATATTTATCTAGTTGCAATTACAATAGAAAATGTTTTCAGTTGTAAGGTGTATGGGAGCCTTATAACTGTGAAAACGTGTAACCCGTGTTTTCTAACAATTAAAAAGGGATGCTAAAGTTAAAGTGTTAAATGAAAATTGGATATTTTAAATGGTATCCAAATACTAGCGGTATGGTGTATGGGCACCTTATCAACTGGTAGATGAACATCCATGTGACTAAACTATATAACCATTGTATGTTTGAAAATGGTTATGAATGTAAAAATGATGAGTTTTGATTGGAATGAACTATTTTTGGTTTGCTTTTTGAAGAACCTGAATTGAATAAATGGTACCCTCAAAGGTCACATTTTTGGTAAAAGGAATTTAGATGCTAAATTTCCTATTTATATATGAATAACACTATATGTGAAATGTTTAAATAGGATGTTTGTTAAAGAATGCCTATTTTTCCTATGGGGCGTTTATTGAAAACCATGTGGCTTTTTGTAAAAAAGTACTTGTGGGTTTGTTGGAATTCATTAAAATATTTAAGGGTTGAAATGAATTAATTAAAATGGACAAAATGAAAAAGGGCCATTTGAACCTCATGGTTTTAGTTTTCTGGGACCAAGAGAGAGGGTTGATGTTTATGTTTCATAAGGGGATAAACCATGGAAGGTACTACCCTTAGAATTTTCTTTGTCGTTAAAGTATGTTCTTCCCGCTACTTAGGAGAACTTCTTAGTACTCAGGTGTTATAGAACACCGATATGTTTATGATAAAAGTTTTATGATTAATGTTTGACGTGGTGATAATGGTTTGCATAATGTCACACGCATGTGTTAAGTGTTTTAAAATAGCACACTGGTGAGTGGCTGATCTTTTATTTCAATTTCATGGACAATCCTGAGGTGGTTAGTGTCGCTTGGTTTTCAGTAAACGTGTCGGCATGAGATGCTGAGCTTTTAGAATGGAGTTTTCTGGTATTAGTTTGTTTGATCTTATTAATAACCTTTCTTTTCTCTAAGTGTGATATTCTAAATATAACGAGCATGTTCCCTATCTTGAAGTCATCATGGAGACACTAAGATAGCATTTGTCTTATGCCACACTACAATTTAAATGTTGTTGGTCTTGATGAGTGGTTGTTATCTGGGTAGTACATGAGGTGCATGGTTTCTTGGGGATACTCCTTTATTCGTGTTGGGGCATCATTGTTTTTAAAATAGAATTGCGATGGCCTAACATGGAAATTTCACCAGAGGTCAGGTAAGGACTTCGATATACATGCAGATGGTTTTAGAATAGTTTTAAAGGCACGTCGTCAGTTGAAGGGGGAATGTGGGTTTTGGGTCCGTGATGACTTTTGAGGAAAGCATGCACAAGATGATCTAATGGTTGATTTGGATTGAACTATTTTTTTTTGATGAGGTCCCTATAATGGACTCATATAGAAGATCTATTTCTATATTTAATCCATAAAGTGATCTTTGGCTCTGGTTTTAAAGGCTTAGATGTTAGGCCTGTGAAGGGTTAAAGGTGCATTTGGCCTTGGGAACGCATTGTGGAAATTCTAATGTGATCAAATGACCTTGGGGGGTTTTTTAGTAGTTCTTGATGGATTCTAGAGGATGAAAAGTTTTTAAGGTGGGTATATTGTAAAGTCCCATGTTTTTTAATCGAGTTAAAATGCGAAGGTTTTCAAAAAAAAATCTGGTTTATCTGTGAGTCAGTTTTTAAACCAAGCACCAGAACTTTATTTTGAGTGTTGGAATGCCTAAAGGTGTTGTTTTTAGACTTGCATAATTACTCAATAATTCTATTGGGTTTCTCAATGAGTCTTGGGACCACCAAATTCAAGAAAAGTTCACATTAATGGATCTGCATGGGCTGCGCATGGTTGCGGTCCAATCCGTGCAGCTTACCCGGTTTAATATTTTATTTATTTTAATTAAATAATATTAAATGGGGATTTTGTGTTTAAATGGAGGAATGAGCAATAATAATAATGTTATTATTATTATTATCATGGTTTCTTAAATTATTTTGATGTTTTTAGATCTTAATTTCATGTTAAGGGAGTGTAACATTTATGAGAATTTAATGTGGCTTCTGAGTTTCTCAAAGAAACGTTTAATTAAATGATGGGTTTCAGATTTAATGAAGTATTGTTATTAAATAGAGGTGTTGGGTTTATCAAATGTTTGAAAAATAATATTAATGAGATTATTATTATTATTTTTTCATGAAGGTAATTATTATTATTATTATGGTAATTAAATTAGGGGTTATGGGTTGGAGTTTTTATCTAATTAATGATATTGTAATAAATTAGGGGTTTGGGTTTTAAATAAATGAAATTTGGAATAATCATAATAATAATGTTATTATTATTAATGTTTTGGTTATTTATTTAAATAAATAATTAAATAATATAATTAAAAGATCAATAGGGAGTGTCATAATTAATTATGAAACATTTAGTAAGAGAATAGTAAATCAAGAAGAATTTTTAAATAAATGGTGCGTTATTTCACTTATTAAAGAAGTTTTTAATTTGTATAATAATAATAATAAATTGATTATTATTATTTTAATTATTACAACCAATTAACTAGATTAATTTTAGGGGAAAAAGAAAAAAAAGAAAAAAAGGAGAGGCGTGACCTATAGGTGAGGCGCACGACCCCCTCTATTTTCTTCCTCCCAAGGTAACACCCCAAGTGGAAAGCGCCATTGTGATCCAGCTTCTTCAGATCATTCCCCACAGTGAAACCTCTATCCGCACATGGCCCCTTCTTATTTGCATGCAACCCTTGGCTGAACCCCCTCAAAGCAGCGCACAACACTCCCGGGAAGAACCTATAGCATGCCACCCCCTCTCATGGACTCCACTTTGTGCGTAATGATTAGTCTCAAAATCTTCATAAATCTTGTCCACCTCATCAAGATGATTTTGTCTACGTGTAACTCGTGATTCACATCGGTCATTTGACTCCTCTCCCTCACCTTGTTTGCATGGAAGAAACCCTATGTTTCGGGTTCAATCCGATCACTGTGTTCCCCATTTTTTAGGATATGTGAATGTTGACTCAAGACCCATTGGTCCATAATCTGACATTTCCACCACGGGTAATGCATACAAACTCGTTTTCCTTGTTTTCATTGTTTCGGGTAAGTATATGAATTTCCACTTTTTTTTTCACCAACTAATTTATATTATGACAAATTATATGAGTCCCTAGTAGAATATTTGAGGTGTGTTGATTATTTTCATTGCATTTTTGTGATTATAAGTTAATTTGAAGTGGGTTTTGATCAATATAGAGGGCGCACACACATACACACACACATAGATAGACATACACACACACACACACACAAGTATATATTTATATACATAAAGGTGTGTACGTGTGGTTGCAGACCAGCTGCAGATTGGTTGTCGTCGTATATCAAGCCACTAAATATTTTTTTGGTTCCACCCTGAGGTGGGGTCCCAAATCTCTATCACTTTATTTAATAATTATTTGATTCTTTAAATAATTTTAGAGTATCAGTTTCCTTGATTTTGGAACTGCTAAATGTTATTTAAATGACGAATAAAGATAAACTTTTGGTTAGTGCTAATGTCATATCATGCTTACTTAAGGTTGGGTTTTTATATGTATCCCTTATAAATGAGGCAATCACCATGTGTTGGTGTTAAAAATGTAATTTTGGCTATTGAAAATATGTTGAGATTATGGACTGAATATTAAATGGTTAAGTAAGAATGATCCATGGGTCTTCCTTGTAAATGAAAGTTAAATGACATTAAACTTAGACACCCTTTACAATGTTTTTTAACTGATTTCACGGAATGTTAATTATGAAAATGATGATTTATCAGCCAGCATATAAAATGATTGAATGGGGGAGGATAAGTAAGAGGGTAAATAATTGAAGAATTAATTATCTAGTCATGAGTTGGAAAAATTATGGCATTTATTGAATATTGAGAATATTGAATATTTTGACATGTTTGGAATATAAATTATAAACTGGTTGTAATTATGGATGGATTAATTATTACATGATAAATGGTAAATGGTTAATTAATTGATGAACTGGTTAAAGATAAATTAATTAATTAATTAATTATTGAATTAATTAATTTGCATGCATTAAATTAAGATTGTGAATTCATTTATTGTTATGAATTTTGGCCAACAATACTTTTAGATTTGTGTTTTTTTTCCATAACTTAAGTTTTTTAGGATGGAGTTGTTTAAAAATATGATATGCTATGTGTGATGGTTGCTAAATATGTGGGAATTGTTCAACATGTTTGACTTGTGATGTTTACGACGTGCATGTTAATTGTTAAAGTCCTGGATGAAACATTGTTTCAGTGGATGAGTTCATACTTGTTAAAGATTTGGGATAATTAATTCAGAATATTTAATTGATAATTAATTATTAACTATCGACATGTTTAATGGTTAATTGATTTTATAATTATTTTATGGGAGATTTATGTTGTTAAATAATTTTTGAATTAATTAATGGATTGGATTGATTAATTTATAAATTAATTAGTGGATGGTTTTGGGATGTTATACATAGCATTCTACACCAATGATAAATATGTATGTATGATTGATAAACAGGTTGTGAGATAGGGATGGATGATCCAAATATTCATGGGGTTCTAGACATGGCGTTCTACACACAACATTCATGAAAATATTTTTTATGGGATAGGGACCAATTCTCAAAAAACCCATGGGTTGTGAGACAAAGACTAGTGCTCCAAATACTCACAAGGGTTCTAGACATGATGTTTTACACCCATTATGTGACATTAGAAAATGGGTCAGATTGTTCATACATGAAATCAATTAATGGTTAATGAAAACTGTTGTGACATAATTATTTGTGGACTGAATATGAGGAAGGGTTCAGACTTATTAGTGATTTGGGTGAATCACTGTTAGTGGATGGACCTAGGATCGAATCACTATTTTAGTGTACAAGCTCAGACATAGTATATGAAAGATTAGATTGAACATATTATTACACGTTATCCAAGCCAAAGTATAATCTTGGATTTGATCTTTAATTTGATTACTTAGATGGTCTTTAGAGACATCTGTGCTGACTGGATTATACGGAGGACGTGAGACTTAGGCCAAATATCAAGATATTCAGAATTTAATGATTTTATAATAATTGATAAATGAAAATGATTATGTAATGATTTTTGAGTATGCATGAAACATGTATAATGCAGTTTCAGACACGAGCTGAGGGATGAAGCAGGTACTTGGATATATAGTTACATTTTACTGCTTACTTTATTTATGAATGCCTTCACAAAGTTTAAATTATTTATTAAATGTATGGATTTGGGGTAGTCACCAATGTTACCAGCCTACTGAGATTTATATCTCACACCCTACCCAGGCCGCCATTTCACTGGGTACCTGAGTTATTTCTATTTAGTTGTAGGTTTTTGATGTTTGTATATACTTAGAAGATAGGAGTATATGACCGAGTGGATGCTCGGGATGCTTGAGGAGACCTCCCTTGGGGCTTTGAATCATTTTTTTTATTTCTGTATTGGAATGTAAAGCATGTTTTTTTGTTTACTACTTTCCATTTTTTGTTTCATTAGCATGACATGCATGCATCTACTGTATAATTGGCGTGTTCCACTTTTATAAAATGATTACTATTTTTCTTCCTCTATTTTTTCAATTATGTATTACTTCTTCTACTATTGATTTTTATTTACTCTGATAAACCTCTGTGAAACTCTGATAAGAGGGTATAGTATCCCCACTGGTTATCCATAGACCCTCGTTCCTAGTCGGTAGCGTCTATCGTATGGGGAGACACACTTGAGGTCCTGAGATGACCGGTCAGGCTATCGGTTCCGGGGTGAGCTGGGTCAGGAAGTTACAAATTAGTTGTGGTTTCCAGCCTTAATTAAAATATTGACCATATAATTTTATGTCATTCCTTGATTTGTTATTAATTTAAGATTTTTCATGAGCCCGTGTATCAAATTAAAATTTTTAGTTGTTTTGTTCATGATTATTCCATGTTTCTTAACCTAAATATCACATATCCATGATCATTTTCTATGAAATATTTTCCAATGATTGATAAAGATTTTTTATTGTTCTTTTCCCCCACCCTTTCTTTTTGTTCTACACTATTGGGCTACGGGGCCACGATTCGACATTTCTAGGGGAGTTCGAGCGAGATAGAACCCCCAAATTCACATTGGATGTTTGCAAAATGAGTAGATAAATGTTTTACGAATAGATAAGAATGGATTGAGGGTATCATTATTGTATTTATGGATTTAGGATCCAAGGTGATGATAGAAAATAGAGGGTGACATGTGGGATGTGCTATGAAATTCTTATGTGTGGCTGAATTCCAATTTTCGGCCACTAAAGGCCATGAAATCAATGATCAATGTCATTAACCTTAATTTTTATTGGTTAAAATGAAGAATTTGTGGGGGGAGAGGTAAATTTGGAATCCTTGTGATATATCTAGGGTTCTTAAAAAATACCAATGACATGACATGTACTGGGAAGAACACATTCTATGTATTCACCCAGTTGCGGTGGCTAGGTTTTAGGGAAAAAAATAACGATCACATGTTTTGTGTCTTTGAAACTCACAATGTGACTCTCTCTAGAAATCCAAACCATGTTCCAACTTCACATTCTTAAGGCCCCATGTGGGAGGACATCCCATGTACTCTAGGAGTACACCAGTATAGGATGGTATTCATGAACAACTAGGTATATTGCCAAGTATATGAGCATGTGTTGACAGACACAAGCCTGACCAAGATCACACAACTTGGCCTTAGAAGACCAGACATGTCTTGTATTACCCTTACATTCCATGTATAAATACATGGATAGAAATATATGTGTTGGTGAGGGAACTTACAGTAGGTCTAGTGTGGTCACATGTTGTGTTACCCCCTTACACATCGTATACTTATTTATGAAATTTATAATGCTCATATCTCTTTCATCCTGACTCATAATTTGGCATGAGCATAGACTATATTGAGTAATTTTCCTTGTATAATGCAATAGTGACATTCATAGTTTATTTTGAGATAATATGAAATACTTTTTGAGAAAATATCTTCTTAGGTGACAATGGATGAAGATAGTGAACATGAAGGATCATCAAAGAGTGGTTGGGGCTAGAAACCCCCATTTCATACTAGGGCGTGGGTCTCCATACTCATTTATATAGTGAGTTTAACCCCTCTGACGTATTAGGATATTGTTTATCTACTTGGATATTGTCCCCCCTTGACTTTATGAGATAGTGGTGAGGAGTGGATCCTTCACATAGATACTTCTTCGAACAGACACACGAGATTATGGGCATCGATTATGAACAATGATTATCAACCTTTAAAGATACGGGAAGAATCATCATCCTATGATGGGATGTGTTATGTATATCACAAATCTATGTCATATAGGTTTCTTATATGATAATTTATATATATTTATATGTCATTGGATTATGTTTACCTCTTTCTTTGGGATGGGTTTTCTACTTTTATAATGTCCCTTATTTCTCCTTCTTTAGTTATCAGGGCATCTTACTGGGTATCTCTATACACACCCCTACATGGAATTTTCCTGCATCTATCAGGTCTTATGAAGATGAAAAAAATAATGATAATTATTTCAGAGAAACTTAGGGATACTCGGGTGCATAGACCATGTATGGTGGTCGGTCTTAGAGATATGAAGCCCAACTCTCTCAGCATTTATTTTCTAGTTATTTTAAAGTTGGGACATATTTTTTGGTTAGGCATGTATTTTTACCTTTTCATTTTGGATTACTCTATCAAAAACTCATGTATTACCTAGAGGTTGTTACATACATGTATTTTAATCTAGTCATTATTATCATTTATTATTATTCCTCTGGACTTCTTTATAGAGATGGTTGGGTGTGTTCATATAATTAATTTGGGAAAATGCCTCACATTTTAGTTATTCTATTTGACACTTGTCACCAACTCCTATCCTATGGAGGTGAGATGGGGGTAGTTTCATATTGACATTCCACCGGCTAGGTGATCGTTGGTGGGTCGGGTCATGATAGATTAGTATTAAAGGTGTTTTGACCTTGGGATGGTAATTGGAATTTCCCCTTATGATATTTAGTGCAGAATTTATGGAAATGGTGTCAAAGTTTCTCGAAGGTAGATTTTAGTCTAGGGAAGCATGTTTTGGGCAGAAATTGTCACATCCATTAAGCGAGACTCTACATTCTAATCAACTCAACATAGTGAGACATTGGTTACAGGGAACTTTGGTACATGAATCATATAGGATTGAGTCCTTTGACTATCCTTCTTAATCTATATCCCCATATATATATGTTCATTGATCATGGTATGTCCTCTCTCTTGTGGGAATTTTCTACAATTAAAACCAGTGATGTTTCCACAATAGAGTAGATAGTATGACCCTATGAGTGATTAGGCCTCTGTGAAGGGGATTATTATCAAGTAATTATTTCTTTAGGATGGTCACCATGTGGTTATTTCTCCAATTTATCTATTCATAGACCCACCCTTAATGGTTAAGGTGGATGAATCATGTTAGAATGAGTCGTGGATGGATCTTTTGGTTCTATATGATTATGAAAAGTCTTTGAGTTCACATCATTATCATCCGAGGAAAGGATCGCCTAGGATGAGGGGATATCATGACCCACTGACAGTAGGCATGCAACCCAAGTCACAAAACATGGGTTTTACTAGGGACCTTGAGGATATATATATGTTCTCTAAGGTAGGGATGATTTTTGTGCTTTTAATGGTAAATGAAATAACATGTGGGATTGAGCTACTCATTATAATTTAGTATGAGTGGTGGTCGATGAACCGCCTAGGTAGAGGTAGTTTCTAGAGCATAGAGATATATGGGGTTATGAACATGATGGAGGATTCAGGGGAGAAGTAGGAGGTGGTTGGTGATTTGGTTAGATTCTACCACAACCACACCGAGGTGGAACACTTTGGGATTGGGAAGCTAGTGGGAATATTATTGGATAGCCACAGGTACTAAATATTATTTACCTTGCAGCTCTAAGTGTGTTTTCATGTATGATATGTGTTCCTTCTACTTTTTTGTAGTAATATTAAACATATTTATGGGTCACTATTTTGAATCATTAGTTTGGGTATTTTATCGGGAGACCTGATATATTGTAATATCCATATTTTGGTTATTTTTGAAATGAATTTGGAAATTCAATGAAGATAAAAATTTATCCCACCAAGATGCATTCTTGATATGCAATCAATAAACAGTGTGGATAAGTCAATGCCACCCAATGTTGATAGTTTTGAGTTTTGGTGGATGGGTTTCTATGACTTGTGTGTTTTTAGTTTGTTGTTTTATGATGTGTTAGTGAAATCCTTAGTTTTTTTAAAAACATGTGTCTTCACATCCTGAGTTTTAGTTTTCACACAGATCCATGAGAAAATTATCCAAAATAATATGTCATATTTGAGACATGGTTATACCATTAAATCCATTTTTATCAACCCTTGTGTTTGAGTCTCCTATATAGAGGATCAGAGTTCACACACTTCTACTGACAGTGTGACCTAACTCAGGGAGGAGTGGGAGAGACTCATGTGAAATATGTTCTTATTGGGGGTACGACCCTATGAAGTTTTAATTAGTATGGATAGGTTTCCAACCATCCATGCATAGTTGGTTGCTACCTGTGATTGTATTAGTGTATATAAATTATTGGGATGGAGTTTTTGTCCTTTGATAAGGAGTGATCCAAGGTAATGTAGGATGATAAAAAGAGTAGGATTTTATGACTGACTTGTTAATAGAAAGTAAGTAATACCTTTGGAGTAGTTAATTATATGAGGCTTATTTCCTTATGTGGTGGTGAAGTATAAGGATGTCTTTCATAAGTACATGTCAGGTTTATCTCCACACAAACTATTAGACCTCCATAAGGATAAGAACTAGGGTTTACCCTAGATTTTCCAATAGTAAATCAGTTGGAACCTATTGATCTTCATAATATAAATTGACAGTTAAGAATTTTTAGATAAAAAGGTTTTTAAGACCTAGTGTGTTCAACTAGGTAGCCAATGGTTG
This sequence comes from Viscum album, assembly GCA_963277665.1. Lineage (NCBI taxonomy): Eukaryota > Viridiplantae > Streptophyta > Magnoliopsida > Santalales > Viscaceae > Viscum > Viscum album. The sequence goes on from OY728158.1 coordinate 11,598,243, forward strand.
GTTTTCTGAAATGAGAATTAGTGCATGAGGTTCGATGTGAATTGGTGTGACTTAAACTAAGTGATGTTCTTCTGAGGATCATTTAGTTTTTAACCAGTGGTATAGGGAGAAGTGGTTCTCATAGTTTTACCTTGATACATGTTATCAACATATCTAGTTTTAGAACATAGTATACCAAAAGTATCATTCCAAAGACTTGTAGATGTTTTAAGTTCATGGTTATTCCCTTATGAATGTTTTACCCCACTGTATAGTTGTAGGACTTGTGTAATAGATCCTTAAGACATTATGGATCAGTTCATTGTTGTCCTATTTGATGAAATTCATGTGTTTTCATTATATGAGTTGGAGCATATGAGACAGCTAGGGATGGTGTGGTTTATTTCTAGTCAATAGTTGTTACCCCTCTACTTCTTGAGAGAGACAGGGAGGTACAACTCAGGGATATCGATTGTGAGATGTTGCATGACCAGATATCTATTGGATATGTTTCTAATTAATTTTTGAATTGAGGTAATCTCAAAATCCTTGTTTGAGGATGGATGGTTACACCAATTAGGATACAGAAGGAGGTTCTGAAGAGTTTGTTTTCATTTAACGGTACATCTAGTGTGGTGAGTACATACTAGGATCTCTTGGCATCGGTTATCTAGCCAAGGGAGTTGTAGCATTTTTTCAAGATAAAATGTTATATTCTCACATGTGTGAGAGTTAAGAACAATCGATCATTGTGGAGAGTTTGGGATAGTTGTGTGTGTAATATGTAGTCTAGATTCATGGAATTCCATTAATGATCATTAGAAGCTATGATTATTCCTCCTGACATGACTAGGTATAGGATGTGGGAAGCCTTTTTAGACTCAATTTAAATTGAGAATAATGTAATACTCGAGTTATCTATCTAGGTAAATTTCACTATTTAGGTTTTTTAAACATGCTTCGAGTGAACATATTGGTTTTGGGCCATAACTGGAAGGATCATCTTTCATCACTGGAGTTTTCATATCACAATAATTTTCACTCCTTCACCAGAGGAGCACCTTTCTGAGTCCATGTTTGAAGGACCTTATAGGTCATTGTCATACTGATAAGAGCCTATGAGTGAATTCTTATGCACTATTTTTGGTACTAGTGATTCTTTTGAGGCTTCAGTTCATCCAAGGATCGATGAGGACTACCCATAAAGTACTAAGAGTGTTTTTAGGGACTAACTATGAATGTATTTATAGTATGATAGTTTTAGATTTATTAGCAAGGGTGATAGCCTATCTCTAGGGTTCTTTGGCCCTTTATTTTTTTCAGCTGATGTGTCTGGTTTTCAAGATGATGTAACCTTTAACCTAATAACCATAATAGATTTGGTTTCTTGGGTTCTTTACATGTTTCAGTTGAGGGGGTATGTTCATAACTCATTATATGATATCAACCAGGGTACTCTAGGTTGTGAGAGTGGATTTTAATTATTCAAGGAGTTAATGACATTAAGAACTAGTGGAGAAATACCCTTATGGGAATGTTTTTCGCTTGGGTATGTGTTTATTACAACAAAGGAAACCGTCGAGAGAGATCATCGAAGTGGTATTCCTAGTTGGTATATCATTGTCTACACCTTTTTTATTAGTTAATTATTTTTGGAGAAAAAATTATTTTATGGATGGAATAATTTAGAAGAATTTTTTATTTATATGAAATTAAAATATGTTAAGAGATATTTTCACAACCATGCCCTGAGACAACAAGTGATTCTACGTCCTGGTGGGCCATGAATTATTTCTATAAAAATATTAAATGTATTTTATATAATTCATTCCTAATTTTTCATAAGTAATGGAATAAATCCAAAAAAAGTATTAGATTGGAAATATGAGGCCACCATTGAATTTGAATCATGGGGTTTATCCTAGGTGTGATCTAAAGTTGGTTGACACCAGACGTCTAGATGAGACAACTATTGGTGGGTGTGTTTAAATTAAAAAAAATGTTTTATTTATTTATTTTAATTTAAATGAACCAAATATAATACTTTATAACTATGTTGTTAGGAAATTTACCAAGGCCAATTTCATAACCCTATGGGGTTTTTGAGAGGAGCACTGGAAATATTCAATGGTGGATTAAGTTTAGAAGATGATTGGTGATCGAATTGAGGTGAGTCGTTAGGTTTCAGACATAGCAGATCATCCACATTTATGGAAAATGAATTCTTCACTAATAATTGATCCAATATTATGATATGGCTCTTCAAATTCATTTTCCACCCTTGATTAAAATGTTGAGTATATTTTTATCTACTATTGGTTAATATGTGATTAATATAATCCTTCACATGATCCCATGTATCAAATTAGAATTTTCATTCAATTAATTATTGATTATTCCTTGTTTTTATCCCTACATATTCTCAATATATGATAATTGGACAAAAATTATTGTCTAGTGATTATTTCACCTTTTTACTTGTTCATTTCACCCACCTACTCTTCACTTTCTTTATTTTTGGGCTATGGGGCCATAGTTTGACATTTAAAGGTTGGTTCGAGCTTGATTAGACCACCTAATTCATGGTGTATATGTTCACAATGACCAGATAAATGTTTTGTGGATAGATCAGGATTTATTATAGGTAGAAGTGATGGATTTATGGATCTATAATTCAAGATGATGATGAGATCAGCATGGGGGTGTGCTGTATGCGCTATGGGGTTACTATGGGTGTTCATATTCGGACTTTCGGCCAGGAGAGTCGGGGAAAATGATTCCCAATGTCCTTATACTTGATTTTAGGTGGTCAAAGAATAAATTTAGAGATCTAAGTGGTAGATAAGGAAGCTTCATGATGGTTATAGAGTTCTTTAAAATCCCCCACAACACTCTGTGTACTAAGATGAACACTCACTATGTAGTCACCCAACTACAATGGCTAGGGTTTCAGTAAAAAGATAAGAATCACACATCGTGTTATTGGGACACATTCCATGTGACCCTCCCTAAGAGAGTGAACATATTCTAGCACCAACCTAATACCCCCTGATGGAGGAAAACCTATGTACTCTAGGAGTACATGGGCATGGGTCGGTACATGAGAACAACCAAGAACATGACTAAGTACACAAACATCGTTTGATGGAAAAATCATGAATAAGAGCACACAAATAAACCCTGGGAGGCCAAGACACACCGTGTAGTACCCTTAAACACTATCAAGTACTACGTGGCCAGCATGCCATGTGATAGAGAGGACAGAGTCAGGAAGCCAGGTGAGGTTATGTTCCCTGTTACCCACCTTACATGTACTATACTTCTTTATAAAACATCTACCTATTGTTTCTCCATTGTTTTTAACTTTAAATTTGACCTTTAAGTAGTATATCCTAAGTATTTTTTACCATATAATGTGATGGAGACCTTAATAGTGGATTTTGAGATATGATCAAATTTGATCAGAGTAGGATGTTTCTTAGGAGATGTTTTGATGATGGAATTGATCGAGTAGGATCATCAGAGAGAGGTAGGGGTTTGAAATTCTCTTGTTGTATCAGGGTGTGGGTCCCACATATTAATCAACCAACTAAGTGGAATAACACTGAAATACTAGGGAATTGTTCCTCTATTTAGAGATCGTTACCCGCTAATTGTACGTCATTGTGGTGAGGTGTGGGCCCTCTAATCGATTAATTCTTCTAACAGATACATGAGATACTAGTAATAAATGATGGACCTTAAGACTTACAAGTAGACTCATCATCTTAGGTTGGATTTGGAGATGGATATCCCCTTTCTTTCTCATATGGGTTTATTATATGAGGATATATATATATATATATTTATTTATTTATATACTATTTAATTGGGTTTCATTTCCATCTTTATTTGTGTTTAGCTGTCTACATCTATAATGCCTCCTACTACCCCATCTTCAGTTTTGGAGTGTCATAGTAGGTATGTATATACTCACCCCTACATGGGATTTTTATGAACATGTGATTTATTATGAAGATTAGGGATATATCAACGATTATTTTAGAATATATTAGAGATACTTAGGTGCATATACCATATACGATGGTCAATCTTAGAGATCTAGAGCCAAGCTCTCTCTTCATTTCATTTCTAGTATTTTTTAGGTTGGGAAATATTTTCTAGTCAGGTGTGTATTTTTTCATTTTCATTTTGGTTTACACTATCACATTATTTTTTATTCATAATTGGTTTTTTCATTAATTTCTTTTATCCTAGATGTTAATTTCATTTATTATTATTCTTCTACACTTCTTCATAGAGATGGTTGGGTGCATATGTACGAGTAATTTTGAAAAATGACTTCTATTTTAGTTATGTATTTTTGTTCTTGTCTCTAGCCCTTGGCATATGGAGGTGACACAACAAATATAAAAAATATTTTTAAATTATTTCCAAGGATTATGTAATGTTTTTAAATTGAAATTCCCATATATTTTAATATTTTACTAAAAAGTGAGAATTCATAATTATGGAATTAAAATGATGAAAAATGAATAATTTTTCAAGAAGTTGAATTGTTGTATTTATTTAAAAATTTTGATGGAGTTATTTTTATTGGGAGAAAATATATTATGGGTTACTAAACAATATACCTAACTCAAGCCATCTCATCAACTAAGGCAGTTCGCTATATAGTCAATCCCATGAGGGATAGTTGGTCAATCCACCATGGGAGATCCATATTGAGATGAACAGTACGTGCATGAGGGAATTATGCCTATGGAGAGGTGTGCCCAGGGGTTCAATACTATGGGGAGTACTTCTTGGGACGATGACCACATGGGTCGTGTGTGGTGCGACCCTATGTATGTTGGTGAAGTGTGTCTTGGAGCCTACCTGTAATGACCCGAACATTTATGAATAAAATTCACATTCATTTATTTAATGTTTTACGGATATAGAAAACACATTCAATTATTTTATTTGGCTTTAAATGACCGTTAAGTATCATTACCATTGATAATATAGTTGTTAAACAGTGATCACATAACTAGTAATTTTTTTAACAAATCCTTTTGACTTAGAAAAAGGAGGTGATGACCTAATCTAGTAGACTCGGGCCATATGAAGATCATTTGTCAAACTTTGGGAAGAAGTTAGCATACATGGGATTTTCTCTTGACCAATTCCATGCTGATATTCAACACGTTAATCTTGAACGAAATAGACTATGTTATAAATACATATTAATTGAGATTACCACCTGAGTGATGTTATCTGAGCCGTACTAAGAGTCTATCACCATCACACACATTACCCTTAGGTATTACATGGGTGGTATATTGGGTTATGTAACAAGGTATTAGTTTTGTACTTCGTAATCCCTTTTATAAATAAAATTATTATTTCATCAATTCCTTTATGAGAATAGTTTTTCTTAAAAATATAATGAATTAGATAAATGAATTTTCCAAGTAAAATTAAACTTTTTGGAAATATATAAATTATTAAATTTAACTGCGGATTTATTAATATTTTTATTATAATAGTGTTCTAAGAACAATCCTTTCAATTATAAGTGGGGATTATATTTCTTATTGTTTTTAATCTATAAATAATTAAGTATTCAGTTTGATAAGAATTATATTTTCATAAGATAATACTGAAATTTTATTTTTAATTAAAGAATTTATTTTGATGAATGAATTAGTTTTTGGAATAAATAAAATTTTCATAAAATATTATTATATATTTTTTAAATATAAATGATCATATAATTTTTATGAAGTCAAATGTAATTTTTATTAAGGTTTGGAAACTGGTTTTGTCAAAACCCGTCAATTTTCAATAAATGACTGTTTTTATTTTAAAAGTGAGAATTCACATATTTATAAAATTATTTAGATACGATGAACATTATTTTTTTACTCAGGATGTCGAAATTATCCAGTGGTGAATTTTGCATAATTTTCTGAGACAGTCAAATTTTTGGGTAAAAATTAAATACCGCATAAATATATAATGTGTTTTATGACAATAAATTGACTCAATAGTGATGTAATAAAATACTATAGAAGTTATATTCGTAAAATATATGTCCTACCCTTAAAATATTGTAATTTTATATTTGTTTGATTAATTTTATAGTTCTTTAGAGACCCTCCAAGACTTATAAAATATTCTAACATTTTAAAATGATTTATTTAAGAGTGTGACTCACCTCCACATAAGAAATACTAATATTTTCATAATCTAGGACATTTAACTTATAAATTTTTTTCCCACTCACTTTTGGAAAAGTCCATTGTAAAAAACCATGGTATGGTTTGTAGTTTTGAATAATTAATTATATAGGTTCCAAAACCATAGTATGTAAAATATTAAATAATTTCCCTCTCATTTCCTATATAAACCCACCCAAGATCCCACACATCCTTACTAAAAATCCTTGTATCATGTACCTACTCTTCCCTACTCTCTATATAATCCTTCGAAGGCTCCCAATCTCTCTGTATCCCCTCCTCAAGCTCTTGGATTCACACACTCAAGTAAGAGATTTCTTCCTTTCTCATTTTTGTCCAAGTTTCTTTATGTTGATATACCATTTTATTTTCAATTAAAAATGATGAGTTATAATTTATCATATCCCTCATACTTCCATCCTTATGTTTTAATTATGATAGACCACTTTATCTCTCACTAATCCCTAACATGTACACCTGTTACCATGATGAAATTTGGTAAGAGTTATTCCATTTCACCTCTTTATTCAGGTTTCTTTATTATGTTATGCCCTCTATTTCTAAATTCCCTATGTATAGAAATGTATATATATGACCCCCTTACTTTACATTTAATTTAATTATAATGATATACCCCTTTCTCTCTCATCAACCATTTTTTATGATTTTTTATGTCAGGCCGTTATGATGCCGAAATTGCATTGCGATTTTCCAAAGCAAAATGATTGTGTAGTGAATACCATACCTATTTCTCTATCAAGGGTATTCACCTTTATAAACATATACATATTTAATGGTACTTAAATGTATATATTCCACATTCCCTAATCATGGAGTAATCTATGATGTTGAATGATTCCATGTTATATGATCTATGTGGCACATTTATGCATGAAATGAAATGTTTATAAAGGGTGCTCCCTGATAGCGCTCCAATGCATTGGGTAATGTTTAGTATCATTCTAATCCATGTTCAATGAGAGTATAATCATGATATTTCAAGTGTAATTATGGTTTACACATTATAATTCAAGTGAAATGGGAGTTTACTCATGCTAATCCATGAGCAATGATACTTGGCTCATCCTAATATCATTTTGTATATTGTTGGAACATTTTAATGTTATGATAATCATACTATATCATGCCTTTATGCAGATGTTTGTATAATTATCCATTTATATTCCTATTTCCAAACATGTATTGTATTATTCATTTTATGCCTTATTTACTCCCATTATTGGGATTTATAGCTCACCCTTTTCTTATATATGTCTTAAAGTTTTCCCATGTAATGCTAAGTATAAAGGAATTTTGTGGTTATGTAAAAGAATTTTTGAACAATGATGTTGTATTTTATGTCTTAAGTTGCCATTTAATGTTCCTAAATTCCCAAAACACTATACGTCTCAATCATCATAGTTTTCTTAAGTGAAATTTTATGTAATAAATCATGTTTAAGTGTGTAATAAAGAGTAGGGTTATTATAGTTGGTGTCAGAGGATAGGTTTCGTTATTTTTGGGATTAGGATTAGAATACCCTAGTGAAATCCTTAGGGATAAAACTTATTATAATAAAAAAACCCCTAAATTTTTGGGAGTATAGAGTAAGTGGCTTATCAGGAAAACCCATCCCCGTTAGGATACGAACAAGTAAAGGTGGCTCTGGCACAGATGTATCTAGGGGTAAAACCCGAAAACACCACTTTGAGCTATAATCGAATGGGAACTGGTCATTGAAAACCTAACTTGCGGAACTCTTGGTTTAACACTCCCAAGGGATATTCTATGGTAAACTCATAAGCTTAGTATGGACCATTATTAAGGGAATAAAAAATTCCCCTAAGAATATATATTGTAAAGTAGATCATGGATAACTTAGATTGAAGACTATAAATTCATAAGTTAAGGAAATAAATTTAATTTATGATCTATAATTTTTTATCATTGTATTTTACTTTATGTGTTTCCCCTAACTTTCCTTTTATTCCATCCAATAGTTGGTAATAGGATGACTCAAGCTAACAACCGATCCGAAGATCAGTGTGATGACTGTTCTATTGAGATGCCCAATCCGATGGGAGCAGGAATCAAAAACATTGTCACATTACTCTCCCTGATAAATCAAGTTTTGAAAAGAAACATGGGTCAAGAGGAACTTACAATCCCTCTTAAGAAATAATAATCCATAATCAAGAGCTTAAAAATACAAAGATCTCCCACTTTTAATGTATCATCTGATCACTCCGTCGCTAAACAATGGATCAACTCCATTGAGAAGATATTATCCATCCTTCAATGTTTTGAAAATGAGAAGGTTCTTATAGCTGCTAATCCTATGGAGGGTGAAGCTGATCAATGGTGGAAATTGATCAAAAAAATGAAGCCTTCGGAAGAGATCGAGGAGTTGGAATGGAAGTATTTCTAGAAAATGTTTTTTGATAAATATTGTCCTTGAACCCTACAACTTAAGATTGAAAAAGAATTACTTTCCCTCAAGAAAAAATTTGAATAATCCATCAAATCATATGATTAAACTTTATAAGGCTTTCACGATACACTTATGGATTTGTCATTACCCTTGAATGCAAGGTTGACTACTTCTTTGGTGGGAAAAAACCTAGCCTATGGAAATCCCTAGTGATCTGTGACTTTGATAGCTATGAGGAAATTTATTGATGTGCCCTCAAATTCAAAATGGATATTGTTGAATCTCAAGGGTATCATGGGGATAAGAAGTGGAAAGAGAAATTTAATTCTGGAGGTTCTATGGATAAATTCCAGCACCCCAATTGACAAAGGCTGGGAAAGAAGCACCCAATAAATTTCCTGAAGGGGACGATTAAATAATTTAAGTGTGGAAGAGAGGGGCACCTAGAAATTTATTTCCAATAAGAAAAACCTGCTATTCTGATGGAGGAAAGGAAAGATCCATTTGATCCTAAACTTATTGATCATTGATTCAACTACAAAGAAACAAGGAACTTTTCAAACCAGTTACCTAATCCAAGGGTTTTTAGAGGAAACCAAAAACCTCCAAGGTAGTAAGGGTGAGGTTTTTTGTTAGGTCCACGAGGCTGAATACCCTGAGAAGTGGGGTGAATCAGGGTATGACTAATTTTAAAATTAATTCCCGTTCTGATCTTGTTTTGCAGTTAAGAAAAACACGGTTCTCTCTCTTTCCTGTTGCACAATGTAAACAGAAAGTAAAGCATGCACATGACACAACGATTTTTACTTGGTTCGCCCTCACTGGGCTACGTCCAAGGAGCATATGCCGACAAGTTTTCAGTTGTATGAAATTACACTACAATTTACTAGTTGGGGATACAAGGTTCGAGTATAGTCACTCTGTCCTAGGCTCACTGCCTTTACAAGATTTAGGCTCAGCTCACTGCTTTCCCAAGGGTCACTCCCTGTTTCTCTCTCTCTGGCTCACTGCCGATGGAGAGGATCACCTTCTTCCTCTTCCTTCGCTCACTACTCTGGAAAGGATCCACTCACAGTTTATAGACCTGTAGGTCTCTTCATTATCACTAATTAATGCATCCTCAACTATTGATAGATTCTCTATTGAAGTACAAATTTCATCCACTTATGAATACCTCTTTTCCTCTTAAACACTATGGAATTCCTTTTGGAAACACCTTTGCAAAGCACCCTACTTCGTGAGGCTCCCAATTTCGCAAAGCTAAAACAAGCCTTTGTGAAGCTCCTGCCTTTTTGCGAATCACTCTTGCGAAGCACTTTCGTGAATCACTCTCGCGAAGCTCAATCCATCGCAGAGCGGCGTCCCTCGCGAAGTTCACTGAGCCAACACGGAGTTTGAAACTTTCATGGAGCTACAATAGCCGCCGCGAAGCTCCCCTTTCGCAAAGCACACTGGCTACGCGAACCACCTTCGCAAAATGAGAGAAAAAGATCTTCTCTGAAAATTATCTCTCTACTTCACTCGAGGGGGTCGACCTCTATTTATAGGAAATTCCACCGACCGGCCAACTTTCCGCACGAAGTCAACACCACGTCAGCTCAAACCGCGAAGCTCCGAAGTCCCCGCCGAAATTCTCTCAAAATCGAAAAGCACCACGGAAATTTTCCGATCGCGGAGCTCTTCGTAATCATGGAGCATCCCGTCAATTACTTCGCGCCTTTTCCGTGAAGTTCCCTCACAATGACCTTCACCACCGCGAAGCTCCTTTACGAAGCCCTTCACCGCAGCGATGCCCTTCAGCCTCTGTCATTCTCGACAATTTCTTTATGGAAACCTAATTTGTCAACAAACACAATCAACCCAAAAATACTGCAATGTTACCTAGAGGGATTTTTGCCCAACATTTTTCCATCACTACCACTGAAAAAATCATGAAAATGAAGTGATGACAGGTACTCTAGGTATTCATTCAAGAATAGAGAACATATTTTTTTATTCTAGTTCTATGAATTCTTTTATATCCTGAATTTTTAGTAAAAAAATCCAAACACCACCAAAAATCATGGAAGTAGATATGTTGGTGAGAACAGAAAGTGGGGAAATTATTGCATCCCATGAATATAACTCCTCCTCAGTCAGAATTTCTGGATTGAAATTCTTGACCAACCTCGTCATACTCCCTCTGGTGGAAGTCGACACAATTCTTTGCATGAATCAGATTTCCCTATATAGTTACAACATAAATTTCCCTAAGAGGGAAATCAGTCTCCAAATGGAGAATCGACCCCAAATTCTATACAAGTGCAAGGTGGTGTATGAATCTTCTTTAGAACCATCATCTCAAGCATGGATATTACTTCCCAATGAGAATGAATATATTTCTCATATTATTTGTTCTAGGGAAGTAATCATCCTCGAATACATTCTTAATGTGAGGGAATTTACTAAAGTGTTTCTTGAGAAATTTCTTAGTCTTCCTCCTAGAAGAGATGTTGAGTTCTCGATTGATCTTATACTTGGGGATTTTCCAATATCCAAGAATCCATATAGAATGGTTATTGTGGACCTTGAGGATCTAAAGAAAGAACTATAGGAGAATCTAGATAAAGGGTTTATATACCAAAGTTCATCACCATTGGGTGAAGCAGTCCTCTTTGTCAAGAAGAAGTATGGGTCAATGTGCCTTTTCATTTATTATCACAAGCTCAACAAAATCACAATAAAGAACAAGTACCCTCTACGATGAATTGATGAATTTTTTGACCAGATATGTAGAGCACAATACTTCTCCAAGGTGGATCTATGGTAGGGATATTACCAAATAATGGTGAAGAAGGAGGATATCCCAAATATTGCTTTTTGTACAAGGTATGAGCACAATGAATTCATTGTAATGCCTTTAAGACTCAATAATTCTCCAAAAATATTCATGGAAATGATGGATAGAGTATTTGGATAATATCTTGATAAATTTGTGATAGTCTTTATAGATGATATTATAATATACTAAAAAACCAAGGAGGATCAAGGGGAGAATATAAGCTTTGTACTAGAGACCTTGTGAAAGGATAAGATCAATGAAAATTACATGAAGTCTGAGTTATAATTGAAGGAGGTATCATTCTTGGGCCATATCATCACAAGTATTGGGATATCTTTAGATCCATCCAAGAAAAATAAAATTGAGGGATGGCCAAGTCCAACATCTGTGATAGATATTTGTATCTTCCTTAGGTTAGATGGATTTTATCGATGATTTTTGATAAATTTCTCATGATTGTCAAACCCTCTAACCAAGTTAACTTAGAGTGAAGTCATGTTTTCTTGGAGTGATGAATGCAAAGATAGATGCAAGTAGTTGAAAAGGAGTCTTATCACTACACCCGTGCTCACACTACCCACAAGTGGAGAAATTTTTGTGGTATTCAGTGATGCTTCAAAGAAGGGCATGGGATGTGTGTTTATGCAGAATGAAAAAGTCATTGCCAATGCTTCAAGGAAATTGAAAGTTCATCAGAAAAAATATCTAACTCATGATCTAGAGTTTGATGATGTAATCTAGGCATTAAAAATTTGGTGACATTATATCTTTAGGGTTTAGTTTGAAATATATACAAATCACAAAATCCTAAAGTATATATTCACATAGAAATAGTTGAACATGAGCCAACGAAGATGGTTAGAGCTGATAAAAGACTATAAAAAATCAATCCCTTACCACCCTGGGAAAATGAAAAAATGTGGAATGTTCTCTTAGTTGAAAGGACTTAGGGATTTTATCATTGATGAGAATTGAAAAGGATCAAATATTCTTTGATTTGATGAAGATGGACATGGGAGCCACAAAGCAGGGAAAATCATAAATCCTTTCATATATGATTGCTCAACCATCTCTTTTGGAAAGGTTTAAGGATGCTCAAAAGGATGATGTGGGAATTTAGAAGAAAGTGGAAACTATCAGAAAAGGTAAATCCTCAGAGTTCATTGTTAATGAAGAGGGAATTGTGATATTTGGGATAAGACTATGTGTTTCATCAAATATAATATTAAGGAATTATCTTTCGGATGATAAATATAGTTCAAATTTCTCCATTCACTGAAGAAACAAAAAGATGTATCATGATCTCTAAGATCATTATTGGTGGGATAACATTAAGAAGGAGATCATTGATTATACATCAAAGTGTATGCTATGTCAGTAAGTGAAGGATGAGAGGTATAAGTCTAATGGTATGATGCAACCATTACCCATAACAACATGGAAATGGGAGAACATCACCATAGAATTTTTCACTGGACTTCCGAAGAAATCCAAAGGAAACAATGCTATCTAAGTTGATGTGGATCATCTAATAAATATAACAAACTTATTTGAAATTCGATAGGATTTATCATTGGATAAAATAGCACAGATATACATTAGAGAAGTGGTAAGGCTTCATGGAGTACCACTATCGATTGTATCTGATCGAAATCCAAGATTTACCTCTATGTTTTGGAAGAGTCTCCAATATGATCTGAATAAGGAGTTGAAATTCAATATAACTTATCAACCTCAAACTGATGGCCAATTGGAGCGGGATATCCAAATACTTGTGGACATGTTGACAGTATGCTCAATGGACATCAAAGGAGGATGGAATCACCATAATCCTCTAGTTGAGTTCTCTTACCATAACAATTTCCACTCAAGAATCCAAATGGCTCCTTATAAATCCACTTATGGGAAGAGGTGGAGAACACCAGAATTTTGGGATGAAGTTGGGGAGTGAAAAATACTAAGTCCACAAGTGGTTGAAGAAATGGTGGAGAATGTTAAGACCATTCTGCAACACATTAAAGCTACTTAGAGCTGAAAAAATAGTATGCTGACAAACTTTGACAGGACCTAGAGTTTGATGTTGGAGACTTGGTATTCCTTCACATATCACTATGGAAGATAGTTATGAGATTTGGGAAGAAGATAAAGCTTAGTCCATGGTACATCATCCCTATTCTAATCCTTGATCTCATTGGAGCAGTGGCCTATCGACTAGCACTCCCACCGAACCTGTCTCAAGTACATGATTATTCCATGTATCACTCTTGATGAAGTACACACCTGACCCATCATATGTACTCAAAACAAAGGTGGTACTATTATAAAATGACCTATTCTATGAAGAGAATCCAGTGAAGATCTTTTATCATAGGGAAAAAGTTCCACAAAATAAGATAATGCCCTCTTCAATGTATTGTGGAGAAACCAGAAGTTTGAATAATCAACGTGGGAACCAGAGGAAGTGATGAGTCAAAGTTACCAACATTTGTTTTAGTGTGTAAAAAGGAAATTTCAAGGGAAAAATTTCTTAAGGGTGAAATATTGTAATGACCCGAACATTCATGAATAAAATTACCTTTCTTTTATTTAGTTTCTTATGGATATAAAAAAACAACCACTTTTTTATTTGGGTTTAAATGACCGTTAAGTATCATTTATATTGATAATATATCCATTGAATAGTGATCACATGACTAGTACAATTATAAGGTTTTAACAAATCCTTTAAAAACAGAAAAAGGAGGTGATGGCCTTATACAACCGTCTCGGCCTGTACAAAGCTCATTTGTCAGAGCTTGAGAAGGAGATATTGTCACTGGGATTTTCTCTTGACCAATACCAAGCCTAAATTCAACACGTTAACCCTGATTGGAATCGCCTACATGAGAAGTGAAAGTTAATAGAGATTACCACCTAAGCGATGTTATCTGAGCCACCCCAAGAGTCTATCACCATCACACACCTTACCCTTAGGTCTTATGCATGTGCTATAAGTGGTTATATAACAAGGTATTAATTACTTATTGTATAATTCATTTTATAAATAAAATTCTTATTCCATAAATTCCTTTATTAGAATAGTTTTTCTTAAAAATATAATGAATTAGATAAATTGATTTTTCGGGTAAAATGGCACTTTTTAGAAATATTTAAATTATTATATTAAAATGATGTTTTATTAATATTTTTATTATAATAGAGTTATAAGAACACTTATTTTAATTATAATTGGTGATTAAATTCCTTATTGTTTTAATCTATAAATGATTAAGTATTGAGATTGATAAGAATTATATTATCATACGATGAAACTGAAATTGTATTTATAATTACAAATATTATTTTGATGAATTAATGAATTTTTGGAATAAATAATATCTTAATAAAATATTATAATATAAATTTTAAATATTAATTATAATATAATTTTTATGATGTAAAATATAATATTTATTAAGGTTTGGAAACTATTTTTTGTCAAAATCCATCAATTTTCAATAATTGGTGGTTTTTATTTTAAAAGTGAAAATTATCATATTTAGAAAATTATTATGATAAAATTATTATTAATTTTGAAATTAGGGCATTGAAATTATCCAATGGGGAATTTTTCATAATTTTCCGAGACAATCAAATTTTTGGGTAAAAATTAAATATTGTATAAGTAAATAATGTGTTTTATGACATCATAATAAACCAATAGTGATATAATAAAATAATCTAAAAGGAATATTCGTACATTATTTGTTTTACCTTTAAAATGATGTGATTTTATATTTTTTATTAATTTTATAATTCCTTAGTGGACCTTCAAAGACTTATAAAATAATCTAACATTTTAAAATGATTTTCTTGAGAGTGTGACTCACCTACACATAAGCAAGCATAATATTTTAATAAGTTCATACATTGGATTTATAAAATAATTTTTCCACTCTACTTTGGATAAAACCATGGGTGAAAACCATGGTATGGTTTGTGGTTTTGAATATTTGATTATGTAGGTTCGATAACCTAAGTTTGTGAACTATTAAAGAATTTTCCTCTCATTTACTATATAAACCTACCCAAGATCCCAATTATCTTCACTAAAAATCCTTGGATCACATACCCACTCTTCCCTCCTCTCTCTATAATCCTCCCAAGGTTCCCCAACCTCTCAATAATCCCATCCTTAAGCTCTTGAAGTCACACACTCAAGTAGGGGATTTCTTCCTTTCTCATTATTGTCCAAGTTTATTTATATTGATATACCATTTTAATTTCAATTATAAATGTTGGAAAAATGATTTATCACCTTTAACATACTACCCTTAATATTTTTTAATTATTATAGACCTTTATCTCTCTCATCAATCCCTCCCATGTACATCTGTTACCATTTTGAAATTTTGTAAGAGTAATTCTATTTCTCCTCTTTTTTCAAGTTTCATTATTATGTTACACCCTCTATTTAAAAATTATATGTGTTGGGGAATATATATATTTTACCCCTTACTATCCATTTCATTTAAATATTATTAGATACCCCTTTATATCTCATCAACCATTTTTTTATAAATTTTTATGTCATGCCATTATGCTGTAGAAATTGCACCACGATTTTACAAGGTAAAATCATTGTGTAATGAATACCATAAACATTTCTCTATAAAGGGTATTCAACATTATGAACATATACATATTTAATGGAACTTAAATATATTTATTCTATGTTCCTTAATCTTGGAGTAACTTATGATGTTGAATCCATGTTATATGATCCATGTGGCACACTTATGCATGAAACGAAATGTTTATAAAGGGTGCACCCTGATAGTGCTCCAATTCATTGGGTAACGTTTAGTATCAAGATACTCCATTTGAAATGTGGTTTTACTCATGCTAATTCAAGTGAAATGAGGGTTTACTCATTCTAATTCAAGTTCAATGAGGATTTACTCATGTTAATCCACGTACAATGATACTTTGCTCATGCTAATGTCATGTTGTATGTTGTTGCCACATTTTCGTGTTATGATAATCATGATATATCATTCCTTTATGTTTATGTTTATCTTATGATCCATCGATATGGCTATTTTGTAAAATATATTGTTTTCTTCATGTTATTCCTTTTTAGTCCTTTACTGAGATTTATAGTTGACCCTTTTCTTATGTATGTCCTTAGGTTATCCCTTGAAATGCTAAGTAGGAAGGAATTTTGTGGTCATGTAAAAAAAAATTTCAATAAAGATGTTGTATTTTATGTATTAATTTGTCATGTAATGTTCATAATTTCCCTAGACACTAGACCTCTCGACCCTTAGATTTTTCTTAAGTGTATGTTTATGTAATAGATCATGTTTAAGTGTGTAACAAAGAGCAGGGTTATTATACTACCCTAATGCTTGAATCTAAAGTAGTGGTCACATTACTTAAATTATAAAGAAGTCAACCCCCTATTTCTTTATAATGTGTGACAAATCACACTCATCACTATTCACTTTTTTACCAAAGAGGCATCATTTCCCCTCGACCCCGCACTCACCTCACTCAAACAGATCTCACCAACCATCTCAACTGCCATTGCCACTTCACATCACTAACCACCATCTAAAACACCAAATAGAATCCATATATACAGGCACATAAATATTGGATTGATCTGGGGAACCAGTGTTGACACTCAAAATCACTAGGTATGATCTCTCCAGCTTCTAACGACTCCATGAAGATCCTTTCGAGGTTCATCCCTGCACTTCGAATGCCATATAGAGGAGGCTACCCCACTGATATGATAAACCCTCTATTACTGGTATTATAACACTTCCACATCCTCTATGATCACCCCATGCATGCAGAAGGAAGAAAATTCTCCCATGGAACTAGTCCATGCTTCAAAAATTAAACTCTTAAATTTTGCTTCTGCCCATTTTTTTCTATTTTATTTTTCTTTAAAATTGATTTTTTTATTCAATCCTAATTTTAATTTAGTTTATTTAAAATAAAATTAATTCTTTTTTTTCTTCTCAAATTATGTCACACCCATCCATCCCTCTTCTTCTCTCTTTTCACTCTTTTACTATTTTTTTATTTCTTCTTCTTATTTCTAAAATTCCTTCCATTTATTATTTTATTTTGTTTTCTTATTATTTTTTTCCATCTCTATCTCTCTCTTCCTCAATAATTTTATTTTTTTCAATTTCATGTTTTTTATTTATCTCATTTTCTAATTCATATTGTTTTTATTTTCTTCTATTTTTTTATTTTATTTTTATTACCTCTTTCTTTTTCTATCCACCATAGTCACCTCTTACTCTCAATAATGGGGGGTTAACCCAAGGCATGGATCGAGGGAGGTTAGGTGTTATTTATTTCTTTATTAATGTTTATTTTATGTTTATGGTAGATATGAGTGGAATGAATGAGTGTGAAGATTTTCCCCAGTGAATTGAAACTAAAATATATTTATATTGTTTTATTTCATTTATTTTACCTCTCTTACATTTATTATCTCTTAAAACTATTGAGTTGGGATGATCAATGAATAAAACAACATATCATGGAGCTGGGTCCTAAAATATTTCACACTCACGACTGAGGCATTCCATAAACCTTTTTTACATGAGAAGGCAGAATTGATATTACTTAAAGAATTATATATTTCAAAACACTAATTATCTAATAGTGATTCATCATGATATATAATGATCAGATTTTCGACTTAAATTTAAACAAATAATGGAGAATAATTATTGAACCCGAAACTAAAATCTAGACCAAGTGATTTATTCCTAATCATATTTTGTTTAGAATTTCATGTTAGTATAAGTTTAAATTTACCTATTGAAAGTATTTTCATTATTTTTGAAAATAAAAAATAAAAAAACATTAGTTTTTTCATAAAATAATAAAAATAGTAAAAAGAAGTACTTTAAGTGAATTAGATTATACGTGTAGACCAAATAAAAAGCACCTCAAGTGAGACGACTCTCGTTAGCCTCTATACTAGAATAGGAAAAATAAATTTTATTTTTCCACATCGTATGATAGGATTACCCCAAAACTATAACCATTATTGGGAGTTAATCAGTGTTTTCTTTAATTTTTCTATTTTAAAATTCTAGAAAAATGTTTATTTAATATTTTAAAAAATATATAACTCAATATGGTCTGTAGAATCTAGTGTTGGTTAATTTTATAGATAGATCAGGGTAGTGTTGAACCAAATTAATAATGAGTAGTAATTTGAGGGCCTCATCCAGTATCATTAAAAGACCCTCAAACAACTAGTGATTAAAGTATTTTCCAAGGAGTTAGTTGAATTATGTGAGTACTCTCCATAATATTATCAATAAATGGACAAGACACTAGTAGAGTGTTCATTATTTCCTCACATAATTTTTGAATATATTTACTAGGATAAATACCAAGAGAAATATTCAAACAATAAAATAAAATATGATATTCAATTGATTGAAGATATTATATAATATTTACAAAGAAAAATGGATTGGAAAACTGAAAACTTCATTGTATCGCTCGAGAAACGTGAACCTAAACTGTTTGATGAGCCACTGGCCTATGCTAATTTTTTTAGGGTATCCAAGAAGTTGAGACCAAACTAAAGTAATATCAACAAACAAAAATTTAATGAACAAGATTCAAGATGACTATGATATATTTTAGTAGATTTATGATGAGGAGTAATTGCCTAATGAGTTATGTGTGGGAGATCAAGAAGATCTAGATAACTTTTGGAATGAATGTGAGGTATACCATGATATCTCCAATACATTCAATTTAGAAGATCTATCACCACTATATTTGTCTCTATATAAGGAAAATGAAGACACCACTCATGTGGTGTAATTTTAAGAAAGGATGGAACAACCTAACTACCTACCTCTATCCAATGAGATCCAACTTCAAGTGTCACTCACCACTTATGAAGTAATTGAACCAGAAACAACTCACGAAGATTATATCATTTTAAATTATTTTATTTTTTATCTTATTCAATATAATTTTATTATCACTTCTTATTGTTTTGAATTTTTATATTTGTTCAGTTATTTCCATGCATTATAGGAAGATGAAGAAGTAGAACATGAACCTATTGAGGAACACATGGATAACCCTGATTTTGATGAAGAACCATTTGGGGAAGCCTATGGAGAACTCATAGTTGTTGCTCCAAAGGATATCAAGACATATGATTCTTATATCGACAGGTAGAAATTTATTATTAATAATTTAAATTTAAATTTTATTCAAGTAAAAATACTTTCTTAACTTACCTTTATATATTCATATCATGCATCCCATGTCAATCCATAACTAGAAAATATGGATGGGGTTTCACAAGTCACAACCAAGAAATAGGTTAATTCATACTTCATCCTACTCTTGCAATGCATGCCATACTTAATTGTGAAGGGGATAAATAATGTAAACTCTATCAATGGATCATTCCTCACCAATAATGAGGAAGTGAAATATGGGAAAATCCCCATGTGTTGGTTCAAATCCATGAATATCCAACAACCATAAGGCTATGGATAATAGTTGGTACTTCCCTATGGAGGTAGTAAAAATTTCAGGCCCACTTGGTGGTTCATACCAAGATATATCATTTCACTTATTTTCTAGGAATATAGATTTCAATTTCAATCTTAGGCATTAGTCCAGCATGTAGCCCACTCACTCTTCTCTTTTTGAGATTTAATGACATGATCCTTGAGTTTTAATGATTAAATTACTTTTTTGGGACCGTGATGGAAAAAGGTATCCCCTGATCAATAAAGGAGGAAAGAGTACTATGATTTATAGAATAGTGAGTTAATACTTACATTATTTATGTTCAAACTCCTTTTTTTTCAAAACCTATTTTAATATTTAAAACATAAATTTCATGACCATGCTTGATTCCTTTATTAGCGTGACCTATCTAAGAGACATTGTTTTATTAGTAATCAAATGATTCCATTTTTTATATTTCAATATAAATGAGATTGAATCAGTAAAATGATGAATTGGTTAATTAATGTGAAACATTGATACTAAATTAAGGAATAATGATTTGAGGGAATTAATTAAATCTTGTAAATGAAATTTACTTATCATTTTTTATGCTTTTAATTTCTGAAATTCACATGAATTGATTTTTTGTTATTATTCATGCCTTGAGTGATTGTATAATATTAAATATTCTATTATTGAGAGGATTTCTAGACCACATATTTACTATTTTATCTTGATAATATTTATTGAGTGATCTTGGGATGTGCAAACTAATAGAACAAGAATTTAAACTTTTAAAAGATATGACTACACAAAACTGCATTTAAAATGATTAAGGCATATTGTCAAAATCCCTTAACCTTGAAGACCATCTTTACATCAATCCTTTTTTGGCCAAAAGAAACCATTAATGACCTTGTTTGGAATCGTCCACTTTTCAAGCTATTTTTATCTATTCCTACCATACTCGTAGTATTTTCACAAAATTTTAAAGATGAAGTGTGGGGGTAAAGGCAGTCATGGTTAAAGGGATGAAATAAATTTTAAGGAAAACGTGTGTGGGTTTAACATAGGTATTTATAAATTATTATATTCATTATGTTGTTTTTCCCCTCTTGAATAATAAAGTGAAAATGAAAAAAATAACAAGAAAAGGGAATAAATGGGATGTGATATGGAAAGAAAAATAACCATTAATAAACCAATTTAATATGTAGTTTGATGGTGGATGTGAGGTTTATTCTAATAATAACCTTCAAAATTTTTTTGACAAATATTCAATAGGGTGCACAAATAATTCATTATGAATTACTCTGATCATGTCCTTATTTTGAGTTTGGAGAATGTGGGAGTTGATATAAATTTAATGGGAGAATTTCATTACACTTTTACTTCTGATATCATGCTTTATAAAATTAGATACAAACCTCCATTTTGTTCCTTAATTGAATAAACATTAATTTCTACCAACATTAATACTGAGATTAATTTAAACATTTATTGTCAGTCCTCGTGATTTTATGTGTCTTTTTTCTTTACAAAGTGGTAAAATTAGTTCCTTTTTAATATTATGGATATGAATCTTGTTCTCATTATATGAATATAACTATACTTGAATTAATATCATGAGTGATGAGGGGAATGATTTAAAAGAGAGGTAGATCATGATTTTTCATTTTTCATAATAATGAATTAAGAAACTTGAATTAATGAAAAGAAATGAACCATCATTTTCAAATGATAAAAATTAAAATACTTGAGTTGATTGTTTCTCTGAAAATTGAGAAATTAAATTGATATTTTATATGACATTGGAAAATACTTGTGTTCATTGATGCCATCATATTTTCAATGATTTTGAATGTTTAAAATACTTGAGTTGATTAGTTCCCTCTTATTTTCAATGTTGAGATTTTATTCTTAAAGAAAATAAAGGTTTATGTGTGGGGGGATTTTGAAACACAAAAATATCATCATTATTTTTAAAAAAATTCCAATTATTTTGAAATATTTTTTAATTGATATTCCCAAATATTTTAATATTTTACTAAAAATGAGGAATTCATAATTATATTTTTAAAATGATGATAAATGAATGAATTTTTTAAGAATTTGAATTGTATTATTTATTTGATCGTTCTTATAGAATTATTTTAACTCTGTGATATATATATATCAGGATACAAAAAAGGCCTAACTCAATCTAGCCTATAAAATGAGGCTGCTCATCATATATCCAAGCCCATGAGGGTGATCTCCCCAAGCCACCATGGGAGAGCCATCTTGAGCAGGAAAAGATGTGCATGGGGGTATTAGGTCTGTGTAGAGGTGGTTCATGTTGGGTCAATCCTGTGGGGAGTGGTGCTTGGCCTGAAGCATGTACAATGTTTTTCTGGTGCTGACCACATACATGTGGGTACCGTGTTTCCTAGAACCCACCGTAGTATATGAATATAAATTAGTGACCACACACATTACATTATAAACCAACATGCCCTTTGATTCGTTTTGATGTTGAAAAAATGGCACCAATCACTATTTACTTTTTACCAAAGCAGCATCGCTTCACATCGACCCAACTCTTACCTCACTCAGGCAGATCTGGTTGCCCATCTCTACACTATCGTTGCTCAAGATCATTGTCCACCATTTTCACAACTAGAGAAACTCCATTTCTACCACAACCCAAATTTTAGATCAAGGTGGTGAACTATTGATGACACCCAAATTCTCTTGGGATGATCTTCGCATCCTCCATTGACTCCATGAAGATAATTACAAGGTTCATCCGACCACATCAAACACTGGAAGAACGAGGCAACCCTACAACCAAGCTCAAACCTATTCTTCCACTACTAAATTCATGCCAAATCGTCCATGAACTCCCCATTCATGTGAAAGGAAGATGATACCCCCATGGAACCAGTGCACACTTCAAAAAATATACTCCAAAATTTTACTGTTCTTTGAAAACTAAAAATAGTGGGACTCACTTGGAATTTTAAAATAAAAGAGAAGATTTTAATTAATTCACCTTGGATCAAGGATTTTTAGTACTTATAGAGGAGGTCTTGTAGAGACCCGAAGATTTATGTACAGGGAAATTACATTACTTTTGCGGAATACTTAACACATAATAGAAACAGACACACAAGGATCGTAATAGTTTAGTGTCCTTGGAAACTTGGAACGTAATCTTCTAATCGTGGTGAAAGATATTCAACATCTCCCATAAATATCTTCCCCTTTTTTCGTACCTAAAACCTTTCTTTATATCCGGGGGAAAAGAAAACATAAAAATGGTGAGCTCAAATGCTCAGTAAGGGTAAGCATGGATAAAATAAAACATACCATATACATTTGAACTTAAAAACATGAACATAATGTTTAAACATCAAAAGATTGAGCAATGACATAAAACATAGAAGTCCGTAAGGCGTAGATCATAAAGAAACATTAAGAATGATAAAATAGCATGGGAATTAAACATTTAATTGCTTCAACCATTAAGAACATGATATGATTTCCATATTATCCAAGGCATTGCTACCAAGACCATCTTAGTGGACAAAGTACCTTTCTGAATCGAGTTCACTCCTCGTTCCAGTCCTGTATTACTGAACCGGTTAAACTTACCGTTCTAACCATGTCTATATCATGAGATATAAATCTTTACCCAATTCATTGGAGGGAGATATAGGTCCCACCCATCTCATAGTTAAATCATTCTTACTTGTGCCACAAAATAAACATATATCATTCATAATAACCCAATAAATGAAATGGGTTTCATAAACATCATCCCATCATCACATAATCCATATAAAAGAAATGGATATCATTTCATAATAAGAAAATTGAAACCATGTAAATCATAGAGACATTATACTTGAAACATACACATATTAAATAACATCATCTCAGATGAAAAAAAAGGTTTTGATAAAACACTTGAAATGAATTCTTGAGGAAAATATCCTTTCTTCTTCAAAATCAATTTCTTTTAACAAAACGCCATTCAATTTAAAAGAAATATATTTTGTTGAAAATAGTCATGAAATCTTTTGGAAGAATCTTCATGAATATACGTCTTTATAAAATCGTAAAAATCCTTTCGTTCCATATAAGTTAAAAAAACATTCTCCTCGTACTTTTGTCAGAAAAGTCAAAAAGTACCTCGTAAAAGAAAGATTCCATACATACCATGTAGTAAAAGTCAAAAAATGGGTGAAAAGGACTTTAAACATACATTAAAACACTTTTATAAAACATGGACATGTATAATAGAAATAACCCCAGTAAATACTTACGAATAAGAAATCTCGAATAAAAATGAGATTTTGCATAATTATCCCTTACCTTAGGTCCGATTTGATTCGTAAGTGTCCGAACCTAATGTATAATGATTTAAATAATGTCATTGACTTATTAAAGAATCATATTAATTGTTATGATATCATATATGGTTCACTTATGATTTTATATTACCCGTTCTTTTGTAAATTCCTTGTTAAAGAGCGTTTTGGGTAAAATCGTTTCATTTGTCGTCCGTGTTTTGACTGGTAATTATTCATATGATTACTTAGATCATGATTACTTACATCCCGGAAGTAAAACATTATTTTATATAATATATATTCAGAATATACATATATATAATAGATCTATAAATGGAAGTAAATACACCGTTCATGGAGACGGTAGGCCGTACGTACGCATGAACGTTGTTTTCGTTTCCTCATTGAATTGAATGGAATTAATTGGATGACATACATATATATATATACATAATCCATTATCATTATTATTTCATATATTTCATGATTACTTATTATATATACTTTATAATCATTTATGAATGGTTAATCATTGAGAATGAATCTCATCGCGTCGTGGAGACGGTATTCCGTACGTACGCACGAGCGATGATATCGTTCCCATGATCGTGGAATTTTGTTGGAGTGTATGTATACTATTACATAATCAATATAACTTTATAATAATAATATATAGTTATTATTTACACCATTATACCCATCCAATTAAGGTGCTGGTGGAAAATAGATTACACCACGACGTGGAGACGGTATTCTGTACGTACGCACGCACGGTGATTTCTTTTTCCATAGGATGAATAGATGGTGAAATAGGGTTGTTTCATACATATAATAACATATTAGTATATTAGTGATACTGATGTTATTACTTCCCAATGAAACAACCTAATAAGAAGAAGTGGAAGAAGAAATAATGTTGAAAGAATCAGTAACAGACATTACCTCTTCTTTGTAGCGCCTCTTTGAAACCTCCTCTTAGGGCCCTAAAATTGGTATTTGAAGAAGACAAGGACCTCTAGGATGTTTATAGGGAAGTGGGGAAGTGAAATGGGTAGGGGTTGGCCGATCTTGAAGGCTCAAATTGGTGTGAGGAGGAGAGGGAGGAGGTGCCCTTTTATAAGGGAGGAGAGGGGCACATTTGGAATTCTAAAAAATATTAATTTATAATAAATATAACCCCACTTAAAAGCCTCAAACAATGACTCATATCCTAATATTATATGGTATAGGGTTGTAATATCATCAAACAATCAAATTTATACATGTTATGAATTTATTTTAAACATTATCAACTTGATTTATCCTTATTTAATCAATTTAATTTTATTTATTGTAATAACATTCTAAATTTTAAATTATAACAAAAAATTACTTATTTGTTGTGAGTTGTCCATAATTGGATAATTTACAACATTTTCTACCATATACATTTAAATTTATAATTTTTAAATATTTTTTGTGATTTTTAAATTTTTTTATAAAATGTTATTTTCATAAAATAACAATAGTTTCTATTTTGACACTATTCATTTATTTGAATTTAAATAAAATATATACAGAAGATATGTTCAAACTAAAATATTTAATAGATTCATAAAAGGTCATATGTTTCTATAAAATTAGTGGATAACATTAAATAGTTCATATAATAGTAATTTTATTATTTTTAAAAACCATTTATTTTGTTTATCTCTTAATAAAATAATTACTACAACTTTTTTGTGTAATTATTTAATATACTTATTTGTTGCATAAAATTAAAAATAAAATCCTATGACTAATATAAATTTATTAACTTTCAAAATAATACTTTTAATATAATTTATCATCTTAAAATCACAATATTTAAATTTTTATATTTATTAAATTATGAAGGTGACAACTTTGGCATCATTTAAAATAAAATAATATAAGTGTCATAATTGCCTTAATAAGGATCCAAATGATCAAATATTCGGTCAGTGGGTGATTAGGGTTTATATATACACTAATAATAAGTTTTTAGCAGATTTTTGATCCTTTTTATGTGTATTACTATTTCAATAAAAACTATATTATTGATTTTTCACTAAATAAATAATTTCTGCATCATTAATGTATCACTATTAACGACAATTATTTAATCCCAAAAAAATCTAAATAAATTATCATGATGTAGATAATTTTATTAGATTTCTGGATACTATTCATGTTCGAGGTTTTATGATGTTTATCACTAAATTAAAATTAATATACTTATAAGATTTAAGAGAGTGACATGTTGTCACTTTCTTTGGTTTTAATAATAATTAAATTATTTTCATGGTCAAAAGTCCATAAAATGAATCTAATCTGACCCTTAGGTGATATGGGTATAATTTTAGACATCCAATAGAAATTTTACATGTTTAGGGTAATTTTATAATATTATATTAACTCTTAATTACCCAATTTACCTTTAACTATGGTAAATAAAATTTACCATAGTTACTATTCATAATTCCCATAAATAAAAAGTAGCCTATTAAAATAATTTGGACCCACTGATTCCGAATATGAAATCCATTTTTTTAAATTCAATACACAGAAGTTTTAGAAATTAAATTAAAATTAATCCCGTTGTTGAATGAAAATGGGTTTTTGTTTAAACCATTACAAAAGATTGAATTGATTTAACCTACGAATTCACTGTAAAATCAATGATAATGAAATACATTATATTAAATGGTAAAAATATATTCTATTTGTACTTTAAAACCACTTAATATTATAATTTATCCATATAAATTATTACGATGAAAAAAGATGTTTTTAATTAAAATATAGCGTGTTTTTACTATTCATTAAAATATGAAAGTTATCAGAAAAATATCAAAACTTTATCCAATGTAAATTTTTATATCCTGATTCAAAAGAAGAATTTTATTTTGTGAAATTGAACTTATAAACTTGTCAACAACTAGATTTAAAGTGGGTGCGCCATCAAAAGGAGGAAAAACTGCATTTTTTGAGAAATACATATTTTACCCGAAAAATTTATTTTGTTATTATACCGTGTTCTACAAAATGTTTAAGATGAATAATAATTTTATAAAATTCAATATTTATTTAATACTATTCATAACGGCTAGTTTTAATAATATTTTAATAGCATATCATTGTTTAGTGAAACTCGGTATTGCGTACTACACACGCTATCGAGGAAGGTCACGATTGCGTATAATGCAAGGAAAGTCAAGGTTGTATGTTGTGCAAGCTCCTTTTGGTGTAGCGTACAACACAAGACATCAATAAAATTAAAAAGAATATTTTTCATAAAATCTCAGGGTGTTACATTCTACCCCCTTAAAATGAATTTCGCCCTCGAAATTCTTCAGGGTTATAAATGGTTTACTACTCGAAAGTTTGTTTAATAGAAACTCACATCGTAAAAAGGAATACCAAAACCAATATTTAAAAAAAAAAGTATGAAACATAACTGTTACCCAAATAAACTAATCACTGGGTTTCCACATAGGTGAAAATATGGATATGGAAGAGAAATCTAACCACCATGTTCTGATGGAGAGTGGTAGAGAACATGACTATGGAAAAGCCAGCAATCACAAAGCCATAAATTAGTGACGATCTAAGGTACCATATGATTAATCAGATATAAGATCACTAGGAAAACATTTTTGGTTTTCAAGATCGTCTCCCTAAAGTTGATGAAATTGGAATTAGAAGAAATACTTTCGTGATTTTGGAGTAGTCTCACTGTTGGTCATTTTTTGGACAATTTCCACTTCATCTCTTAAAGAAATGAAGTTGAATTTGTCATTCGTTATGTGTTAGCAGATCATGTGATAGAATGATGGGTCATTCCATCTGTCTCAAACAAAAGGATAGAAAAGTTATCAAAAAATACATAAGTCCATCTATAGTGAGATTAATCATATATAGTTCTTAAAATGGACTTATACTTCATATATCATACTGCTTAATATAATAAAACTAGTTTCTACTAAACAGGGACATCCTATAGGCCAATGGTAGGAGATAAAGGCCAGTCACACTTTGGTTGTGGGTTCGATTCCCACTGCCTTGTCCGACGCGATGGGCTGTCGCCCGTCCTGCAGGTTGTCCTTTTTCTAAAGCTATATTACTATAACATCCCATCAATAATATCGAAAAAAGTTCTATCCTTAAACAATAATATCTTATGTCCAACATAATCCATTCCAATCTTTAGGCTTATCTAACATACTTCGGTCCAAGCTCATAGTATAAAGAAAACGATTACTTGAAATGTCATCAACCAAGCATGTGAATACCATCATTTATCCACCATATATCTTGTTGGTCACATTCCAATCCTGTGAATACCATAATCATGTATTCTCTTGAAAAATGAATACCCATTAAACCTTTGTGAGAACATGAATGCTGTCAAAAGTTAACTCTTTCTTCATACCAAAATCCAAAAATTCTATATACTCAAACCATGATATAACCTTCTCCTTATATCAGTCATGAGCTCATGAATACTATCAAACATTTAATTTTCTCCTTATCCCTTCATTATGTGCATATCATCTACTTTCCAAAAATATCTGAATAACTTTTCATGGTTACTGGTACCATCAGTCATACACTTTCAAAACTTAAGGAAAGACAATAGTGTAACAATCCTTAGATGTCTCTTTATTCCATAGTACCATGAGATTACTTATACAACATTACACTTGATAAACATATAATCATTCCACTACCTTCTTAAACCATTGACTAAACTTCAACAATTCTTTCATCTTACATATCATTTTTAGTCTCTTCATCATCATCAACATAAATACTACCCATACGACCGTACTGATTGTCTTCATGAGACTTTCCCTTAGGGCATTGGTTTGCATAATGCCCATACATTCCACATTTAAAACATTTAACCATTGTTGATGTTGTAGCAATACCATTATCCTCATCCATGGTGTTAACTAAACCTTTTCTTTTGCACTTACTGGATTTGTGTCCTTATTTTCCACACCCAAAGCATCTTCCAGTTCCCTTGAAACAATCTCCCCGATGCCTCTTCCCACATGATTTACATGAGGGAAATTGAACTTTATTTCCTCTATGATCATCATGAAACTCCATCTTTCTCTTATTATCTAAGTCGGGAAACTTACCAAAGTTGAGATTATTGATCATATTATGAGATTGCTGATTTGGCATAATAATGATTTTTGGACTTCCAAATCCCGTTTCATTTGGTTTCTCAGAAAGAATATCATTCCATTGTCCGTCATATCCTCCATTATCGCGAATCTTCTTGTTTCCAGCCATTTTCTAAAACCCAAAAAAAATAGCGTGAGTGGAAAAAATCATGCTAGGGAAAACAACATAGTAAAGGGGGAGTTTCCTCAATATCTAACATCATAGGTTAAATTCTAAGATTGTTACCATAGTTCTAGAACTATATCCTATACGTATACTTATCCTTAGGGACATCCCTAGACAGACCTTAGAAATATCTCTAGGGATCTCACTAACGTTTTCGCATACTAGTTTCCAAAGGTTGACTAAACCTTTCCTCTGATACCAACTATAGAGACCCAAAGCTTGACATACATGGACATTACATTACTTTTGCGGAATACTTAATACATAACAGAAAAATACACACAAGGATCGTAATAGTTTAGTGTCTTTGGAAACTTGGAACATAATCTTCTAATCGTGGTGAAAGATCTTCAACATCTCCCATAAAGATCTTCCCCTTTTTTTTCTTACCTAAAACCTTTCTTTATATCCTGGGGAAAAGAAAACATAAAAATGGTGAGCTCAAATGCTCAGTAAGGGTAAGCATGGATAAAATAAAACATACCATATACATTTGAACTTAAAAACATGAACATAATGTTTAAACATCAAAAGATTGAGCAATGACATAAAACATAGAAGTCTGTAAGGCATAGATCATAAAGAAACATTAAGAATGATAAAATATCATGGGAATTAAACATGTAATTGTGGAAACCATTAAGCACATGATATGATTTCCATATTAGCCAAGGCACTGTTTCCAAGACCATCTTAGTGGACAAAGACCCTTTCTGAATTGAGTTCACTCCTCGTTCCAGTCCTGTATTACTGAACCAGTTTAACTTGCCGTTCCATCCATGTCTATCTCATGAGATATAAATCTTTACCCAATGCATTGGAGGGAGATATAGGTCCCACCCATCTCATAGTGAAATCATTCTTACTTGTGCCACAAAATAAACATACATCATTCATAATAACCCAGTAAATGAAATGAGTTTCATAAACATCATCCCATCATCACATAATCCATATAAAAGAAATGGATATCATTTCATCATAAGAAAAGTGAAACCATTTAAATCATAGAGATATTATACTTGAAACATACACATATGAAATAACATCATCTCAGATGAAAAAAAAGGTTTTGATAAAACACTTGAAATGAATTCTTGAGGAAAATATCATTTCTTCTTCAAAATCAATTTATTTTAACAAAACGTCATGCAATTTAAAAGAAAGATAATTTTTTGAAAATATTCATGAAATATTTTGGAATAAGATTCATGAAAATACGTCTTTATAAAATTGTAAAACTCCTTTCGTTCCGTATAAGTTAAAAAAACATTCTTCTCGTACTTTTGTCGGAAAAGTGAAAAAGTACCTCGTAAAAGAAAGATTCCATACATACCATGTAGTAAAAGTCAAAAAATGGGTAAAAAGGACTTTAAACATACATTAAAATACTTTTATAAAACATGGACATGGATAATAGAAATAACCCCAGTAAATACTTACGAATAAGAAATCTCAAATAAAAATGAGATTTTGCATAATTATCCCTTACCTTAGGTCCGATTTGATTCGTAATTGTCTGAACCTCTTTTATAATGATTTAAATAATGTTATTGACTTATTACAGAATCATAATAATTGTTATGATATTATATATGGTTCACTTAGGATTTTATATTACCCGTTCTTTTGTAAATTCAATGTTAAAGAGTGTTTTGGGTAAAATCGTTTCATTTGTCGTCCGTGTTTTGACTTGTAATTATTCATATGATTACTTAGATCATGATTAATTACATCCATAATGTAAAACATGATTTTTATATAATATATATTCAGAATATACATATATATAATAGATCTATAAATGGAAATAAATACACCGTTCATGGAGACGGTAGGCCGTACGTACGCATGAACGTTGTTTTCGTTTCCTCATTGAGTTGAATGGAATTAATTGGATGACATACATATATATATATATATACATAAATACAGTATCATTATTATGTCATATATTTTATTATTACTTATTATATATACCTTATAATCATTTATGAATGGTTAATCATTGAGAATGAATCTCATCGCGTCGTGGAGACGGTATTCCGTACGTACGCACGAGCGATGATATCGTTCCCATGATCGTGGAATTTTATTGGAGTGTATGTATACTATTACAGAATCAATATCACTTTATAATAATCATATATAGTTATTATTTACACCATTATACCCATCCAAGTAAGGTGGTGGTGGAAAATAGATTACACCACGGCGTGGAGACGGTATTCCGTACGTACGCACGCACGGTGATTTCTTTTTCCGTAGGATGGATAGATGCTGAAATAGGGTTGTTTCATACATATAATAAAATATAATTATATGAGTGATACTGATGTTATTACTTCATAATTAAACAACCTAAGAAGAATAAGTGGAAGAAGAAATAAAGTTGAAAGAATCGGTAACGGACATTACCTCTTCTTTGAAGCGCCTCTTTGAGACCTCCTCTTAGGGCACTAAAACTGGTCTTTGAAGAAGACCAGAACCTCTAGGATGTTTATAGGGAAGTGGGAAAGTTAAATGGGTAGGGTTTGGCCGAGCTTGAAGGCTCAAATTGGTGTGAGGAGGAGAGGGAGGAGGTGCTCTTTTATAAGGGACGAGAGGGGCACCATTGGAATTCTTAAAAATATTAATTTATAATAAATCTAACCCACTTAAGAACCTAAAAAAATGACTCATATGCGAATATTAGATGGAATAGTGTTGTAATATAATCAACCAATCAAATTTAGACATGTTAGGAATTTATTTTAAACATTATCAACTTGATTTATCCTTATTTAATCAATTTAATTTTATTTATGGTAATAACATTCTAAATTTTAAATTATAACAAAAAATTACTTATTTGTTGTGAATTGTCCATACCTGGATACTTTACAACATTTTCTACCATATAAATTTAGATTTTTAATTTTTAAATATTTTTGTAATTTTTAAACAATTTTATAATATGTTGTTTTTATAAAATAACAATAGGGTCAATTTTGACACTATTCATTTATTTGAATTTAAATAAAATATATACAGAAGATATGTTCGAACTAAAATATTTAATAGATTCATAAAAGTTCATATGTATCTAGAAAATTAGTGGAGAACATTAAATAGTTCATATAATTGTTTTTTTATTATTTTTAAAAACCATTTATTTGGTTTATCTCTTAATAAAATAATTACTACAACATATTTTTATAATTATTTAATATACTTATTTGTTTCATAAAATTAAAAATAAAATCCTATGACGAATATAAATCTATTATCTTCCACAATAATACTTTTACTAGATTTTATCATCTTAAAATCACAATATTTAAATTTTTATATTTATTAAATTATGAAGGTGACAACTTTGGCATCATTTAAAATAAAATAATATAAGTGTCATAGTTGCCTTAATAAGGATCTAAATGGTCAAATATTAGGTCAGTGGATGATTACGGTTTATATATACACTAATAATAAGTTTTCTTCAGATTTTTGGGCCTTTTGATATGTATTACTAGTTCAATAAAAACTATATTATTGATTTTTCACTAAATAAATAATTTCTGCATCATTAATGTATCACTATTAACGACAATTATTTAATCCCAAAAAATTCTAAATAAATTATCATGATGTATATAATTTTATTTTATTTCTGGAGACTATTCATTTTTGAAGTTTTATGATGTTTATCACTAAATTAAAATTATTATACTTATAAGATTTAAGAGAGTGACATGTTGTCACTTTCTTTGGTTTTAATAATAATTAAATTATTTTTATGGTCAAAAGTCCATAAAATGAATCTAATCCAACCCTTAGGTGATATGGGTATACTTTTAGCCATCCAATAGAATTTTTACATGTGTTAGGATAATTTTATAATATTATATTTACTCTTAATTACCTGATTTACCTTTAACTATGGTAAATAAAATTTACCGTAGTTACTATTCATAATTCCCAAAAATAAAAAGTAGCCTATTAACATAATTTGGACCCACTGATTCCAAATATGGAATCCATTTTTTTAAATTCAATACACAGAAGTTGCGGAAATTAAATTAAAATTAATCCCGTTGTCGAATGAAAATGGGTTTTTGTTTAAAGCATTGCAAAAGATTGAATTGATTTAACCTACGAATTCAATGTAAAATCAATGCTAATGACATAAATTCTATTAAATGGTAAAAATATATTATATTTATACTTTAAAACCACTAAATATTATAATTTAACCATATAAATTATTACGATGAAAAAAGTTGTTTTTAATTAAAATATAGCGTGTTTTTACTA
The DNA here is from genome assembly GCA_963277665.1 of Viscum album. Lineage (NCBI taxonomy): Eukaryota > Viridiplantae > Streptophyta > Magnoliopsida > Santalales > Viscaceae > Viscum > Viscum album. The sequence continues at coordinate 11,632,194 of OY728158.1, forward strand.
TTCATTAAAATATGAAAGTTATCAGAAAAATATCAAAACTTTATCCAATGTAAATTTTTATATCATGATTCAAAATAAGAATTTTATTTTGTCTAATTGAACTTATAAACTTGTCAACAACTAGATTTAAATTGGGTGTTCCATCAAAAAGCGGCAAAACTGCATTTTTTGAAAAATACATATTTTACCCGAAAAATTTATTTTGTTCTTATACCATGTTCTATAAAATGTTTAAGATGAATAATAATGTTATAAAATTCAAAATTTAGTTAATAATATTCATAATGGATCGTTTTAATAATATTTTAATAGCATATCATTATTTATTGAAACTCGGTATTACGTACTACACATGCTATCGAGGAAGGTCGCGATTGTGTATAATGCAAGGCAAGTCAAGGATGCATGTTGTGAAAGATCCTTTTGGTGTAGCGTAAAACACAAGACATCAATAAAATTAAAAAGAATATTTTTCATAAAATCTCGGGGTGTTACATTTTACCCCCCTTAAAATGAATTTCGCCCTCGAAATTCGTCGGGGTTATAAATGGTTTACTACTCGAAATATTGTTTAATAGAAACCCACATCGTAAAAAGGAATACCAAAACCAATCTTTAAAAACAAATGTATGAAACGTAACCATTACCCAAATAAACTAATCACTGGGTTTCCACATAGGTGAAAATATGGATATGGAAGAGAAATCTAACCACCATGTTCTGATGGAGAGTTGTAGAAAACATGGCTATGGAAAAGCCAGTAATCACAAAGCCATAAATTAGTGACGATATAAGACACCATATGATTCATCAGATATAAGAGCACTAGGAATTTTTTTTGGTTTTCAAGATCATCTCCCTAAAGTTGATGAAATTGGAATTAGAAGAAATAATTTCGTGATTTTGGTATAGTCTCACTGTTGGTCATTTTTTGGACAATTTCCACTTCATCTCTTAAAGAAATGAAGTTTAATTTGTCATTCATGATGTGTTAGCAGATCATGTGATAGAATGATGGGTTATTCCATCTGTCTCAAACAAAAGGTTAGAAAAGTTATCAAAAAATACATAAGTCCATCTATAGTGAGATTAATCATATATAGTTCCTAAAATGGACTTATACTTCATATATCATACTGCTTAATATAATAAAACTACTTTCTACTAAACAGGGACATCCTGTAGGCCAGTGGTAGGCGATAAAGGCCAGTCGCACTTCGGTTGTGGGTTCGATTCCCACTGCCTTGTCCGAAACGATGGGCTGTCGCCCATCCTGCAGGTTATCCTTTTTCTAAAGCTATATTACTATAACATCCCATCAATAATATTGAAAAAAATGTTCTATCCTTAATTAATACTATCTTATGTACAACATAATCCATTCCAATCTTTACGCTTATCTAACATACTTCGGTCTAAGCTCATAGTATAAATAAAACGATTACTTGAAATGTCATCAACCAAGCATATGACTACCATCATTTATCCCCCATATAACTTGTTGGTCACATTCCAATCCTCTGAATACCTTAATCATGTATTATCTTGAAAAATGAATACCCATTAAACCTTAGTGAGAACATGAATGCTGTCAAAAGTTAACTCTTTCCTCATACCAAAATCCAAAAATTCTATATACTCACACCATGATATAACCTTCTCCTTATATCAGTCATGAGCTCATGAATACTATCAAACATTTAATTTTCTCCTTATCCCTTCATTATGTGCGTATCATCTACTTTCCAAAAATATCTGAATAAATTTTCATGGTTATTGGTACCATTAATTATACACTTTCAAAACTTACGGAAAGACAATAGTGTAACAATCCTTAGATGTCTCTTTATTCCATAGTACCACGAGATTACTTATACAACATTACACTTGATAAACATATAATCATTCCACTACCTTCTTAAACTATTGACTAAACTTCAACAATTCTTTCATCTTATATATCATTTGTAGTCTCTTCATCATCATCAACATAAATACTACCCATATGACCGTATTGATTCTCTTCATGAGACTTTCCCTTAGGGCATTGGTTTGTATATGCCCATACATTCCACATTTAAAACATTTAACCATTGTTGATGTCATAGCAATACCATTATCCTCAACCATGGTGTTAACTGAACCTTTTCCTTTGCACTTACGGGCTTTGTGTCCTTCTTTTCCACACCCAAAGCATCTTCCAGTTCCCTTGAAACAATTTCCCCGATGCCTCTTCCCACATGATTTACATGAGGGAAATTGAAATTTCTTTCCTCTATGATCATCATGAAACTCCATCTTTCTCTTATTATCTGATTTGGGAAACATACCAAAGTTGTGATTATTGATCATATTATGAGATTGCTGATTAGGCATAATAACGATGTTTGGACTTCCAAATACCGTTTCATTTGGTTTATCATGAAAAATATCATTCCATTGTCCATCATATCCTCCATTATCGTGAATATTCCTGTTTCCAGCCATTTTCTAAAACCCAAAAAGAATAGTGTGAGAGGTAAAAATCATGCTAGGGAAAACAACATAGTAAAGGGGGAGTTCCCTCAATATCTAACATCTTAGGTTAAATTCTAAGATCATTACCATAGTTCTAGGACTATATCCTATACGTATACTTATCCTTAGGGACATCCCTAGACATACCTTAGAAATATCTCTAGGGATCTCACTAACGTTTTCGCATCCTAGTTTCCAAAGGTTGACTAAACCTTTCCTCCGATACCAACTGTAGAGACCCAAAGCTTGATGTACATGAACATTACATTACTTTTGCAGAATAGTTAATACATAACAGAAACAGACACACAAGGATCATAATAGTTTAGTGTCTTTGGAAACTTGGAACATAATCTTCTAATCGTGGTGAAAGATCTTCAACATCTCCCATAAAGATCTTCCCCTTTTTTCTTACCTAAAACCTTTCTTTATATCCTGGGGAAACGAAAACATTAAAATAGTGAGCTCAAATTCTTAGTAAGAGTAAGCATGGATAAAATAAAACATACCATATACATTTGAACTTAAAAACATGAACATAATGTTTAAACATCAAAAGACTGAGAAATGACATAAAACATAGAAGTCTGTAAGGCATAGATCATAATGAAACATTAAGAATGATAAAATAGCATGGGAATTAAACATGTAATTGTGGAAACCATTAAGCACATGATATGATTTCCATATTATCCAAGGCATTGCTGCCAATACCATCTTAGTGGACAAAGTCCCTTTCGGAATCGAGTTCACTCCTTGTTCTAGTCCTGTATTACTGAATAGGTTTAACTTTCCGTTCCATCTTTGTCTATCTCATGAGATATAAATCTTTACCCAATGAATTAGAGGGAGATATAGGTCCCACCCATCTCATAGTGAAATCATTCTTACTTGTGCCACAAAATAAACATACATCATTCATAATAACCCAGTAAATGAAATGGGTTTCATAAACATCATCCCATCATCACATAATCCATATAAAATAAATGGACATTATTTCATCATAAGAAAAGTGAAACCATGTAAATCATAGAGATATTATACTTGAAACATACACATATGAAATAACTTCATCTCAGATGAAAAAAAAGGTTTTGATAAAACACTTGAAATGAATTCTTGAGGAAAATATCCTTTCTTCTTCAAAATAAATTTCTTTTAACAAAACGTCATGCAATTAAAAAGAAAGATATTTTGTTGAAAAATAGTCATGAAATCTTTTGTAATAAGATTCATGAAAATATTTCTTTGTAAAACCGTAAAAATCCTTTCGTGCCGTATAAGTTAAAAAAAACATTCTCCTCGTACTTTTGTCGGAAAAGTCAAAAAGTACCTCGTAAAAGAAAGATTACATACATACCATGTAGTAAAAGTCAAAAAATGGGTAAAAATGACTTTAAACATACATTAAAACACTTTTATAAAACATGGACATGGATAATAGAAATAACCCCAGTAAATACTTACGAATAAGCAATCTCGAATAAAAATGAGATTTTGCATAATTATCCCTTACCTTAGGTCCGATTTGATTCGTAAGTGTCCCAACCTCCTGTATAATGATTTAAATAATGTTATTGACTTATTATAGAATCATATTAATTGTTATTATATCATATATGGTTCACTTATGACTTTATATTACCCGTTCTTTTGTAAATTCCATGTTAAAGAGCGTTTTGGGTAAAATCGTTTCATTTGTCATCCGTGTTTTGACTTGTAATTATTCATATGATTAATTTGATCATGATTACTTAAATCCAGAATGTAAAAAATTATTTATATATAATATATATTCAGAATATACATATATATAATAGATCGATAAGTGGAAATAAATACACCGTTCATGGAGACGGTAGGTCGTACTACGCATGAACGTTGTTTTCGTTTCCTCATTGAATTGAATGGAATTAATTGGATGACATACATATATATATATAAATAAATTCTGTATCATTATTATGTCATATATTTCATGATTACTTATTATATATACTTTATAATCATTTATTAATGGTTAATCATTGAGAATGAATCTCATCGCGTCGTGGAGACGGTATTCCGTACGTATGCACGAGCGATGATATCATTCCCATGATCTTGGAATTTTATGGGAGTGTATTTATACTATTACAAAATCAATATCACATTATAATAATCATATATAATTATTATTTACACCATTATACCCATCCAAGTAAGGTGGTGGTGGAAAATAGATTACACCACGGCGTGGAGACGGTATTCCGTACGTACGCACGCACGGTGATTTCTTTTTCCGTAGGATGGATAGTGGGTGAAATAGGATTGTTTCATACATATAATTACATATCAGTATATGAGTGATACTGATGTTATTACTTCATAATGAAACAACATAATAAGAAGAAGTGGAAGAAGAAATAAAGTAGAAAGAATCGGTAACAGACATTACCGCTTCTTTGAAGCGCCTCTTTAAGACCTCCTCTTAGGGCAATAAATTGGTCTTTGAAAAAGACCAGTACCTCTAGGATGTTTATAGGGAAGTGGGTAAGTGAAATGGGTATGATTTGGCCGAGCTTGAAGGCTCAAATTGGTGTGAGGAGGAGAGGGAGGAGATTCTCTTTTATAAGGGTGGAGAGGGGCACCTTTGGAATTCTTAAAAATATTAATTTATAATAAATCTAACCCCTCTTAAAAACCTCAAAAAATGACTCATATCCACATATTAGATGGGATAGGGTTGTAATATAATCAACCCATCAAATTTAGACATGTTAGGAATTTATTTTAAACATTATCAACTTGATTTATCCTTATTTAATCAATTTAATTTTATTTATGGTAATAACATTCTAAATTTTAAATTATAACAAAAAATTACTTATTTGTTGTGAATTGTCCATAATTGGATACTTTAAAACATTTTCTACCATATAAATTAAAATATATAATTTTTAAATATTTTTGTGATTTTTAAACAATTTTATAATATGTTATTTTTATAAAATATCAATAGTGTCAATTTTGACATTATTCATTTATTTGAATTTAAATAAAATATATAAAGAAGATATGTTCGAAATAAAATCTTTAATTGATTCATAAAAGGTCATATGTATCTAGAAAATTAGTGGAGCACATTAAATATTTCATATAATAGTTATTTTATTATTTTTAAAAACCATTTATTTGGTTTATCTCTTAATAAAATAATTACTACATCATTTTTGTATAATTATTTAATATACTTATTTGTTACATAAAATTAAAAATAAAATCCTATTAAGAATATAAATCTATGAACATTCACAATAATACTTTTACTCGAATTTATCATCTTAAAATCACAATATTTAAATTGTTATATTTATTAAATTATGAAGGTGACATCTTTGGAATCATTTCAAATAAAATAATATAAGTGTCATAATTGACTTAATAAGGATCCAAATGATCAAAACATCTTCCAGTGGATGATTAGGGATTATATATACACTAATAATAAGTTTTGTGCAGATTTTTGGGCCTTTTGATATGTATTACTATTTCAATAAAAGCTATATTATTGATTTTTTACTAAATAAATAATTTTTGCATCATTAATGTATCACTATTAACGACAATTATTTAATCCCAAAAATTTCCAAATAAATTATCATGATTTAGATAATTTTATTAGCTTTCTGGATACTATTCATTTTTGAATTTTTATGATGTTTATCACTAAATTAAAATTATTATACTTATAGGATTTAAGAGAGTGACATGTTGTCACTTTCTTTTGTTTTAATGATAATTAAATTATTTTCATGGTCAAAAGTCCATAAAATGAATCTAATACGGCACTTAGGTGATATGGGTATACTTTTATCCATCCAATAGAATTTTGACATGTGTTAGGATAATTTTATAATATTATATTTACTCTTAATTACCTGATTTACCTTTAACTATGGTAAATAAAATTTACCGTAGTTACTATTCATAATTACCAAAAATAAAAAGTAGTCTATTAACAAAATTTGGACGCACTGATTCCAAATATGGAATCCATTTTTTTAAATTCAATACATAGAAGTTGCATAAATTAAATTAAAATTAATCCCGTTGTCGAATGAAAATGGGTTTTTGTTTAAAACATTGCAAAAGATTGAATTGATTTGACCTACGAATTCAATGTAAAATCAATGCTAATGACATAAATCATATTAAATGGTAACAATATATTCTATTTATACTTTAAAACCACTAAATATTATAATTTAACCATATAAATTATTACCATGAAAAAAGTTGTTTTTAATTAAAATATAGCGTGTTTTTACTATTCATTAAAATATAAAAGTTATCAGAAAAATATCAAAACTTTATCGAATGTAAATTTTTATATCCTGATTCAAAATAAGAATTTTATTTTGTCAAATTGAACTTATAAACTTGTCAAAAACTATATTTAAAGTGGGTGCGCCATCAAAAGGCGGCAAAACTGCATTTTTTTGAAAAATGCATATTTTACCCGAAAAATTTATTTTGTTCTTATACCATGTTCTAGAAAATGTTTAAGATGAATAATAATGTTATAAAACTCAAAATTTAGTTAATACTATTCATAATGGCTAGTTTTAATAATATTTTAATAGAATATCATTGTTTAGTGAAACTTGGTATTGCATACTACACACGCTATCGAGGAAGGTCGTGATTGCGTATAATGCAAGGCAAGTCAAGGATGCGTGTTGTGAAAGCTCCTTTTGGTGTATCTTACAACACAAGACATCAATATAATTAAAAAGAATATTTTTCATAAAATCTCAGGGTGTTACAGGTCTACTCTGAGATAAATAGTGGAGGATATTCCCACTAATGAGGGTTGATCCCACCCACCGCCGAAGGGAGAAGCCTTATGCTGTGAGGTCAAAGGGACTGCTTCCTTTTTTTTCTTTTTTCTTTCTCTATATTTTATTTAAAATTTCTTTAGTTTTTATTTAAATGTAATTTTAATTTTTTTTCCTTTAAATAAAATTAATTCATTATTTTTTGCCAAATTTTGTTACACCCATCCATCCGTCTTCTTCTCCCTCTTTAACTTCTTGATTTTATTATCTTTTTTTATTTATTCTTATTATTTCTAAAATTATATACACTTCTTATTATATTTTATTTTCTTATTATTTTATTTTAGTTTATTATTTTTTCTTACACTCTTCTTCTTATATATTTTTATTTTTCTAATTTCATGTGTTTTCTTCATCTTTTTTTCTCATCTTAATTATTTTGATTTTTAATCTCTTATTTATATTTCATTATTATTATATCTCTTATTTCTATGCACCATTGTGACCACTTACTCATGATAATTGGAGGATGACCCGAGGCTTGTTTTGAGGGAGGTTATGTGTTTTTATGTTCTTTCTTGAATTTTATGTTATGTTTGTGGTAGATATGAGTGGCATGAATGGGTATGGAGATTTTACCCTATGATATGCCACTCAAATCTCCCACTATTCTTTTATTTTATTTATTTTCCCTCTCTTCCACTGATAATCTCTTCAATCGATGGAGTTGAGCTGATTAAATGATGAAACAATATATGATGGAGCTTGGTCTAGAAATATGTGACACTCTCAACTATGGTTTGATATCAATGTTGATTAAATAATGAAGTTATATTGATATTTCCTAAATAATTAAATATTTCACAATACTAAAAAAATGCACAGTGATTCATCATGAGACGTTATGATTGTATTATAAAACTAAATGTAAATAAAAAAAGGAGAATAATTATTGAACACAAAACCAGACTCGGGATAAAGTTATTTCTTCCTAATCAAATTCTTTTTAGTGATACATGTTACTATAAGTTTAAATTTTCTTATTTCAAAACTTTTGATTTTATTTGAAAATAAACAAAAACCAAATTTATTTTTGTTTTCTTAAAATAATAAAAACGACAAAAATAAATAGTTTAGAGGAATTATATTAAATGAGTAGATAAACTAAAGAATATCATTATGTGAGATGACTTTGGTCATCCTTTTTAATCCTATAGAAAATTAAATTTTCTTTTTCCATACCCTATGATAGGTGTGTTTTTGGAGGTAGGCTAGGGTAGTTGCTGCTCATCATCTCGCCAACCAGGCCAGCATCAGTGGCTTGGTTCATAATAAGATAAATAATTTATTATTGGAATATTAAATATGATATCTAGTTGTAATGATTGTTCATTTGGGAATTGGGTTGTATCTATTTTGGATAACGATCCATTTGGGTATTTGTTCCCATTGGGATTAGAGCATTTGTTTCTTAGGGAATCCTCAACTTAATGTTTCTCAGGTCATTATTTGTTTTCCTATTGTGGGTGGTGTTTCCTTTATGGATTTATCATTCCTCATTGTTTTGTATTTTTTTTTGATTAACTGGTGTGGAGTAGCCCATGGGTATATTCCTTTTTTTGGAAATTTCTAACCTTATTCCTTGGATAGTGGAAGAACCTAGGGTGTACATATGGATACCTAGGGTGTAGTTTTATTTCTAGTAGGGCTGAGGATTCCACTGGTTCATGATTTCTATAAGAGCTACCTTAGGATGGTATTTGGATGAATTGGATATAAACATCCCTATATTATGAATGTGAGCTTTATGTTAGATCCCAATTATTTTTTCATGAGGTACGTCCCATTTTCTTATTCTAATTCATTTTTGGGAACCTTGAGTATCGGTGATTCAGTTTTTAGTAATTCATGATGTTTACTATTATTTATCTCTATGTGGACTGGGACCAGTTACCTATGATTGGCGTCGACTAATACAATTTTTTTATTACCACTTTAGATTTTGGGAATGTGATTTCTTATGTATTTTCTTATGCTCTGGGGTAAGAGGTTTTCGGTTGTTCCACCATTTTTGATTATTTCAAAATGATAGGGATACTGAGGCTCAGTATCCATTTCTGTAGTGATATTCTTTGATTCCAGTTGTTGATTTTTATTTTTAGGAATGCTCAGTTTTCTTAGGATTTCTATTTTTATTAGTACATGATTTAGAAAGTAATTTGCCTTTTGACCTCTACTTTATACCTGAGACCTTCAGGGGGAAGTATTATGGTGGGCTATTTTTGAAAAATTTCATTTCATGGTGGTGTTAATTAATTAATCAATTTAATTAATTTTATGTGGTTGTGGTTTATCCATAGTGTTGGGATGAAATTTTAAAAAATTTAAGGGAAGAGGTGTAGTACACGATTTGTGCACGATTAGGAGTAACAATGTGTTGACCATGAATGGGATCTTTTCAGAAATATAGTGTCATTTGGAATGGTTAGATTTTTGTTTATCCAATATTTAGGTACCTAGGGGTAATTTTGTGGAGTAGGTTTTCTTAAGGTGGAGGATAAACAAAATTTGGTTCATAATTTGAAAAAGTATGTGGCCTTACCATGTGGTTTGATTAGTTTAAATAATTTTTTTATTTTTTTTCTTTTTCTTCCCTTCTTATTTATTTTCCCTTATCCCTTATCCCTTGTGTCACATGATTCCCTATCCCCTTCCTCAATATATTTACACCACCCCCTCACCCATATCCCCTATCTATGCAATTTCTCAATGATTCCTTCAGGATTCATGCTTGACACCTCAAGGTATGGTCTTTACCTCAGTCCATCTCTATTTTCCATCAATTGTTTCTCTATCATCACCCCTTGTCTGACCAAAACCTATGTCAATGGGATGAAATTTTTTCATATTTATTCATTACTAGGGTATATGGTGGGTCTTATGGGTGACCCTATTTCATGTTTTATCATTATCCATCAAATACGAAGTGATTCCGACCTTTTCAGACTACCCACATCCGTTTAATTTATGTTTTCTTCCTCCCTTTTCTATTTCCCTAATTTTAAATAGGTATATTTCAATTTTATGTTAACTATTTTCTATTTAGGGTATCTTGCTACTATTTTAGGGAAACATACACCAATATTAAAATATGGTCACATATATAAGGATAACCTTATACATATAGACTTATGGTAATGAGAATATTCACATTGGGTCTAGGTGTTATTATATATATATATATATATGAAGTTTCAATATCATGTAATCATAAAAGGGTGGAGTCGATTAACGATCCTTAAAGGGGATTTGTTTTGAGGTATGTGTTTCCATGTAATTGTTTCATTTTGGAATTCAAGTTATGTTGGTGCAATCTAAATTCCTTTTTTAAGAAAGTATTAATATATGTAATATCTTTGTGGTGATTTGAAAACATTTCATTATATTTTGATATTTACAAAAAGGGTTTTTTAATATAAACCCCATGTAGCCATGTTCTAAATGGAATTCTTAAATATTTTAAGATTATTTGAAAATACTCATAGAATTTTGAAATGGTTAAAATGTTTTGAAATGAGGTTTTGGCCGAGTTATGATTTTCAAGGAATGGAAACAATTTTTAAAATGGAATTTAGTTTTGAAGTGAGGTTTTGAACTCAATGAACCTTAAAAAATGGTTATTTGATGAATTTTAATTGATGATTTAAAATGTGTATGTGATTTCTCTATTGTGAAAATTCCTTGATGGGTTGTTTTTAAAATTTATTGATATTAATGGTTATAATATGTATGTTATGGGGTTTTCAAATATAAAGAACATTATTTTAAGGGTGTCTTTGAAATTTTTTGAGTTCATAGATATTTTTTGTTATTTTCTAACCGATGTTTGGAAATTTGGTTTTTGAGTTGGGGAAGGGCTTGAAATTAAAAGCCTTGTTTTATTGTTAAAGGCTATGTTGGAACTGCGTTATTAAAATGGTGATGGTGAGAGACACCCCTTAATTTTATCTATACTTTTTACTAATATGTGGGTACTTAATCACTATGTGATGTCGGTTGATCCCCTTGTCTTAGAATGGGCATGTGTATTTTATTGTGATTTATTTATATATGTGATTTTTATAATTATTGTTATGGGTTAGGGTAGCTATGGTTATTCTTGGAGTATTAGACTTTTCTTGTTTACACCATGCGTCGCTTACTTTATTGGTCGTGGGAAATTGAGCACTCTATGGAAGATATAAATTGTTCATCTAGTTGGTTCACACACCGCTAGTTTACAACTAGTCATTCATGGAAAAATGGATAGATGATGGTTGGTCATTGAAATGATACTTTCATGGGATAATTGTATGAGAAGTTAGTAGATTTCAGATTTTGATGGTAGCTTGTTCTGGGTTGTTATACCCTTATACAATTAGATGTTTGGCATGCTAGGGACATTAGATAAAGTTTATGAAACATTCCATTACTTGGAGAGTTTTTTATGCCAGTTTCATCTGGTGTTCGATTGTATCATTTCTCATTCTTTCACTGTTCTGGAATCTTTTCTGCTTATTATGATTTATGCCTTGTGAAATATGTGGTGCATGATTTTTTATGCTTCATATGTGTGTGTTATATTGTTTTCTTTGGAAAATGAGTTTAAAAATAAATTTTAAACCATGTTTTGAAATCATAGATTAATTATTGGGTTATTTAAATCATTTTTTAAAATGGGTGTTTTGGTTTAAAGATGAATTCAATTGGTTAAAAATTTTAGTGTCTATTTTCAACTAGAAAAAACAAATGGGTTTTTTTGAGAATGTAAATGGGGGTGAGATTTAGGACTGGATTATCCCATAGGATTGATTTATAAATATGTTCTTTCAGTGTTGTAAAACAAATAGAAATGTTTTGGAAAGTTATTACGGATAAGTTTGGTTTCCTATGAGATAAACGTGGAAATACTTCTTTCTAGTATATTTTAAAACTATCATTCATCAATTTCCTAATGAAACTTACTACATATATTCAATAGGTTTTGGTGGACTACAGAATGATTAAACGCTCAGACCTATATTAATATTTCAGTTGCATGTTCTTGGTTTTTCTTCATTAGGATTCTCTTTAGAGTGTTGAATTATAGAGCTCAGTTTTTATTTTACTGCTTCTGGATAATTTGGATTTTATTACTTTCTACAGATAATGGGTAGATATATTATTCGAAGGGGGAAAATGGAAATGGTGGAGAGTGTGGTTTTCTTTATAGAGGAAGGATATTGGGGTAGTATAGGGTTTAATTAGTGTGTTTATATTAGATTTATTATTTATTTGTTTCAATTTATTTTTGTTTTGGTGTGGAAATCAGGTATACAAATTAGCCATGACTAGTTTTTTTATTATATTACACATATCTCTTTTAATTGGATTATTTGGAAAAAAATCCCATGTTTGATCCTATGATTCCCAAACACCAATTTCCAGCTAGTGGGGATCTGGAATTCCCTTCAGGAATGGGGTGGGAAAGTTCAGGCATCCATGAGAGGGATAAACTAGACCGATTCATTATAACCTTACTCATTCTGCAAATCTTCCGGTGTATACCTTTTTTCTTATAGAACATGGTTATTAGTCACATTTACACCATTTTATCAAGTAATATTTTCTTAATTATTCTTCTCCTTATCTTTTCAATGACCTCTCAATTTAATTCTTCTCAAATAACTCAGTGAATATTTAATCACCCATATATTATTTTCCATAGAGTGACCAATAGTTTGACATATTGAGAAAAAATAAAGTAATTTATCATACATAATTTTCAAAAAAATATCATAATCATAAGTATAAAAAATATTTTTTTATCAGTGTTAGGATATAATTACTTTTAACCAGAACTCTAGCATAATGACTAAATCAAACTGAATTAATATCCTTATCAATTATAATTGTAACTCCTATAGATGAAGATATATTTTATAGAATTTGGGGTTTTTGTAAGATCTTTTTAATCATTGTAATCCCGATCCTAGCCTAGAAATGAGTGTTTTTAACACTGAAAGGATTAAATATATTATCACATTATTTAATTTTAATGTTATCTAGATTCAATGGTATTTAACATAATCACCAAGATCAATTTTTAAGATCATCAAAATGGAAAATGATATGAACAAGTTATCTATATTGTTAAAAAAATTCAATATGATTAGCTTGAAATAGTATAGATGCAACCTACTAATCATTTCAATTTCTATGTTTTCGATCCATATAGAAATACTAGTTGCGTGATAATTAAATTTTGACATATCTTGGATAATTCTATAATCTCTATTCTATACACCACAACATGAGTTGTGTCACTTTCATCTATTTAGAACAAATACCATAAAATAGAATAAATATCTTTGAACATCGTAATCTATGAAATTATTTAAATTTTAACATTGATGTTGTGATGCCTCTATGAATTAATTTAAATAATTAATACATATTTTTGAGCCAATGAGTATATTTGGGTTGAAAGGGTATGATTTTCTAGATGATTTCATAATGAAAATTCATCAGAAAATATAGCTTCTAATCACCATTGAAACCCCTCCATTAACACTCACCTAAAAGATCCCCCCTTAATAATTGAATGATTTTATGATGTTTTTTCTTAATAAAAAAGGATAAGAAAATATGATATATATTTTTTAGGTTTATTAGTTTTATTTTGATGATAAATGAATTTTCAGTTATCTATTTTTTAATATAATAATAAAAAGAAGATTACATTTGGTTTCAAATAATATGGATTTATTTTCATTATAGATTTTTTAATTTAGTTACTCGTAATTTCTTAATTTTGATTCAGTCTACTTTTTATTGTGTTAGATATTAAAGATCCTCTAATAATGATCGATGTGAAATTTCTCATACAGGATAGTGATGCTTGATATATATAACACTTCAATATGTTTTATTAAGTATTCTCATGAATTTTGTCCCTCTATTTTCTCATTTATTTAAAAACGATCACATATTTAGCATATAGAAGCATTTTGGATTGAATTAGTAAAATAGATTAAAGCATTGTTTTGTAATTATTTTATTTTATATTTGAAATTATTATAATTAAACCTACACCTAATCATGAATGTATTTTTGAATGTTTTATTTGGTTGAGTTATATATAACGAAATCAAAAAAGTTTTACAAATTCTAAAATTGTTGCAAATAATTGACCATAAAATATGATTGACTGGGAGTCACTCAAGTGATCATGAATAGAGATTGATTGTGCCTTTTTGAATCCAACATGAATGGAAATTATAAAATATTCATGGACTATATAAACAATCATTCTAACCAACAACATAATGAACCTTCCACATAGTAACTTTCTTGCCTTGTTGTCACTTTAACCTCACAATGGATCCCTTAGGTTTCACCTCATGTTTGATGCAAGAATATTCCTAAAAAATGAACTCATAAAGGCTGGGGAAAGACTTTAGAGAGATTCATGTATAATTAAAGATGAATAATTTTTCTTCCATGTAAGCATTAACATAACTAATTAATTTATTCCCCATGGATATAAACATGAAAAATGGGTTTTCAAACACCCAAAAAGTAAGGCTGCATATTTTTTATATGGACAAATCATGATCAAAGAAACATTTCATAAGAAAAAAGAGTAAAAAACTAAAATATTTATAATTTAAAAGTAATTATTTGTTTGGATGGATGAAAGGTATGGAATCCAAAAAAACTATTATAAAATATAAAGGCCAGGAGAAAGAGGATTGATCAAACTTGGTCCTATTTATTCCTGACTACAGAAAATTCTATTGTTACTTTATTTTCTATTTTATTTCTCTTTTGTTTTCAAAATTAATTCTTGTTTCCTTTTCATTTATTATTCCCTTTATATAGATGGGTAAATAAAGTTATTGATAAATGGATGACTAAAACTATTTGAGAATATTTAGTTTTTTTATTCATAGAATATAAATATATCTCTATTTTAAAAAACTATTTTCAATATTTCAATAATAGTTTTTACTATTAAGTATGACTGAATTTGCTTTGGAATTATATCTATTTATCAATTAATTGGTAAATAATAATAGTATCACTATAATTATTCCTATAGTTGATATATTATTATTCATGCTAGATGAAGGTGGTGAAGTGATTGATGACCGTCACTACATATATATGTGGTAGTGGGAAATATTGGATATTTAGGAATAACTAGACCCACTTGGGAATTTCATATGTCAACTAGGAGGGTCCACTACAAAACATCCAAAAATTAGAAGTAGGGTATACTAATAATTTATCTCTCTTATGTATAATCTCTCTATCGCCATTTGGTCATGGGAGAAAAAGGAAGTGACTATGGATTATCACTCTTACCAAATTAGAAGAAGAATAGTGGATAAATTATAAATTAGGATAACATTGAAATATGTTATTCCAACCATAACCTAATAAAATTCTCATCATATTTTTCTTCAAGTCACTACTTTATTTCCTTCATAGTTTTAAAATAAATATATATATATATATATATAAAACAAACCCCCTTTCTATGACCAATATGTTACATTAGATTTGAGTTCACTCATCTTTAGAGATAATATTAGGTTACCATTAATAATAAATTTTAACCTAGTAAATACATTCTTTTTCCACACCCCATGATAGGAATGTGTCAAACTTGAAAATGTTTATGAATAGAAATTTCCAAAAATATAACGTGTAATTTTCATGAAAAGGAGTTATAACACATATATTGAACCGTTAGATCTTGAAATTGTAAGAACCATTCTGAAAAAACGTAAAAACAATAATTTATAAAAGGATTTTTAAGAAATAAATATTATATAAAAATTGAAATTCATAGTTTTTACATTGGTCATACTATAATGGCCAATAACCCCATTTTCCCTAAGGGACTCTTGTTCACCCCAACTTGTTAATTGAAAAAAAATTCAATGAATGATCTTCAGAACTACTTTCATCTTAAAACTGGAATAATTTATCAACATTCTAAATTCCATTTTATGATTTCATAAGAACCAATTATACATATCATGGGGTTCACCCACGGGTGATAAACCTTGAAGTTGAAGGGAATAGCTGAAGAGAAATTTAAGTGGAGTGAGTTCCCCATCTCACTTGAAGGAGAATCCAAGGAGTGGTTTCACAACATGAAATTTGGGGAGATTGAAGACTCGAATGACATAATAATGTGTTTCTTTTATATATTCCTACTAGCCTCTATAAGTACAACAATAAAAAATGAGTTTTACACCATCATACAATATTTAGGAGAAAGTTTTTATTAGTACTAGGAGATATTTAAAAACTCCATGATAGCTTCACACATCAAGAAATAGAGGATAATCATTTCCTTATTTTCATTGAATAAGGCCTATTGGAAAATTAAAGAAAACTTGATGGATACCTCACATAGAGGAGCATTGATATATAGTTCATCTACATAAGTGAAGGTCCTCATTGAGAATACAGTATAGAATTTCTTAAAATTTGACCCCAAATGTATAAGTTGAAGATGTTTTCATGGGGTAATAAATTTTTATTAATCTCTGATAATAGAAACTAAAATTTAATATCTAGCCATTTTTGAGACAAATATATCTAAAGAAATCAAAAAAATACAAGTACCAATTATAGAATGTAGTTTATTCTCATCACCCATCCATTTAATTGACTAGTGTGTAGAAGTGTAGGGCATGGAAAGTTGAATAGTAGGGATTTATTGAATTAAATTCCAAAAACTAAGAATAGTGATATCCTATCCAAGTCTAGTATGGATTTATAAATCAAAACCTAATGTGATTTCAATAATAATACAAGAAGATCAATAACTAACCACTCTAACAACAACCACATTTCCACTAGAAGAGACCTTATAAAAAACCCAACACTGGTAAAAAAAACCTCATTTTCAACAATTATAAGTTTCAAAGATAAATGAGTTTTGGAATGAAATTCAAGAGCTCATATAAATGATGAAAATATAGATAAAAATATGGGAAAATTACAAATCTAAATTGTTCTAACCCAAAGGAGAATCAGATGAAAATGAGAAGTGAAGATAAACTCCCCCCAGAAAAACCACTTTAAACGGATACAATTCATCCTAATCTGGAGGAAAATGAAGCTATGAATTCTAAAAATTTTCTATAGATTTTAGAAAAGGACTCTTAAGAAGAAGGGAAAAGGTGATTAAGTGGAGGAAAAACCAAAGATAAAGAAACAAGAAACAACAATCAACATGAAACAAAGGGACAGTAAGTAACTTCCCCAATCATTACCATTAATAATGATACAATAAAAGTTAATTTTGGAGGAAACACTTCAAAAATAATTTATGGATACTTTCCAAAGAGTGAAGATCAAAATACCCCTTCTTGAATCCATCAAATATATTTGAAATTATGCAATGTTTCTAAAGTTTATCTACACTGAGAAGATGTTTCTTTAAGGGAATGAGAGTATTATATTTGGAGAAGTGTCTCCTACTTAATCATTACCCATTTACCCATTAAGTGTTAAGATTCATACACCTTTTATATCCTCATAACCATTATCATTTTATGATTATATAATACCTTATGTGTTTTTGGAAATTCTATTTCTGAATTTCCTCAATTAGTATTTAATTAAGTGAATATAGGATATTTTTATCTCAAAAAAGTTGTGGTATTGATGAAGAATATATCCACCATCGTTCCAACGAGTGTTTTAGAATTGTGTTAGAGTTGAAGGCCAAATATTTATAAGGGACTTCTATGTAATAAACATAGTAAAATTTAGATAACTATTACACTTGGACATCATTTTTGGTATAAATTTATATATTAAAAATAATTATAACATTAATTTGTATTAATGATAATTCAAAATGTTTTTTGGAGACAACACTGCCCACTTTATTATTTTTAAATCTACGTGGAACCCTTCAATTGACCATTATATTTTTGAACTATACCAACTTAATGTTACTAAAAAAATTTAAAGATTAAAGTATTATACATGAATATTTAGCCAAATTAGTGGCAAAATTATTCTATAGTTCTATAATTTTTTTTAGATTGAAGGAAGTGGTGACTACTATTTGTTTGTTAGATATAGTGGTGTATTTCATGAAGAGGAAGATGATGTATTTCCTTTTTTGTAGAAATTTAATGATTTTAGAGTATAGAACCTTATTTTAATTTAATATATTGATTAAATCTCAAATCATGAGTTTAAATTTATTTTAGATGAAATAAAATATATATACCACAAGGAATGGAAAAAATTACAAGAAAAAATTTCAAATTTATTTGTCTACACAAAAGACCAAAATCTGATTGAAATTTTAAAAAACAATATTTATAGAATAATATGAATACTAGGTTATGTCCCATGAATAAATATAAAATACTTTTCAAATAGAATTATAGATTTGGGAGATTCTAAACTTATTTGGTAGCCCCCCAAGGTGGTTTAATCTCACCTTGTTAGTGATTGTGTATAAAGATATAAATAAACTCTCAAAATCAGGGATCAACTATCCCATTTCAAATTCCCAAAGGGTCTACCCCATCATTATAGTTATCAAGAAAACCATACTAATAATTCTTAGTAATGAAAAAAATGAATTAATCAATGTAATAATTTAGAAAAACTGAAGAGTGTGTATAGACTATAGGAAGCTAAATGATGTCACCTTGAATGGATATTTCCCTATCCAATTCATTGACCAAATAATATAGATATTATGAGGTATAATTCACTCTTTTTTATTATATTGAGTTTAAGTAATTTTTTTGTTGTTATTACTCTATAAGAATAATAAAATACCACATTTAAATGTGTCATTTGAACCTTTTATTATTAGAGGACCCTATTTGGATTATATAAATTTCTAAGAGCAATTTAAAGGTTCTTGATAAATATTTTTTTGATCAAATTTTGGATAGATTGGAATTATTTCTGAGTTATTTCACTGTTTTTGGAACCACTGAAAAACATTGTTTGATAAATCTCAAAAAATCATTAAAACATGTACCGAAAGAAAATTGGTTTTAAATTTTGGAAGCTGTCATTTATTTGTAGAGGGGGAAATTTTAATTGGGGACTTCATTTCAAAAAATTACATTAAAGTGGATAAATCCAAATTCAAATTGATAAATTCCTTTACATACCCAAATTGTGTGAAATTCAGTGTATCATTTTTAGGATATACGTGATACTATAAGTGTTTTATCAAAGAATTTAGTAACATTTCTCATCCTCTCTATAAATTACTTTTTAAGGATGCTAATTTTGATTTTTAATTATTATTTTTGGGACTCCTATGGAGAGTTGAAGGGGATATTGATTACCCAAGAAATTATTCATCATCATATTGGGAAAAACCATTTGAGCTACATCTTAATTCTTCTAACCTAAATTTTGAGAAATCCATTCTTAGAGGACTAAGTGAATACCATAAGTAATTTATTATGACTTAACAAACGTATTTGGTACCAATTCAATTATTACACTATAAGAAAATGAATTTTTGGTAGTTTAATTTACTCTTGATTGATTTAGATCAAATTTTATTGGAACTATATTTTTCTGACCATGGAGACCATTTATATTTAATGAAGAATGAAGATTCCAAGATGAATCTTGTGAGATAGATTTTACTTCTATAGGATTTCAACATGGAAATAAAAGACAAGAAGGGAACCAATAAACAACTGTATGATCACTTGAGTAGATAGTATAACATAGATGAAGTGGATAATCTAGACTACAAAATAGTATTGATCCTCATTATAGGGAAACTCTAATTGGTTAAAAGAGAATTTCCATGGTGTGCTGACATTGTAAACTATTTAGTAATATCTCAAATTCAAATTCAATTGATCCCAAAAAATTTTAAAAACCGAAATATGAATCTTTATTTCATATTTGAGAATATCAATATCTTTGGAAAAATTTCAATACTCAAATTATAAAAATGTCGGTTCTTAAAAGTGAAATTGAATTTGTTTTCACGTTTTTTCACACTCTAGATTTTTGAGGTCACTGTGGACCTCAAAGTAAAGTAAGGAATATTTTAGAATCTAGAATTTATGGTATCACATGGTTAAAATATAAATATGAATTTTACCAAATATTTGAAATGATAGTTTTTTTGAAATATTTTATTGAGATAAGAAATGCAGCAAAAACTGCTTAGTTTTTATGAAATCTTTGATGTCTGGGGAATATATTTTACGAGGTCATTTACATTTTCATTTAGAACATAAAGACTATTTTGATGTGTGAGAGATGAATATTTACCTAGATAGTTTTCAAAAAGGGAAGATATTTCACCTACAAGAGCTAGATAAAATTCAATGTGATGTATTTGAGAATTCAATGATTTATAAAGAAATGGAAAGCGTGTCTCATGAAAAAATGATAAAACTAAAAGACTTATATCATGGAGACATTGTGCTATTATACAACTCAAGGCTCACAATTAATCCATTTAAACTTCATTCTAGCATAGAATGACCATTTATGGTTATAGTTTTCCCTTTGTTTTGGTTTTGTGTTGATTTTAAAGGAAGTAGAGAAGGAACCAATCAATATTAATGAAAAAATATTGAATAAATTATATGGTACCTTTCCACAATATTTTTTTAGTGAAGATCAAGATCCTCCATATAGTTTATCACTAAAGACCATCTATTTGATCCTTTCTCTCAGACTCACATATTTCCATTAATTTTCATAAAACATGTTTAAATGTTAAATTTATCCAAATTCATTTAGAATACTACATCATTTAAGTTTTTTGGATGGAACATTTTAGTTTAAGACCATTATTTTAGGTAATTTCAATGTTCTTAATTTTCATTTTTCAGTTTGTTTTGCCTTTTTTTTAAAAAATTCCATAGTTTTATTAGGTTTTTGAAACCCAATAGCTTAACTAGAATACCCTTGAAAAGGATAAATCTATTAAAATGTTGGTAAAATTATTTTACCTATTCAATCACCATATAAGAATAAAAAAATAAACTTATTTTTAAATTATATGTAAAGGATATTAATGAAGAACCCATGGATTTTGGAGAATATATCCAAGAAATACTATTGTATATTTTAAATCACTCACCCAAGAGGTTCATAAAAAATATTTTATATATTCTTTTAAATGTCCATTTTATTGAGGTAATTGAGTGATTCTTCAATTATCGGGTATTTCTTAAGAAGTAATCCAAAACCTTGAATCATTCAAGGATATTTTGAAGAAATTATTTAAACATTATATTTATTTTAACCCCATTTTCAATTAATCCTATTTCCTCAGCTATATTGAATTTAAATAATTTCATCCCTAGAAACTAATTAATTAATTTTTTAATAGCCATATTACAATCTAAATATCCCAATCTACAATTTTCTAGAATCTTTTTTCTGATGTATATTGAATTGAAGTGTAATGGAAGGGAGAAAAGGATATAAAAAATATTTTTGGTAGAGGATATTTGAATTTAATGAAACTTTTTTTGAAATCATTGAGCTTATATTTTTAGAGAAAAATAATGATGGTGATAATGGGAAAAATATTCTTGATATCACCCAATGATGTTCATGAAATTCCCTCACTCTTTTAAGGTGATAAATTCCCTCTGTTACCCTCAGAAATAAGATTTTCACTTAAAATTTCATATATAATAAATTTTAAAAAATACTATAAATAAATTGGGAAAGTATGAATAAAACATTGATGATATTATTTATATAAAGGGAACTAATTGACCGTGATTTTGAGAGGGGTGTGGATGCCAGATGGAGAAAAAATCCGTATGAAAATTACAATATTTGTGGAGTCTGTTTTAATGAACTTTTTGAGAAAGAAATATCAAAGATGGAAATTTTTTAAGTGGGAACTAGAATCATAAAATGGAAGTATAAATACCTCCTAACATAGGAAAAAGTTTGGTCTTATACCTACTATAGAAATTCTTAAATACATCTCGACCTTTTAGATAATAACCAACTAGAACAGAAATAATTTTTTCAAATTTCTGAAGGAAACATAGAGTAGAAAATTTTATACAATTAAATTGAAAATACATGTAGGTTATTCATGGAGAATTCATAAAATTAAAGTTGAGTTAGTGGAAGATTGTTGGTCAGATTAGAGTACTCAAGAGGGGGGGGGGTGAATTGAGTATCTATAAAAAATTCTATTGAAATGTTTTGTTAAAAGGTTCCATAATAAAAATAAATACAGCATAGTCAATCAAGGTAATACAGTTATAAAAGATTTACTATTCAAATAACCTCTCATAAGATTGTTTAATTCTTAGTAAAATTAGTATGAGTTATTGATACTACTTTTAAATTTATTATAATAATACAAAACAATTATAACTTCTATCCAATATGAATGATCAATGTAAAATCTAGTGATTTATTAATTATAAAGTAAACTATAGAAGAACTAAATTAAACAAAATAGTGGATAAAACAAGTGGTTTAGTATCAAGATAAGATCTAATCCACTCAAATTGGTGATCACATTCCCCCAAGCAGTTTATATTTATAAAATTTGATCGACACCCGGGATCAGGGTAAACAACAGTGCATTGGACTGTCTAGGTCACATGACCTCTTACACAGTTTTTCAGGGTTATAAACTACTAGGTCACACAAGTACCTCTTCCACACTAATTTGTGGGAGTAAACAAATGTAAAAAGATATTAGAGGAAAGATATCTTGTATCCTTCAGTTTAGTGAAGGATACAATGTGTGTTTTTAATATAGACACACCCATACACTAATCGAAAGCTAAAACAATAAACAAAAGAGTAAATATGATTAAAAAAAGGTTAGAAGTGCTCTTAGTGTTATTCTATGAAACTCTGGACTTGTAGGATGAAGCAGATGCACGTATCGAGTCCTCTTGTGTTAAAAAGAGTATTGCAAGTCTGGTTCTCTAGTTTATAGTTATATCTATATTGTATTCTTCATAGAGTTGGTATTGTGAATATTTTATTAGCTCTGGTCTACGATATTCAAGCCTTTTTATTTGATAATTCTTTGTGTGTTCTTTATATGTATCTTAGGGCATGTATGAGTTCTCTTAAAAAAATTTCAAGTGCATCTATTGTTCTAAAAAATTTTGTTCCACTTCCACGTTTTTCTTTTTAATTTAGAGTGCACATGTTGGAGTTGAAAAGATGCATGTATTTTGTACCTCATACCTCATATTATCAGGTGACATGTCTACAAAGAAATATTAATTATGGCAGTGTATTTAAATGACTCAAATATGATCGTTTGAAATTAAATTGAAAACACCAAAACAGATTAAATAACAGTGTCATAGTGTGTCTAGAAATGATATCACTTGGAAATTGTGTCACCAGGAAATGATTTCTTCTTATTTTCATTTGAGCAGTGAGACAGTCATGATGGAATAGTTGTTTTAAGACCAGGAACCGATAGCACAAATTAAGAGTTAAGATCACCATGTATGGTCCTTTTCCAAACATCGAATAGTGTCTTAGTGATGGTAGCAAGGAACCGGTGTCATATAAATTATGAGATCTGAAACTAGTTACAGTGTCTGGTTCATGGTGTTTGGGTCATGGTTCCTGGGTCATAGTGTCTGGGTCACGGTGTCTGGGTCACGGTCTCTAGTTCATGGTGTCTGGTCACAATGTCTGGGTCCTTTTCCAAAAAACCAGAACTAGTGTTAGACTCACAGTTTCTTAGAATTTTCAAATATCTGTATATATACTTAAGTAGTAATATTCACAGAATGAATTAGACTATTTCATTTATAAAATAAATTCATTATATAACAAATTAAAAATAGTTTTCAATAATCAAAAATGATTTATAGGAATTAATAACTTGTGTGAGTTTATTTAAAGAATACATAAACCAACCGTATCTACAAATGATTTGAGATAGATTAAATAAGATTAACAAGATTTACAGGATGTATAGGATTTGTGATCATTAAAACGTGATTAAAAGATGAGGAGTCCGACAATATCCCCCTTTTTTTATGATCACAAATCATATTTGTTTTCATTATCCTCTTATCCCCCTTTTGGATTAATCAAACAAAATATAATAAAAAGATAATGAACATAAGTAAGAGAATAGATAGCTGCAATTCACATTACATTAGATGAAAAATAGGTGGAAGTTCAAGCAATTGGAAAAAATAAAAAATCTCCCAATCAAAATATAATTTTTATTGTTCTTCAGCACGAGGTATATTTTATTTCCCCATGATAGCAGCATCAGAAAGACCCACAAGAGAAGAAGTAGAAGTTGAAGAAGGGAGTGATCCAAATAACAAAGAAGGGATAGGGAGTCCTTTAAAAGCAGAAGGTTCCAAAGTTGGTTTGTTGGAAGACCGAGGAAAGTTTTGGTTAAGGATAACATGTGTGATCTGGCTCAGATCTTGAGAGACAGACATTGAGGTAGAGGAAAAGGCAGTGGATGAGGAAGGAGGTAGACCCGGCCGCAAGGGTTTAGCTACAGGAGCCACAATAGCAGTTCTCTTCACATGAAGATAATGCTTCAACAACTGAATGACGTCAGTAATAATCTCAACCCCATACTATATTGCTTTCTCAAAATCATCTTTGTTCTTCATGAACTTTTCCAACAAAGGAGTTAAATCTTTCAGATTTTGAAATTGAGTCTTGATGGATTGAGTGAGAGGAGGTATTTTCAAATTATCTACAAGATACTTGAAATGATTGGTCATATCATGGTTAGATAAAATCCTATTAAAATATACATCCACTTTCTTAGTAATTTATTTCTGAGAATCATTTGAAATATTTTATTGAATACTTTCCAAATCAAGTAACCTATCACTATTCATGATAACTATAGATAGAGTCTCTTTTTCAAAGACAATTAGCACTGATTGAAGTTCCTCTTTAACAATAGTTTTGAGCAGATCACTATCAAAGGAGGATTGAGATGACTGTACAAAGTCACTAGAGGCTGTAAAAGCTGAAGTGAGGGATTTTAGTTGATTCAGAACTTTCTATAGACATCCCTTATACTCATCAGACAGTTTTTTTGAGACCAATAAAAAGCTCACGCATCTCTTGAACTATCTGCTTGTTTCTATCATCACCCTTTTCAGCTAATGAAGTCAGGTTCAGTTGAATCAGAGAGTAAAATTATTGTGTAATTTAACCACTGAAATCCTCAATAGGATGAGAAACATAAGCTTTCCCTAATTACAAGACTTTTTTAATATCTTCAACCATATCTCTGATAGACTTCACTTTATCACTTAGTTGTTTGTTCTCTATTCTGACCTCTTGAATTTCATGAAGCATTTTTGGCCGAATCTTTAATATGATCTTCTCTAATATTAGGGAAGAATCTCTTTTACTTATGTTTTTTATAGGAGCTGGTTGTGTGTTCATGAGATTTTAAACTTCTACCAATAAGCTTTCTCAAAAGGCTTTTAAATCACTCTGAATTATGAAGGAAGTAGGTTCTAGTGAAGATTCAGGAACATTATATGAGGTAGATTCAGGTTCCTTGGTAGATATTAATTTAATAGAATAGACTGGTTTCAATTGAAACATAGTAGACAGGTATATACATTTAACTAAGGATTCCTAGGTGTCATTCACATCAAAGTAGCTAGGGAACTTATATTAGGTATCCATAGTGATTTGATAAACTAGATAATGAATTTCAACTCTTTCTAGACTAGTATGTTTCTCCCACTCAATAAGTGCATCTCTCATAGGACTAAGAGATTCAGTTCTTTGATTTGGTTCTAAAGGATCATCTCTAATATTTTTACCCATTTCTTTTCTAGCCATCTAGAAGGCTTGTTCCATTCTCTCCTTAGCAGATAGGATAACACCAAGATTACCATGTTATTCCAAAAGTTCTTCAACAACAACATATTTTTCAAGATAAAATTATTATTCTGAAGGATTATCAGGAACAAAATTTTCTCTTAAATTAATAAATGAATTCTTTTCCAGAATCAGGGGTTTCCTCTAAATTAATACTTCTTTAAGGAACATATGATTCCTTCCCTACTTTATTTTGTGGAATAGGTCCACTATCTTCCTTATCCAGGACTGTTTCTTCTGTAGGTGTAATGACTACTTCTTCTTCCTCTTGAACAAGATATTCAATAATTTCATCTAGTTCCAAACCAGGATCAGAAGTGTTCTTAGGTATTTAAGGATGCTGAACTAGATTAAACTTTTCATATACCCTTCCATTAACCTCCACCCAGGCCTTTATCCATAGATTCCAACTGATTTTCTTTGTTTTGACTGTAACCTTTGAGATACATAATTCAAATTCCTTGATTACTTCATCATTCAGTCCAACCATTCCTTCAACGTATATCATTGTAGAGATTAACCTTGATTATAATAATTTGGTAGACTTTTATTTTGTCTTTATAAACTCCCACATATGAATTATAACATACTTTCATATGTTAGTCTTGTGTCCATTATTCATAATATGTGTCAAAAATATATACTCATACTTGAGGGTAGAAAAATCTCATTTCCTCAGACTAATCATAATCTGAATAAACTTAAATAGAAATTTGGTTTCACCATCTAACTAAGCAACAACAGCTCTTATCTTTGTTTTTTTCAGTCAATCTTCCCAAAGCCTCTTCCAAAACAATGATATCACTTAGAGGAGTAGGACCTCTCTAGTAATCCTCAAAAATTCCTTCATGAGGTATCCCTAGCCAAGAATCCCATAACCTTGAAGAAAAGGTTCTTTTTCGTCCATTAATACAACTTCTCACAACAAAACCATCTTCTGTATCAAAAGAGAACTAGACAAACTGATAGAACTGAGAAATAAGATTTGGATAAATTGGCATTATCTCCTTTGTGAACCAATCCAGCCATCCCTGTTCTTTTAAAACTTTCAACACTGAATACTTACATGACAGTATACATTTAGGGAATATTTTCTTTTCTGGTACCATTATTCTATCAATAAGGTTGGGGTTCAGTGGTCCTTTGGGAACTACTTTCGGTGCTCTTTTAACTTTATAATTAGAACTATATTTCTCTAGTGTTGAAGAATATGGGAGCATTATTTTGGGAATTCAACGAGAGGTTATAGAGAGATATAGATGAAGGATTTAAGGAGGTCTTATGGTTTGAGAGAGAAAGATTTCAGGTTTGAGAGAGGAAATCTCGAGCAAAGAAGAGAGTGAAAGAAATTTGTTTTTTATTATTTAGTTATTTCAAGCATCGCAAATTAAAAATTTTGGTATGAATATAATATAATAATTAACACAACAATATGCTTAATAAAAACAAATGAAACAAAAATGTGTCTTTACGGTGAGACCAGAACAAGTTTTCACGGTGTCACCTTTACGGTGTGTCTCCACATGGTGTGACTGTAATACTTGAGACATTAAGTGTGAGACAGTAACCGATAGACAATAACATTGAGACCATAAAAATGAAAAAATAACTTATAGAATAGTGAGATTTAGATAGCAATCTTAAGACAGTGGCTTGTGAAACCATAAACTGTAAAAAATAAGTTGTGAAGCTATACACTTTCTACATAAGATGTATCATTCCTAATTCATGTATGATGTAATATATACTTTCAGAATTTAATGGTTTGGTGAATATATCATCAATCTAATACTTAGTTCTAATGAATTCTAAAGTGATGTCACATTTTTGATAACGGTCTCTGAAAAATTGATGTATTACATCAATATGTTTTGTCCAAGAGTGTGAAACATTATTTTTTGAGATGTTAATTTCACTTGTATTGTCACAATTTATAGGTACATGCCTGAATTGATATCCATAACATAGTAATATGTGTTTCATCCACAAAATTTTAGCACAATAACTACCAGTAGCTATATATTCAGCTTCGACAATAGATAATGAAATAGAGTTTTGTTTCTTACTACACCATGATACTAGAGACTTTCCTAAAAAATTATATGTTCTAGAGGTTATCTTTCTATCTAACTTACAACCACCGAAATCAGTATCAGAATAACTGACTAACACAAATTATTTTCCTCTTGGATAGAACTGTCCTAGATTGGGTGTATGTTAGAGATATTTGAAAATCCTTTTAACAAAATTTAAATGAGATTCCATAGGGTTTTCTTGAAAACAAGCACACATACACACACTAAACATAATGTCAGGTCGGCTAGCAGTTAAGTAGATTAAGCTTCCAATCATTCCTCTTTATGTGGTTTGATCAATATATTTTCCATCTTCATTAAGATCTATCTTACAATAAGTACTCAATGAAGTATCACTACTTTTAGTGTGATCTAATCCTAAACATTTTAGAAGATCGTTAATATATTTGACTTGATTTAAAATAATACCATATTTATTTTGAAATATTTGAAATCCAAGAAAAAAAATTTGTTCACCCATTAAAATAATTTCAAATTCATTCTGCATAATTTTATAAAATTCAATACATACATATTTTTTTGAAGATCCAAAAATAATATCATCTACATAAATTTGAATTACTAAAACATCATTGGAAATTTATTTTATAAAAAAGGTAGGATCAACTATACAATTTTTTAAACCTTTGGAAATTAGAAAAGTACTTAATCTATCATACAAAGCTCTTGGAGATTATTTTAAACCATAAAAGGCTTTTGATAACTTTAAAAGATTATTTGAACAGTATGGATTTGTGAAACCATGGGGTTTTTCAAAAAATACATCCTCTTCTATATAACCATTTAGGAATGCACTCTGAACATCCATTTGATATTGTTTGAAATTCCGATGTGTGGCATCAGAAAGCAATATTTTAATGGCTTCAAGTCTAGATACTAGTGCAAAGGATTCCTCATAGTCAATTTCTTCTTCTTGACTATATCCTTGTGAAACCAATCCAACCTTGTTTCTCACTATATTAACAGCTTCATCTACCTTATTTCTAAATACCCACTTAGTTTCTATGGTAAATGTGTCTTTGGGTCTGTCAAAAAGTTTCCAAACTTTGTTTCTTTCAAAATGATTAAGTTCTTCTTGCATAGTATCAACCAAAACTCATCATTGATAGCATCATCAATGTTTTTAGTTTCAAGTTGTGAAAATAAAAATAAATTGTCAACCTAATATCTAAGAGAATATCTAATTTGAGTTCCTTTATCTAAATATCCAACAAAAACATCTAAAGGATGGTTCGTAAGGGCTCTAAAAGCTCTAGAAAAAGAGGGACTAGTGATTTCATGTTCATCAATAGCTTCAGGTTCATTCTGACTTGAATTTTGAGAATTTCTAAAACTATAAGTTTTCATAGATCCTTTTATAGGACGGTTAGAGGTTTTAGAATTGATGTCCAGATTTGACATATCATCCTCCAGGTTCTCTAGAGTGATCTTAGGCTCATGTGGATCTATCTCATCAAACATGACATGAATATATTGTTTCACACATTTTTTATTTTTTAAACACTCTATAGGTTTTACAAGATATTTAATATCCTAGAAAAATTCCTTCATCACTTTTGGATGCAAACTTGTCAAGATTGTCCTCAGTATAAAGGATATAGACTTTGCAACCAAAAACATTTAAGTATTTACTTTGGGTTTTCTATTGTTCCATAACTCATATGGAGTTATTTTAAGAATGGTTCTAATAAACACTATATTAATGATATAACATGTTATATTTACAGCTTCATCCCAAAAATAAATAGGTAAGTCATGTTCATAGAGTTTGGTTTTAGAAATCTCTTGTAAGGTTTTATTTCTTATTTATAAAACTCCATTTTGTTGAGGTGTTCTAGGGGAAGAGAAAGTATGACTATATCCATTTTTGAGTAAAAGGATTCAATATCATGATTTTCAAACTCATGACCATGATCACTTCTGAAGGATTTAATTCCAATTCCACTAATGCTTTCTACAGTTTTTGCATATTTGTTGAAATGAGAGCAGACATCACTCTTGTGAGCCATGAAGAAAATCCAAGTATATCTAGAAAAGTCATCTACAGAACATAAACATAGTGCTTTCCATTTTAACTAGAAACATTGGATGGTCCAAATAAATCCATGTGAACCAATTCACAATTTTGAGAAGTTTACACTTATTTCTTTGGTTTGAAGGAAATTTTGTGTAGATTTTCATTTTGAGAAGGATTACACACCTTGGAAACTAAATTTTCGGTAGATATTTGACTAAACATTTTCTAGTTAGATTTATAAGGGATTAAATATCGTAGTTTCATAGTCTTTTATTCCAAATCTAATTGTATTTGTAAAATAAACTTAAACATGAAGCATTTTGAGAAACTAAAGAATCTAAGTTAATAGAGTATACATTTTCATTTCTCAATGCAGAAAATACTAATTCATTTTTAGAATTAAAAACATTTCAGGACTCATTTTCAAATTTAACATGAAGTCCATCATGATATAGTTGTGAAATACTAAGTAAATTATATTTCAGTCCATCAAAAAAAGTACTTTGAAAATTAAGATTGAGTTAGTGTTACCGATTTGGCCAAGGCCAATGATCTTTCATTTGTCATTGTCACCAAAGGTGACATGTCCACCATCAAATTTTCTTAAGTTCTTGAAGTAGGAATAGTTCCCAATCATGTGTCTTGAACACCCTCTATCCATGTTACATAAGCTTTTATAGGAGTTATTTAAACAATTTTTCTACAAAATAGTCAAATAAAAACATACTTTATATTTGTTTGGGCCCAGTAATATTAGTAACTATAGCTTTAGGAACCCGCATATGCTTTATAGGTTTCCTATAATAATTATGTAAAGTATTTGAAAAATAAACTCTATTTGGTCCAAAAAATCTGAAAACAGTATAGAGTGTATCATAACTTGAAGTTACATAATGTTTTCCAGAACTAGGAGTAAAGTTGTATGTACTAGATTTGGAAACAAAATTGGTTCTTCCAAAATTTCTTTTACTAGGTTGATAGCCAATATCAGTAGTGTATTTAGGAGCAATCTATTTACCAAGAATTTGTAGCAAGGTGAATTAAACATTAGTAAACCATTCGAAGTCCTTCTTCAATTTCCAATTATATAGCTTTAGTACATTGTTTTCTTTGAGTAATTGAATATTTTTCTCTCTTTTTCCAGTAAGCTCAGATTTAATAGTTGAGGTAAGAGCATGTTGTTTCTTTGAAGACTTGAATTTATCTTTTAGTTCATTACATGTCTCTTCAAGAATATTATAGTACTCAAAAATTTCTTAATTAGAATTTTTTCCAAATATTTTTCATCTCAAGAAAAATAGGAATTGTGTACATGAGATTCTAGTGTTACCTCATATGTGTTTGTCATAATACACATATTGGATTTGTTATCATGTTCATCATGTGAAGATTTTGAGTCACTTGAACTGTCCTAAGAAGCACTCCCGGTTTCTTTCATTTCCTTTTAATACTTTCTATGTTTTTCCTAATATTTCATTTTATACTTGAGCTTTGGACAGTGACAATTTATATGTCCCTTTCACTTATTTTCATATCATACTATCTCATCATACTTCTCACTTCTTTTCAAATATTTCTTCCAACTTCCCTTTTCATCAGATCTTCCTTTGAAGTTATGCTTTCTGAAAAATTTATTCTTGTAAAATTTTATAATCCTTTTGGATAATTGAGACATATCTTCATCACTATGATGTGATGATTGTTCATGGATGGAACATTCTATAGAGGCTTACAGTTTCTACTTTTATTTGGGTTTAGAGGTGGTAGTCTGTAATGAAACATATTTTATTTTGGGTTCATACTCCTCTTCCGTGTTGACTTTCAACTCCTCTTCATACATCATTAGTTTACCAATGAGTTCTTTAACAGGTAATTTTTTGATGTCACATGACACTCTAATAGAGACAAAGGTTCCTCTCCATCTATCAGGTTGGAATCTAATAATCATCATGATTTGTTCTTTGGAAGTAACTTCTCTTCCAAGAGAAATAATTGTGTTGAAAATTTCATTGAATCTGAGATACATGTCAGAAACAGGATAATCAGGATTCATTTTAAAGATATCATATTTAATAGTATAAGTATTGAGTCTTATTTCTTTCACACTAGAAGTCTGTTCCTTTGAAACAGACAAGGTATCCCAAATTTCATGGGTAGGTTTATATGCAGATATTCTGTTAAATTCATCATCTATTAAAGAGAAATATAAAGCATTCATGGAATTGATATTGTTATTATAGGCATTCTTAGTTGGGTAATCCCAAGTAATTCTATCAGTGGTCGGAATTTTATACTCATCCATAATCGAAGTCCAAATTTCAAAGCCTATAATTTATAAATTCATTTTAATTTTAATTTACCATTGGGAATAATTAGTTCCATTAAAGAATGGTGGTCTATTTGTTTCAGCCCCTTCCAGTATATTATAAATAATAAATAAATACTTTTAAAGATATAGAAAATTAGAATTAACATAAATTTACTGATCTTTAAAGTACGACTAAAATCATAGTTGAATAGTTTATAAACACAGAGTCTTAACTGGAATTAAAATTCATTTGATACCAAATGTTAGTCGGAGTATAGTACTCAAGAGGTGGGGTGAATTGAGTATCTATGAAAATTTCTGTTGAAATTGTTTCTTAAAACATTCCCCAAGAAAAATAAATACAACCCAACCAATCAAGGTAGTACGGTTATAAAAGTTTGATTGTTCAAATAACCTCTCAGAAGATTGATTAATTCTCTGTAATATCAGTACGAGTTATTGATAATACTTTTGAAGTTATTATAATAAGGAAAAAAATTATAACATCTATCCAAGATTAACTATCAAATTAAAATCTAGTGATTTCTGAATTATACAGTAAAACATATAATAACTAAATTAAACAACACAACAGATAAAACAAGTTGTTCAGTCTCAAGTTGAGACCTAATCCACTCCACTAGGTGATCAATTTCCACAAAGCAGTTTATATTCATAAACTTTGACCCACACTCTGGATCGGGGTAAACAACAGTGCATAAGACTGTCCAAGTCAC
Source organism: Viscum album (assembly GCA_963277665.1). Taxonomy (NCBI): domain Eukaryota; kingdom Viridiplantae; phylum Streptophyta; class Magnoliopsida; order Santalales; family Viscaceae; genus Viscum; species Viscum album. The sequence goes on from OY728158.1 coordinate 11,665,589, forward strand.
AAAACCTCTTCCACAGTTCTTCATGGGTATAAAATACTAGGTTACAAAAGGACCACTTCCACACTTATCTGTGGGAGTAAACAAATGTAAAAAAAAATTAGATGAAGGATATATTGTATCCTTTAGTTTAGTAAATAAGATAGTGTTTGTTTTTAGTATAGAAAAACACACAAACTGATTGAAAGCTAAAACAATACAAAATGAATAAAAGTTGATGAAAATACTATTAGAAGTGATCTGAGTGTAATTCTATGCAGCTCTAGACTTGTAGGATGAAGTAGATGCAAGTATCATGTCCTCTTGTGAGAAATAGAGTATCACAAGTCTAGTTCTCTGGTTTCCAGTTTTATCTAGCTCATGTTCTTCATAGATATGGTATTGTGAAGATTTACTTGTCTCTGATATACTGTATTATATCCTTTTTATTAGAGAATGCTTCGTGGGTTCTTCCGTTGTATCTTTTTTCTTGTATCAGTTCTCTTGAAAAAATTGCTCGCATGTCTGTTGTTCTACTATTTTTTGTTCCAGTACAACATTTTTATTTTTAAGTTGGAGTGCACATGTTGCATCATACATGATTCATGTATTATTCACCTCATACCTCGTACTATCATGGGACATGTCTAAAAAGAAATAATAATTATGTCAGTTCATTTAAATGACTCAAATACGACCGTTAGAAATTAAATTGAAAATGATAAAACTGATTAAAGCACAGTGTCACAGTCTGTCTAGAAATGATATCACTTGGAAACGGTGTCACCAGGAAACAGTTTCTTCTTCTTTGAATGAGCGGTGAGACTATCATGATGGCGTATCTGTATTAAGATCAGGAAGTATTAGCCCAAATGCTGTGTTAGGATCAAAGTGTTTAGTTTTTTTCAAACTTCAAACGGTGTATTAGTGATGGTAGCAAGGAACCGGTGTCACAAAAATCATAAGATTTGAAACTGGTTATAGTGTCTGGGTCATAGTGTCTAGGTCACAGTGTTTGGGTCATGGTATCTAGTCCACAGTGTTGGGTCATGGTGTCTGGGTCTGTCACGACCCCCTCCCACCAAAGATGCCCCTCCTGAGCTGGCAATGGTGAAAGGGAGATAATGACCCCCCGAGTCCCGCCTCCAGTAGGCCCCGGGGTGGAGACTAGCACCAAGGGTATGAGTTTTCACAAATATGGGAGGCATTACACATTTTATTATTTAAGATCAGGAAATATGACAAGTAAACCCCCAAAAAGGAAAAGAACAAGTGTATAGAAATAACCCAAACCAATCCCACATGCATGTTTAAATAGTTCTAAAACAAGGTACAAGTACAAGAAAGCTCAAAAAGTACAATACCAAAAGAAACAAGAGTACAAAAAACTGCAACAACTCCAAATTTCCCAACTAGTAGGGTCCCGAACGGCCCTGGTAGTCCTCCTAGAAACATTAAAGTAAACGTAGGGTGAGCATACAAGTATACTCAGTAGGGAATCCTAAAGCTCTCGTGCACAAGTGGGAAGACATCCTAATGTCCCGTGAGAAAAACAGAAGAAACCTAGCATGGAATTCTATCCACCCAACCTCACCACCCACACTCACCAAAAACAAAATCACAATAGGTAGTAGTATATAACAACACGAGTATTGGGTACCCCACACCATTCCCCACTAGTTAGCTTCTCTTCCTAATGGAAAACTTCCTGACTCTACCACACTCTTCCCGCCCGCACACACCTAGGCCCCAAGAACTACACACCCCGCCCGCACACACCTGGGCCTCACAACCACGTATCCTGCCCGCACACACATGGGCCTCATCCCGAAGGTTCATGGTAAATAGTAAAACCTGCCCGAAGAGTCTTGGTCTAAAACCACCCCAGTCAAAACCTACCCAAAGAGTCTTGGGAGTAAGGTCGCCTCAAGCCATCACATCCTAGGGAAGAAGGAGTATGAAGGAGCTAGTAACTAAGGGGAAAACACCCTCTCCCATGAAATGGGAGTGTTCGGCACTAAGTGCTCAACATGGGTGGGGTGTGATAAAACACAATGATACATATATATATATATATATATATATATATACAAAACACTCAGCCCAACCTATGGATTCTAATCAGAGAACTGAGCATGTGCCTCGACACTGCCACTATGAAGCATGCATACCAAAAACAACCCCAACCCCATTTAGGTTTTCATGTTTCAACAGAATCAGTTTAATGGTTCCTTAACTACTGGGAAACTATCCACAACCAACCACATTGATCGTTTTTAAAGCATATCCCTACCATCCACAAATCAAGTTAGGAAAACACAAGCAACACAACAAGTCCCTTCTTATTGACCAACCAACCACATTGATTATTATTTCTGTTCCATTACCAAGCCCCACCACTTATTAACTATTCCAATTTTATTTATTATTCACAACCCATAGTTTGTTCACATTAAAATCCAACCCTGCTGCCCTGCTGCCAACCACCATAACCACAACCACACCGTACATCATCACCCCTTTAATATCATTCATCGCAGCCTCGCTGCCCATCACCAACATAGTATTCACACCAACCCACAACCAACCCAACCGCATCCCCGCTACTCGCTCGATCCACAAAAACCCAAAAAACACCCCCATCACATGCCACGTATCCAAACCAACACCCACATGTTTATTATTTCAGTTTTGTTCAACCTACGTGATCACACAACGGTTCCAGATTTTCAATCAGCCGACTTTACGTGATTATCAAAATTCCACATTCAACAAAGTTCCATTCACAAAAACGGTCTAGAAAGATAGAGAAACATTTAATTGTTCAAGCAAAGTCCCCCAACGACCGTTATTTTCAGTAGGCATATGCCTATTCAATTCAAAACATAATATCATAGGATATAAATAAGGTAACAGTAATCACAAAACTTCCAAACCCTGTTATATAATCCAGTTATTATCTTCATTAAATCGTTTCAAATGTGTTTCACGTAAATAAGAGGACACCCACCCCGCATGATTCACAATTTATAGAGACGAAGGTAAGATCCCTACCTCAATAGGTTCTGATCAGAATTCTCCCCCGGATCAACTTTAGAAGACGTCCGTCGGCGTCCGTCACTTCTATAAAATCCCAGAAAAACCTCTTCGGGTGGAAGTTGGAAAGCAAAGGCCAAATTAAAGACAACAGATCCAATCTCAGAAGTTCCTCCTCGTCGTTATGATCCAGTGGCTGCTGACAGATCGTAAATCGGAGCTCTAAAGAAGAAGTTATGGATGAAAAAGAGCCTTCGAGTCTCTTGGGAGAGCTCTGCTCAGAGGAATGGGGAGGAGAGGGGTGAGTTGAAAAGGAGGGGACCCCTCTTTTATAGGCTAGAAAAACAAAAGTACACGGTGTTTACTTTATGGTACATGGAGTGTACGTGGACATTTCACATGGTCACCACGTGGCTTCCAACACGGTCTTCAATGCGGCATGCGGCCATTGACTGGTCAACACACAGTTTGAGGGTAACGCATACACGGGGAGGGACTACACGGTGTGTAGTATGGGGTACACAGCGTGTACCCATTTATTTCACATGGAAAGGACACGGCTCCAACAAGGCACACGGCCATTGAACGGTTAACACATGGTTTGAAGGTAACACATACGTGGGGAGGGACTACACGACGTGTAGTATGGGGTACGCGGCGTGTACCCATTTATTTCACACGGCAAGGACACGGCTCCAACACGGAACATAGCTATTGACTATTCAACACAGGGTTTGAGGGTAACACGTACGTGGGGAGGGACTACACGACGTGTAGTATTGGATAAACGGCGTGTACTCATTTATTTCACACAGAAAGGACACGGCCTTTAACACGGGGTATACCCGTTGAGGGGGGTACACGGCGTGTACTCACTCTACACGGCGTGTAGTTTTAAAATTCTGAAAAGTGTGGGAAAAGTCCATTTTACCCTCCAGAGCACTTCAAGACCCTCTTTTTGACAAAGGAATGGGTCGGAATGGTACGAGTCATTACATCAGATACCTCTTAAAACATTCTCGTCCCCAAGAATTCAAAATCCAACCCAGAGGAACCCAACAAGATACCTCTTAGGGCCCTTGTTATAACAGGAACCAATCCAACAACCCTAATCATATGTGTTAGGAATTCCTTCTCCTATGTCGGGATATTATTCGCATTAGGCGGCATTGAATCGTCTGCACGGGTTTAATCACATCCTCATTAATGCGTCTCGATTAAGAATTGGGTATTACCACTTTCATACATTAGGATTTTCAACGTGCACTACCCCTGACACCACACAACCAACACACTGCCCGAACATGTGGTTTGAGGAAATTCCTTCTCCTATGTCGAAATATTATCCGATTTAGGCGGAACTGACTCGCCCGCACGGGTTCAATCACATCCTCATTAATGCGTCTCGATTAAGGATTAGGTTTTCCCCTTTTTCCCACACATCCGGACATGTTACACACTTCTAGAGAACATGAAAACAAAAGGTCTCATAACCAACAAAACAAGCATTCCATATATCAAAGGTACAGAGTATAACATCAAAACAAAGCTCAGAAGAACAAAGTAAACACAAGTCAAAACAACTCCGGGTACTGAGCGTGCATATGAGTCTCCCCCTCATAAGTGCTCTCCTCGAGCCCACCATTCCTCCACAACACATGAACCAAGGGAATGGTTCGTCCACGGAGCACCTTCTCTTTACAATCCTTGATTCTGACTGGTCATTCCTCAAAGGTCGCATCGTCTCCCATATCTAACTCTCCCCAGTCGATAACGTGAGAGTCTTCGTGTAAGTATTAATGTAGATAGGGGGTGTGGAAGACGTCATGAACCTTCTCCAACCGAGGTGGTAGGGCTAGCTGATATGCCACCTCACCGACTCACCTTAACACCTCAAAAGTTCTGATGAACCTAGGTGAGAGCTTGCTCTTTTTTCCAAACCTCCACTGCCCCCATCGAGGGGAAACCTTTAAGAACACATGATATACCACCTCGAACTCCAAGGGCCTCCTCTGACGATCAGCATAAGACTTCTGTTGGTCCTGAGCCGCATTCATCCTCTCACATACAAGCTGGACTTTCTCTGTGGTGCTCTGCACTACCTTTGGCCCAAGAGCACCTATCTCACCAACCTCTGCCCAACAAATGGGTGAACGAAATGGTCTTCCATACAAAGCCTCAAACGGTGCCATGACAATAGTAGAGTGGAAGCTATTGTTGTAGGAAAACTCCAATAAAGGCAAGTGTCATACCCATGACCCTCCGAAATCTAGAACGCATGCTCGCAGCATGTCCTCCAACGTCTGGATAGTTCGCTCTGTCTGCCTGTCGGTCTGGGGGTGGAAAGCAGTGCTAAGGCGTAGCTAGGTGCCAAAAGCATGTTGTAACCCCCTCCAGACTCGTGAGGTAAATTGAGTATCCTGGTCTGAGACGATAGTCTTCGGAACTCCACGCAAATTCACCACCTCATCTACGTACCTATGTGCTATGGTACTCATCGGGCCCGACTCCTTAACTTCTAAGAAGTGAGCCGATTTCATCAGACGATCCACCACCACCCAGATAACATCATAGCCTCCCTGAGCTCTTGGTAGTCTTGTGACTTAGTCCATCGAGATGTCATCCCACTTCCACTCAGGGACATCTAATGGATGCAACAAACCACTGGTAACACGGTGTTCGGCCTTTACTTGCTGACACACTAGGCACTTAACCACAAACTCTGCCACTGCCTGTTTCACCCTGGGCCACCAAAACTGTTCCCTCAGGCCTCGGTACATTTTTGAAACTCCCGGATGTACTGCCAAGGTTGAGCTATGGATCTCACGGGGAACACCCTCACGCATTGCCTCCAGAACAAACAAACTTCCATGGAAAAGAATCTGATGTCGGCTGTCCTCTGACCATCCGTCTGGAGCGTTTCCCTGATCGACACGATCCCGCATCACTTCCGCCTCAGAGTCCCCCCACTGAGATTCTTCCACTTTCTGCAACAAGGAGGAATGCACCTACATCTGAACCAAACAGCCTCTAGCACCTTCTACCCTGGCATCCAAGTGCAAGGCAGCCAATTATCCCATTTTTTCCAAGCATCAACGGATTCCCGAACCACTTCCTTATGTGACTTCCTGATCAACGCATCATCCACAACATTGCCCTTACCTTCAGTGTAAGAGATCTTGAAGTCAAAGTCTTGAAGAAACTTGACCCATCTCTTCTTCCGAAAGTTCAGGTCACACTGAGAGAAGATATAACGAAGGCTCTTGTGATATGAGAAGACCACAAAATGCTCCCCAAAGAGGTAATGTCACCACAACTTCAGTGTGAACACTACTGCTGCAAGCTCTAGGTCATGGGTGGCATAGTTATGCTTGTGAGGGAGTAACTACCTAGACCCATAAAAGATCACTCCTTTATTCTGCATCAGCACACACCCCAGACCAAGGCCAGAAGCATCACAAAACACCTCATACAACAATCCTTCCTTTCGAAACCAGAGTATGGGAGCACTGACCAACTTCTCGTTCAGGTAGTCGAATGCTTCCGGGCAATTCTCGCTCCATAGGAAAACTTGGTTCTTCCTACTCAAAGCTGTCAATGGAGCATAAACTCGAGAGAAGTCCGAAACGAACCTCCGATAATAACCTGCCAACCCCAGGAAACTATGATCTTCTGCCACGCTCTTGGGTTCCACCCAAGAAACAACTGCCTCCACCTTCGACAAGTCTACTGAAACTCCATGCTGAGACACCACGTGCCCAAGGAAGTATACTTATTGCATCAAGAACTTACACTTCGATAATTTCCCATAAAGCCGGTGGTGCCGAAGGACTTCCAAGACTACCCTGAGATGCTCAACGTGCTCCTCCTCTGATCTTGAGTAGATCAGGATGTCATTGATAAACACAACGACGAACCGGTCTAGGAACTCTCGGAAGACAAAGTTCATAAGTCCTATGAACACAGCTGGTGCATTCGTAACTCCAAACGGCATCACTACAAACTCGAAGTGCCCATACCTGCACCTAAAAGCCGTCTTCGAGATGTCACTGTCCTTCACCCTCAGCTGATGATATCCAGATCGTAGATCAATCTCATAAAACCAACCTACTCCCCTCAGCTGGTCGAAGAGATCATCTATCCTTGTAAGGGGGTAACGGTTTTTGACCGTTACCTAGTTCAACCTTCGGTAGTCTATTAATAGCCTGATACCACCATCTTCCTTCTTTACGAACAAAACTGGAGAACCCCATGGTGATACGCTGAGTCGTACAAAACCCTTCTCCATCAGATCATCAATCTGAATCCGCAACTCCCGTAACTCTGAAGGTTCCATCCGATAAGGGGCCATCGAAATCGGATGGGCACCAGGCTGTAAGTCTATCCCGAACTCAAGGTCACGTCGGGGGGGGGGGGGGTAGAGTCACAACCTCCTCAGGAAAAACATCAAGGAACTCCCCAACAACCTCCGGGACATCCATAATCTCTGTATCAGTTGGAACCACTGATAACCTTCCTAACAAGGAAATGAGAGGCTCCACATGCCGGATTCCCACCTGATAGCTCCTCTCACCAACAAAAGATACACGCTACCCGTCCATGTCGGAGAACACTACTCTTCTTCAAAAGCAGTCGATAACGGCATTAACAAAAAACAACCTGTCGATGCCTAGGATGACATCGTACGGGTGCATCTGTAGCAAAAGAAGATCCCCAATAGATCGATGTAGTCCCAACGTTATCCCCCATCCCCAGAAAACATAAGATACACTGGTCTGGCCTCCAACTGGTGTACTCAGCACCAATGTTACGGAACGTCTCTATACGTCTAGTCCCAAAGCATGGGCTAGACCAGGTGAAACAAATGAGTGTGAATCTCCCGAATCAAACAAAGAAGAAACGAGAGTGCTGAACAAAAAAATCGTACCTCGCACCTCCTCTGGTCCTGCTAGAGCTTCCATCTCTGGTACGTGCAACTTTCCACGCCCAGCTCCTTTACCTCTCTGATTTCCACCACCTCCCCAACCACATCCTGGTCGAGGTCCCTGAGGAGCACCCTGAGGTCGGCCTCCTCCCGCAAGGTCTGCCATCAGAGGAGCATGGCCCTGCTGCTGTTGGAAGGGCCTCGCCGGTAACTGGTGCTGCTGATGTGGGCGCTGAACCTTCCCACCTCCATTGTACTAAGCTCGGGTCGGGCACTGACTCTGAATGTTCCCGAAACCTCCACAAGAAAAACACTTCGGTCCAGGGCTCGTGAAAAAGGGATGGGGACCTGAAGATCTGAACTGGAACTGCTGGGGCCAACTCTCCACTGTCCTGAACGTGGAAGGTCCTGTCCTAGGAGACCTGCTGCTGACTACCTTCCCCTTCAATGAACCTGGATGGATCCCCTCATGTGGTGCACCTCCCTGCGAGTTCATCCTCTCTACAACATCTGCCTTCTTCTGTACTGCCAAGTACATCGAAATGGTGAAGGGGGTGACAGCATACTAGAGCGAAGGACGAAGTGCCTCCTCCAATCGTCTCGCCCGAGACTCCTCATCCAGAAAGAGATCTGGAGAAAAGCGCAGGAGATCTTTGAACTTGATCACACTGACATACTTCCCTACTAGAGGGAGAGTAACTCCTGCCACTTCTTCACCTTCATCATGGAAGAAAGAAATTCCTCTTGGAATTCCTTCTCAAAATCATCCCACGAAACCTCTGCCTCTATCCTCTCTCCGAGGTAGAGCATCTATCACTGTCGCACCACACCTCTCAGCAAACTGACTTCTAGGGGAACCCAGTACTCTCTCGGAGCACGGATCAAGGTAAAAGCGATCCCTAGCTCCTCAAGCCACCCCTCCGTCTCTGTATCTGAAGTACTACCCTCGTACTTCTTGAGGGTTTTCCGCTGGAAAGAACGGAGAGTCTTCTGCCACTGGCTATCTTTCCCCTCTCGGTCAATCCTCAACTGATCGACCGCATGAATCTACTGGGGCTCGGCCGTCTGAGTCACCTGGGGACAACGTCCAAGTGCCATATATGTACGGTAAACATGGATTGCCTAAGCCCAAGTAGTAAAGAATTTCTCAAGATTTCATTTTATCATTTTATTCAATGTTTTCCCAGAACACCCAAATCAAGTAAAACACAATCATGATGATGCATGTACCTTCTCTAGGGTCTCTGTAATGACCCGAAATTTTTAAATAAATATTATTTCCTAATTTTATGTGTTATTTTATTTTTTTTATACTCAACAAAAATGTTTCATTTGATAACATTAGTATAATTAAAATGAGACTTTTGGGTTTTGACTATTATTTGACCATTGGTCAATATGACCGCTGGAAACTAGACGTTTTGACTATTGTCTCTAAATACAAGCAGTATTGGTTAATTAATATAGAAAGAAGATTCGATGGCCTCACCCAGTAGTCTTGGACCGATCAAAGCCCATCTAACAGAAATTAGGAAGGAGGTAGCACCACTGGGCTTTGCTCTGGACCAAACCCAAGCTGAACTTCATCATATAAAGCTAGAACGGGATCGCCTTTGCGAGAAGTTCAAACTGATAGAAATTACTACTCGTGCGATGTTGGCCGAGCCTCCCTCAGATTTTCTTACCTTAGCACACCTTACACTTAGGTCCTATGCTGGTGTGATAAGGGGCTATGTAAGGAGACCGTAACTGTCTTGTGTAATCCTTTGTTTTAAATAAAAATTTCGATTCGTTTTATGAATTTTCAAATGACCGGATAAATATAGTATGCATATTTTTGATGAATTTTAGAAAAAGGATATTTTAAAAATGTTTATGTAAACCTTAAATAATTAAAAATGTGTAATGATTTTCAAAAAATGGTCTTCTACAATTATGTTCAGTACGAAATTTAGAGTCTAATAAGATCAACTTGATTTTTGATGAATAATAAATTATGAATAGTGATTTTATGATTAGGATTAATAATGTGTCCAAATAGATTACTAATCTCACTTAACGAAAGTATTAAAATAAGCTAGGCACTTTGATTAAGTAATGTGATTCAATAAAATGGTTAAATAAGGGTTTCATAAATTATTATTAAATTATTAGTTTTTTCGGATGAATAGTGTTTTTTTAAATTAAAATTCTAATTAAAAATATTTAGAAAATTATTTTTATAAAATGGGCTTCATTTTTGAACTCAGAGCATCGATATTATGTTAAGGTAATTTTTGGGGATTTTTCTGAAAAAAAAATAAATTTTCGATGAATAGTGTTTTTAATTAAAAATTTAATTAAAAATATTTAGAAAATTATTTTTATAAAATGGATTTCATTTTTGATATCAGAGAATTGATATTTTGTTAAGGTGAAATTTTGGGATTATTCTGAGAAAGTTGAATTTTCGATGAATAGTGAAAATACAGTTTTTAAGTTACGGGTGTTTAATGACATCATTAAATGATGTATTAAGTATGTAATCAATATGTTCGAATTATGAATAGTAAGATAAGGTATGAGGTGTCCCAAGTGGCCAATACCATGGGCAAATACCATGGGCAAGCCCATGGTTTTTCCAAAACCACTAATGAGGTGTCCCTTGGCCATTAATGCCTTGTCCCCTCACTTTCCCTATAAATATCAAGCCATCCTCTCATCCATTCGACTCCCCACTCTCCCCCAACGAAGTTCTGGTCTCTTTACCTCCCAAGGAGTCCTCCCAAGGTGCCCCCAATCCCTCAAGGTCCAAACCTTTGAGTTTTAAGAGTTACGTTTTAAGGTAAGGGATCCGACCTCTCTCTTTCATTTCAAGTAATCTCTTTTATGTCATTTCTTTTATGCTCCATGTTCTTATATTGGAGGATGTTCTTTTATACTCCTCTTAATTCCCTTTTCATGTTCATATAATTATATATCCCCTCTTACTCTCATTATTTCGTTTTATGAAGTTTTAAGTGGCGTCGTTAGGCTGCCGAAATTTTTGTAACAGATTCTTTCTCCCTTCTCATTTTTCAAGATCTATTTTCATGTAAACTATTTCAAGTTCCTTTTTATTATGTTGGGGTATGATCTCTAAATTTATCATACTGATATTTTATGATCATATGATGAGAGACCCCATTTTATCTCTTCAATTCAGTATTTTGAAGTTTTAAGTGGCGCCGTTAGGCTGCCAAATTTTTAAGTGGTTCTTCACCCTTCTCATTTTGAAGTTCTACTTTCATGTCAATTATTTCAAGTTCCTTTTTGTTATGTTGGGGTATGATCTCTATATATATCATACTGGACTCTTATGTTCATATGATGAGAGACCCCATTTGATCTCTTTAATTCAGTATTTTGAAGTTTTAAGTGGCGACCTTAGGCTGCCGATTTTTTTTAGGGGATTCTTTCACCCTTTTCATTCTTTTCAAAGTTCTACTTTCATGTCAAGTATTTCAAGTTCCTTTTTAATTATTTTGGGGAATTATATCTATATCTATCATACTGAACTCTTATGTTCACATGATGAGAGACCCTATTTGATCTTTTCAAATCATTTTTGTTGAAGTTTAAGTAACGTTGTTAGGCTGCCGAACTTTCATAAGAGAAATCTAATTTTTGTCTTCCTTCCATGTTTTTCATCTCAAATGGTATGTCCTTGAAATTTCATTACCATGATCATGTATCCTTCTTATTCTGTCCATCTACTGTTTTATGGGTCATTTATGAATGTTTGACCCATTTTCCCTCTCTTTTTAATGTCTTCTAAAACCTCGTAACATAGCCGTTATGCTGCAGAATTTCTGTCTCAAAATGTCTCTCTCTTTTTCTAAAGTTCTTTTATATTATTAAGTGAATACTCAAAGATCTTTATTCTAAAGGGGTATTCACATATATACCAAAATTTTCTATTTTAAATTCTGGGATTTACATACATGAGACCCACCTTCCTTTTCTGTGGGTTTTAAAGTGAGGTAAAGATCATGTCTTTAAAGCAGTTTTTAAAACGTTGTGATTATGAAATGAAACCCATTTATTTTATGCTATATGGATTATTTATGAAATGTTTGATGATGATATATCTGGATCACATGATAATAAAGTCAAATTTAAGGGTGCGCCCTGATAGTGCTCCAATGCATTGGGTAATGATGTAACCACTAGAGATTACAATTTTCAAAATACCTTGGTGAATAACCTTGGTAATTTTCAAATGAAACCTTGGGGATGGACCTTGGTGATATGTTCATGATTGTCAGTATTAAATGTTTCAGCCACATCTTCAAGTTATGAAAATGTTTTATTTTTATTATGATATGCCTCATGATTTCATTTTCATTCCTTAAAGATCTTTTCATGACTTTATTGATGTATCTCAAGTTCATATGTAAAATGTTTCACTTGTTTCCCTTGCTGGGCCTTCTGCTCACCCTTTCTTTTGATGTATATCCCCAGGTTATGAGATGCAGTAATGAGCCTAGGGTGAACATGAGGAGAAGCCTTTCAAGTGTTTAAGAAGAATGGTTTTTTTGTTTCATGTTTTATGTTCCTTGTTTCCAAGACACTAAACCTTAAAGATCCTCAATTCCGTGTAATGGAATGAAAGTTATGTTATAAGAAGACGGGATGCTATAGTTGGTATCAAAGGATGGTTTAGTTATTTGTGGAAATTAGGATATGAAAACTCTAGGAAGAACCCTATAGAAAATTTTAAATATAGGAAATCTTCCTGGTATTTTGGGGAGTATTGAGTAAGGGGTTGCCAAGAAAATACATCCCTGTTTGGATACGAGCAGGTAGAGGTGGCTCTGGCACAGATGTACATAGGGGTAAAACCCAAAAACACCGCTTTGAGCTAGACTCGAACGGGAACTGGTACACGACAACGGGCCTTGCTGCACTCTTGGTTACGACACTCCCGGGGGATATGCTTTGGTAAATTCATAAGCTTGGTGTGAACCATTGTTAAAGGAACAAAGATAAAATAAAATAAATATTCACATAAGAATATATGATCATGGATAACCTAGATGGTAACCTAGGGGATCACAAGTTAGTGTATACTTTTCTTCTACAAGTTATCCTTATATGATTTCAGTTCCTTTTCATGATTATTGGTTAAGCATTTAAGCCCATAATTATACTTTCTCTTCTTAGTTAATGGTGGGAAATGGAATAACGTGTCCCAACAACAAATGTGATAGGAAATGCGACGATTTCCATATTAATATGACAGAGATGATTAGGGGATTAAAAGATGATTATTATTTTGGAAGACGTTCACTATTTTGGGGACCCTATATGATCGAGGTAAATAGTTTACTATAGTATTTTCATTGAGGAGTAAGGTTGAATTACATTTTGAATAATTGATGAATTTAAGGTGGACTTATAGTAATTTAGGTTACTTATGGGAATGATTAACCTATCTTGGGTAAAATATGTTTAGGTTAGATAATTTTATTATAAGATGTTAGGAGTGGTTGATGTTGTCTGGAGATGAACAATGAAGTTGTTTTGGAAGACTATGTTATCAAATCCTTCTTGTATTTGGGTTTCAATCTTAGTTGATTTATTTTGAGGAATTTTAAGGACCGTTATTTATGGAATGGTCTATGATGAACTTTGGGTAGTACCATGGAACTTTGAAGATTTAAAAGTAGTTTCCATTCCTATGGGATTCTTTCTTTTTGAAGAGTTGTTTTACCTTAACCTTTCTGTTTTTGGGATAATGTTTAAAGATAGAAGAAATAGATAGTTAATCTTTTGTAGATTATGTGATTCTCTAGAAGATGATTCTTGTGCTTTTATGAGACCAAGTGTTTTTGAATTCTCATCATTTGGAGAAAAGATTAGTGTTGGTAGGGACTTATTAAAGGATGAAACTCTACTTGAAGGTAGGTATATTTTTATGTTTTTGTTCTATGTAGTAAATGAATTCCTCAAAATTATGAAAAGAAACGTAAAACAAGAATGTTGTTGGTTTACGTTTCCTACTAGGTAATCAAAGACCGTTTACACACATCATAAGTTTGGGAATTTCTTATGGTTAACTTTCTCCTAATCATGTTCTCTATCACCCTCCCTCAGAACTTTACCCTTTGTTTTCTCCTCCATGTCCATATTTTCCTACATGGAATCCTAGAGTGGGTGAACTCGGGTGACCTTTGTACTTCCCTTTCTTTCTTTTAAAGTAATAGTTTTACTGACTCCTTTTCCGATGTGGGACTTTCAATGAAATTTCAAAACCCAATTTTAAAAATTGCGAGGACGCAATTTCTTAAGGGGGGAAGATTGTAACGACCCAAAATTTTTAAATAAATATTGTTTCCTAATTTTATGTGTTATTTTATTTTATTTTTATACTCAACAAAAATGTTTCATTTGATAACATGAGTATAATTAAAACGAGACTGTTGTGTTTTGACTGTTATTTGACCATTGGTCAATATGACCGCTGGAAACTAAATGTTTTGACTATTGTCTCTAAATACAAGTAGTCTTGGTTAATTAATATAGAAAGAAGATTCGATGGCCTCACCCAGTAGTCTTGGACCGATCAAAACCCATCTAACAGAACTTGGGAAGGAGGTAGCACCACTGGGCTTTGCTCTGGACCAAAACCAAGCTGAACTTCATTGTATAAAGCTAGAACGGGATCGCCTTCACGAGAAGTTCAAACTGATAGAAATTACTACTCGTGCGATGTTGGCCGAGCCTCCCTCAGATTCTCTCACCTTAGCACACCTTACACTTAGGTCCTATGCTGGTGTGATAACGGGCTATATAAGGAGACCGTAACTGCCTTGTGTAATCCTTTGTTTTAAATAAAAATTTCGATTCCTTTTATGAATTTTCAAATGACCGGATAAATATAGTATGCATATTTTTGATGAATTTTAGAAAAAGGATATTTTAAAACTGTTTATGTAAACCTTAAATAATTAAAAATGTTTAATGATTTTCAAAAAATGGTCTTCTACAATTATGTTCAGTACGAAATTTAGAGTCTAATAAGATCAACTTGATTTTTGATGAATAGTAAATTATGAATAGTGATTTTATGATTAGGATTAATAATGTGTCCAAATAGTTTAGTAATCTCACTTAAAGAAAGTATTAAAATAATCTAGGCACTTTGATTAAGTAATGTGATTCAATAAAATGGTTAAATAAGGGTTTCATAAATTATTATTCAAGTATTAGTTTTTTCGGATGAATAGTGTTTTTTAATTAAAATTTTAATTAAAAATATTTACAAAATTATTTTTATAAAATGGACTTCATTTTCGAACTCTGAGCATCGATATTATGTTAAGGTAATTTTTGGGGATTTTTCTGAAAAAAAATAAATTTTCGATGAATAGTGTTTTTAATTAAAAATTTAATTAAAAATATTTAGAAAATTATTTTTATAAAATGGATTTCATTTTTGAAATCAGAGCATTGATATTTGGTTAAGGTGAAATTTTGGGATTATTCTGAGAAAGTTGAATTTTCGATAAATAGTGAAAATACAGTTTTTAAGTTACGGGTGTTTAATGACATCATTAAATGATGTATTAAGTATGTAATCAATATGTTCGAATTATGAATAGTAAGATAAGGTATGAGGTGTCCCAAGTGGCCAATACCATGGGCAAGCCCATGGTTTTGCCAAAACAACTAATGAGGTGTCCCTTGGCCATTAATGCCTTGTCCCCTCACTTTCCCCTATAAATATCAAGCCATCCTCTCATCCATTCGACTCCCCACTCTCCCCCAACGAAGTTCTGGTCTCATTACCTCCCAAGGAGTCCTCCCAAGGTTCCCCCAAGCCCTCAAGGTCCAATCCTTTGAGTTTTAAGAGTTGCGTTTTAAGGTAAGGGATCCGACCTCTCTCTTTCATTTCAAGAACTCTTTTTTATGTCATTCCTTTTATGCTCCATGTTCTTATGTTGGAGGATATTGTTTTATACTCCTATTACATCCCTTTTCATTTTCATATAATGAGAGATCCCCTCTTACTCTCATTATTTTTTTTTATGAAGTTTTAAGTGGCGCCGTTAGGCTGCCGAAATTTTTTTAACAGATTCTTTCTCCCTTCTCATTTTTCAAGATCTATTTTTATGTAAAGTATTTCAAGTTCCTTTTTATTATGTTGGGGTATGATCTCTAAATTTATCATACTGATATTTTATGATCATATGATGAGAGACCCCATTTGATCTCTTCAATTCAGTATTTTTATGTTTTAAGTGGCGTCGTTAGGCTGCCAAATTTTTAAGTGGTTCTTCACCCTTCTCATTTCGAAGTTCTACTTTCATGTCAATTCTTTCAATTTCCTTTTTGTTATGTTGGGGTATGATCTCTATATCTATCATACTGGACTCTTATGTTCATATGATGAGACACCCCATTTGATCTCTTTAATTCAGTATTTTGAAGTTTTAAGTGGCGACGTTAGGTTGCCGGATTTTTTTAGGGGATTCTTTCACCCTTCTCATTCTTTTCAAAGTTATACTTTCATGTCATGTCTTTCAAGTTACTTTTTAATTATGTTGGGGAATTATATCTATATCTATCATACTGAACTCTTATGTTCACATTATGAGAGACCCTATTTGATCTTTTCAAATAATTTTTGTTGAAGTTTAAGTAACGTCGTTAGGCTGCCGAACATTCATAAGAGAAATCTAATTTTTGTCTTCCTTCCATGTTTTTCATTTCAAATGGTATGTCCTTGAAATTTCATTACCATGATCATGTATCCTTCTTATTCTGTCCATCTACTATTTTATGGGTCATTTATGAATGTTTGACCCATTTTCCCTCTCTTTTTAATGTCTTCTAAAACCTCGTAACATAGCCGTTATGCTGCAGAATTTCTGTCTCAAAATGTCTCTCTATTTTTCTAAAGTTCTTTTATATTATTAAGTGAATAATCAAAGCTCTTTCTTCTAAAGGTGTATTCACATATATACCAAAATGTTCTATTTTAAATTCTGGTATTTACATACATGAGACCCACCTTCCTTTTCTGTGGGTTTTAAAGTGAGGTAAAGATCATGTCTTTAAAGAAGTTTTTAAAACGTTGTGATTATGAAATGAAACCCATTTATTTTATGCTATATGGGTTATTTATGAAATGTTTGATGATGATATATGTGGCTCACATGATAATAATGGAAAATTTAAGGGTGCGCCCTGATAGCGCTCCAATGCATTGGGTAATGATGTAACCACTAGAGATTACAATTTTCACGATACCTTGGTGAATAACCTTGGTAATTTTCAAATGACACCTTGGGGATGGACCTTGGTGATATGTTTATGATTTTCAGTATTAAATGTTGCAGCCACATCTTCAAGTTATGAAAATGTATTATTTTTATTATGATATGCCTCATGATTTCATTTTCATGCCTTAAAGTTCTTTTCATGACTTTATTGATGTATCTCAAGTTCATATGTAAAATGTTTCACTTGTTTCCCTTGCTGGGCCTTCTGCTCACCCTTTCTTTTGATGTATATCCCCAGGTTATGAGATGTGGTAATGAGCCTAGGGTGAACATGAGGAGAAGCCTTTCAAGTGTTTAAGATGAATGTTTTTTTGATTCATGTTTTATGTTCCTTGTTTCCAAGACACTAAACCTTAAAGATCCTCAGTTCCGTGTAATGGAATGAAAGTTATGTTATAAGAAGACAGGATGCTATAGTCTCTACCCTGCAATAAATGTAGTCTCACTTGGTCGTTCGGTAGGCTCAGAGTCCTTACATCGGATCACGGGGGGCCCTAAAATCTCGTGTCCTAGCCGGTCTTCCTTAGCCTATGTCATGCACCAAGATTAACCAACACTGTTGCCCTACCATCCCATGAAATCCTCACTGTGCCTAACTCCAGACTCCATCCTATCTCTCAACCATCACCTCTGATACCATTCTGTCATGACCCCCTCCCACCAAAGATGCCCCTCCTGAGCTGGAAAAGGTGAAAGGGAGATAATGACCCCCGAGTCCCGCCTCCAGTGGGCACCGAGGTGGCGACTAGCACCAAGGGTATGAGTTTTCACAAATATGGGAGGCATTACACTTTTTATTATTTATGATTGGGAAATAGGACAAGTCAACCACCAAAAAGGAAAAGAAAAAGTGTATAGAAATAACCCAAACAAATCCCACATGCATGTTTTAATAGTTCTGAAACACGGTACAAGTACAAGAAAGCTCAAAAAGTACAACACCAAAAGACACAAGAGTACAACAACTCCATTTGTCTCGACTATTAGGGTCCCGTACGGCCCTGGTAGTCCTCCTGGAAACCTGAATGTAAACTTAGGGTGAGCATACAAGTATAATTAGTAGGGAAACCTAAAGCTCTCGTGCACAAGTGGGGAGACATCTTAATGTCATGTGAGAACAATAGAAGAAACCTAGAAAGAAATTATATCCACCCAACCTCACCAGCCACACTCACCAAAAACACAATCACAACAGGTAGTAGTATATAAGAACAAGAGTATTGGGTACCCCGCACCATTCCCCACTAGTTAGCTGCTCTTCCTAACGGTGAACGTCCTGACGCTACCACACTCTTCTCGCCTGCACACAGCTGGGCCTCAAGAACTACACATCCCGCCCGCACACACCTGGGCCTCATAACCACGTATCCCGCCCGTGCACACCTGGGCCTCACAACCACGTATCCCGCCCGCACACACCTAGGCCTCATCCCGAAGGTTCTTGGGAAATAGTAAAACCTGCCCGAAGAGTCTTGGGCTAAAACCACCCCAATCGAAACCTACCCTAAGAGTCTTGGGTGTATGGTCACCTCAAGCCATCACAGCCAAGGGAAGAAGGAGCAGGAAGGAGCTAGTAACTAAGGGGAAAACACCCTCTCCCATGAAATGGGAGTGTTCGACACTAAGTGCTCAACATGGGTGGGGTGAGATAAAACACAAAGATACAGATATATATATATATATATATAACACTCAGCCCAACCTATGGATTCTAATCAGAGAACTGAGCACGTGCCTCGTCAATGCCACTACGAAGCATGCATACCACAAACAACCCCAACCCCATTTAGGTTTTCATGTTTCAACAGAATTAGTTTAATAGTTCCTTAACTACTGGGAAAATATCCAAAACCAACCACGTCGATCGTTCGTAAATCATTTCCCTGCCATCCAAAAATCAAGTTAGGAAAACACAAGCAACACAACAAGTCCCTTCTTATTGACCAACCAACCCCATTGATTATTATTTATGTTCCATTGCCAAGCCCCAACATTTATTAACTCTTCATCTTTTATTTATTATTCACAACCCATAGTTTGTTCACAATAAAATCCAACCCTACAGCCATGCTCCCAACCACCATAACCACAACCACACCATACATCATCACCCCTTTAATATCATTCATTGCAGCCCTGCTGCCCATCACCAACATAGTATTCACACCAACCCACAACCAAGCCAACCGCAGCCCCGCTACTCGCCCGATCCACAACAACCCACAAAACACCCCCATCACATGACACGTATCCAAACCAACACCCACATGTTTATTATTTCAATTTTGTTCAACTGGGGTGATCACACAAGGGTTCCAGATTTTCACTCAGCCAACTTTACGTGATTAAACAAATTCCACATTCAACAAAGTTCCATTCTCAAAAACGGTCTAGAAAGATAGGGAAACATTTAATTGTGCAATCAAAGGCCCCCAAAAACCGTGATTTTCAGTAGGAATAAGCCTATTCAATTCCCATCATAATATCATAGGATATACATAAGGTAACATTAATCACAATACCTCCCCACCCCATTATATAAGCCAGTTATTATCTTCATTAAATCGGTTCAAATGTGTTTCACGTAAACAAGAGGACACCCACCCCACATGATGCATAATTTAGAGAGACGAAGGTAAGATCCTTACCTCAATAGGTTTTGATCACAACGCTCCCCCGGATCAACTTTAGAAGACGTCTATCGGCGTTCTCCACTTCTGTCAAATCCCAGCAAAACCTCCTCGGGTGGAAGTTGGAAAGGAAAGGTCGAAGGAAAGACAGCGGATCCAAGCTCATAAGTTCCTCCTCGTTGTTACGATCCCGTGGACACTAAAGGATCGTAAATCGGAGCTCGGATGAAGAAGTTATGGATGAAAAAGAGCCTTCGAGTCTCTTGGGAGAGCTCTGCTCAGAGGAATGGGGAGGAGAGGGGTGAGTTAGAAAGGAGTAGGGGACCCCTCCTTTTATAGGCGAGAAAAACAAAAGTACACGGCATGTACATTATGGTACATGACGTGTACTTGGCCATTTCACATAGTCACCACGCGACTTCCAACACGGTCTTCAACGCGACACGCGGTCGTTGACTGGTCAACACACAGTTTGAGGGTAATGCATATGCGGAGAGGGACTACACGGCGTATAGTATGGGGTACATTGCGTGTACCCATTTATTTCACATGGAAAGGACACAGCTCCAACAAGGCACACAGTCGTTGACTGGTCAACACATGGTTTGAAGGTAACACATATGCGGGGAGGGACTACACGGCGTGTAGTATGGGGTACACGATGTGTACCCATTTATTTCACACGGAAAGGACACGGCTCCAACATGGCACACGACCGTTGACTGGTCAACACACAGTTTGAGGGTAACACGTATGCGAGGAGGGACTACACGGCGTGTAGTATTGGATACATGGTGTGTACTCATTTATTTCACACGGCAAGGACATGGCCTTCAATACGGGGTATACTCGGTGAGGGGGGTACACGGCGTGTACGCACACTACACGGCGTGTAGTTTCAAAATTCTGAAAAGTGTGGGAAATGTCCATTTTACCTTCCAGAACACTTCAAGACCCTCTTTTTGACAAAGGAATGGGCCGGAGAGGTCCTTGCCATTACAGGGTCCTTTCCCAAAAAACCAGAACCAGTGGTAGACTCACGGTTTCTTAGACTTAGCCAAATATCTGTGTACATACTTAAGTAGTAATATTCATAGAATTAATTAGAAGAGATCATTCAAATATAAGTTCATTTAGAACAAATTAAATATATTTTTCAATAATAAAAAATTATTTATAAGAATTAATTGAGAACATGGAATCAAGGAAATTATAGAGACATGATGAGATTAATAAATCTGGTGTTGAAAAAGGGACTCATATTGTCTAGGTATTTGAATTATTTTGGTAATATTTTTCAATAATACATGTTTGGAGTTAAATGATTAAGTGTGTGGGAATTGATTGAGCCAATACTTTTATATATTTCATTGATTATTTTCTTGAATTTAATCCCAAAATTTTATCATTTAATATAAAATTGTCACATCTTTAGAGTATATGATAATTTTGGATTGAAATATGAAAATAGATAAAAATTTGATTTTTAATAATTTTATTAGATATTAAAAAAATTTAGAATAAATCCTACACTTGATCATGAATGTTTTGATAAATTTTTTTGGTGGATGAGTTTAATATAAATAAATCAAATAAGTTACATGAATTTTTAAATTGTTTTAGACAATCGACCTTGATATATGATCGAACGCGATTCACTAAAGCTACCAGAGTAGGCAATTGATCATGCCTATATGGATAATATATGAGTAGAAATTATAAAATTTAATAGGCCAACCACACAATCATTCTGACTATCCATGTTCTAGGCCTACCACATGGTCACTTGTATACTTTGTGGTCACTTTAATATCAAGGTCGTTCCATTCAGTTTTTCTCCATATCTGATGAAATAATTTTCAAAAAACCTACTTATAATAGTCATGAGAATACTTAAGGAATATTCAAAAGGTCTTCAAGTAGAAGATTAAATATATCATGTAGCAATTCAAAAAAGCCATAGAAAGCTTCCAAATGGATCTAATTATTTATAATAGTTCAATCAACAACCAAGAGGGATGGATATAAATTTTTTAAACCATTTTGTAGCTAAGGTAGAAGTCTATGGGGGGAAATTAGAAAGAATTAAAATATTCGAAGATGATAATATCTTATGGATTTTATTCGATGAATGAGAACAATGATAATTTTTTTATGAATATAGTGATTCTGTATAAAAGAGTATCAATTATCCATGTACTGTAACACACCAATATTTTGTGAAATATATATGTTTGAATTAATTTAATCATTTTATATTATTCCTCTCACA
Organism: Viscum album; assembly: GCA_963277665.1. Lineage (NCBI taxonomy): Eukaryota > Viridiplantae > Streptophyta > Magnoliopsida > Santalales > Viscaceae > Viscum > Viscum album. The sequence goes on from OY728158.1 coordinate 11,687,735, forward strand.
CAACAAAGAATATAGATTTTGACTTGTGTTATCTACAACACCAAGTTATGATTTCACTACACCCAATAATTATATTGGCTTGTGATATACTAATCTATATTTTTCTCCTGTGTTACACACAATGCTAAGTTCCTTCAATAGCATGTGTTTCATGCGAGACTGAGTTTTACCAAACTATAATGTTATATCAATAGTATTATTAAAATATTATTATAGTTTCTACCTAGCCTTTGGGATAGAGATTATGAATATAATTGATTAAATTATGAGAATATGGTCCACACATGTATATAAGAAAAATTATATAGTTACAAAATAACTATAAATGAAAATAAATCCCTTTTTTAAAATATAAGAAATCTTTGCTGGAAAACTCTCTTTGTGAAATAAAACAAGTTTTAGCTTAATATATTAATTTAAAAACTTTTATAAATGATTTTAATGAAATATATATATATATATATATTATATTTATTCAACTATTTAATGTTCATATTATATTTTTTCTAGAAAATAGATAATAATAAATCCATTTTTATGAATAAAAAGATGTATTTTTCTAAAAGGCAATTTTACCGCCATTTAATTGAGAACCCACTTTAAATTTCTTTTTTACGCACTTATAATTTTTATTTTTAAAAAAAATCATATTTGAAATTTTAATATCAAAATTTTCTTTGGGTGAATTTTTGAAATTTTTCAGATAAGTTTCATTTTTTGTTAATAGTAAAAAATATTGATTTTTAATTCAAAACTAGCTTAACTTATAATTTATTTATATAGTTGAATAATATTTTAATTTAGTTTTAAAGTGTACTTGGATATATTTTACATCAATTAATATAATTTAGGTCATTGAAACCAATTTCACATTGAAATTGGATATAAAAACATTTCGTGTTTTGGGCCTTTTTTTACTTTCGAAACCCACTTTGTCATCCCATATCCAGGATTAAATTTAAATTAATTTCTACCACTTATATGATTATAATTTTTAATAATGGACTCAATACTTTGAATTATAATAATATATAATTTCTAATAAGTTCAACTTATATTTTTATCAAAAATATTAGTAAAAGTGACTAAAAATAATTGCATCGATTAAGAGAAAAATTAGCATAACAAGGGACAAAACCTTAAACTTAATGCTCAAAATGACATATAAACTTATCAAAAGTAAATTTTATCTTCATATTTATACCCTACACTCCCTGATAACAGATATTTTTTTTATTTTATCCACTTTACCTAGAAAAAAAAGTGGATGGGATTCCCTTTTAAAAAACTTACAAGAATACCACTCCTCCTCTACCATAAAAGGCACTCAACCCTTCCAGCTATTCAAATATAACAACTAATTTGGATTGGGAGAAATATAAATAAATATCTTCCCAAAATAAATAACTTAGTCCTTGAATCCTCCCTTTGGGTAGAAATCCAATCAAGGAAGCCGCTTGGTGCAAACCAAGAAGAGTTACCCAATGAAGAGGTAGTAACCTCCCATAATCTCTTTTGTTTTATTTTTATTCTCCAACACCTAAAATATTTTTATTAATCCATTATATATATATAATAAGTATAAAAAATATACTTATATATTTTTAATATTAGTTTTATAACTAGACATACACACAAGTCTATTTAATGGTTAACGAACTTACTGTTCTTGTGTACGACGAACTACGGACACACAAAACTATGTTGTTCATTTTTCCATTACAAAATCTCATGGTCAGAAATTATGAAGGAACCATATTTTTATATTATATATTATATATTTATTATATATTTATTATTATTTAATTATTATATAAAAAATACCTTCATGATTTCTATTTTTTGTAAATACGATAACTTTGTTTGGGGACGTGTGGACTACTGCCTCCTCAAAGCGATGTGATTCGTTCCCACTTTACATGGAATGTATTAATGATGGTTTTGGTAAATTTATATGATATATATGAAAAAAATCAACTATAATTATATTGTATATATGCATATATTTTATTTAAGTTTTTTATTTCTATACGATAAGTAAACGGAAACAACGTTCATGCATACATACGACCTACCATCTCCATGAACGATGTATTCCATCTAAAATATCTATATTTTATAGATTATTATAAATATATACATATATTTATTAAATATATATGATATATACATCGTTTTTTCATTATATAAATAAATAAATCATGATCTACATTAGAGGATAGAGAATAACAGGTTAAAACACGTAGAATAAACAAAGCAGTTATTACCTGAAACAATGGTTTAACATAGAATTATTAATAAATGGGTAATATAAAGACATGAGTGAATGATATATGATATTATATATAGTAATATAGTTATTTTATATATTAATAATTAAATTAAATTTATTATATAGGAGGTTTTAATGTGTAGAAAGAATGTCTAGACTTAAGGTAAGGGTTTTCCTGTATCACTTTTATTTCTGTGATACTTATAACTTATTCACCACTGATTTATTTTTTGTGGTGTATATACTAACCATTAATGTATTCTATTATTATTATAATTAAATTTATGTGTATTTACATATTTATTTTATGATATTTCTTATATGAGGTTTATGGTTCAAAAGTTACTAAATCAGTAATATCAAGTTGCCTCAATTTACCTTTTTTGTGACACATGACAAGTTATACCCCTATATTAACATAAAATGTGTATATATATCCATTTAAATGTTGTATCGTGTACTTAATTATTTTAATGACATTTCATGTTTAATTTTATTTTTATTCATTTCATAGGGTTGTGATTCAAAGCTACCAAAGTGGTAAGGTTTTATTGCTACAATCTCATCATTTATCGAGATTTTTTATGATTATGATCATATTGATGAAATATTACAATCCATATCTCTATACACCTCATGAAATTTATTATAATATAGTTATATATAATATATAAATCTATAAATTCCATTTACACACTCTTTGGTACCAAATATAATTAAGAAAGTTTTTTTAACCAAATCTGACTTTATTTATCTCCTTGGCCGGAAATTGGATTTCTTCAAAAAACCATGTTTTATAAACTATTTTCAAAAAATGGTTCAATATTATGTGTAGAATAAATGTTTACCCATTTTATAACTTTTCAAAAAAAAATTTGAAATTAATCTCCTTGTTTTTTTCTAATCAAAGAACTTTTATAAACTTTTTATAGTGCAGAAAAGAATATTCACCATGTATGGATTTACCTGTCATCATCATGGTCACTTCATTGAATATTACTTTGAAAGCATGAAAGGTTATTTTTTAACAAATTTTTTCCATAATATTATGGTAGTTCCTTATTTTAAATTGATTTTTCAAAGAAAGTGAATTTGAAAATTGCTTATGTTTTAGAAAGTTATTTTCAAAGAAAGGTTATTTTCTTTAAGAAATTCTTCATGTGATCTTTCAAAATACTTCACCATATAAGTTTAAATAATTTGATATAGTTTATTTTTTAATGGGGATATGATCTAAGTACACAATTATCATTCTTTCCTTGAATGGTTTATGTTTAAGATTTCAAGCTGTTTATGAAACTCATTTCTCTTGCATGAGACATACCATGCTAAAAAACATATGAAAACCATTTATTTTCATGAGTTATTATATGATTAAATGGGTATGAAACCTATATATTGTACACATGTTATAATATGGTGAAATATTTATGATACCAATTTTATTTAATGGGTTATGATATTATTTTTATGATACCCATCTCTTTTTATGGGTCAGGATATGATGAAAGTTTCATTATCTTGTGGAAAATGTATGTGTGATTTTACTATGTGATGTGTGGGACATATATCTCCCACAAATGCATTGGGTGAATAAGTATATATCATGGGTATTATATAGCTAGAATGAGGATTGAACTTAGTTTAGTATGACAGGGTTGGAACGAGGAGTCGACTTAGTTCATTTGACAAGGCTGGAATAAGGAGTGAACTTAGTTCAGTAATATAGGAATTGAATGGGAATTAAACCCATTTCAATAATACATGAATGGAATTTGAAGTGGAATTAGTTAAGTAATATTGGTATGTAATGGGAAGTGAAATTAGTTCAGTAATACAAGGTTGTAATAGGGAGTGAACCCAGTTCAGTAAAGGAATTTTCCCACTAAGATGGTGTTGGAGGTAAGCCTTGAATACAATGGAAATAATTTTATATATGTCTAAAAATTCCATGGCTTTCTCTTATGTTTTGATTTAATGAACTATCCACTTTATTCCCTTATTATTCATATCTTGAGAACTATCAATCCTTATTCCATGATTCAAGTTTATGATATTTTATCTAAAGGGTATGATCTTATAATATTCTGATCATCTTCTCATACCCTTATGCTCATGTTATACATATGTATCTCCCTTATATACCCATATTGAGAATCTGAGATCACCCATTTATATGTGTCCTTTCCTCGAGTTATGAAGATATGTTTTGTGTATGATGTTTCTAATAAGGGTACATGTTATGAATAACCTATTTGGAGATAATGTATCTCACTTATATACCGGTATTTATGATTCCATGTTTCCAAATGAACTTAAAAAATTCGGTATTTTGGAATTCGTTTGTGTAATGTATTAAGTATTCTACAAAATATATATAATTTTAATGCATGTTAAGAGAGGGAATCTATAGTTAGTATCAAAACAAATGTTAATTTAACCTTTATAAACTATGATGAGAAGACTTTAGTGAGATCCCTATGGATATTTCAAAGGATATGTCATGGGATGTCTCTAAGAATAAGTATAGGTATGAGTTAAAGTATATGAAAATATCTTATAATCTTGGAAAAGGATATATCGATTGGGTTCCTAGAAATAGATCCATATCTGGATATTATATGTAGATTTCCCTCTAGAACATATATAAATAGGGTTAACAACCCCAAAAACACTATATTGAGCTAGAATTGATCAAAAATTGGTGCATGAAAATATTTCTTGCTGCACAAATGGTTTGAAACACTAGGGGATATGCATTGGGAATTCAAAAACTCTTTACAAACCAGCATGAAGGATTTAAATAGATGATGAATATGAATGACCTAAGATAAACTTCAAGTGTCATATATCAAGAAGTAAGGATTCATGATTTATACATCTTATAAGTAGTTTTTCATGATTATGTGGTTCCCCGCCATGTTTATTATTTCTTAATCTATGCTTTTTTATTTTATCCAATGGCTAGATCCTGAAAGAACCGTGTTAATGGGGAATGAAATGAATAATGTAATTATTGTCCTTCTAATAAATTGAGTGTTATGGGTGATGGAATGTAAAACCTTATTACTATGATCACAAAAATGTCTCAAGATATGAATCATGGTGAACATCCAAACGAGAAAAGGATGGAACAAAGATTTGTTGAGTCCTTTAGGAGGGAACACCCACCATTCAAATCATGAATAATTGATAAGATATTCTTCATTCTCCAATGTTAAGATCATGAAAAATTCACTCTGGATATCTGCCATCTGGAATACGAGGCAGATTAATGGTGGAATCTTATTAAGAATACAATATGACAAGATGAAATTGACTCCATAGATTGGGTCATGTTTAAGAACACATTTTTAAATAAGTACTTTCCTCATATTATTTATATGAATATGGAAACAAATTCTTAGAGCTTATACAGAAGGACTATGAACCATTTGGATCCTAGAAAGAAAATTTTACAAGGATTGAAAGGTACTTATTATCATCCAACCCGAAATAAACATTTATCTATTATTTGGTGTCCTTAAACCATGTATTTTTAAATCTCTAGCTGTTAGAGATTTTATTGGATATGAAGAAATTGTTTGATGTGCGGTCAAGGTAAAAGTGGAGATTAGATTTTTGTCTCAATATGATGGCGTTGAAAAGAAAATTAATATTAAGAAAAAAGGAAAATCTAAAAATCATGTAGAGAAAATTATGATCTTTCCTTTTTTCACAATGTGTGGGAATAATTAGGGAGGAAGTTTTCTTAAGGGGACTGCTAAATGTTTTCGGAGTGGTAGGGATGGTCATCAAGAAACTAACTTCTAAAGTTATGGGATGAATTTAGTTATCATAGACAGTAGAGAAGAAGCTGCACAGAATACACCTATGTTCTCCGATAGTTTCTCCCCTTGTCCGCATATTTTCCTCCTTCCTTATTTTGATATCCCTTCAATCTCATCCCTTTATTCATGGTTCTCTCTCATTAGTGGTGTTTTTTTCGGGTATGATTTTCTTATTTCATATTTTTGTTCGTTATAGGTGTGGCTTCAATCTTCGGTGCTCTTTGTGGTAATGATTTTCCTTTGAAGATTTAGTTCCTTATTCCTTTTCTCTTACAATCTATTATTGCATTCTAACCTCAGTCTGGTTTGGTGTGTGAGATATCTGTGATAATTTGGGATGTTTTGGATAAGGTTTTGTCACTTCCATGGAGGTACAACTTGTGGTAGGTGACTTTGGGTCTGGTGGTGGTGTGGTGTTCCTTCTTCTTCGAAGAAGATTACAACTGGTTGTGTCCCACTATTAAAGCTTCTCTATTCCAACTCTTGTTCGGATTCATGTTCTTTCACCCCAAGTCAGGTTGTACCTTAGTGATTATTCTGGTGCAAGGTTTTTTATTGTGTTGTTGGAGTGGTATTCAGCATTATAGGAGCTGTAACCTTGGCTCAGTGTTTGTGTTGGTCTTAGATTTTGGATTTGGAAATGAATCTCATTGAATATGTTTTTGGTTTTTTAAAAAAAATTTGATTTTCATCTGTGATGTTTGTGATATTTTATTTTGATGCTCTTATGGTGGAGGTGATGGTGTTCTTTGACGGCGACATGATGATGGTTATTTTTTCATCGAGGCCCCGAGTTTGGTGTTTGTGTTTGAATTTAAAATTTCATATCTAAATTCTGTAACTTTATATCCCACCTTGGTTACCACTCAACCTCAAAGAAATTTTTTGAAAATAAAATAAATATCATTTCACGGACAATATATTACCTTGTCGAAGGGAAAATGTTAATGATAACACACAGCCAAACCTAAGGAAAAAGGATGAAGGGAATGATTATGAAATCACAATGGATAAAGTGAATAATGATAATTGGGGAACACTAATATTCCCCTCCTTACAGGTGAATTTCATGTTTTATTTTGTATACATAAGATCTAAGGAAATATTATTGTCCAGCCTTTGGTGAATTTTCATGTGATTACCCCCCTCTATATGGATTCTAGATTAATAAAATCACATTTTATATTTTATTGGTATATGGATGGACTCATGTTTCCAATAAAAATGTTTAAGTATTAGGTAATATCTTATTTAAATAATAATGGGTGAATTATATTGTGGAAGGGTTACAAGGTTAACCATTTATTAAATGGTGCAAAATAACCTTCAGATCTAGTTTTAGAGATTAAAGTGTTATCTCGATATATGAGTAGTTTTTCATATTAGATACTTGTTCTCACATTTTTTGTGATAAAGTCATATGGGATGACCTATCATTATATTTATGGTACTCATTATCAATTAATACTTTAGAAATGAAAAATTATCCTTTATTTCATAGAATAACTGATGAAGTAGAAATTGATCAAGGCACAACATAAGAGAATGTTTTCCAGAAATCATGTAAGTATATCTTCTCATGAAAATTCTACCACTTTAGGAGAAAGGGTCTTGAAATAAATTTCTATTCTATTATCTTATTTTTTATGATACTAATGACCTTTTTCAAGCCTCTTTGGGTTGTGGATTTGTGATCGTTAACTTTATCCTAACCATGTTATATATCAAAATCTGTTAGAACTTTATAGATATATTTCTCTTCCATGTCAAAATTTTCACTTTCCACCTATGTTATCCTTTGTGGAAACCTTGTTATGAGTTACTTTATGTAACCATTATATTTACAAATTTTTTTAGGGTAGTATTAGTATTCAGTTTTACGATGTGGGTTTCAATGAAAGGAAATTTTAAGTATTAAAATTTTGATAACCTAGATTAATTTTTAGAGTGAAATTCATTTTAAGGAGGGTAAAATGTAATACCTAGAGATTTTTGGGAAATTTATTTTTTCTAAATAATCTAAACTTTAAATATTTTTCATTTCACACGACAATGAATATATATTTTCACTTGTGTTATACATAAAAACAATTTAATATTAAACTATATAGAACACTTAGATTGGAATGTGTTACACACAACACTCTTTCAATATTGTTTTATAGACAATGTTGAGTTCCTTCGATAGCTTGCATTGCACACAAGACGTAGTGTTACCAAACTATAAAGTATTTTTAATAATAATATTAAAATATTATTATAGTTTTCATCTAGCCATTGTAATTTTGGTTGTGAATATGATTTATTAAATAGTAATAATATGATTTAAACATGTATATAACAATAATTAATTATTGACCAATTAACTAGAAATGAAAATAAAAACCTTTTTAAAAATATAGGAAATATTTTGCTAAAAAACGAAATTTATGAAATCAAATAAGTTTTACCACAATAAATTAATTAAAAAACTTTTGATAAATGATATTAATTAAATATATATAAATATTATAATCATTTAACTATTTAACATTCAAATTATTTTTCTTTCAGATAATAGATGATAATAAATCCATTTTTATGAATAAACAGGTGAATTTTTCTAAAAGGTAATTTTACTACCATTAAATAGATAACCCATTTTAAATGTAATTTTTTGTTAATTTTATAATATTTATTTAAAATAATAAACTTTATTTTTTAATTATAAATATTAAAATTTACTTTGGGAGAATTGCTGGTATTTTTCTGAGAATTTTGATTTTTTGTTGAATAGTTAGAAAACATTAAATTTTAATTTTAAGTTCTTGTTCCTGTATTTTATTTATATAGTTAAATTATATTTTAATTTTATATTAAATATTAACTATATAAATTTTATATCAAGTAATCCAATTTTTTCATTTTAACAAATTTCACATTGAAATTTGATAAAAAATTTCAAACTTTTTTATCTTTTAACCTTCAAAACACGATTTTTCATCACATCCACTGAATTAAATTTAAATTAATTTCTTCCAATTATGTGATTTTAATTTAGAAATATTTATTCCATATTTGTAATCAGCATGATTTATAATTTATAATAATTTAAAATTAGTTTTTTACCAAAAATATAAGTGAAAGTGATAAAAATTAATTACACTAATTAAGAGAAAAATTTTCTTAATAAAGGGCTAAAACATAAACATATGGCATAGAATCCCCTATAAATATAATTACCCAGCCTTAAACATTACATAATATTTATTTAATTCGCGAAATCACATTAATGATCTTTTTCAATTTTAGATATTTAGAAAATTAGGCAATAACAATTACGTAACAGAAACATAAAAAATACAAAATGGACACTTCCAATAGTATCCATTTATTCTATAACATGAAAAGAATTAAAAATTAACCTAGTTTATTTTCATATTTAATCATCATAATGTTTCCTTGATTCCATCATTGACTCTATTCTCCTTGAAATCCTATAAAAACATTTAAAAACATGGGATTAGCACAAAAATCTCAGTAAGGGACACAAAAAGAAATAAAAACAATTATTCTAGTTAAAACATTATAACCCTTTTAATGTTATTTTATTAGATGAAACAAAACATTTCCCATGAATAAAACTCATACATTTTTCTCAATAAAAAACCCCAAAACCTATAGCCAACAATTAAAACTCTGTTAGGTGACTTAGAGCTTCATATACATAAAAACCCTTCAAACTCATTTCAATTAGGATAAATATATGGAAGAATTACAATATTATTATTGCCAAATTAATTGGAGATTTATAATGGGTATCACCCTTCGTATAAGCAATATCAAGCTCACCTATTAGCTATAATGGGGATCATCCCTTCAAAAAATCTATAACAGGCTCACCCATGAGTTATAAGTGGGTTCAAAAATTTGTATAAGCTATATCAGTCTGATCCATGATCTATGATGGGAATCCACCCTTCATATAAGCTATATGGGGATCACCCATTTCATATAATGCTCATATATCAGGTCATGAATAAAACATGTTCATCACAAAATTCTTTTTGAAAACTTCTTCTACTCCCATATGAAAAAAAAAATTCTGTATAGAAATACCATTTTAATTTAAGAACCCATTTTCAATACCAAGATACCTAAAAAATATAATAAGGGATTTATTTTCCTTTTAAAATCATTAAGTCTAATATAGGAAGCCACGTATTAAAAAATGGTTAGGGTAGCACAGAAGTCGGTGTCGTCGTATACAAGAAAAACAATCCTTTTGTCATTTTGTAAACAAGGTAAAATGAATCGTATAAAAAGATTCATTTTGAAAACATTCAATTAAATTAAATATAGATGTAATGTTTCCATTATAATCCTTTTATATCGATATAAATAAATTTGTAAATTAATATCATGATGAAAATATTTGATAATTAAATCTTTAAATGTTCAAGGTGTCCCATACCACTTTGGAAATTTAAATATTAATCTACATGAATTAATACATTTACCAAAATAATAAATAACATCATTATAGATAAAATATGTATATAAAATTTTATATTGGTTTTATATACACCATATAAAAGAATAAAAGTTCATATTATCAAGAAATGTTTCAATGAAAAGAGATTGTGACAGAATCCCTTACCTTGATTATGAATCATCTCGTATGTTCTCTATCTTCTTGAATAAAATGTTAGGTTAATTTATACTTTCTTGAGAACCCTTTTAATTTTAATTATTCCATTTATATTAATTTTTATTATGTTATAACAATTTCATAATTATTTATGTTCATATTGGACATTTTGTTGATATTCGGTACATGAGTCGAAAATAAACATAGTACAATGTCAATAGTCCATGTGGTCATAATTTAATCATCCTAAAATATAAATTCAGGAAATAATAATCACTTTTATACATCAATTATACTTTTTAAATCAAACCATTCATTTATGGTATGAAAAATTAACAATGTTATAATCATGGATATGGTAGGTCATACGAACGCCTGAGAAACATTTCCACTTTTCATTGATCATTATAGAAATAAGATAATTATTATTTAATATTTATAGAATTATAATAATATAATTAAAATCATAATATTTGTTTAAATATACTTATATATATCATACACGGGATGTGGTGAATAAAAAAAATTCACATTGCTTTGTGGAGGTGATAGTTCACATGTACGCATGAAAAACGTTATTATTTTTATCAGCATGGTGTTGGATTTTGTGGCCTATAAGTAACTACTTTGTACTTTATTCATTAATAAATACCTTATCACAATTTGATTGTTCTTCTACAAGATAATGCATGTGATAACATCCTAAGGATAACTGTTGCATTAAAGGGTAATAGCATATCCCTTCTATGATGAGAAACCAGAAGTACCATAATGATGTTCCTGAATATATGTTTTATGGATGGATTATGTTATTTGAGGTACAAAAATAATACATGCCATTAGGGGTGAGGAATCATAAAACTTTGAGGCACCTTCTCATGGTGTGCACCCTTGGTAATATCTAGGAGGATATTATGAGAACGAGACCCGCCAGTAAGAAATCGACATTTCATAGTGCCATTGCATGTTCCTATCCACGGACATGTGTATTGGTCCTTAGAATTTATGATTAATATTAATGAGTATTACAACTCGCTCACATAGATGTATTGATGAAAACCGTTACGATACTCTGTTCGCAGTGAGGTAGGATACATTGGGTGCGTCACGAGTGATATTGCATTAATAGATAACGCGAGAAAGGATTTGTCCCTTCTATTCCAGAACAGAAGTAGATATCTCATATCATTTTATGGAATTTATATAGCCCAAATAAATCCATGGCTATGTTAAGAAATGGGAAAGTTCAATTCCGGGAAGTCAAAGAAAGAATAATCAATCACATGGGTTGATGACACCAACATGCAACCCGCTTGATTTGAGATATCGTGACAAAGGGATTATATTACATAGTAAGCATTCGTAGGAGGTGACACGTCATTTTAGCATTAATTTCTTTCTCAATGGGTGCCTTTGAATGTTGCTATACATTAACCTTGGACTTTAGGCAGGATCCACCTAATGCCACTAAAAAATAGGCCTAGAGGGTCACACACTAAGTGTATCCAAGTATCTCAGTTAAATATTAATTTAACATGTTTAAAAAGATTATTCCTAATTATGGTTTAATAATTATCTAAGTATGCATTGTCGTATTTATTTCGACACTAGTTATTCTAGAGAATATATTGTGGGAAAAATAATATATTTATTAGCGAGTAATGAACTGATATTTATTTTAGAAATAAATAGCCATTATTCAAGGTCTAATAAATTTGGTGGTGGAAATAATCAAAAATTGAAAAGTACACACCGTGTATATTAAATATACAGGCCATGTAGTCTTTCTATGAATTTATGAAAAATAATAGTATTTATTTAATTAAATAATATTAGGTGTAATTCATTGGGCTCATTTCAAGTAATAATAATAGTCAATTGTTATTATTAGACATGGGGTATTACTAAGAATTAAATGAAATGAATAAATTATTTCGGGTAATTAATTCATTTTATTATTCTATTTAATTAAAAATCTCAATGGTATATTTCTCATTAGCCTAGACATTTTTTTGCGGTTGTCCACAACTGATTTGGAAAATATCTCAATCTAAGAGAGAATTCATTTTTCACTGAGAATTCTCTCAAGCTACGAGAGAGATATTCACCTCCACTGGATAAAGATGATCGAAGGAAGACATCACCAACAAAGGCTCTTCTATGCTATCACCCGAAGATCCCTTCAACAACATCCATAGATATGTGGAGTACGTGTGGATCGCCGCTAGAGGAATCCTACACTTGGATTCTATGACACAATGACGGATCATATCAGATCGTGACAAACAACATCAATGAAGAAAGAATTACATCAAGGTAATTCTTGTTAATTAATTAAATTAATTATAACCAACATATTATGATCCTATTTATGGTTCCGGGACTCCCGTCTTTCTTTTTCGTTTTTCTTTCTATTCTGAAGATCTGACATTTTATTATCATGACAGATCTCAGATTGATCGTTGTTAATGTTAAAAATTAATGTTGGGTACACCCACCAATGCGCTTTCACTACACTCAGAACCTACAAGTGGTATCAGAGGCGTCATATCATTGGTTATAATTATTTAAGTTTTTTGTTGGCGATTTAGACATTTAATAATTTATTTGTTTCAATTCAAGTTAATCGTTATTTAAAATCTGAATCTTGAGATCTATTCCTCCTCTCACATTTCTCGTTCACCTTACATAAATGATTTTTTTTATTTTTCTTAAAATAAAATAGAGGATCTCATCCATAGGTTCCAAACTTTCCTAGCCATACAAAACCAGAATACACAGCGTGTATTCAGAAGTAAACACTATGTAGTCTAGGTTCAATGCATCAGACTGGTCTGCCAAATCAGGCCTTATGTGTCAGTATTCCTAAGTCATAAATGACACTGTGTGTTGACCAATAATAGGTGGCACACGATTTTCGGATTACACACCATGTGGTCTACTGAACATGAAGTGTAGTCCCTTCAGGCTAGGGTTAGACCGTGTACCCCATACATGACTTGCCCGGTTGGAAATCGTGTAACACGGAAACTACACAACGTGTGTCCCACAGAACAAGCTGTGTACTCTGAAAATTTCTAAAGTACATGTACACGCTATGTCCCCAGGCATGTACTTCGTATTGATGGTGAACAAAAGTACACGCAGTGTAGTCAGAACTATATGTCGTGTACTCATCCAAATTATGCATATTTATTAAAAAATTTATTATATTTTACAAACCCTTGAGACATGTACCATAGTTCAGGTGTAAAGATGAGGACAAACACGTGATAGGTGTTATATATATATATATATGTTTAATTTAACATCTGTGTAATGTTAATTTCTACTCATTGGGTGGTTATGAACAGGAATTCACTGGGTTGCCTCCAAGGTACAAGTTATGTATGAAGATAATTTTAAATTAATTAATTTGTTTAAAATTATGATGGATGAGAATCTCAAGGAAATTTAGAAAAGGTTTTAAGATAAAAGGATTTATTAATTAAAGATAATTAATATATTCGAGTGTGATTTATCATAAATAAGAACGTTTAAATAATTGAATGCTAGTTTTATTTATGCGTAAATATTGTTGCATGTATGGATGATCATGAGCTAGACCAAGACATTAGTATATGAATGGTTTCTTTTAATTTATTTATTTAAATTAAATTTGTTGGCCTGTGAGCCTTCTCCTCATTAATATGTAAAGAATGTGTGCCCAAGGTTTCTTTTATGTAAAACCCAATTTTACCCCTCACCTATGTGTGAAATAAAAGCATATGTAATGGATGGAGCTCCCATGCTGGTGGAGGCAGCTCAAGTTAGGAGCCAAGGTGAAACCAATCCAAGGTGATACAAAGGTGGACATGTGAAAGTTGTAAATACGAACCCAACAGTTTCAAGGTGTTTCTCCCCTAGGTCATGGGTTAGTTTATGAAGCTCTATATAAACTAACCAATAAAACAAGCTCATGATCATACCATTTATTTTATTTCTGTTTGTTTCATGGTTTATTTGTTGTGGGTGTGTTGTCACGATCACACAATTAATGAATTAAGAAAACATAAAAGGTGGAACTAAAATAAGACCGGCTTATGCGTAAAATATTATCTTAGACATGGTTAATCACTTATGTATATCCCACTTAATATTAAAAAGCATGTAATCAAAGATAATAAAATGGAAATTTACTTGTATGGATAAAATCCCTCAAAAAAAAATATAAAGTCGGTATAGCCTTCCATAATCTTGTTTCGAATCGAACCATAGTTCAAAGTGCTTAACCAACCCTAGTTGGGGTTCTTTCAATTATCGGGGAATTCTAATTCAAGGTTTTGGGTTGAATTGAATTGGTTCACATCAAGGGTTGACTACCACAGTAGGACTTGGTGTGAACAAGAAAAAAATGTAGAGGAAAACCAAAAATAAATTGATTTCAGGATTGGGGAGTCCACTCAGTGGATCAAGGAGCTGCGAGTTGATGCAGTTGGCATTTAGAATGCCTACCTAAAACCCTTCAAGTTTCATGACCAACCCTAGTTGGGGTAATGTTATGGGAAATATGGATCTTTAACACTAGAATATTCAGGAAATAGACTATTCTGAAGTCAATGGTGAGGGCTATTGGATTTCGATAAAATAGTGGGAAACTAATAAGTATTAATTTATTTATTTGTCTCAGTTTTATCATAATAAAGTAATAAAACTTTTCTCATCTTAATTTGTAGAAATGTAAAAAAATGACTTCAAACATATCATGGTGAACCATACATAAGAAGGAAAACCTTCTCACCCACACCAATTTCCAAGAATGGCAGAGGCATTTAAATGTCATTCTTTACCACGAGAGTAAATTGTATGTGCTGGAAGTGCCTGTTCTAGTTGCACCTGGGGAAGAGGCTAGTGATGAGGAACTATCTCTCTATATGAAACATATGGATGATTCCACATATGTACAATGTTTCATGCAATCGAACATGTCTAATAAACTCTTGAAACAACATGAAAACACGGACGTGTATAGCATAATGTCTCACCTTAAATATCTCTACTAAGAGAAGGTGATACAGGAGAGATATGTGATCTCCAACGCTTAGTTTACAACTAATCATGGAGAGTCTTCACCGTTTGGGCCTCATGTAGTCAAGCTTATTTGCTACTTTGAATGTCTGGACATATTAAGGGTTAAGTTCCCCGATGAGTTGTGTACAGATCTTATCATATCCTCACTACCCAAGACCTTCTCTAGCTTCATTATCAACTATATCATGAGAAAAAATGAGAAGAGTCTATCATAAATTCTGACCTTAATTATCCAGGTTGATAAGGACATGGGGTGTGACAAACCCGCAGTCCTTATGGGGAATAAGAAAAGGAGGGACCAGGAAAAGGGGTCGAGGACTTATAAACAGTCTGAATCCCCCGAGAACCGTCCCTCCAAGATGGGGAATATTCAGAGGTATGGCAAGGAATGGGAGGCCGTATGTTTTACATGTGGCAAGAAAAGACACTGGAAGAGGAACTGCTCCCAAAATTGTGGGGATGCTAAGTTGGATTCATTATCAAGTGAAATATTTCCATTTCTACATGTTGGGTATTATATATAGCTTGTGGGGACCACATCTATATTAAAATTCAGGAACCAAGTAGATTTAAAAAGAGTGCCAGAGGAGAGTTGTATCTTCGAGTTGCTAATGGCGCGAGGATGGATGTGTTATCCATCGGTGATTAACACCTCTCATTACCGACTAGGATGATTTTGGTTTCACATAACTATTATTATGTTCATAGTGTTACCAAGAACATAATTTCTGTATCTTGTTTAGATATGGATGGATTTATTTTCAAATTTGGAAATAAGGGTTGTCTCTTTTATAAGAACAACATATGTTATGGTATGGCACATTTAAATAATGGTTTGTATGTATTAAATTATAAAAACCAGGTGTTGGTAATCAATAACAAAATAGACTCACATGACTCATACATCACCCAGTTGTGCCATCACCATCTCAGTAATGTAAACGAGAAACGCTTGAAAAAGCTCTACCAAGATGGCTCTTTAGACTCTACTGAGATAAAACCACTTGATAGATTTCATGCTTATTTAAAGGGTAAAATGTCCAAGCCACATTTTAGTGGACAGGGTGAAAGGGCCATATAGATTCTAGGATTGGTGCACACGGATGTGTGTGGACCATTTATAGTAGAAGCTAGAGGTTGATATTCTTACTTCAATACTTTTTCTGATGATTTGAGTAGATATGGAAATGTATACTTAATGAGGTATAAGTCAGAAGACTTAGAGAAATTTACAGAATTCATGAATGAAGTAGAGAATCAAATTGGTAAGAAGATAAAGAAGCTTTGATCAGATCAAGGTAGAGAATATATGTACAAATAGTTCATTGATCTTCTACAAGAGGCTGAGATTCAATCTTAGCTCACTCCTCCTTATACACCACAGTGTAATAATGTTAGTGAAAGGAGGAACCCCACCTTATTGGACATGGTGAGGTCGATGATGAGTCAGGAAGATCTTCCATTATCCTTTTTGGGATATGCATTACAAAATGCATCATACAAATTAAACTGAGTACCAACCAAGGCAAAAAATGGAATTCCATCAAAGTTATTAAATGAAAAAAAACCATTTTTTTCTTAAACACTTGTATAGGGATGCGAGGCATTTGTTAAGGCCTTATCAGGAAACAAACTAGCACCCCAGGGAACGAGGTGTATCTTTATAGGATATCCCAAGGAAATGAAAGGATATTACTAATATAACCCTTCAGAATAGGTAGTGACTATCGCTAGACAATCCATCTTTCTTGAGAGGGATAATATCCTCAAAAAGGGTTAGTGGGATCAAAATTGACTTCGATGAAGTTGATGATCAAGATAAACAAGAGTTGGTATAGGAACAAGTTCCACAGGTCCATGTAGAAGAGGCTCCAGAAACGCAAGTACTATATATGAGCTCAGGAGAGGTAAGGGAACCAGAGAGATTTGGTTTCCAAGTCACTGAGGATGGTGAATCATCATGTTTGGGCAATGATGAATCTCTCTCCTACAAGGAAGCAGTAGAAAGCTCAGAAGATGCAAGATGGCTAGAAGCTATGAATTCTGAGATGGATTCCATGTATCAGAACCAAGTCTGGGTTCTGGTCGATGAGCCCATTGATGTAAATTCTATTGGATATAAATGGGTATTCAAGAAAAAGTTAGGCATGGAAGGTCACGTTAGCATCTATAAAGCAAGGCTAGTGGATAAAGGATTCAAATAGCATCAAGGAATTGACTATGATGAAACCTTATCTCTAGTTCCATGTTTAAATCCATAAGAATCACACTTTCCATAGCAGCTTACCATGACTATTAGATTTGGAAAATGGATGTCAAAACAACATTCCTTAATGGGAACCTTCGGGAAGATGTCTATATGACACAACCATAAGCGTTTGTGACACCAGGTGAAGCCAAACGAGTATACAAGTTATATAAATCCATTTATGGATTAAATAAAGCATCAAGGTCATGGAAAATTTGATTTGATGAGGCCATAAAGGAATTTGGTTTCATTAAAAACGAATGTGAGCCATGTGTTTATAAGAGGTTTCATGGGAATGTGATCGTTATCCAAATAGTATATTTTGATGACTTATTGCTTATTGGAAATGATGTACCAGTATTGCAGTCAGTTAAGGAATGGTTGAACAAGTGTTTCCCCATGAAGGACTTGGGTGAAGCATCCTACATTCTAGGGATCAAGATCATTTGTGATAGATCAAAGAGATTTCTTGGACTGAGTCAGCATACATACATTGACAAGATACAAAAGAGATTTAGTATGGTACAATCCAATAGGGGATTGGTTCCAGTGTTACATAGCCTATATCTTTCTAAGAAAATGTGTCCCCAAACACAACAGCAGAAATATAGAATGAGTAAGATCCCATACGCTTCAGCTGTAGGATCCATCATGTATGCCATGTTATGTACTAGGCGTGATGTTGCCTATACACTGAGCATGGTAGGAAGATATCAAGCAGATCTAAGAGAATAGTATTGAACTACTCTTAATACTATACTTAAGTATCTGAGAAGAACTAAGGATATGTTCTTGGCGTATGGAGAAGATAAAAATATTATTATCTGAGGGTATGTTGATGCTGGTTTTCAGACAGATTAGAATGATCTTAAATTGCAATCTGGATATGTTTTTTGTCTCAATGGAGGAGCTGTGAGCTGGAAAAGTTCAACGCAACCATTTGTTTCTGATTCTACAGTGGAGTCTGAATATATAGTAGCTTTTGATGAAGCCAAGGAATCCATCTAGATTTGAAACATTGTCCAGGAGCTTGATGTGGTGCCTAGCAATAAGGATCCTATCACATTATATTGTGATAATACTACAGTATATTCTCTTTCAAAATAACCAAGGTCACATCAACGAACAAAGAACATACTTTGGAAGTATCACTTCTTGAGGGATTTCTATTAAAGGGGTGAATTTGCAGTGAGTAGAGCATCCATGGAAGAGAATGTGACAGACCCCATGACTAAAGGCCTATCTCAGCAGAAGCATGAATATCATGTGAGATCTAGCAGGTTAAAGGTTGTTAGAAGTTGTCTCTAGTGCAAGTGGGAGTATGTTGGAGTTGGTGGCCTAGAACCAACTACATTTCACTTTATTCGTTAATAAATACCTTATCACATCTTGATGGTTCTTCGGTGTGAAAATTCGTGTGATAATGTCCTAAGGATAAATGTTGTATTAAAGGGTCATAGCGGATCCCTACTATGATGAGAACCTGAAAGTTCTGTAACACTTTTCTTGAATATATGTTCTATGGAAGGATGATGTTATATGAGGGTTACATATAATATAGTCCATTAGGGGTGAGGACTTGTAAAACTGTGAGGCACCTTCTCATGGTGTGCGCCCTTGGTAATATCCATGAGAATATTATGATAACAAGACCCGCCAGTATGAAATCCACATATCATAGTGTCATTGGATGTTCCAATCTACAGATGTGTGTATTGGTCCTTAGACTTTTAGATTCTTATTAATGGGTATTACGAATAATGCACTTAGATGTATTGACAAAAATGTGATGACACACTGTTCATAGTTCGGTAGGATACGTTGGGTGCATCACGAGTGATACTGCATTAACAGATAATGTAAGAAAGGATTTTTCTCTTCTGTTCCATAATGGAAGTAGATATCTCAGGACCTTTGATGGAATTGATATAGCCTAAATAAATCCATGGACATAGTAAATAATGGGAAGTTCAATTCCTGGAAGTAAAATAAAGAGTAATCAATCACATGGGTTGATGGCACTAGCATGCAACACACTTGATTCGAGATATCATGACAAAGGAATTATATTACACAGTAAGCATTTAAAGGAGGTGAAGTGTCACTACGGCGTTAACTTCCTTCTGTATGGGTGCCTTGGAATGTTGCTAGATGTTAACCATGGACATTAGGCAAGCTCTGCCTAATGCCTCTGAGAAAAAGACCTAGAGGGTCACACACTAAGTGTGTCCAAGTATCTCAGTTAAATATTAATTTAACAAGTTAAATAAAGATTATTCCCGATTTTGGTTTAATAATTATTTAAAGATGCCGGATCACATTTATTTAGAAACTAGTTATTTGAGAGAATATATTGTGGGAAAAATAATATATTTATTAGCGATTAATGCAGTGATATTTATTTTAGAAATAAATAGCCATTATTCACGGTCTAATAAATGTGGTGGAGGAAATAAAGAAAAAGGGAAAAGTACACGCCATGTATATTAAATACACACGCCATGTAGTTTTTATGGGAATTTATGAGAAATGATATTATTTATTTAATTAAATAATATTATGTGTAATTCGTTGGGCGCATGTCAAGTAATAATAATAGTCAACTGTTATTATTAGACATGGGGTATAACTAAGAATTAAATGAAATGAATAAATGATTTCGAGTAATTAATTCATTTTATTATTCTATGTAATTAAAAATTCCAATTATATATTTCTCATTAGCTTATCCATTTTTTTGGTTGTGCAAAATGGATTTGGAAAAGAACTCAAGCCAAGAGAGAATTCTTTTTTTCACTGAGAATGCTCTCAAGCTACGAGAGACAGATCCACCTCCACCAGTTCAAGGCGATTGAAGGCAGACATCGCAAGCAAAGGCTCTTCCGCGCTAGCACCCATAGATCCCTTTGACGACATCTAGAGATACATGGAGCATGTGTGGATCACCGCTAGAGGAATCCTACACATGGATTCTAAGACACAACGACGGATCACATTAGATCATGACCACCAACATCAACGAAGAAAGAATTCTGTCAAGGTAATTCTTGTCAATTAATTAAATAAATTATAACCAACATATGATGATTCCATTTATGGTTCTGGTACTCCACTCTTTCTTTTTCTTTCTTCGTTATATTCCGAAGATCCTATGTTTTATTATCATGACATATCTCAGATTGATCATTGTTAACGCTAAAAATTAAAGTTGGGTACACCCACCAAGGCACTTCCGCTGCCCCCAGAACCTACACAAGGAAAGTAAGAACATAATTAAGATATTATTATTTTAAAATGATAAATATTTCATGAATATGTTATATAAACATTAATTCCATAATTACAACCATTATTAATAGATGGTAATGAAAAACAAATTTAGATCGGTTCATGGAGGTGATAGTTCACACGTACACATGAACGATTGTTTTCTTTTCCATTTGAAGGAAGTGGAGATGGATTTATGTGATTATATTAACATAAAAATATCTAAGTATATTGAGGATTCTGGATTTATTATCTCATCATGGTTATATGAGAATTGAAGGAAATGGAAGGAGGAATAAAATATAAATACTTAAAAAACAATACCTCTTTTTCAGTTGATTACCCATGAAGAACACCTTAACAACTCAAAGAATTATGTTCTACATAAAATATGGACTCAAGAACGTGGGGAAGGATTTTAGGAATAGGTTTGGGAAGATATTGGACAAGCTAAATAGATTTGGAAGTGTGATTATTAGAGAAGAGTTGGTACCTTTTATAGGATAGGGGAGGGGAACCCATGGAAATTCTTAAAATATTTAATTAATATAAATTTAATTTTTGTTCCAAATGGTCCCAAAATTATTTACATTAAAGATACGATGATTTTGGGTCGAATAAACATAATCTAATTAAAATTAGACACGTTTTAATAAAATTTAATCCTTATCTTCTTTGTTTAACCCATATTTTACCCTTTTTAATCATACTATGACATCATGTTATTTAAATTTTGTGTGTTAATATAATTTCAATAACATGTCAAATGATAGAAAAAATTTTCTTTTATGACATATTAGAACATATCCTAACCATTTTTTTGAATCCTAGATTTTTAATAATTTTATAAAATTTAATAAACTATTTTATATTTTAAGTTATGAATTATGTCCATTTTGACACTATTCATACTTTATTTTTTTTTAAATTCATAACACCTTGATTCCTCAAAGAAAAATAAATTAAATAAATTCTAACATATGATATTAATCTAGAAAATTCTTGAATGACATCTAATTTTTCAAATTATATTTATTTTAATATTATTAATATCATTTTTTTGATTCTTCCTATAATAAATCTATTTTCCATCATCGTTCTTTCATAATTAAATTTAATTATATAATTCCAAAAATCTGTAAATAAATTAACATTAGGTATTTAATATTTTTATCTTTACAAGTACTATTTATATTCAAATAAATCACTTATGTAACACAAAATTTATGTTTTTTAGTAATAAGAGTCATTTTTATGATTATTTTGACTTTACTTTAAATTAAAAGTTATAAATGTCATAATCACACCCAAGTGGCATCAAAAGGAAAAATTCTCATCCCAAGGGTTGTAATGGTATTCCATATATAATCATATAAAATTAGGATAAGTTTTAAGATAGTTTTATATTATTATAATATTATTTTTACCCTTATTTACCTAATTTACCCTTGAACTCTGGTAAATAAAATAGTGAAGTTACTATTCACCAAAAAATATTTTGATCATATTAAACCAAATTTTTCATAATTATTAAAATCATATATATATATATATATATATTAAAATTCAATTCACAGAAGTAGATAAATTAAATTTAAAATTTTTCTCATTCTCAGAATGAGAAAAATGGGTTTTAAAAAGAAAAACCATCAAATGAGTGACATGTGTTTATATCAAATTTCAATGTGAAATTACATAAAATGAAAAAAATGGATTAAATTATAAAAATAATATGAATACAGTTTAAAACCAATTCATGTGATAATCTAATAATAAAAATAAATTAGATTAAAATGCAATTTTGAATTAAAACACATTATTTTTCATTATTCATTAAAATATGAATCTTATCAGTAAAATACCAAAATTTCAACCAAAGTAAATTTTTAGGTACAACTTCCAGATCTGAAGTTTATTTTTTCAAACATAACATTTAAAAGTGTCAAAAACTATATTTAAACAGGGTTTTCTATATAAATGTGTAAAAACTACTTTTTAGAACAAATAGAGTATTTTATACATGAAATTGGATTTATTCTCATTTTAAGGCTCAAAAATTTATTGATGAATGTAAAAAAATTTAAAAAAACATATGAAAACATAATATATTATGTTCTGTTCATTCTGGAAAATATAAAGGCTAGGTTTTAACTACTATTTAAAATAATAATATTAATAATATATTATTTTTCGGTAAGACTCTATCTTGTGGGAAATGTATGATTTCAGAGAAACCCATTATTTCATTTCAGGTAATCTATCAGTCATATCATCCCCTTTAAAGTATAATTAGTATCTAATTCATAAATATTAATAAATATAAAAATGTCATATTCTATAATTACTTGGGATGTTACATCCTTCCCTCCTTTTGGAAATTGTGTCCTCACAATTTTAAATTTGGTCTTGGTAACTAAGGTTTTACTTTTAAAAATTAATTCATTTAAATCCATCATTAGAATAAGTGTCATTAAAACATCTACATTAAAATAAAGAAAGTAAAGTATAATGTAAACTTGAGATATCATATACTAGGGTTCTCTATAGAAAAGCATAGACATGGATGATAAAACTAACTCTCAAAGAAAAATAGAGAGTGATAAAGAACTTAATAATTGTATAGTTGTCCATCAAAAAACCCTAATTATGTGATGGGTCGATAGGGAATTGAGAAAAGTAGACAAATAATGTTTTTGTTTTAATACACTTATGATATAGTTGAGGTATTAATTTACTTCCTATAATAAGAACATCAAGAAACATAATTACTTGATGTATTTCTATTTTATAGGAATAATTTCATCCTCATAATATTCCGAGAATATGATGTACCTAACTAATAATAAACTTAAGAATAAAAGATCACACAATCCATAAAGGATATCAATATCTTAAAACTGATGTCCAAAATTAAATGTATACTTCCACATTAAACCAAATCCATATATAAACATAACACCACAAAACATCTCCATGAATGATCTATAATAACATATTATCCCATCACATAAAACATCAGAAGGTGTGTCTAAAACCTTTAACTTATGGTCATCCTTCAAAAAATACGAGACTCTCAGTATCTTCCAGCACTTCACTAGATGTCTCAACAACAACTATAGTAGCAGCAAAATATTTTCCCAAACCTTTTTGTTTCCAATCATAATGATTTCCCCCCTATGTAATTAACTTCATACACATATTTTCATAATTTCCCAACTCATTACAACTAAATAATCTTAATATATACTATCTATCTATTGTCTCATTATTGGCCAATTCAAGACCATTTTCTTTACAATCATAAACCTTGTGACCAAACTTACCACATTGACAACACTTTCCAGATCCTGACATACATTCTCTAAAATGTATTTTACCACACTTAGAATATGTTTTGGGAATAACTCCATAATTATTAGTTGGTTGATTTTCTACTTCCAGGCACCTTGACCATTTCATACTCTTATTATCTCATGGAACATAACTATTAGTAAACTCTATTTCAAATTTCTCAGCAAAACAAACCAATTTTTCATAACTTTTAAATTCTTAGGAGGCCAAATATCTTTCTAGCCAGGGTTTTAGTCCTAATTAAAATAAATTAATTTTATCATCAATGTCACAAATAAAATCTGGAACATACTTGGCCAAATTTGTGAAGTTCATTTCATTTGCAACAAATAAATCATCATCCTTTTGCTTTAATTCCAAGAATTGTTTCTCTATCCTAAGCTGAAAACCTTAAAGAAATATTTATCAAGGAAAATATCCTTAATTTATTCACATTACATGGATTAAAGATCATTTTCCTCTCTAGTATTCTTAAAAAATGACCACCATCGATCATCTTCACCTTCAATGCGATAGACAGTAAGAG
The DNA here is from genome assembly GCA_963277665.1 of Viscum album. Taxonomy (NCBI): domain Eukaryota; kingdom Viridiplantae; phylum Streptophyta; class Magnoliopsida; order Santalales; family Viscaceae; genus Viscum; species Viscum album. Next base: position 11,712,929 of record OY728158.1, read on the forward strand.
TTACCTTTTGACATTCTGAACATCCCCTGACTTCAAATATCTTCTCCAGTGTATTGATCCATACTTCAGCTACCACTATGTGAGATGATCCACTGAATTATGGGGGATGTTTCCTCATAAAATGTTTCACTATTGACATATTCCTCTGTGGTTGATCAGGATGATCTCATGCATGGATACCGACACCATTTATAGCCTAAGTCAACTGTTCCTGCACTATAATAAACTTTAATGTTCTGAATCTAACCAACTCATGTTTTTATTTGAAAGGTTGTTTTCCTCTTGATGCCTTCCAATTATAGATTTCCAACTTCCTCTACGAAAGACCATTCTAGATAAACATAGTTTAGATGAAGCAACATGGTAAAATTAAAATGCTACATAAATTGAATTCAATCATAAAGTAAAATCTTCTAAAGGAAAGTAATTAACACAATCCTAACCTCTAAATTTACCTAAACCAACCTTATATAGAAACTATTGGGCCCCAACCTTAAACATTATATAATCTTTAGTTAAGTTAAAAATTCACATTGAGGATATTTTTAGGTTTATATCTTTAGAGAATTAGACTATGACTATTACATAAAAAACCCATAGAAATACAAAGTGGACACTTCCAAAAATATCTATTTCTTCTATAGTAGAAAAAAATTCTAAAATGAAACACGGGTTCTTTTCATGATTAATCTTCATAACTTTTCTTTAATTCCATCTTTGAATATATTATTCATTAAATCCTATGAAAACAATTAAAAACATGGGTTGAACACAAAAATCTCATCAAGGGTCATAAAAAGAAAGAAAACTGGTTAGCCTAGTTAAAACATGGTAACCCATTTAATTTTATTTGAGAAGATGAAATAAAACATTTTCACATGAATAAAACACATACTTTTTTCCTTAATTGAAAACAATAAAACCAAGAGCTAGAAATTAAAACTCCTTTAGGTGACTTAGAGCATCATATACATAAAACCATTTCAAAATCCTTTCAGTTGGAATAACCATATAAACAACTTCTAATATTTTTATTATCCAATGAATTGGATATCTATAATGGGAAACACCCTTTGTATAAACTATATCATGCTCACTCATGTGAAATAATTGTAATCATCCCTTCATATAAGCTATAACAGTCTCATCTTTGAGTTATAATGGGGCTCAACATATCATATAAGTTGTGTTGGGATCACTTGTGAGCTATATTGGGGCTTATCCCTTCGTATAAGGTATATCGGGATCACTTGATTCATATAATTCTCAAGTACCACTTCATGAATAAAACATGTTCATCACAAAACCCTTGTTGAAAACTTATTCTAATACCATATGAAAAACATTTCCACATAAAAATGCCATTTTATTTTAAAAACCCATTTTCAATATCATGATACCCAAAAAAAGGAATAAGGGATTTTTTCATTTTTAAAAAAAATTAAGGCCTATACTGTAATATAAGTATCAAATAATGGTTACGGCGGCAGAGAAGTCGTTATCATCGTATACAAGAAAAAAATTCCTTTTTTCATTTTGTATAGAAGGTAAAACAATTCATATAATAATATTCATTTTGAAAACATTTAATGAAATTCTATATAGACATAAAATGTCCTGTATAATCCTTTTATATTTATATGAATTAATATCTAAATTAATACCATGATGAAAATATTTGATAATTAAATCATTAAATGTTGAAGGTGTCCCACACCATACTAAACATTCAAATATTAATCTCTGTGAATTAATACATTTAACAAAACAATAAATAACTTTATTATAGATAAAATATGTAAATGAAATGTCATAGTGGTTTTATAGACACCTTATAAAAGATTAAAGGTGCATATTATCAATTAATACCTCAATGAAAGAAGATTGAGACGAAATACCTTCCCTTGAGTCTGAATCATCTCGTACATTATTTATCTTACTGAATAATAAAGTTAGATTAATCTATACTTTCTTAAAAAACTTTTTAATGTTAATTATTCCTTTTATATTACTTATTATCAGTTTAAAACATTTACATAATTAAATTAGTTCATATCAGACATTTTGTCGATATTCGGTACATGAGTCGAAAATAAACATGGTCTGATGTCAATTGTCCATGTGGTCATAATTATATCATATCCATAAATACATTATTGATATAATAATCACTTTTATACATAAATTATACCTTTTAAATCAAACCATTCATTTGTGGTTTGAAAAATGAACAATGCTTTAATCATTGAGACGATAGGTCGTATGCAAGCATGAGTAACGTTTCCATTTTTCATTGATCATTATAGAGATAAGGTAATTATTATTTTATCTTTTTATAATGATCGTAATATAATTTAAATCATAATATTCATTTAATATACTCATATATATATCATAAAAGAGATGTGGTGAATAAAAACGATTCACACCGCTTCGTGGAGGTGATAGTTCACACGTACGCACGAACGACACTATCATTTTTATGATCCTATAAAGTAAGAACAGAATTGAATTATTATTGTTTTAAAATGATAAATATGTCATAAATATCATATATAAACATTTATTATATCATTATAACCGGTCTTGATATATAGGAATGAAAAAATAAATTAGATCGATTTATGGAGGTGATAGTTCACACGTACGAATGAAGGATTAATTACTTTTCCATTAGATGGAAGTGGAGGTGGATTTAGGTGATGATATTAACATAATAACATCTTAGTATATTTAGGATACTAGACTTATTATCTCATCATGATTTGAGGAGACTTTATGGAAGTGGAAGAAGAAATAATATAGAAATACTTAAAGAAAACGATACCACCTATTTGTTGATCACCCTTGAAGAAAACCTTAACACCACAAATAAGGGTGGTTTATCTAAACTAAGGCCTCAAACGTGGAGAAGAATTTTAGGAATATTTTTTAGAAGATTTGAGCCGAACCAAAATTCTTTATTATAATTACCATAACAAGTCAAACGAACAAAAGAGGTTTAATTTATGACATATTATGACTTATCCTAATCATTTAGTCAAATATTAGTTTTTTAGGAATTTTATAACATTTAATAAACTATTTTATATTTTAAGTTATGAATTATTTCAATTATTAAAATATTTATATTTGACTTTTTTTTAAATCATAAAAAATTGATTTCTTCGAAAACAATAAATTAACTCAATACTAACATACCATAGTCTTCCAAAAAATTTATGGATGGCATAAAATTATTAAAATTGTATTTATTTATATATTATTAGTATCATTTACTTGATTCTTCCTTTAATAAACCTATTATTACATCATCATTGGGTCATAATTAAATTTAATTAAAATTCCTAAAAATTGTAAATTAAGTTCCATGATGTATTTAATCTTATTATCTTTCTAATTACTATTTATAGTCATATATATCACTTATATTACCCCATATTAAAATTGTTTTTGTAATAAGATCCATGTTTATGATAATTTTGCATTTACTTTAAATTAAAAGTTATAAATGTCATAATCACACCCAGGTGGACTCCAAAGAGAAAATTTTCATAAAAAGGTTGTCTTGGTCAGACATATCTATTATAATAGGATTATAAAAAGTGTTAGGGTATTTTTATATTATTATAATATTATGTTTACCCTTATTTACCTGATTTACCTTTTAAAAGTGGTAAATAAAATACTAAAGTTATTGTTGAGCCCTCTGGAAGATTGCTGATTTCATGTTTATAACTGATGTTTTAATAATCACAAATCATCACAACTCATTGATGCTTAATCTGGTTTGATGTCTCATAAACATAATTCCAATCTATGAATGAATCTGTTATCATGTTTTTAACTATGCTTATTGACTTGCAAAGTATGTTGGAAGTCTTCTGGATTCAACATCCATCAGACTCACCGATCCATCAGACTCACCGATCCATCAGAGTCACCGATCCATCAGACTCACCGATCCATCAGAGTCACCGATCCATCAGAGTCACCGATCCATCAGACTCACCGATCCATCAGAGTCACCGATCCATCAGAGTCACCGATCCAAGGACTCACCGATGCAAATGAGTCACCGATCCAAGGACTCACCGATGCAAATGACTCACCGATCAGATGACAGACCGATGCTGATCAAAATGACTCACCGATCAGATGACAGACCGATGCTGATCAAAATGACTCACCGATCAGATGACAGACCGATGCTGATCAAAATGACTCACCGATCAGATGATAGACCGATGCTGATCAAAATGACTCACCGATCAGATGACAGACCGATGCTGATCTATCTGAGTCACCGATCATTACTCTAATGTTGATGACCTACCGATCTCTTGAACAGTCATAAACAACTGTTTGAATTTCTTTATCTTTATCTTTATTTATTCTAACCAACGGTCATATTAGTTATATTTTAATACCCTGACAATTAATTAATAAAAGTTGTCGGATGTCAGGAAACCGTACCTCGTACCTGCGGAAAGGAAACCTTTTTTGTCCTACGGAGCACGTGATATAAATACAAGAAGACTCTGCTGAAGAGAGCAGTGAAAAGGTGTGAAGTGAAGAAGTGAAAAACCAAGAAGAGAGAGACAACACACACAGAGACAAGGAAGCATACGACATACTCAAGAAGAGCTCTGTGCATACAAGAAGAACCAAGCAAGACAGAATCAAATATACAATCAAGCCTACTCAAGAAGAGTGGTGTGCATACAATAGAATATTGAAGAGCTTCATCGACTACATCTCACCGCCTGTGAACCTGAAGCATACGACACTCTGCTTCTCAAACAAAATCGAGAAGAGGACTCAGAATCATTTCTGATTAATTCCAAAATGAGTCCAGTTCTACACTGAAATCACTAGAGCCATTCCTAAACTCCACATCTCTGCTCTATGATTTATTTATTCTACATTTTGAGCAGTGTGTGTTATCTGCTGTATTAAACACACACACTGACTCCTGTACTTTCACTGGAGGATCTGTAAATCCTCAGCAAACCTTTTTACACTTCACTTCCCACTGTGGATAGTGGTAGAGGTCTTGTGACCTGGACAGCTGGCTGCTGTTGTTTGTTTTCCCACGTAGAACTGTGGTAGAGGTCTTGTGACCTGGACAGTGTGTTCACTGTTGTTAACCCCGATCCAGGGTGTGGATCACTTTTATATAAACTTTTGAGAAGACTAAGTCTCAGCTTGAGACTGAACCTCTTGGTTACTTCTCTGTGTTTATAGTTATACTCTATATCCATACTATACATATTTATTTCATATTCCACTGCTATTACTTTGAAATATAATCTATCTTCAAAGCTACTTTGATAATTAAATTCGCAAGTGTTTATATTTATTATAAATCAGTAAATTAGTTTCAAAAGTTAATTTAATCATAAGATTAAGTTAACTGAGAATTAATCAATCTTTGAGAAGCTAATTGAACCTTTATAATCTATATAAATTCACTACAGTTTAATTTGTTTTTGAAATTGGGGGATTTTATTAGAGATTGTTTTTAACAGAAAATTTTAATTGGAACTCAATTCACCCCCCTCTTGAGTGTCCACTCCGACCAACACTTGGTATCAGAGGAAGTTAATAATTTCTAAAAGTGCTCTGCTTTTGAACTGTGATTTTAGTTGTATTTTAAAGTTCTTAAAATTTCTGTTATTTCTAAATTTTTATCTCTTTAAAATTCCTTTTTGTAATATCATGGATAATAGACTTGAGGGTGCTGCTACTAACCGGCCACCTTTCTTCAATGGAACTAATTATGCTCAGTGGAAACTGAAAATGAAAATTCATCTAGAAAGCATAGGTTTTGATATTTGGACTGCTATTGAATCTGAATACAAAATTCCCACTACTGCTAGATCTACTTGGGATGAACCTACAAAGACTGCTTACAATAACAATTGTAAAGCTATGAATGCTCTGTACTGTGCTCTAGGAGATGAAGAGTTTAATAGAATTTCTGCATGTAAAACTGTATATGAAATTTGGGATACCTTAGCTGTTTCTCATGAAGGAACAACAAATGTTAAGGAGATGAGATTGAATACCTATACTATTAAGTATGATAATTTTAAGATGAAGCCTGATGAACCCATTTCTGATATGTATCTCAGGTTCAATGAAATTGTCAACACAATGACTTCTCTGGGAAAGGATGTTCCAGCAAAGGAACAAATTATGAGAATTTTGAGATGTCTACCTGAAAGATGGAGAGGGACCTCTGTCTCCATTAGAGAATCCTGTGACATTGCTGCTCTACCTGTCAAGGAATTAATTGGTAAGTTGATGATGTATGAAGAAGAGCTTAATGTAAATAAAGAAGAAGATGATGAACCTAAAAGGAAGTCTATTGCCTTCAAGACTACAACCTCAAAGAATAAGGATAAGGAAAAGCTTCAAGCTATCAATGAAAGTTCAAGCAGTGAGGAAAGTGAAAATGATTCTGACAGTGATGATTAGATGGCTCAAATAGCCAGGAGATTCAAAAAGTTCTATAGGAAAAAGAAATTCTTTAGGAAACCAAATTACAAGGGAAAGTATGACCAACAAGGGAAATGGAAAAAGGACTGGAAGAAGAACGACAAATCAGATGATGTTGTCTGCTATGAGTGCAAGAGGAAAGGACACATTAAATCCGACTGTCCAAAGCTGAAGTATAAAAAGAAATATGAATACAAGGATAACAAGTACAAGAAGGCCATGAAGGCTACTTGGAGTGCTTCAGAAGACAGCACAAGTGAAGCTGAATCTTCAGACTCCGAAAAGAATCGGGCCAACATGTGTTTCATGACAAACACTTCTGAGGTAACATCAGAGACTCCTGCTTTTAATTCATACTATTCTGGAGAAGATTATGACTCAGAAAACATGTCAAAATCTGAATTGTTTGAATAATGTGACATGCTAGAAGAAACATGTAATGAGCTTAAAGATAAATATAAAGGTCTAAAGAAACAGTATGCTTTAAGTGTTAAGCATAAATCTGATCTGGATATAGAAGTAGAAAAGAATGGTCAGCTGCTTAAAGAGAATACTGAACTAAAATTGTCTAATGAGCAACTCAAGAAAGACTTAGAGAAGTTCACCAATGGTAAAAATACTCTAACACAAATGCTAGGAAAGCAAGTTGCACCTAGATACACTACTGGTATAGGATACCAACCTGGACAAAGGAAAGTTGCCAAAACTAGATTCATTCCTAAATCTGGACAGAAGATAGTTAATTCTGGAACTTCTTATGCCTCAACCAGTTATACTCATAGTTATGAATCTAATAAGGTTTATCTTTCAAAGAATGTTATTTCTACAAATTATATGAAACCCATTAGACAAATATGGGTACCTAAAGTGTTATTGGCTAACCTGTCTGGACCCAAGAAGATCTGGGTACCAAAATCATCTTTCATCTAAATCTATTTTGTAGGAGACCTGCTTGAAGAGCTGTTACAAGAAGATATGGTATTTAGACAGTGGGTGCTCAAGACACATGACTGGAGATTATTCTTGCTTCAAGAGCTTAATAAAAGTTGATGGAGGATTTGTCACCTTTGGTGATAACTCTAAAGGAAAAATCATCGGCCTAGGCCAGATTGGTAACACTGATTCAATTTTGATTTCTAAAGTTTTATTTGTTGATGGACTTAAATATAACCTGTTAAGCATTTCTCAGTTATGTGATGATGGTTTTCATGTTAAATTTGAAAATGATTCTTGCAATGTTTTTAACTCTAAAAATGCTTTAGTATTTTCTGCTTTAAGAAATGAAAATGTTTATGCTGTTGATTTAGATTCTTTAGCTAAACAGAACATTCCTTGTTTAAATGATTTTCATAAAGAGTCTTGGCTTTAGAACAGAAGATTAGGACACTGCAATGTGCACTCACTTAGAGAACTTTCTAGGAAGAACTTGGTTAGAGACTTACCCAAACTTGAATTTCCAGCAGACAAAGTTTGTAATCCCTGTCAAAAGGGAAAACAACACAAAGTTTCTTTTAAATCAAAGAAAGAAGTTTCAGCTTCTCAGCCACTTGAATTGGTTCACATGGATTTGTTTGGACCATCAAGAGTTTCTAGTTTAAATGGGAAGCACTATGTCTATGTTCTCGTAGATGACTTTTCTAGATGTACTTGGGTATATTTTCTAGCTCACAAAAGTGAAGCTTGCTCTTACTTTGTTAAATACTCCAAGTCTGTAGAAAATCTTAGTGGACTCAAGATTAAGACCCTAAGAAGTGATCATGGTCGTGAGTTTGAGAATCAAGATTTTGAATCTTACTGCTCACTCAATGGCTATTCTCATAACTTTTCTACCCCTAGGACACCCCAACAGAATGGTGTAGTAGAAAGAAGAAACAGAACCCTGCAAGAAATTGCTAGAACCATACTCAATGAATATGACCTGCCAATTTACTTTTGGGCTGAAGCTGTTAATACAGCTTGTTATGTCATTAATAGAGTCTTGATCAGACCTGTTCTAAAGAAAACCCCTTATGAGTTGTGGAACCATAGGAAACCTAAGGTAAACTACTTCAAAGTTTTTGGCTGCAAAGTATTTATTCGGAATACTAAAGATAATCTGGATAAATTTGCATCCAAGAGTGATGAAGGAATTTTCCTAGGTTACTCTATCTCTAGTAAAGCCTATAGCGTTTTCAATAAGAGAACCAAATGTGTGGAAGAATCTGTTCACATCAAATTTGATGAAACTGATCCACATGAGCCTAAAACCTCTATTGGGAATCTTGAAGAAGATTTGTCTATTCTGGACCTTAATGATAAATCTAAAGAACCTGTTATAAAAGCATCCAGTTCTGGAAATTCTCCAGAATCTGCTTCTGTTGAACCTCAATCTCTAGATGAACCTGAAATTTCTAGCCCTATCTTTTCAAGACCATCTAGGACTCTAAAGAACCATCCCTTAGATGCTGTTGTAGGAAATCTATATAGAGGGACACAGACTAGAGCTTCTCTAAGAAACCATGTTGAACATCAAGCTTTTCTTTCACAGTCAGAACCTAAAAATATCAATGATGCTATCAACGATGAATTTTGGGTAATGGCTATGCAAGAAGAATTAAATCAGTTTGAAAGGAACAAAGTCTGGGAATTAGTTGACAGACCTAAGGACACTTTGACAATAGGCACAAAATGGGTGTTTAGAAATAAAATAGTTGAATCTGGAAATATAGTTAGAAACAAAGCTAGACTAGTTGCACAAGGATATAGTCAAGAAGAAGGTATAGACTATGAGGAAACTTTTGCACCTGTAGCTAGACTAGAAGCCATTAGGATCTTACTTGCATATGTTGCACATCTTAATTTAAAATTATATCAAATGGATGTTAAAAGTGCATTTATAAATGGTTTTATAATTGAAGATGTTTTTGTAGAACAACCACCTGGATTTACTAATCCCCATTTTCCAAATCAAGTTTTTAAACTTTCTAAAGCTTTATATGGTTTGAAACAAGCTCCAAGAGCTTGGTATGATAGACTTAGCAATTTCCTTATTTCAAAAGGTTTTACTAAAGGGATTTCTGATCCAACTCTTTTCATTAAAAGAATTTCTAAAGATGTTTTAGTTGTACAAATATATGTTGATGATATTATTTTTGGATCTTCTAAAAACTCCTTATGTACTGATTTTTCAAAAGTTGTGCAAAATGAATTTGAAATGAGCTTAATGGGAGAGCTTAAGTATCTTCTTGGATTTCAAATCTTTCAAACTAAAAATGGTATTACTTTGAATCAAAGTAAATATACAAAGGATCTTTTAAAACGTTTTGGATTGGATAGTATTAAGGAAAGTAATACACCTATGAGTACTACCTGTAAATTGGATGTTGATGAAACTGGGAAACCAGTTGATCAAACCAATTACAGAGGTATGATTGGAAGCTTACTTTATCTTACTGCTAGTCGACCAGATATTATGTTTAGTGTGTGTATGTGTGCTAGATTTCAAGATAATCCTTAATAATCACACTTATTAGCTGTTAAACAGATTTTTAAGTATCTTAAGTATACTATAAATTTAGGTTTGTTTTACCCAAAAGGACAATCCTTTGAGTTAATGATTTATTCAGATGCTGACTTTGCTGGTTGTAAGTTAGATAGAAAAAGCACATCAGGAACATGTCATTTGCTTGGAAAATCCCTAGTATCATGGTGTAGTAAGAAACAGAATTCAGTTGCATTGTCTACTGCCGAGGCAGAATACATAGCTGCTGGTAGCTGCTGTGCACAAATTTTGTGGATGAAACACACTCTATGGGATTATGGATTTGATCTTAAACATGTTTCAATTAACTGTGACAACACTAGTGCAATCAACTTATCCAAGAACCCTGTGTCTCACTCTAGAACTAAGCACATTGATGTCAGACATCACTTTCTAAGAGATCATTACCAGAAGGGTGATATTTCTCTAGAATTTGTTAGTTCTGAAAATCAATTAGCTGACATCTTCACAAAGCCCTTATGCTCTGAAAGAATGAAATTTATTAAACAAGAATTGTGTATGATTGATATGTGAAACTGATCTGTGAAACTGATCTGTGAAACTGATCTGTGAAACTGATCTGTGAAGCTGATCTGTGAAACCGATCTGTGGAACCGATCTGTCACACTGTTCTGTCAAACCGATTTTTTTTTAAAAATTACTTTTTATTAATTAGTAAATTACTTTTGATGGGAACCCTAAATGATAAAATAAATGATACGCGGCTATTTATCTTCCCTAAACCTTTGACCTTTCATTTCCCGCCGAACCTCTCAACCTCTCTTCCCCTCTGCTTCGAACCTTCGAACCTTCAAACTCCTGCCTCTCCAAATCCTCGAATGGCTAAGCAAAAGAGACCGAGCAAAGGACCAGATAGCCCTGTACCTTCAAAGCGTGCTCGAGGCGAGTCGAGCAGTACCTCTCAACGCTCAGTAAATCCGAACCTGGAAACTCGGATTGTTGCTGTAGAAAAAGAAGTAAACTCGGCGTGGCTTCTGTCAAGTAAGTCCCTATTGCTACAAGTTCTTGAATCGCAAGGATGGATAGACTGGTTTTCAGACAACGCCCGAATAGATTATCCAAAGCTAGTACATGAGTTTTACATGAACCTGAAAATCACGCTTGATGGTGTGGAAGCTGCTAGGATGTCGTCTGTTGTAAAAGGAAAGAAAATATCTTTCTCATCTAAGCAGTGGGCTGAATGTTTAAACGTACCTCATGAAGGTCGATATGAGGACTATGCTGGCAATATACCCCCAGTCACTGACTATTTTTCTTATGAGCTAGCGCTAGAGCTCCTAACTGGAAACAGAGAATCGAGGAGAATCACAGCTTCAGAATTAGATGGTGAAAGCAGACTCCTATTCAAGTTTATTCAGCACCAACTTTGCCCTCGAAGAGGAGATTTTGCTGCTGTTAAGTTTCAAGATGTTTTTCTATTGTTTCTGCTCAAAACCCATGAAAAGATAAATCTGTGTAGACATGTGATGGTCCACATAGCTAGTATGCTTAAACCTTCCAAGAAAGCCACAACGTTGTTTTATTCAAAAATGATATCTACTATGCTCCAGAATCTGGAATGTGTTGATGAAGATGATGAAGTTGTTGAAACAGAGCGTACCTTCTATCTCAACAAAGAGATCAGCAAGAGGATGAAAATCAATTGGAATCCATGGAAGAAGTGCTGGGTTGCAGATGAAGATAAGTTGTATGAAGCCTACAATCCCATAGATCATGGCAAGAGGCCAAAGGATTTGAGAGATCCTGGATTAAAACCAGATGAGGAACCAATTTATTCTGATGATGATGAGCAAGCAAAAGCTGCAACTGAAGAAGGAAGTGTGTCTTCTCCTGATGATAGGAGTGATCCAGACACTGCTAGCCCCAGGAAAAGAATAGAATTTGGACCTGCTAGTCCACCCTTAACCCTACCAGAGTCAGAACCTATTCTTGATGATGAAGAAGATTCTGATACTGAGGAATATCACAGTGAAGCCTCTGAGCAGAGTAATAATGAGCAAGGTGATGCTGATGACAATCTTGGTGGTGATGATGATGATGCTGATGATGTTGAAGCTGCTGCTGATAGTGTTAACAGACCAGTGGATGGTCTTGCTGTAGATCAAGTGGAACAACCTCAGTCAGTACCAGAAATCCATATCAGTGGCAAGGCTGACTCATCAAAAATCAGTGGAACAGCAAGCTATGAGAAACCCAACTACACCCTGTGTGCTGCTGTTTGGGATGACTACCCTGGATATGCTGTTTTGGGCTTAGACTATTCTGAAGAAGAAGGCGAATTGCCAGAATCTGCTACAGCTGTGAAAAGGAACCTTCCAAGAGAAGCAAGGTCTATTCCTACTGTTGATCCTGTAAATGTGAATTTACCTGGTTCTGAAATCTCTCGAGCTGATCTTGATAAGTTTAAGACTGAATTGCTAACCACTGTGAGAGATATAGTCAGAGAAGAACTTTCCAATGCCCTTCATCAATTATCTCTGCATGTTTCTGAAAATTCCTTGAAAGCTTTTTCAACGGCAGTCTCAGATGTTCTCAAGCCAGACTTGACTGCTACTGGTGAATTTGTTGGTAGGCACCTAGCCTCTTTGAATCAAACTTTGAAGGATCTCCAAGTTAGCTTACTTTATCTATCAAATGAGTTCAGATCAACCATCTCTGGTATGATGGAAGTTTTGAGAAATCTGATTCAACATCTCAACAAGTCTGACCTGAGGAAGTTGAAAGCTGAACTAACTCATATAGTCGGCCAAGCCAGTACAGGCAAGGTAACCAAAATCACTACTCGTGAGATAAAAGCTCTCAGAGAAGTTGTGCATGCAGATCTAGCTGCTGTAAGACAAATTCTTGACTTAGAATCTTTGAGGAGGATGAAAGAGCTCTGTGATAATAGTCATAAGATGGCCTTAGTATATTCAGAAGATGCTAAGAAATCCCTGCAAGAGATCAAGGAAAAAGTTGATACTTACTTTTCCAAGATTTATACAAAACATGAGATGGCTGCAAACTTCAAAGTCTTGGCAGAGAATCTGAAATTACCTCCAGTCACTCAGGCCTTCAACACTCAAGTTCGCCAATTGCAAGATTTTGTCCCTTCCTTGGGGCAGTTCATGGAAAACAAGGATGATTTTGAAAAACCTATGAAGTATGGAGCAGAAGTCATTCAGGACTTCATTCATCTGTTGAAGCCTTACTTGGATGCACAGGCCACTGCAATTGTACTCCCTACTTCTGAACCTCTCAGTGCCTCTGATGTCGCTCCAAATCAGCTGTCTGTTGCCCAAGCTCTATCTCAGTTACAGCCAGTCTCTCAGAAAGCTTCTCATCCAGCTCCTGCTCCTTCTCAACAACCCTCTGTGACACCTTCAACTGCACCTGCCCGAGTTGTCCTGCCGCCACTTCAGCTCCGTGAACCACATCCTGCCTCCAATCCTTCTACATTACCTACCATTGATCCAAAGGATAAAGGGAAAGCCCCTTTCTATCCCAACAAATAGCCCTGTATTGTTTTTGATGGGGTGATCTATGTATTGATTATCTCCTTTTCTGTGACTTTATCAAATTTGTTTTTTCCTTTGTGTTATGTTCTATCCTCTCTGCACCCTGCTTCTCTTTTCCCTTATCTGTTTTCCCTCCTTTTTGATTATCCCAAAGGGGGAGAAAGAAGATATATATAATGGGAGAAATAAGATATATATAATGGGAGAAAGAAGATATATATAATGGGAGAAAGAAGATATATATAATGGGAGAAAGAAGATATATATAATGGGAGAGGAAGATATATATAATGGGAGAAAGATATATATAATGGGAGAAAGATATATAATGGGGGAAATATATATCTAAGGGGGAGTACTCTATATATGAAGAGGGAGATCAATATCTCAGGGGGAGAAATCTGAATACTATATATATGGGAAGGTTATTTTAAGAGGGAGATTTGTTTTTATTATTTTATATATATATATGAAGATTTGTGATTATCAAAAAGGGGGAGATTGTTGAGCCCTCTTGAAGATTGCTGATTTCATGTTTATAACTGATGTTTTCATAATCACAAATCATCACAACTCATTGATGCTTAATCTGGTTTGATGTCTCATAAACATAATTCCAATCTATGAATGAATCTGTTATCATGTTTTTAACTATGCTTATTGACTTGCAAAGTATGTTGGAAGTCTTCTGGATTCAACATCCATCAGAGTCACCGATCCATCAGACTCACCGATCCATCAGAGTCACCGATCCATCAGACTCACCGATCCATCAGACTCACCGATCCATCAGACTCACCGATCCATCAGACTCACCGATCCATCAGACTCACCGATCCATCAGAGTCACCGATCCATCAGAGTCACCGATCCATCAGAGTCACCGATCCATCAGACTCACCGATCCATCAGAGTCACCGATCCATCAGAGTCACCGATCCAAGGACTCACCGATGCAAATGAGTCACCGATCCAAGGACTCACCGATGCAAATGACTCACCGATCAGATGACAGACCGATACTGATCAAAATGACTCACCGATCAGATGACAGACCGATGCTGATCAAAATGACTCACCGATCAGATGACAGACCGATGCTGATCAAAATGACTCACCGATCTGATGATAGACCGATGCTGATCAAAATGACTCACCGATCAGATGACAGACCGATGCTGATCTATCTGAGTCACCGATCATTACTCTAATGCTGATGACCTACCGATCTCTTGAACAGTCATAAACAACTGTTTGAATTTCTTTATTTTTATCTTTATTTATTCTAACCAACGGTCATATTAGTTATATTTTAATACCCTGACAATTAATTAATAAAAGTTGTCGGATGTCAGGAAACCGTACCTCGTACCTGCGGAAAGGAAACCTTTTTTGTCCTACGGAGCACGTGATATAAATACAAGAAGACTCTGCTGAAGAGAGCAGTGAAAAGGTGTGAAGTGAAGAAGTGAAAAACCAAGAAGAGAGAGACAACACACACAGAGACAAGGAAGCATACGACATACTCAAGAAGAGCTCTGTGCATACAAGAAGAACCAAGCAAGACAGAATCAAATATACAATCAAGCCTACTCAAGAAGAGTGGTGTGCATACAATAGAATATTGAAGAGCTTCATCGACTACATCTCACCGCCTGTGAACCTGAAGCATATGACACTCTGCTTCTCAAACAAAATCGAGAAGAGGACTCAGAATCATTTCTGATTAATTCCAAAACGAGTCCAGTTCTACACTGAAATCACTAGAGCCATTCCTAAACTCCACATCTCTGCTCTATGATTTATTTATTCTACATTTTGAGCAGTGTGTGTTATCTGCTGTATTAAACACACACACTGACTCCTGTACTTTCACTGGAGGATCTGTAAATCCTCAACAAACCTTTTTACACTTCACTTCCCACTGTGGATAGTGGTAGAGGTCTTGTGACCTGGACAGCTGGCTGCTGTTGTTTGTTTTCCCACGTAGAACTGTGGTAGAGGTCTTGTGACCTGGACAGTGTGTTCACTGTTGTTAACCCCGATCCAGGGTGTGGATCACTTTTATATAAACTTTTGAGAAGACTAAGTCTCGGCTTGAGACTGAACCTCTTGGTTACTTCTCTGTGTTTATAGTTATACTCTATATCCATACTATACATATTTATTTCATATTCCGCTGCTATTACTTTGAAATATAATCTATCTTCAAAGCTACTTTGATAATTAAATTCACAAGTGTTTATATTTATTATAAATCAGTAAATTAGTTTCAAAAGTTAATTTAATCATAAGATTAAGTTAACTGAGAATTAATCAATCTTTGAGAAGCTAATTGAACCTTTATAATCTATATAAATTCACTACAGTTTAATTTGTTTTTGAAATTGGGGGATTTTATTAGAAATTGTTTTTAACAGAAAATTTTAATTGGAACTCAATTCACCCCCCTCTTGAGTGTCCACTCCGACCAACAGTTATTATTCACAAAAAATTATTTTGATCCTATTAAACCAAAATTTATATTCTTATTACAACCATATATGTTATTTTTTTGAGAATACAATTCATGAAAGTGGGAAAATTTAATTTAAAATTAATCTCATTGTCAGAATGGGAAAACATGTTTTTAAAAAGTAAAAACCCACAAAAGATTGATATGTGTTTATATCAATTTCAATATAAAATTTCATCTAATGAAGAAAATTGGATTAAATTATAAAATCATAATCTAAATATACTTTAAAACAAATTCAAATTATAATCTAACAATACAAATAAATTAGATAAAAAGGCAGTTTTGAATTAAAATGCAGTATTTTTCACTATTAATTAAAATATGAATCTTATCAAAAAAAAACAAAAATTTTAAACAAAGTAAATTTTAATGTCCCACATCCAAATAAGAAGTTTATTTTGTCAATTATAACATATAAAAGTGACAAAGACTAGATCTAAATAGGGTTCTCCATCTAAAGGTGGTAAAACTACTTTTTATAAAAAAAGAATATTTTTTTCTTGAAATTGAATTTATTATCATTTTAAGCCTCTAAAATTTATTGATGAATGTAAAAACATTTAACAAACATATGTAAATATAATATAGGTAGTTCTGTTCATTTCTTCCAATATAATGACTAGGCATTAACTACTATTTAAAATAATAATATTAATAATATATTATTTTTTTGTTATAAATCAGTCTTGTGTGTGTTGTAAGATTTCAGAGAAACCCATTGTTGTGTTTTGGGTATGTTATCTAACATAACATCCCCTTTAAAGTAAAATCAATATCTGATTCATAGATATTAATAAATATGAAATTTTCATATTTTATAACTACATGGGATATTACAATAAACTTGTGTAAAATACATTGGATTTTCCTATTTATACCATATCCTACATTTTCATGGATTTGGACCATTATTTTATCCACTTGACATGGGAAAAACATGGATGGAATTCTATTTTAAAAAATTTACAAGAATACTACTCCTCCTCCACTACTAAATGGCATTGAACCATCTATCCACACCTCTCACGCCATTTTTATTGGAAAAACACTACCAAAATATCCTCCCAACATACTTGACATAATCTTAGAAGCCTACCATTGGTAATGAATCTAATCAAGTAGGACCTTTGGCGCAAACCAAGAGGTGTTATCAAAAGAAGCGGTAACATCCTTCCACAAGTTCTTTTCATTTATTTTCATTATCTACCACCTTAAATCTTCTTATTACATGATTTTATAATAAAATAAGTATAATAAATCTAATTAGATGTTTTATTCTAAGGTGTTTTCCTACAATTAAAGAACCATCCATCTAATGGGTAACGAACATACTGTTCTTGTGTATGGCGAGCTACCGCCTCATGAAATGATGTTGTTCATTTCTTTTCTTTACCACTTATCATGGTTAATAATTATTATTGAAACTATATTTTTGATTGATATTTACTATTTATTTATTATTCAATGACTTTTATATAAAACATACCTTCATTCTTTCCATTTTTTGTAAATATGACAAATTCGTTTGGGGATGTGTGGACTAACTACCTCCTCAAAGAAATGTAATTCGTTCACATTTTACATTTAATGTATTAAGGATAGATTTGGTAAATTTATATGATATATCTGAAATAATAATTCTACTTTAATTATAATAAATATATAGATATATTTCATTTACATTCTTTCTTTCAATATGATAAGAAAACGGAAACAATGTCCATGCGTACGTGTGGCCTACCGTCTCCTTGAACGGTGTATTCCATTTCATATATCAATATTTTATCGATTATTATAAATATTTTAGTATATAATATATATTATATATAAATATTATTTTCATTATTTAAATAATTAAATCATGATCTAAGTAACTTTATTAGGAATAACAATTCAAAACACATATGATAAACAAGGGGATTATTTCCCACAATGTTGTTTTAACATGGAATTGTTAATAAATCAGAAATATAAATTTAGAAGTGAATCATATATTGATATATATATAGGAAATTTTTTTATTTTATATGTATAATAAAATAATATTTTTTATATAGTAGGTTTTAATGTGTAAAAAGAAAGTCCAGACTTAAGGTAAGGGTTTTCTCGTCTCAGTTTTATTTCAATGAAAGTTATGGCTTCTTCACCACTCATTTATTTTGATTGTAATATATGATAAAAATTAATTTATTATATTATTATTACACATAAATTTATGGTTATTTAAATATACTTTTTATTATCTTTCCTTCCTCAGGATTATGGTTAAAATTTTACCAAATCAGTAAAGTAATTTTTGTCTCAATTTGCCTTTTTTGAGACACATGTCATGTTATGCACCTATATTATTATAAAAGGTGCATATACTAACTTTTAAATGTTATATAGTGAACTTAATTATTTAAATAATATTTTAAGCTTCATTAAATTTTATTATTTCCATAGCATTATGATTCAATGTTACCAAAGTGGTAACAATTTATTACTACAATCTCACTGTTTATCAAGATTATTTATGATTATGCTTCCATTCATGAAATATTATGATCAATATCTCAAAACCATAATTAATTTTATTCTACTGGAGTGATCCACGATATATCCATGTGTTAGTAAAAAATTTCCACTCTTTGGCACTTAAGGTAATTAATAAAGTGGTTTCAATGAAATTTGACATTATTACCCTCTTCAGTTAGAAATTTGATTCTTTAAAAAAATCATGTTTTCTATATATATTTTCTAAAATGTATTAAAATGATTTTTAATAGAATTATTTACCCATGTTTTATATTTTTAATGAAAAAGTTTTTAAATGGATTTTCCTTTTCGTTTTTCTATCAAGGCACTTTTAAAGACTTTTTACAATACAAAAAAGGAATGTTCAGCATGTACATATTTACACACCATTATGATAGTAACTTCCTTGAAGCCACCTTAAATTGTTTACGAGATTATTTTTTTAAATAAATTTTTCCCTAATATTTCAGAAGATATTATTTTTAAATTGGTTTTTAAAAGAAAAATATTTTGAAAAGGATTTACATTTTAAAAATTGATTTTCAAAGAAAGGTCATTTTCGTTAAGAAATGCATCAATTGATCTTTCAAAATCCTTCCCTATATAAGTGGAAATAATTTAGTATAATTTATTATTTAATTAACTTATGATCTAAGGAAACCATTCTAATTCTTTATATGAATAATTTATGTTTAATATGTCTGGTTGTTTATGAAATGCGTATCTCTTCCACAAGGTATACGATGATAAAATTCTTTTGAAACCAATTTATTTTCCCAAGTTATTCTATGATTAAAATATTGTTAAACCTAAATCTTTTCCATATTTTATAATTTGATGAAGTTTTTATTATACCCATTTCATTTCATGGGTTGTGATATAATATTTATGAAACCCATCTCTGTTTATACGTCAGGATAGGATGAATGTTTTATTATCTTATAGAAACAACATGTATGATTTTATTATGTGAAGGATGGAACATATATATATGCATAAAATTCATTAGATAAATATTTATATTTCATTATTGTGATAGATCATAAATGAGTAGTGACCTTGATTCTGTATGAAAGGGGTTGAATGAGGAGTGAACTCAGTTCATCATAACAGGGGTAGAACAAGGAGTGAACTCAATTCAGTAATATATGGATAGAATGGGTGTGAACCCAGTTTAGTAATAAAGGTATGGAATAGGAAGTGATTAAAGTTCAATAATATAGGGATGGAATGGGAAGTGAACTCGGTTCAATAATACAGGGCTGAAACAGGGAGTGAACCCGATTTTGTAAAGGGCTTTACCCACTAAGATGATCTTGGTAGTAATCCTTGAATACTATGGAAATAATTTTATATGTATTCATCAATTCCATGTCTTAGTCCTATATTATGATTCAGTGACTTATTCTCTTGAATCCCTTATAATTCATGTCTTAATAACTACCAATGTTTATTCAATGATTCATGTTTATGATCTTTAATACAAAGGGTATGATCATTTAATGTTATGATAATGATCTCATACCATTATGATCATTCTTATGATTACATATCTCTCTTGTTTAACCTTTAAGAGAATTTTAGGTCACCCCTTTTAATCCTTCCTTTCCCCAAGTTATGAAGATATGTATTTTTTATACTGTTTCTAATAAGGGTTCTAGTCATGAAGAACCTAGTGGATGATAATGTATCTCACTTATGTGCCTAGTTTTATGTTTCTATGTTACCAAATTCACTCAACTAATATGGTATTTGGTAATCTATTTTTTTAATGTATTAAGTATTCCTAAAAATGATGGAATGTTAATGGTTGTTAAATGAGTGTTTCAATATTTACATTTATATGTGTGACTGTTTTAAATTCTACTACAAATTTTATTTTCATTTTTTTAGTTTTGTTTTTATAAGGATTTATTAATCATTTTTTAATTATTATACCATTCAAATAGAGGGAAAATTGAGTGATCATGGAAGGGAAGGATAAACCCTTTCATAATTCATGATTTAATATGCTTTGTGGTATAAAAATCTATGTCTCTCCTATAAAGTAGTTTAACTATTTCAATAAAAGTTTTTTCTATCAAGTGAGAATGAATTTGTTTTTAAATTTTTTATATTAATTATTTCTTTGGTATGTCTCCTTTATCTCCAACTATTTAATCTAGTTATTTATATGATTAAACATGTTAGAGCTACTTAATGAACAACTTGATAATTTTTAACACATTTCAAAGTGGTAGTGGGAACCTGTGGTTGTTTAGGAATAACAAGACCCAATTTTTTATTTATTAATGAATATAGTGGGTATTATAAAAACCATGTACACCTTGTATGGATGGTAGACCGATATGAGATCATAGTTAGGGAAATTCTCACTTAAAGAACCTGAGTGGCATTTTGATGTTGAATATCTTTTCACTAATTTGATAATACGAAAATTAAATTAGTTTTTATTGTGATGATTCTTGAACTATTCTTATGTTAAAAAATACATGGTTCAATAATGATTGAGTTTAAAAAATTTATCATAATAATAAAATCAATGAAAAATGTAAAGATATAACATTTTACATGAATAATGAGAAAGATGAAATTATTGGTTTGATCCTCACTTATAATGGAATATGGAAATATTTTTTTAATGTATTGTATATAAATAAGTGTCCAACTACACAAAAATATTATTGAGTCATAGGGTGTGCATGGTGTTCCCATTTAGGTGCATGAGCATAGTCATAGTCACCACTATGCATGGTGGCATGATAGAGGATCATGGATCTAGGATAGAGGGTTTATAATGGGAAATGGGAGTGGACTGGTAACCAACTATGTCTTATAGTTGGAGCTCTTTGTATTATAAGGGAGTTCCAAATTGCTAGGAGTAGGGCTCTAGGATAGACCATTTCTAGGCAGAAATGGGAGCAGACTGGTAACCAACTATGTCTTCTAGTTAGATCTCTTTGTGTTATAAGGGAGTTTCAATCTACTAGAAGTTTTGATCAGGTATAGAATCACTTCGTCACTATTGTTTCACAATTAAAAACATGGAAATAAATATCAGCATTAGATCATATATCTCTAGGTATTCTGTTCTATTCTTTATGTTGTCTTCTACAGTGAGCTCACTTGAGGAGTCATGGTCATCATATTTTAACATACGATGACCTCCAAAGATCCAACTAAAGATTAAAATATCCATTTAATAACCCAGATGATTTCAATATAATCAAAACATTTTTAAAAAAAAGATCAAACATAAGAAAAAAATAAAATCAAAAATGCTTTTTGAGGACAGTGATCTCTTGAGAAGCATGATATGAGGTAGTGCTAGCTTGATATATAGAGTTTGTGATCATGAGATAATTTTTAAGGTGTTTTCTATAAGTACTTCAGACAAAGTTCATTTTTTCTTATGAGCTTATCTTACATATGAGAGTAATTATTTAGATAGAAATAGGGTTGAATAAGAACTCTGATTTTGAAAGATTGATTCCATGCGTTCAAGTTGAGTCACTTCTCTCATGACCGCATGAAGATGGTGTGTGTTTCTAGAAACTAGTTATTACATTCACTCTGGGTTTTTATGAAGGATAAAAAATGATCCCATGTATTTTGTTATGTGACAGATAATGAAATCAGAGAGTGAATGATTTTTATGTGTGAAGTTTGATTCACATGAAGGTATTACAACTTCTTATTTGAGTTTCATGTTGATATAGTGTCTTTACAAGTGTTTTTTGAAGGAACCGTACAGGTATATTTAAGAGTATTGAGCTACATGAAGAATCGTTCATACGAAGAATTGTGGTATAGCATGATATATTCACATGGATAGAAATATTTCTATTTGAACTAAAGGTTTACACAGTGAGTGTGTATACTTTTTTCACGAGTTAGTTGAGTTGAGAAGGCTGAATACTTATGAAAAGGAAGTACAATGTGGTTAGGAAGTGAACAAAAATTATGGCTATAATAATAAATTATGTTAGTTTAATTTACTTACATTATTCAACACATGCATGAACATTAAATGATGCATTCATGAAAGTAGAATGCTTGTGAATTTTAAAAATTTAAAAAAATATAGAATTACATACATGATAGAATATATGCATGAATAATTAGTTCAATTATTTCTAGAATAAGATTGATGCACATGAAATACACTCTTCATGAATAATATGCAGTGTATTTAGATTGATGCCAAAAAATTATTTTTATAAGTCATTTTTATCTGAGTTATTTATTATTCAATGAGGTATGGTCTTTATTATAAGAAAGAATATTTTATCAAGAAATGTTTTAATGAGTTATCTCACTATTTATAGGTGATCATAATTTTTTTGAGAAAGACTCCCATCATTGCAAAGTTTCTTGAATTTTACATGAGACAGTGGGATATAGAAAGATAATGGAGGAATATCAATAGATCATCCTCTTAGGGGATCATATATTATATGACTCAATATAGTAAAGGTCTTTAGTGGGATTCTGAAGTAGAATAATCCTACATTGAAACTCTGGAGTAGGCCAGTGGGATTCTGGTAACACTGTGTGATATAGTATAATTATCCTCATGAGGGACTCATGGGTTTGTATTATAGGTGGGAAATTGTAAAATCAGATGGAACTCTAGATTGGAACTATGTGGGACTCAGTGTTTATGGGAATGAGACTTTAGATAGTTCTAACAATCTATATATAGTGAAAAATATATAAATAGGGGGTATAATGGTTATATCAATGTCATAAGTCTTAGTATCGAACCTTGTAAAAATAGTGTGTGATATGTTTCATTTAATTTCTACATTTCATACTAGATCCACTCATACTAGAAGGTTTCAGAGGTTTGAATGAGGTTAAATAAAAGAAAAAAATCAATAAAAATAAGTCACACCTAATTCAACCCCTTTCAGTGTGACTACATGATCCATTGGAATACAAAATTGGTATTAGAGCAAAGGAATCCTCTGATGAGATCTAATTTACTTTTCCAATTGTTTATATGAGAATTATATTAAGAGTATATTTGAGTTTAAAAAAATAAGAATAGATTTAGATTAAAAATCTTATGGATAGTCCTGATCTTATAAATGTTGAAGTTTTATTCAAGGATTTAAAAAATAGTAAGAAAATAGTGTCAAAGAAGCCAAAGAATCATTAAAATATAAATGAATATAAATTTACAACTGAAGAAACTATGAGTGGTAATTTTTCATTGAAATTAGTTTATTATAATTCTGATAAATCATGTTCAAGTTGTGATGAGGATATGATCAATTCTGAAATTATAGAGAATCTAAAGTAAGATCCCAAATAAGTAGTCAAATGTATAATCTAAGTTATCAAGGAGCTTCAGGATGAAAAATTATAGCTAGAAAAAGAGGCTAATGCTATGGAAGAGGAATTAACGAAAAATGATGGCATATCAAACACTCTCAAAAAACTTATGAAAGAATTGGAAAAAAATATATCTTCACAAATAAAGATATATTGGAGCTATTAAATAATTTCAAAGTAAAATGCGTCAGAAATATTTTTTTGAAATGATCTTTATAGAAGTTTTTCATGAAATTGTATTGCTTTATAAGATATTTATGAAAATGGAAGATTCTTAGATAAATGATAAAGTATAATGAATCAAGGAACTTGATAGTTTAACAATTTATAACATTCAGATACATGAATATGAGAAGATATATATAAATTTAAAATGTATTAAACTAAAAGTGAAACTGAGGAATATGGAAGATACATAAAGTGAGGCTTCTCAAGTTATTGAGAAAATAAATTCTTACAAGGATTCATCTGATAATAGTCCTATTATGGTAGGAAAGGTCACATCATGGACCATTTTGAATTGTCCATGAACATCAATACTAATGGGAGAATATTTGAATCATATAAAGAATCAATACATAAGAGAGAAAATATTATTTATTTGGTATATTAAATCTCTGATGAATAATCTAAAAAGTTTCCAAAAAAGGGTAACTTAATGACTGATAATGTTGTGTCTGAAAGTTTTAATATGTATGGGAAATTAGGTAAAAAATGTTGGACATGATTTCTAGGGAAAGAAAAATTTTTGAAGAAGAAAGGGAAATCACCTATGACTTTCAGTATTGGGAAATATAAGCTAACACACAATATAGATTATAGATATTATATTAATGCACCAAAATGTATATTATGGTTCCAAGTAGAGTTTTTATGCCTCAAATATTTGAAATAATATAGATTATGTGATTTAATATATGTTTTGTGTCTTTGATCTCCCTTTAATGTGTTGACTGTAATTTTTTATTTTTATGTGGTTATAATTTTAATTAAAGAGAAGTGTTTTTATATTCTTGGGTATTCACATAGAAGTATTCATGTATAGGAGTAAGGAAGTGTTAATTTATTCATGGGAATGAATCTAAGCCCATTTTTGAAAAATTTAGGCACAAGGATATTCTATTATGACTATTGATGTATAAATGAAAATTATATTTCTATATCGTAATATATCTGGTAAAAGGACCATTTTGTTTCTTTACATTTGATGACTATTTTCTATTTAAATGGTTGTTTAACCTTTTGGTTCAATTATAAGGTGCCGATAATATTGATTAATTTTAGAGGAGTAACATGGGAAAATAATTTGATTATATATAAGTTTTCTTGATGGGGGGTTTATAATATTTTTTTATGATGAAAGATACTATATAAATATGGTTCTCCCAAATTTACCTTATTAGTTGAAATGGTGTCTTTTAGCACAAGTAGGGTTTTTGATTCCATAGAGACCTACTATGTGATTTAAAGGAACACAGACCTTGATAGTGGATTTGGATATAAATATGAAAACTATTTTGGGTGTGTGTATTTGAATAACGAAACACACTAAGATTTGAAATAAAGTGATTAATGATGACGGTTTGATTATATTTTTTTCTACAACAAAATTGGATATATATATTTATAGAATTTCCACTCATTAATACAATAAGTATCCAGTGAATGATATTATAACGTACCTTGTCATTCATTACAGTAATAAATACAAAAATTGCATTCCTAATAACCAAAATAATTAAATAATCATTTTCATGATCACTCTATGGTATATGGGCATGTGAGCACTAAAAAATGTAGTTTTTAAACTGAGTGAAGATGAGGAATAAAAATAGCCATCCAATGTAAATATCAAAATAAAGAACTTATTTTGTTGTTAAATCACATTAAATAACATCAAATCCATCCAATTCAAATCTTTAAAATGAATTTATAAGAGTTTTATCCTGCCATGGGTGAAAATATCTCTATAGAATATGGAAGTTAATTTATATGACTAGGATTGATGAAAAAATATTAATCAAATAAAACATACTCCATCATTGTGTGAAGAGTTTAAAAACATTGAAAAATATATCACATATCCAAATAGGTAAAAAAGAGTAATTAAAAATGATAAAATATTTAATTAGAAAACTAGATTAGGATTGGAAAATTTATAAATGAAGAATAATCTTAAAACAAGAAAATTGAATAATAATATTATAAGAATAATTAGAAATAAAATAATACCATTTAATTCCCTAAATCTACCTTAAATAATGGTTTTGAGATCCCTTAGTTTACCATTTATTTTTAATTTCTTCTAAATAATTAAGGTAGAAAAAATGGTGGTGAATAAGTGGGTAGCTAACTGAATCCTAATAATTTCCATCATTGTATACAAGTACTTCTAAACTCTTCATGAATACACTAGAAAAAATTTGATCACGGTTTAATTTTTCTAGATGTTTTAAAGATGAAAATTTTCCAAATATTTTCTCTAGTAGTTAATGTAATTTTAACCCAATTGGATTAATTATGAAGTTGTTATTTGAGTAATGGTTGGTTGACATTTTTCACATTTAATTATATCCTGAAATTTTATCTTCAAATTTGGATGCCTAGATCACCTTCCAACATTTTAAATAACTTTTTATTATATTTAAACTAAATGTCAGTAATGATTTAATATATTGACATATTAAATTTAATATTAATTTTAAATTAATTATGGGATAAAAATCCATTTTATTTTACGGATTTCCAACAGGTTTTTCCTAGAACTTTCCAGAATCAAGGACCAAAATTCTCATCTTCTACTATGAATATTACCTTGATATAAAAATATGGAATCTTCACTATATTTTTTATAAATATATCTTCATATTTTATATTCAAATTAGTTGCAATGAGTGTTCCAAAATATTTTTCAATATAGGCCATGAATTACGTCATCTTAAAATAAGAATTAAAATCTTGATGGGAAATTAATATTAAATTGTAAAATTAATTTTAATTTGAATTTATTATCATTTAATCAAATGAAATATGTTAAAAATTAAATGAAATTTATTCACATTATGTGGAGAAATTACACCACACAACTTATTTTTTTTATTCCCTATGAAATTACTAGATAACAAAGATCTAAATTTAATTCCCCTGACCAAATGCATTTTAAAATTCATTTTTTTACAATTAAGATCATAAAATGAAAATCATGAATCCCATAATTGTTTTTTTTAAAAATTACACAATAATTCCCCAAGACCAATCCCATTTTTTATTTATGATTAAAAACATCTTTTATTTAATTTAAATTAAACATAATGATGTTTTTTTTATCATAAAATTCATGGGGATTCATTTTTATTAAAGATTAAAAATATGATAACACTAGTTGGAAATCATCCTTTAACAATAATATGAGTATCTATCTTATCACATTTTTTATTATTGTTTACTATAATATTGATGAAAATATTTTCTATGGAAAACACAACTCTGGAGTCACTAACCCCAAGTTCTAATATCCACAAACTTGATCAATAAAAGGTTCTAAGATAAAGATATAAATCCAAACTGTTTGAATTAAAACTACTAAGTCACAATCCCAAAGAGTTTGATACCATGAATTAGGGTAATCATTTTTTCTACATAATCATATTTTTTTCATTTTCATCTAATTTTTGGATTGTAAAATTAAAAGTAAAAAAATCATATAATCTTTGAAAAAATAATCAAACCCCAAGAGCTCAAAATAATGGCCTAAAATTTGATGTATGTTTATTTTGAAAATATAATTAAAATAAATTATAGTGATGATGGTGAAAAATCACATCAGACTACCATTCTCACCAAAATTTATACTTAAAAACAGAAATATTGTTAATTTCCTAAATGAAGGCATATAAAATCCTTTGAAATTGAGTTTTAATGTTAAAATAGTATATTATCCCGTGAAAGCCTATAGAAATGTTGTTTCTATTGATGCCTAGTTTTTTTAAAAAAGACAATAAAATTTACCCTCTACTTTAAATATCAATATACATAGTGTTGAAAAATGAAACAAATTGATAATGGTAAATAAAGTTGATAAGTTATGTTTGATAATGAACATTAAAAAATTCATAGAAAAAATAACATGGTTTAAAGATAAATAACAAAAAATAATAAATTTATTATTTAGGATCTATGTCACATGTAGACTCTCATTAGATGATTGACTATTGAGAATGAATGTTGGAGTCAATGTGAATCAATTATAACTTATAAAAGTTCTTCAGCTCGTAAATCTCACACATAAATAACATTAGAGAGCAATAGTAATCCCAAGGGGTTACCATAAATAAAAAATTAAAGAATAATATTTAAAAACAAACCCATTTCAAATTATTTTTCATTAAATGTAGAAAAAAACATAAACATAAACATAAAAATAAAAACAAAAATAAAAAAATGATTCCTTCCAACTATAAAACACTTAGTTTAAAGTCATTTACTTAACATAGACCAAAAAAATTATAAATTATTGCATCCTTAAAAAATTTACTCATTCAAATTTTCTTTAGTTTTGAATATATAGTAAGATTTTATGAAAGAATATTAATGTTGATCATTGACCTTAAATATATTACCACTAGTTGGATCTTAAATCTATAAAACCCCATGAGTGTAGACATGATACAAAATGTAGGGACTTGACTATGTCTACCATAACATACCCAGGTGAATATAATGTTTTGAAGTGTAAATGAGTATAAATGTTTCTGTTCCAGAGTGTTTGAATCTAGTATTTTAAAATTTTTATGCTTAAACATAAGATTTATTAATCCTTGAATTTTCATAATCCTTAATTATAAATTCATTATGTTCATTAAGGTGAACTTTACTATTTTTTTAGTTATGTAAAGGTCAAAGTTTATATTTCTGGTGTCCTAAAATGCTTTGTGCATGTTTCCTCTGGAAATGGGGATGACCTTGTTTGTTTAAGGTTCAAACATTCCAATCAGTTTCTAACGGGTTTGTTCATAGAACCGGAAACATCCAATGATTCTATATCCATTTGTACATACTTTCCAAAGGTAGGTGCTCATTAGTTGTGGACCGATGAGGCTTAAAAATTTTCATTGGTCGAGATGATGGGAGGTCGGACTCATCACACCGTTTTTGGGGGGAATTATTGTCTACTACAGGACTCTCTTTATAGATTTGAGTTATGTTCATGATTCCTTATTACATTACCAAGTATAAAAATGAGCTTTCCTTTAGATCTGGAAATCAAATATGTATGAGAATTAGAGAATCTTTTAAATGTATTTGAGGTTCTTCATCAACAGAGAATCATCTATATTTGTTAGGGATTCTTAGTCAATGGTATCCTTCAATACATTGTATAGAGATATCTTGGTCATTATGATAACCATACTGGTTTTAAAGCCACTCAACGGGGAACTTGAAGTTTATTGTCATTCAGAAGGACATGGATTATTTCAGCATTGGATCGTACCCGTGGATGGGATACTTACGTATCCTTTTTTAGGAAAGGAATCAGAAACCATGTAGTTTGAATAAAGAATTATGAGGTTTATGCGTGATTGATGGCCCAAATAAAGATGTCGTAATTACTTTTACACTCTAAGATCACGCGAGGCATGCTCGGTGTGAGAAACAAGAGGTATCAATAAAACCGGATGATTGTGTCACAAAAGATGCAATCATAAGGAATGATGTGGGGTTTATGTATGTATGACTTCCCAGATAGATTAAGATTAGGATTTACTTCAGGAAAGAAACCTAGGAACAAGGTCCATAAAGGTATATGTGATTTATGGAGATTTTGATACTTAACTTACGACTTAATCCTGAGAAGGATGCCCAAATTATAGGGGACTTATGATTGGGTTTTATTCTTGAAAAAGAATCCCAAATCAAAAAGAAATTAAGACAGGTTAAGAGAAATTATGACTAGGGCTTATTTCTGAGAAGGAGGCCCTGGTTAAAGTGACTTGAGAACTAGGCCTTATTCCTAAAAAGGAGGCCCAGGTTAAAGGTAATTACGACTGGGGGTTATTCTTGAGAAGGAGGCCCAGGTTAAAGGGACTAGAGAACTGAGGCTTATTCCTGAAAAGGATTCCTAGGTTAAGGGGAATTATAATTGGGGATTACTCCAGAAAAAGAGGCCTAGGTTAAGAGGACTTGAGACTTTGGGGCTTACTCTTGAGAAGTAGGCTCAAATTAGGGAACATGTGGCTTACTTCTAAGGAGGATGCCCACATTAAGGGAATTTGAACTGGGTATTACTCCTGAAAAGGAGGACCAGGTTGGGGAACTTGGGGCTTACTCCTAAGGAGGATGCCTATATTAAAGATCTTTTCATCTTAAAGGATGAGGTTTAATAGAGAAAATATCTAAACTTAGTGACATAAAGATATAAATCACTAGGTTTTGAGATATGTTCCATAGAATTCCTTTTAGATAAGGAATCCAACAAAGGAACCATGCCATAAATGACTTTGAAGAGGCTTTTAAAGGATAAATCTTGAAGAGGATAGGTGGATTTGAAGAAAAAGAGGTGAATAAATAGGAGGGGAACCCAAAAAGAGGTAGTCACGCAAGTCCTATTGGGGAACGTAAGTCTTGGTCGCGCAAGTATACTTGTTTGACAATGTGCACTTGTGGAACGGTTAACCCATAAGGTAATACTTGGGTGAGGCTTGGCTCAATCCATTTGTATTATCCCTAAAGGATTCCAAAAGGGTGGCGTGCATGTTCTGGTTAAGGGATAAGGTGGCGCACAAGTGTCTTCATTTCCCATAAGGGTTAGACACTGAGGAACGCAAGTGCTGACAAATTTCAACACTTCGGCCTTATTCCCCCTCTTTATATCTTCCATTCTAGGTAAGAAATTACCTTAGGAGTGTTCAGAAGACTTCATGTAGAGACTAGGGCGCCGAGAGCTTGAATCTGACTTTTGGGATTTTTCCATTCTCAAAATGGGGGCCCACAAGGGGTATTTATAGGCTACTGAAGACCTTGGAAGAAAATAAAATAGGGCGCACAAGTCACCTGTGTGCCCAATATGTGGCGCGCAAGTATACTTGTGCGACCATGCTGAAACTTGTGAGGCCCTTGCTTAAAGGAATCCTTGTTCATGACTTTGTCAATTTTTGATGTTTATTTGAAGGATGAATCTATTTATGCTTAAAGTATTCATCTTTTTTAGTCGTTAGACTCTGTGACGGAAAGGAGCATAAAAAAATGTCCCCCCTCAGAGTTGGATCCGAAAGGAAGGAGGATGGAACTCTGAGGAAAAGGAGAAAACCAAAGAAAAGTAGCATGCAAGTTTTGAGCGCAAAAGTGGAGGTGCGCAGGTGAGAGCCACGCATTTTATGGCACACTGGGTACAGACTTGGCCTATAAATTTGCATGCATTCTCGTGCAAAGCAACTGGATTTCAAACCTTCCCACTCTCTCTTCGCAAGTTTCTCTCGTCGCGCAAGTTCCTGATTTTCAGTGGTTTCATTTCTTTTGTTCATGTCGTGCTTCTACAGAGGTAGTTTGACTTGGGCGGTGATACCTGTGTGCCAAAACTTGTGCGACACAGTTACACTTACGTGCCAACATTGGACTTGTGTGCATTAATTCCTTATCCATTTTTTCTATTTTTTCTTCACAAATTTTATGAAAAATCAACTTACTTAAGAGTTAATTATTCGACCTTTGTGCAGAATAAATGGCTCCTAGAAGAATTGGAATTGCTGATGAACTGGCTAACAAGTGAATCGATGACATGATGTACATCGTTGGCCACGACTATTATGATATCTACAACAAAACTCTCCCATATTTGGCCAAGTACTTGAAGAAATATCATGTCAATTTTCCAAAAAGTATCTACTTGCCTCTGTATAGCCATGGTCATCTACAAAGAGTCAACGTTCTAGATGCAAATAATTATATGCTCGAGATGCAGCCACACTGTTATTCCTCTAATTTGGTTATTCTGTGCATTAAGAGCAGCAAAAATGGTGTGAACTTTTAAAATTTTCCTTCATGCCATTTCCTTACAGATATGAAAATGGAAAACCATGGGCTGATATGTTTTCCGCTATTAGTTGATGGAGAGAAGACTATCATGACATTAGAAACAATATATAAAAAGAGTACTCTCCTCAAATGGATCTTTACTTCCAATTCTCCATTCTCAGATCCATGTATCCATCTTCCAAGTCTCTTGGACAGAAACAGAGTCACTGTTTGATCGGTAGAAAATTTTCTCAAACCGCACTCAAGAATATTCTTTTACAATTGTTCCAAGAAGAGATGGTATCACTGCATCTCTTATTGTATCCAGTTGAATGAATTAATTCAAGGTGGTTTCTTATGAATCTCGGGATGTCGTAAATAAAATGAATAGTTATGTTGAAATCCTCTTATAATTCTTGAAAAAGAGAAGAGATTCCAATTTGTGGATGTCCTTTTAACTTTCGTGCATCAGTGAAAAAAACTTTCATCTTCAATCATTTATGCTTGAATTCCTTTGCTACCTACTTAAAATTTTAACCTAAGCCAATGGTCTTAGTAATAATAGTTTTATTTTTTCTAGGATTATAAAAAATAACCATACAAACTTTAAATCTTTTAATTGCTCAATATTACCTAAATCAAACAAAATGTTTGTTTAGTGAGCTGGGACTTGACTTTTGTGGGCAGTTTAAATTCATACACGTCGGACATAAAAAGAATAATGTTTAAGGTCAAAATAGCTTTGACCGAATGGATTAAAATTGACTCAATTCCTTAATAATTTATCTAAAAACATATTACCATATTCAAGTATGGGGTAAAAATGTAAACTATGAGTTAAAAAATTTTGAATCTGAGGAATGATATTAAAAATGGGATAAAAGGAATTAGAAGAAGTATTTCCCAAGAATAAAGTTACCAGTATTTAACAAACCCATTAGGGGGTTGAAATATGCAGGGCCACTTAAGGGCATTGGCTGCATTGTCAAATAATAGCATCTTTTGGCTGACAGGTCCGTTATGTAGACTACTTACGCAAGGCCGCCTAAGGGCACGTGTTGCATAGTCAGGAGAAAGAACTCTTAGAAGTTTTACCTTTCTATTTCTAAAAATCCAGTGGATTTTTATGGAGATTCAAATTTTCCAAAGCATAGAGTTTGCTGTATGGAGAGAGGTACTTGAATATGAGAGGTTATTTCCAATCAAGATTGTATAAGAACTGGATGAATGTAACTCCTGCGAAGTTTTGACCCAAACGTATGGAAGGTAAATATAAACCATAGACTTGAATACTTTCAGATCATGAAAAATAGTATGGGATAAATATGTCAAATATGGATATTTTTTCGGATCCCTACATATTTTCATTAATACAAATAAGGAAAAAATAGGTTTTCCTCCCGAGAATGAATTTAACACTATTTAACAAACCTGTTAGGGGGTTGAATTATACAGGGACACCTAAGGGAATATGATGCATAGTAAAGTAATAGAATCTTTTGGCTAACAGGTCCGTTATGTAGACTGTTTATGCAAGGCCGCCTAAGGGCACGTACTACATGGTCAAGAAAAAGAACTATTGGGTATCAGACCTTTTGTGACCAGAAGTCAAGAAAAGGGTTATGGAGATCTGGAATTATTTAAGGTTAGGAGTATGATACCTCAAAATAGGCATTGTCCAATGCATTTAGAGATACACAGACTAATGCTAACCATAATCATGTTGTGGTTGGGTCCTGAATTAGGGTGTGGGACGTCACTACGTATCCCATAAGAATGGGAATCAAGCCATACATAGTTCTTGAAATACAGTTTATTGTCATGTGGGATGAGAGTGTAGGAGATCTTAGTTTAGTGTCATAGAGCTCATACCATAATGAGTAATACACATTTTGTGTTTGTTAAACCTATTGTGAATGAAGACCAGGGTTTTCATACCACATTCATGTTTTCATAGGGGGAATTTTCAGCTAAGCGACTGAAAGTGGAATTTGGGGTTAGTCCCAAAGAATTGGGGCTAGATTCTAGGGATTCTCAAACATTCCTATGTATCCCATAAGGATGGGAATCAAGCCGCATGTAGTTCTTGAAATACCCTCTGTACAGATTTGGTTTGTACAAGTGAAGGGTGAAAGGGGACTTTAGTGCAATGATGGTTTGACCGAAGATTAAGGTTCGAGGATTTCCATGTATGCACGTAGTCTTTGGAATATAACATTATTGGAGATCAATGTAAATAATGATTCCCTATTAGGTGAGTGTGTCAAAGAATGTTGTAGTTTATTTCCGTACAGGATAAAAGTGCGAATAGTTTAACATCATATAGCAAGGACGATGGTGAACCAGTGTAAAAAATATTGGTTCTGGGGCTGCTTCATGAATCAACATCATATGAGATGGAGGTGAACTGATGTGAAGAGATTGGTTTTGGGCATTGAACCTCGGGTGGTTTCCTACGTACCCAGCCTAGAATGTAAGGATCATTGTCCGTGTAGTTCGATTAAGAATGAATTAATGATCAAGTTTTACTTGAAGACAACCCGAAGATGGTGTTTGGACTTATGCTTGATTTGCAGCCCAAATAGGGTGTTATGGTTGAAGTTTACTCTAAGCTCACATGAGTCATACTCGGTATGAGAAACAAGAGGTTTCAACAACCTTAACGATGCACAGTTTAGTGTCATGTAAGACATAAGTGAAAGTACACAGTTTAACTTCATGTTGGACGTATTATGGACTTTTTCGTAGTTTAACGTCATGTGGGATGAAGAGGTGTACAGTTTAACATCGTATAGCTAGGACGATGGTTATGAAATTTAATGTCTTGATGGACAAAAGAGGGACAATACAGTTTAGCGTCATGTTGGATGAATGAGTGTTGTACAGTTTAGCATCATGTAGCTAGGACAACACAGTTTAACGTCATGTTGGACATAAGAGTATTTGTGTTACACAAAATACTTCTTCAAAAATCTTACATTGGTTGGAGTTGTGATGAGTTCTCCATCCATTGAGATTAAAGAATAATCTCCATTGGAGTAGACCTTATATATTGAGTAAGGTGCTTCCCAATTTGGCTCAAGATTAGGAGGTTTCTTTCCTGGTATCATTGGAGTTCTGAGAACCAATACCTATTCTCCTTGAATGAATGAATGAAGATGAACTTTTTTGTTGAAAGATCGTGCTATTCGATTCTGATAGACTTACAAGTGATGCAGGGTGTATAATATTTTTTCATCTAATCATTCCAATTCATCCAATCACTTTTGGGATTGTTCATCTGCAGATGAATGATAAAAAATGGCTACTCTGAGTGAGGGTAATTGAACTTCAATGGGAAAGACTGCTTCTGTTCCATATACCAATGAATATGGAGTTGACCACGTAGCAGTGCAGATGGTGGTTCGATAAGCCCATAAAGCATGAAAATGTTTATCAGGCCATGATTTATTATCTTTATCCACCATCTTTTGCAGTATGTTTGAAAGAGTCTTGTTGAAAGCTTTTATTTTTCCATTGGTTGCTGCATGATACCAAGATGAATGGTTGGATTTTATGTTGTATTCTTTCTACAACTTCCTTACCTCAGATGAACAGAAGTTAGTGCCAGTGTCCGTCAATATGGTTTGAGGGGCACCAAATTTGGTAATGATGTTATACTTGATGAAGATGACAATGATTTTAGAACTAACTTCTTTGAGAGGTATTGCCTCTTCCCATTTGTAAAAGAAGTCAGTATCAGTAAGAATATTCTTAAACTGCTTGGATGTAGCCGAAGGGTAATGTCCCACTACATCCATTCCCCATGTGGAAAATGGCTACGAGTATTTATCTGTATGAAGAAACTCTGGGGGTTGATGAATGAAGTTGGCACATACATGGAATGAATGACACTTCTTCATGAAATCAACACAATCTTGTATCATTGAAGGCCGAAAGTATCCAAGCCTTTGAATTTGATCAGATAGTCTATGTCTAGACTGGTGGGCACCACAGACTCCTGCATGTACTTCTTTCATGATAGCCATTGTCTCTTCTCCATCAATGCATCTAAAGAGAATTCCATCAAAACCACTTTTGTATAGATTTTTTTCTAGGTGATCTGGGCTATCATAAAGAGTAAAATTGACAACATGTCACCAGACTTGTTATTTCCCGGCTCTATCAGGTGGGAGTGTTCCATTTTGAAGGTATTCCCTGATAGGTGTCATCCATCCTGTAGTATGACCATATGGTTCAGGAATGGGAATAATTTCATTGATTTCCTCTATTCTGATTTGAACATAAGGTGAAATTGTACGAAAGTGGGCAATACTGATGATTGTTTCATCCCAATTTGGATCTTCCAGAGCTGTGGATATATTAGCCAATGCATCATCTTGAGCATTTTGTGATCACAGGACATAAGAAAATGTCAGTTTTGAAGGAAATTTCGCCATTAACTCTCTGACATAATCATACAAAGGGATTAATTCTTATTTTCTAATTTCATAATCCCCATTGACTTGTTTGATTACCAGGTCTGAATCACCTTTCACATTTAAGTGATTCACTTGTTCCTGAAGTGCCGACTCCAATCTTGTGATGAGAGCTTGATATTCTGCTTCATTATTTATACCACCTTCCCACAATAAGAAGGAATAGGGTATCACTTCCTTTTTCTGGAAATAAGTACAATTTCTAACCCAACTTTATTGAATTTAGGATCTTCCATTTTCTTCCCTGTTAGACTTCTGGAAGCACCATCAAAGTAAATTTTCCATGTTTGAATATTATCTTGAATAGAAAATACTTCCTCATCAGGACAATCAATATCTAAAGATGTATCTTCCACTGAATGATGTTCAGCAAGGAAATCAGCCAGAGCTTGGCCCTTTATTTCCTTTTGAGACACATACTGGATATCAAATTGCTGCAAAATAACTGCCCACCTTGCTAGACATCCTATAATAATTGGATGGTTAAGGATGAATTTGAGCAGGTTATTGTGAGATACCAATTAGACCTCATGATGTTGCAGGTAGTGTCTCAACTTTTGAACAACAAAGATTAATGCTAGACACCACTTTTCAATACTTGAATATCGGGTTTCTTCTTCAAGCATAGTCCGACTGAGATAGTAAAGGTTTTTTTTCATTCCCGATATCATTCTTCTGATCAAGGAAGGCACCCAATGATCGCTCTAAAGCTATCACATAAAGAATAAGTGGCCTTCCTTCAACAGGTGGCATCAATACTGGTGGAATCAAGAGATATTTCTTCATAATGTTGAATGCTTCTTTAAATTCATCAGTCCACTACTAAGTGACTCCCTTCTTAATCAATTTGGTGAAGGGTAAACTTTTTCCTTCCAA
Source organism: Viscum album (assembly GCA_963277665.1). Classification (NCBI taxonomy): domain Eukaryota; kingdom Viridiplantae; phylum Streptophyta; class Magnoliopsida; order Santalales; family Viscaceae; genus Viscum; species Viscum album. The sequence goes on from OY728158.1 coordinate 11,750,210, forward strand.
ATTGGCGATGAAACGCTGAATATAGGCCAAGTGTCCTTGAATTCCTCTCAATTATTTCAAATTTCAAGGAGGTGAAACCCAAGGATTGACTTTGTCTTCTCAGGATCCACTTTGATACCACAATGGCATAAAACAAAGCCGAGAAATTTTCCTAAGGTTACCCCAAAATCACATTTCAAGGGGTTCATCTTCAAATTGTGTTGTCGAAGTTTTTGGAATATGACTTCCAAATCAGCCAAGTTCTTAGAACGTTGTTTGGATTTAACCACCAAATCATCCACATAACATTCAACAAATTTCCCTAAAAAGGATTTGAAGATACAGTGCATGACATGCTGATATGTTGCGCCTGTATTCTTCAGGACAAAGGGCATTACCCGATAGCAAAACACACCCTGAGAAGCTCTAAAGGTTGTAGATTCCTCATCTTCTAGATCCATTCAGATTTGATTATACCCTGAATATCCATCCATGAAGGAAAGTTCTTCATAGCCAGTTGTTTCATCAATTAAGAGTTCTGTAATCGGAACTGAAAAATCATCCTTAGGACAATGCCGATTGAGATCTCTGAAATCAATGAAAACTCTAATTTTTCCATTATTCTTTTTTATAGGGACAATATTATCCAAATAATTGGGATATTTAACTTCTCTAACAAAGTTATATTTGATAATATTATCCACTTCAGCTTCAATTTTGGAAGCATAAGTTGGGTGTGTTCTTTTTGCGGCTTGCTTGAATCCTCGATGTTCTTCTGGAAAACCCAAATGATGAGTAGAAAAATCAGGATCAAGCCCTGGAATTTCTGTATAATTCCAAGAAAATATATCTCGATTTTTATTTAAAAATGAAATATACATTTATTTCTCTCCATGATTCATGGACGCACTAATTAAATTGGGGCGTGGATCTTCTTTTCTACCCAGATTTATTTCTCTAAGTTCGTCTACAGTAGTAGAGAAACCCTCTTCAAACGCTAGAGGAGAATCCCTGAGAACTTTCTATTCATTTCAACATGTGTCATCTCTTCTGTTTCTACTTCCATTGTAGATGATGAAGTAGACTTTCCATGATCAGGATAGATGTTAAAATTTGAACATCTTGAGGAAGAAGCTTCCATTTCTAACCCGATTGATGATGAAGGGTCTTCCTTGGGTAACAAAGAGGAGATGATGGATTGATAATTGACATCATCGTTTACCTATAACATTGCTATAACTTCTTCTGGCCTAGTTATAGAAGTATAGAATTGCTGAATTTTAGTGGATGAAATGAAGACATCTCCATTTGAACTTTCATCATTTCTTGGTGAATCACTAATTTCTCCCATACTGTCTGGCTTGATTATCGTAATTTTCATTATGAAAGTTTCCATAAGAGTATTTGGATTTGGGTCTATCTTGTCAATTTGACTGATAGGAAACACATAATCTATACTCACATGTATGAATGGGTTTACTGGAATCCTTTCCAAACCATATAGAGCATTAACTTTGGTAACCTCCCTTGTTGTGGATTTCTCCTTACCCTCCATGTGATAGAATTTCACCTCAATGTATTTAGATTCACATGTTTTGAATGGGGCTTTATCACCATAAAATGTCTTAATTTGACCATTGAAATAATATATGAGACATTGATGGTATGATGAAGGGATAGCCTCAAGTTGATGTAGCTAAGGTCTTCCAAGAAAAATATTAAAGGTTGTGTCATGACGAACAACCATGAAATCTCAATTGGATACAAGATCTCCAAATTGAGTTTTTATTGAGATCTCGCTCAGAGGTTCTTATGCATTTTTATCATATCCTTGCAACATCAATATAGAAGGAGATAAATCAGATTCAGTGAGGCCTAATCGATGAAGTGTATGAATGGGGATGAGGTTGACTCCTGAACCATTATCAATGAAAGATCTTCTGATGACTACATCATTGACCATGCCAGATAAATACAAAGGTCTAATATTTCCATGAACAAAATCATCTTCATCTTCATCTATAAAAGATATCACTGCATGGCATTCTGGAGGATCATTATCTACATGGTAGACTTCAGCAGCATCAATATCAGTTGCGAATTCCTGATGACTTGACAAAGCCTCAATGAGTGCCTCCTGAAGATCCTTTGATAGATTCAAGGAATCCAGAATTGATAACTTGGCCAGAAATTGGGCCAAATATTTCAAGACATAATATTTTTTATCCAAATTTCTGCCTTTTCAAACAAGAACATGTGGTTTTGTAGGTGCCTTAGAAGTTGATACTTTGTAAGTAGATGCATCATGTATTGGGGTAGGAGTTGGAAATACTCCTGGATTTGGAATATTAGACCGAATAGGTCTATTTACTTGATTATAGGAATAAGGTGTAGCCTCCAATCGATCCTCCAAAATAATTGTGCCCGAAGTGAATCTGTCATGCATGAAAAAACTATCTTCTTCTTGTTGAGCCCGCTGAAGGGCTCTACCAAGAGTTTCTGTTACATACACAGTTCTAGCAGGGGTAGAATTGGAATAGTGGCTTTTGGGATATCCACATCTTCCTCTATATCCTAGACCTCTGGAACTTCCTCTAATTCCTCTATTTGATACAGGGAACTCAGGCTCATCGAGATCAAAACTATGACTGGTATAAGGATCTATTAAGTGAATCATGTCAACAAAACCAAAAATCAACTCTTCATCCGATGAATACTCTTCCTGATTAGCCAATTTAGGATATGCTATTTGGTGGGGCAGTGCCTGTGGCTTTGAAGTAGATGGCATAAAATCTTCTAGAGTCAAAGACAACATGGGCTTTGACACAATCTCATCATCTTCTAACTGTTCCTCTTTCTTTGAATTATGCCACTTCTTCGAGGATTTTCCCTCTGATGAAGAGGGTTTTTCTGTGGCATTCATAGTAGAATACACAATTGGTTTCTTCAATTTAATTCGTAAAATGGTATGAGTATGGTTGATCATTTTCTGACCATACAATCATCATATTTCTATGCATTTTTTCTTTTGACTTATTTCCACTCGCTTTCTGCCTCTGGATTTTTAGTAGTAACACATGCTACCTGAGCTGAAGAACCTTTTAGTTTTACCTGTCCCAAGTCCACCATCTTCCTTAGGAGGTCTTTGAAGACAAAACACTCCTAAATTGGATGGCCCAACATCTAATGAAATGGGAAATAGTTGGGACGGCCTTCATATCCTTCCTTGTTTGGCCTTTTGGGCCTTGGAAACTGAACCAAATTATTTTCCAGAGCCGAAATGTAGTAACCAAGAACTTTTTCATTTCGGAAAGAATAAACTTTTCTCTTCAACTCCTAAAATTATTTCTGTCTTTGATCTCTTTGATCATCATGACGAAACAGCCTCTGTTGTTGATGCTAAGGATGTGGGGCCCTTCGATAAGATGAAGGTTTTGAAGTAGAAGCAGGTACAGGTGCTTGTTTAAGCAAAAATGTAGTAGTCTCTATTTTACCCATTCTCCTTCCTGGAGCTGATGGAATTAAATGAGTTTTATCCTTAGTCTTTGTAAGAGAGAATTCAATCTGTTGAGTGATCTAAGTAAGGTCTCGAAACCCACCTTTTTATTTTACACGGATCAATGGTGTGCGTAATTCATCACACAAATTTTCCACAAAGATTGGAAAAAATTCTTCTTAAGGGAGTGCTAGGCTTAGGGAATATGTTAATCCCTTCCACCAAGAAATGAAATCGGAAACCCTTTAATTTTACCTTTTCTTACAATTTGTAAGATCAAAAACTAATGTCTTTGGCAACGTTGAGCTGAATTGAAGAAGGAATCATTGACGGAGATCCTCCCAACCTGTAATTGACTGAGATTGCAAGCTTGTATATCAGACAAAAGCAGGACCTTGTAATGACTATACAAAACACCTAATCTTAACTGATTCTTGTTGTTGAGGGGTTCCCATCATAGGATCTCAGTGAGAAACAAAATGCGTTATGTGTTTCTCTGGGTCTCCTGAACCATTAAAAATTGGGAATGTGGTACTTGCAAAATTTGATGGGGGAGGAATTGCATCAACCCATTCAGGGTATGCTCTTTTTTCTGGTTGAATTTGTGCACGCTTTCCCTCTATAGCTTCCAACTGAGCTGTTAATGACTCAATGGTAGTTATTAAATTTTGAGAAATATCTGGTTGAGCTTGGGCCTGAGCAGATACAATAACTAGAACATGGACATGTATGATTTTTGGTACTGCAATTGATGGTAGGACCACCGATTGTTGTTGCGCATGACCCATAAAATTAGACCTGTGAGGGTGTACTAGTAAAGGAGGATATTCTTGATCCATTTTAGTAGCTGCAACAAGTTCCCTTGACTGACTGACTCCAGCATGATTAAGAGGAAGACTACCTTGAAGTAGTTCTCCATTCAACCTCCTTAATTCCTTCATTTCTTTCTCTTGTTGTGCAAATCTTTGCTATAGTGAGAGTGATTGGACTTCTCTAGAGAAATGTTATGTAACTCGATTCTTCCCTTTCCCCATGTTGGATGCCTTTTGGAGAGGGTTATGTTTATTATTTGAAGTAATACCTAGATTTTGGGTAATCCTTTGATTTCGTGTACGCACGCCTTCTTCATTTGCCTCTGTGTGTACAGCCTCTTGAGCAAAAAATTATTCTTATGATACCTCTGAGTGGGCCTCATGTCTTGGAGGATCATCAACAATGGAATTGATTACATTTATTGATGCATAACGTATTGCATCCCTTCTATCGGCATTTCTGAGATACAGTCTTTTTCCATGTCCCTGATGAGACATTTCCTTCTGTTGAGTTGATCCCTCCAGAACATCTTGACGAGCCGTAATTTATAGGGAATCTTATGATAATTTTTCTCTTTGTTACTCTTGTGGCTTCTTCCCTAATTGAGATAATACTGACTTTCTCTGAGGAAGATATTGAGGATTTGAAAAAGTCCCTATTCCGGTGGACTGGGGTTGTTCTTGCGGTTCCTGCTCAACTCTTCGAATCCTATTTATTGATTTTGAGGGTTGGGTTAAAAGATTCCCCAGTCTGGAAAACTAGGGTGGCTCTTGAGCTGCTACATCTAAGACTTTCTTAAAATCTCTCTTGATGTTTTAGACTTTAGTCCAGAAATTGGCTGGATGCATCAACCTACATCCACTCAGTTCACCTGGATCAAATTATTGTTGGATGATTTCTAACACTTCCATCACCTAATGATGTGCCTGCTCTAAACGAGAAGCATGTTCAATATTCTCATTTTCCTAATGCAATAGTAATTCGACAACTTTTTCTCTGTATTCCAGACTTTGAGAAAAACTAGTTGAGGCATGTTCTTGGGGAAGCCTTTGATTACAAACAAAACCAGTTGGCTATGGCCGACCAAGGGCAATAACATTGCATGAGACCATTTTTGGAGGGCTTTGTTGACTGGAGAGTACAGTGAAATGCATTTCTCCATGAACACCCCATCCCCTGATATGAATACCAGATGGGTCATTGGAAATTCACTGATGCAATATTTTTAGTGCACCAATGCATGAACGTTGAAGGACTCTCTGCTTCTTTTCAGCCTTCAAATACCGAGAAACTGAGATAAAGGCCAAATCAATTAGGCGTTGTAACCCTTCTATTATCTTAACATGTTTTTTATATTCATCATAAGATAATATTTTCTATTTAAAGTGACAAAGATTTTTCCACAAGTTGAGATGAATATCATGAACAAAATCTTCCGTCAACATCTCTAGAATGTCATACTGAGAGTCAGTCAAAGGCCAAAACATGACTGGTACTTCACCTTTTTCTAGTTGTTTTCTCATATTCAGCACTTCCTTCTTATCATTTGATGAATATTCTTCTACCTGATTAGACCAAAGTTGGTGCTTCCTTGTTGCTTCATCAGATTAAACAATATTGGTAGAGAATTCATTTACCAGACTAGAAGATGAATGACCGTGGTTCGAAGAATGACCTACACCCTGGGCTATCTTCTGGTTGAGAAAGTATTTAACCTTCTATTGGTAAATCATCAAACATGACTGGCTTCAAATTTGAAAGTGCCTCAAGATAAGAGGGCTTTCTCGTCACTGCATTTTCCTTTGAAGAATTTTCTAGGCAATGAAAATTACTACTGTGGAGAGGACATTCATAGCTAAAATCATCATCATGGGGAAGACCACCATGGTGGGTTATAACAAAAGATGAAACCTTTTTCTCCTTGATCTTCTGGCCACGTAGAGGGTTCTCGTGGCCCTCATCTAAAGATGATACTTTGATATCGACTGAACTGTCATGAAACAATCCTTCATGAGGAAGTGTCTGATAGAGACCTTCAGAATTAATGTTCCCACTATTGGGAAATGAGAGAGTAGAATCTTGATTTGCAACAGATAATTGTCTGAGGGCTTCAAGAACTCCAGCATCTAGCAAGGCCTTATTACAAAATGGATCTTGATTTCTTGACTGTTATGGATGGGTATTTTTCTTAGATTCCTTCTTACTCACTTTGGGAACCACTTGTTGAAAAAAGTGGTCATTATGGGCAGGTGTATGTTCCTACTCAGGAAAAATAGTCAGGTTAGGCTGATTATCTCCATTAAAATCAAGTGTATATGACCGACCTGATTGTCCGTATGACATGGGGGAGTATGCCCCACAACCCTCTTGGACTGGAACAGAGGTATGTATCTATTCCGAAGTGATATGTTGATGTGTCACTCCACTGGTAGGGACAGATTTTCATTTCTTTCCCTGTGATGCTGCTAAAGCTATTATAATATTCTGAAAGGAATCCAGAATATGAGGAGGGATTTGCTTCTGCTCTTTAACCATCATCAGAATGTGCTTGGTGGATTCATCTATCAGAACAAGAATATGTGTCCATTCTATTCTTGTAGTAGGTGTGTATTCTGGCTCCTATCCTCCTTTTCTTGTCAGTGAGTTCTGACAGTACTCATGTATGGGAGCAAAGAGTTGAGTTTGCTCCAAATTTGTCGTCGAGGCTTTCTGACTGACTTTTCCGAGTTCTACCAAATGATACTGTTGGTAGGCTTGATTAACATTGGCAGCTGTATGTGCCTTATGTGTATTCTTCTTCAATTATGGTTGAAAAGTTTCCTTAAATACTGGAAAATGAGACTACTGACAGAATTTTTTATTGTAAACAGGTGTATGTCCCTGCTTATCAGTTGCCACCACATTAGATTGGTGAGCTTATTTAGTTGCCGTCATACAAGCCTGTTGACTAGATGATTAATTATTAACAGGTATATATGACAGCCTATAATAATTTTCTGGATTTTCCTAGTAGGATTGGCGTGTTACTGCCAGACAAGTATGCTTGGCAGTAAAATCAGGACGAACGGGTGTATATGCCCGCTCGTTTCTTTCCATCAAGTTGGTTTGATGGATTTCTCTAGAGGGGGAAGAAGTAAGAACCTCCTCCTTCTAGACCATATTTCACCTCTGGCATTTTTTCTTACGTGATCGGGTCTGAGGAACCTAAGCCAAACCCCTGAAGGTGATACCCTCATCATGTTGATAGTTCATTTCCACACGAGTCTGGTGGCGATTGTTGATGGGATCCCTCGGGAAATACTCATGTATCCTTGAATTAAATCCTTGAGTGACCTTCTCATTCACCTCCACATAATATGGTAGGGAATGGTGATTGTGTTCCAGGGATAACGACCTGAGATGGTTGGAGATGGTGGTTGGAACCACATGTTTCTTAATCACTGGTATTCGTTTCCTGGACAACCAGGATGAATTATTGTCTTGGAGGGCTTATCGAGAAACCTCCAGAGTCGGAATGGTATAGTTTCAACGGTATTCCTTAACCAGTGCATTTGATACCTAGCATTGAAGACGCTGATTAGGTGATGTCATCCTCAGAGTGGATGAAGATCCAGCAGGAGTAGCGGGAGATTAATTCACATGTGTGAACTTTAGAGAAGCCATTTTTGTAACGCAGAGAGATCTCGGAAACGAGTGCCTTTTGGATATAACAGACATAATCAAGATAAGATCACCCACTACATATTTTGCATGAACACATATGTCATTGATTGTTTTGTTGGCCCTCACATTGAATTTAAATACGGGCCTAACAAATAAGTAAAACATCATTTTAACTTGGTTAAGGATTCACGTCGGGTTCACCATTTTTTGTTTCCTCTGGAAATGGGGATGACCTTGTTTGTTTAAGGTTCAAACATTATAATCAGTTTCTAACGAGTTGGTTCATAGAACTGGAAACATCCAATGATTCTATATCCATTTGGACATACTTTCCAAAGGTATGTGCTCATTAGTTGTGGACCGATGAGGCTTAAGAATTTGCATTGGTCGAGAGGATGGGAGGTCGGACTCATCACACCTTTTTTGGGGGGAATTATTGTCTACTCTAGGAATCTCTTTATAGATTTGAGTAATTTTCATGAATACTTATTACATTACCAAGTATAAAAATGAGCTCTCCTTTAGATCTGACAATCAAATATGTATGAGATTTAGAGAATCTTTTATATGTATTTGAGGTTCTTCATCGATAGAGAATCATCTGTATTTGTTAGAGATTCTTAGTCAATAGTATCCTTCAATACATTGTACAGAGATCTCTTGGTCATTATGATAACCATACTGGTTTTAAAGCCACTCAGCGGGGCACTTTATGTTTATTGTCATTCAAAAGGACATGGATTATTTCAGATTTGGGATTGTACATGCAGATGGGCTACCTATATATCCTTGTTTAGGAAAGGAATCAGAACCCACGTAGTTAGAATAAAGAAGTTTGAGGTTTATGCATGATTGATGGCCCAAATAAAGATGTCATAATTTCTTTTACACTCTAAGCTCATGTGATTTATACTCAGTGTTAGAAACAAGGGGTATTAGTAAAACCTGACAATTGTGTCATGAAAGATGCAATCATAAGGAATGATGTGGGTCTTATGTATGCATGACTGTCCAGATAGATTAATATTGGGATTTAATTCAGGGAATAAACCCAAGAACAAGGTACATAAAGGTATATTTTCTTTATGGATATTTGGATACCTAACTTAGGAATTAAACCTGAGAAGGATTCCCAAATTAGAGGGGAATTGTGATTGAGTTTTATTCCTGAGAATGAAGCCCAAATCAAAATCAAATTAAGACTGGTTATGAGAAATTATGACTGGGGATTATTCCTGAGAAGGAGACCTAGGTTAAAGGGACTTCATAACTGGTGCTTATTCATGAAAATGAGGCCTAGGTTAAGGGGAATTATTATTGGGGATTATTCCTAAGAAGGAGGCCTAGGTTAAAGGGACTTGAGAACTGGGGCTTATTCCTGAAAAGGAGGCCCAGGTTAAGGGGAATTATGAATGGGGCTTACACCTAAAAAAGAGGCTCAGGTTAAGAGGACTTGAGACTATGGGGCTCACTCTTGAGAAGGAGGCTCAAATTAGGGAACTTGGGGATTACTCCTAAGGAGGATGCCCATATTATGGGAATTTGAACTCGGGATTACTCTTGAAAAGGAGGCCTGGGTTAAGGGGAATTTGAACTGGGGCTTAATCCTGAAAAGGAGGCCCAGGTTAGGTAACTTGGGGCTTACTCCTAAGGAGGATGCCCATATTAAAGATCTTCACATCTTAATGGATGAGGTTGAATGGAGGAAATCCCTAACCTTAGTGACATAAAGATATAAATCACTAGGTTTGAGAGATGTTCCATAGAATTCCTTTCAGATAAGGAAACCAAAAAAGTAACCATGCCATAAATGACTTTAAAGTTGTTTTTGAAGGCTAAATCTTGAAGAGGAGATGTGGATTTGAAGAAAAAGAGTTGAATAAATAGGAGGGTCACCCAAGAAAATATAGTTACGTAGGTCCTATTAGGGCCCGCAAGTTCTGGTCACGCAAGTATACTTGCGCGACACATGTGCACTTGCACGATGGTTAGCCCATAAGGTAATATTTGGGCGAGGCTTGGATCAATCCCTTAGTATTATCCCTAAAGGCTTCCTAAAGGGTGGCATGCAAGTTCTGGTTAAGGGATAATGTGGTGCGCAAGTGTCTTCATTTCCCTTAAGGGTTAGACACTTAAGCACACAAGTGTTGATGAATTTCAACACTTATGCCTTATTCCCTCTCTTTAGATCTTCCATTCTAGGTATGAAATTACCTTAGAAGTGTTCGGAAAACTTCAAGTAGAGACGAGGGTTCCGAGAGCTTGAATCTCACTTTTGGAATTTTTCCGTCTGCGAAATGGGGGGCCCAGAAGAGGTATTTATAGGCTAGTGAAGACCTTGGGAAAAAATAAAATAGGGTGCGCAAGTCACCTGAGCACCCAATATGTGGCGTGCAAGTATACTTGCGTGACCATGCTGAAACTTTTGCAGCCCTTTCTTAAAGGAATCCTAGTTCATTCCTTTGTCAATTTTTTGATGTTTATTCAAAGGCTGAATCTCTTTGTGCTTAAAGTATTCCTCTTTATCAGTCGTTAGACTCTGTGATGGAAAAGAGTGTCAACAGTGCCCAATTTCAATAGTAAAATTACATTATTTTTCATAAACCAACCCATATGAGTAAATAACTATGATGTTTTTTTTGTGTAGTTTTATCTGAACGAAGGGAACTTAAGATATTCACCTAAAAATATTTTGTTGAGGGGTTTATGATTTTTAAGGATTATTTTTATTTTCTTATTCTACAACTCATCTTGACCATTAATTTGAGAGTGATTTTCCATAGATACATTGAGAGAGATTCCACACTTTTAAATGTGTTGCTGATTAAGGGAAATTATATCAATTTATTCTATTGTCACTAATGATTTCTCTAGGAATTTTGAATCTCGAATTTTTTTTATTATGGAACTGAATTTCTAGTTATGGTGATCATGGGAATATTGGGTTTGGACATAATCTATTAATTCATGAAATGCATAACTATTTGGATATAGATATATAATATAAGGTAGGGTTTTTCTCATCTCACTTTTATATGATAATTACGCATAAACTTATGGGTATTTACATAAACATTTGATGATATTTATTTTATGGGGGTTATGGTTAAAGTGTTACCAAATTAGTAAAGTAATTTTGCCTCAATTTTTCTTCTTTGAGACACATACCTTGTTATACACCTATATTATTCTACAAGGTGTATATAATAACTTATAAATGTTATATCATTAGCTTCATTATTTCAATGAAATTTTAAGCTTCATTTAATTTTTTTATTTTCATGGGATTATGATTTATAGTTACCAAAGTGGTAATAGATTATTGTTACAATCTCATCATTTATCGAGATTGTTTTTATAATGATTTCATTGATGAAATATTATGATACATATCTCAAAACCATCATGAAATTTATTCTCCTCTAATTATCTGGGATATATCCATTTATTGGTACAATTTTTCAAATCCTTGGTACTTAAGATAATTAATAATGTGTTCTCAATTAAATCCAACTTTATTTCTCTCTTCAGTTAGAAATTTTTTTCATTAAAAAAACCTTGTTTTCTGAAAAACAAAATCCAAAATATTTTAATATGATTTTTACAATTCATTTTTACCCATGTTTTAACTTTTTTAATAAAAAAGGTTTCAAAAATAATATCCCTTCCATTTTTCAATCAAGGCACTTTTATAAAAAATTTACGATGCAAAAAAGGAAGGTTCGACATTTACAGATTTACACACCATCATGACTGTAACTTCCTTGAAGCTTACTTTGAAAGTTTAAAAGGTTATTTTTTTAAAGAATTTTTTTCAATACTATTTTGGAGGTTATATTTTAAAGTGTTTTTTGAAAGTAAATTATTTTTAAAATTATTTATGTTTTAAAAAGTGATTTTCAAAGAAAGGTTATTTTCATTAAGAAATACTTCATACGATCTTTCAAAATTCTTCCCTATATAAGTCTAAATAATTTGATATAGTTTATTATTTAATGAATATATTATCTAAGGACACCATTATAATTATTTCTATGAACAATTTATGTTTAATATGTCAATCTGTTTATGAAACTCGTTTCTCTTCCACGAGGAATACCATGATAAAATGCTTATGAAACCAAATTATTTTCATGAGTTATTATTTGATTAGGGGACTATGAAACCTGTCGATTTTTGATAAGATATAATAAAATGAAATTTTTATGATTGCCATTTCATTTTATGGGTTTTTATTTTATTTTAATGAAACCCATTTCCATTTATGGGTCATGATATGATGAAAGCTTTATTATCTTGAAGAAACTGCATGTATGATTTTATTACATGACATGTGGGACCTATATATCCCTCCAATACAATAGGTGAATATTTATTTCTCATTATTATGATAGTTTTTTAAGGATTAGTGACCTTGGTTCCGTATTATAGGTCTTAAATGAGGAGTGAACTTGATTCATTGTAACAGGGCAGTAACAAGGAGTGAACCCGATTTAGTATTATAGGGATTGAACAAGAAGTGAACATGGTTCAGTAATATAGGGATGGAATAGGAAGTTATATTGGATCAATAATATAGGTATTTAAGGGGATGTGAACCTGATTTAGTAATACTGGGCTGGAATGGGGAGTGAACCCGATTCAGTAAAGGACTGTGTCTACTAAGATGGTCTTTGTAGTCATCCTTGACTACTATGGAAATAATTTTATTTTTATTCAAAAATTCCATGTCTTACTCCTTTTTTATGATTCCATATATTATTCACTTGATTCCCTTATTATTCATGTCTTAATAACTACCAATCATTATTCCATGATTCATGTTTATGATCTTTGATATATGAGGTATGATCATTTAATATCATGATCATGTTATCATACCATTATGATCATGTATATGCCTACATATATTCCTTGTTAACACTCAGGAAGCATCTAAGGTCACCCCTTTTTATGTTTCATTTTCCCAAGTTATAAAGATATGTGTTATGTATGATGTTTCAAAGAAGGGTACAAGTCATGAATAATCTAATAGATGATAATGTATCTCACATATGTACCTAAGTTTATGTGTCCATGTTTCCAAATAAAGTAAACTAATATGGTATTTGGGAATATATTTTTTCTAATTTATTAAGTATTACTAAAAAATTATGTAAGGATAATATATGTTAAACGAGTGTGGCTATATTTACATTTATACATGTAACTGTTGTAAATTCTACTGCAAATTTTATTTTCATTTTTTTTTATTTTTGGTTTTAGAATTATTTCTTAATCATTTTCCAATTTGTATAACATTCAAATAGAGGGATAAAATCTGAGTGATCATGGAAGGGAATGGTAATCCTTTTAATAATTCTTGGTTTCATATTAATTAAGGTATAAAAATCTATGTGTCTTCTGTAAAGTAGTTTTACTATTTCAATAACAGTTTTTAATATCAAGTGTGAATGTATTTGTTTCTGAATTTTTTGTCTATAGATTGTTTCTTTGGTCGGTCACCTTTATCTAGACCTATCTAATGTAGATATTTTCATGATGAAACATATTAAAGATACCTAATGAACAACTTTATAATTTTCAACACATTTTAAATTGGTAGTGGGAACCCTTGGATATTTAGGAATAACAAGACTTAGTTGGGTATTTATTAACTAATATAGAGGGTATTATAAAATAATTTTACACTTGGTATGATTGGTAGAATAAGATGATATCATATTTTGGTTAATTATCGCCTATAGAATCCTATTATTTTTTTGAAGTTGAAATTTTTTTCACTGATTTGATAAGATAAAAAGTTAATTAGTTTTTATTATGATGATTGTGGAACTATTATTATGTTTAAAAAAATGTTTAAATAATTATTGATTTTGAAACATTTATCAGAACAATAAAATCAACATAAAATGTAAAATATTACACTTTACATGAAATATGAGAAAGAGGAGATTGTAGGTTTGATTTTCACTTCATATGGAATATGAAAATGTTTTTAAATAGTGTGTATATCAAAAAAGTGGCCAACCACTCTAGGAAAGTATGGAGTAATAGGGTGTGCATGGTGTACCCATAGAGGCACATGAGTATAGTAGGAGTCATCACTATACAGGGCGATATGGTAGAGGAGCATGGTTCTAGGACAGAGTAGTGCCAATGAGAAATGGGAGCAGATTGGTAACCAGTTGTGTCTTGTAGTTGGAGTTCTTTGTATTATGAGGGAGTGTCTAACTCCTAGTAGTTTTGATGTGGTATATAATAACTCTATTACTTTTTATAAACTATTAAAAACATGGAAATAAATATCACCATTTAATCAAATCTCACTCGACCGTTTGATCTATTCCGTACGTTGTCTTCTACCTTATGCTCACCCAACGAGTCTTATTCATCAGATTTCTTCATATAGTGGACTCCAAAGATCCAACTGAATCTTACAAGATCCATTTGAAAGCCCTGATGATTTAAATATGATCAAAATAATATAAAACATTGTTTTCATATTTAAACAAATATCAAACCAAAGAAAAAAATAGAATCCAATTTTTTTTTGAGGATGTTGATCTCTTAAGAAGCTTGGTATGGGGTAGTGCTGGCTTGATATATAGAGGCAGTGAGCATGAGATAATGTTTTGATGTCTTTTTTATAAATACTCTAGACCAAGGACATTTTTTGTATGTTATTATCTTACATCTGAGAGTAATTATTCATAGAGAAACAATGTTAAAGTAGAACTCTAATTTTGGAAGATTGATTCCACCCATTAATGTTGTGTCACTTTTGTTATGATCGTATAAAGATTGTGTGAGTTTCTATACACCAGTGTTTACATTCACACTTAGTTTTTTTAAAGTAGAAAAAAGGATCCTCTGTATTTTGTTACATGATAGAGAATGAAATATAAGCATGAATGATATTTATGTGTTAATGGAGGTTTTTTTAAAGGTATTACGAATTATTATTTGAGTTTCATGTAGATATAATGATTTTACTAGTGTTATTATTAGGAACAATGCATGTATATCGATTAGTAGTGAGTTACGGTAAGAATCGTCCATGCGAGGAATTGTGGTATTGCATTATATATTCAAATAAAGATAAATAGTTCTATATGAACACAAGGTTTCCATAGTTAGTGTGTATACTGTGTTCACAAGTGAGTTTTGTTGAGAAAGCTGCATACTTATGTGAAGGAAGTATAGTGTGGTTAGGAAGTGCATAGAAAACATGGTCTTAGTAAGGAAGTATATTAGTGTAATTTAATTACATCATTCAACACATGCATGCTTGTGAAATGATGAATTCATGAAAGTGAAATCTTGTGAATTTACATTGTTTCACAAAATATATAATTCTAAACATGATATAATATATTTATGAAGAGTTTGTTTGATTATTCCTTGAATAATATTGATGAACATGCAATATATTTTTCACAAATACTATGCAGTGTGTTTATATTAAAGTTGAAAAATTATTTTAAGAAAAAATTTGTATCAGAGTTATTTAGTATTCTAGGACTTCAGGTCTTTATCATTAGAAAGAATATTTTCCCGAGAATTATTGTACTAAGTTATCTAACCATCTACAGGTGATCATAATTTTTTGAGAAAGACTACCATCAATGTAGATGTTCGTTAATTTTACATAAGCCAATGTGTTCTGGAAAGCTCATAGAGGAAGATATATAGATCATCCTATCAGGGGATAATATCTTGTCTGTGTCAATATATTGAATCTCTTTAGTGGGACTCTGAAGCAGAATAATCCTCCAGTGAAACTTTGAAGTAGGCTGGTGGGATGATGGTAACACTGTGTGATACAATATAAAGAACCTCATGTGGGACTTAGGGGTTTCAATTATTGTTCAGAACTTGTAAACTCTGGTGGCACTCTAGAGTGGAACTCCATGGGGCTCAGCGTTGGTGGGAATGGGAATTTACCTAGTTTTTAACATCTATATATAGTGAAGAATATATAACTATGGGGTATAATAGTTATAGAAATTAAATAGGTCTTAGTATCAAACCTTGTAAAAATAGTGTGTGTTGTGTTTCATTTATTTTCTATATTTAATACATGATCCAATCATCCTAGAAGGTGGCAGAGGTTTGAGTGAGGTTAAAGAAAAAGGAAAAAAATTAATTAAAAACAAGTCACACCTAATTCACCCCCTCTCAATGTGACAACATGATGCATTGGACACCTCAACTAGTATCAGAGAAAAGGCCTCATCTGATTGGATCTACATTTCTTTTCCAGCTGTTTATATCAGAGTACATGAATTGTAGATTTCAGTTTGAAGAAAATTCAGAATATATTCAGATGAAAAATACTATATCTAGTCCTAATGTTATAAATGTTGAAGTTTTAGTCAAGTCTTCAAAAAATAGTAAGAAAATAGTAGAAAATTATATGAATAAAGATTAAAATATAAATGAATATAAATTTATATCTAAAGTCACTTAGTGTGGTAATTTTTTATGAAAATTAATTTATTATAATTTTTGATAAATCATGTTTAAGTCGTGATGAGGATATGATCAATTCTAAAATTAGAGAGAATCGTAATAAATATCCCAAATAAGTGGTCAAATGTATGATATATGTTTTATAGAAGCTTTGGGATTAAAAATTATAGCTAGAAGAAGACGATAATGAAATGGAATAGGAATTAACTAAAAAGGTTGGAAAATCCAACACTCTCAAAACACTAATGAAAGAAAAGGACAAAGAAATATTTGCAAAGAAATATATGAAGGATCTATTGAAGAATTTCAAATTAATACGTATGAGAAATATATTTTTGAAATTATCTTTATAGAAGTTTTTCATGCACTTGTAAAGGAACATAAAAAATATATGAAAATAAACGATACTTATCTAAATGATAAAGCATAAAAGATCAAGGAGCTTGATATTTTGTCAATGTATAAAATTAAGATACATTAAAATGAGAATATTGATCTAAACTTAAAATATTTTAAACTATAATTGAAACTAAGGAATATGTAGGATATACAAGGTGAGGCTTCCCAAGTTTTTGAAAAAATCAATTCTTCCAAGGATTCATCTAATAAGAATCCTATTTCTAAAATTAATCAATCTAGAGGCATGAAGAGATTGAGATTATCTATGGATAAACCTTTTGTAGTTTCTTTGAAGATTATAACCCTTTGTCTGGGTAAATCTATGTATAAAAATGTTGTATTGATGACTAGTTCATAATCAACATTAAAATACGGGAAAAAAGTGTGAATAAGGATTATCAAGAATCCATTACTTCTTTAACTTAGATGTGAAGAAGTGTGGAAATTCTTATTCCCCAAAGAAAGAAAAAAAATAAGAAATTTTCTACCCAAAAGTATCACAATTTCAAAGATATCTATATTGTTTCACAAAATAATAAATCACTATTTTATGGCTACTGTTGGTGTTGTTTGAAGTTTGGGAATCAAAGAATAAACTGTTGGCACAACATGTCATTGAAATAAAATTATGAGATGCCTGAATTTAGGGGGAGAAAAATTGAATAGAAGTGGAAACATACGCCATAGAAGTATAACTCATAGAATGAGAATCAGCCTATCAAGAAAATAATTTATTACTTTGAAAATTTATGTGATTATTGTAACAGAAGTGGTCATTATTAGGATGATTTTAGGTATACAAAAATCATAAAAATCATCTATTGATGTGAGTTGAATACCACATCAAAAAAATGAAGTGGGTAAGAAATTAATATGATATGTCAACTTTAGGATGTGAACAAAAGTAAAATGTTAAAAAAAAACAACTCCCACGAAGTTTGTGAATAATGATATGAATAGTGTAACACCAAAGAACAAATTCTTCTATTATGTTAGGAAATCAAACATCATGAACCATTTTTAATTATCCATGAACATCAATACTAAAGGAAGAATGTTGGAATCAGAGAAGAAATCAATCTATAAGAGAGACAATAAGATTTATTTGGTAAATTACTTCTCGAATGAAGAATCTGAAAAGTTTCCCAAAAAGGGTAACTTAATGAATGATAATGTTGAGTCTAAAGGTTGTAATATGTATGGGAATTTAGGTAAAAAGATATTTGACATGGTTACCTAGGCAAGAAAAATTCTTAAAGAAAAATGGGAAATCATCTATAACTTTTTGTGTTGGAAAATATAAGTCAACACACAAAGTGAAGATTGATCTTGTTTTTCAAGAATACTTGATCATATGGATAGAAAATTTGGAAGGGGTAAAAAATTTGGATGAATTAGAGAAAACTAAAAATTCTTTTCTAGAAAAAGGGAATAATCCATTTTCATCGAAGAATATTGATAGGTCAAAAAGAAACTCCCACCCCTATTTTTCTAACTGAGAAGTAGTGAAGAACCAATATATTACAATATATAAAATATTTTTTCATGTAGGGTGTAACATCCGAGGTAAATAAATAATATTACACTCTAATGTTTATCAATATTGGTGAATAAAATGTTAATACTACTTTAAAGGGAATTCTATGCTTGATGGCGTACCCAATACGCAACAACGAGTTTCTTTCAAATATTATGGTTCACACTAATAATATTATAATATTATAATAGTTATCGCCTAGACGTTGCAATGGCAGGAATGAACAGAAATAACTACAAAATGATTACATATGTTTGTTAAATATTTTTACATTTATCCAATAAATGTTAGAGGCTTAAAATGAAAATGAATCCAATTTTAAGCATAAATCTTCTAATATTCTTTAAAAGGTCGATTAACCTCATTTTGATGGAGAGCCCTTTTTAAATATAATTTTGACACTTTTATATGTTTTATTTGACAAAATAAAATCCTTCTTTATAATCTGGACATCAAAATTTACTTTGTGTAAATTTTTGTTATTTTTCCGATAAAGATCATTTTTAGTGAAAATGTTTCATTTTAATTCAAAACCTCATTTTAATATGATTTATTTATATGGATATATTATCTTTTTAATTGATATTAAAGTGTATTTAGAATATATTTTTACCATTTAATCTAATGGTGGTCATTGGAATTAATTTCATTTTGAAATTGGACTTAAACTAGTGTAAATCTTTTAATAGATATTGTTTCTTAAAAACACGCTATTTGTTTTTGACATCGGGAATGAATTATTAAATTAATTAATCCAACTTATATATTTTAATTTTTTTAAAATAGACATCATTTTTGAATTCGGAATATCCAATATAACTTAGGGTGAATTTTTGGTATTTTCTGAAAAACGTCAATTTTTAATGAATAGTGAAACCACTAAGTGGTAGTTAAAGAAATTGATTTTGCATTTAAATGAAACTTTACCACTTATGTGATTTGATTTTCAAAAATCTGACATACATGGTTTTCATTAGGAAGTAAAATGTTGTTCAATGAGATTAAAATAATTTTTGGTGAATAGTAACTTTTAAGTTTTATTAATCGTGATTAGAGGTAATTAGCATAATTTAAGGTAAAGATAATGTTATAATAATATGAAATGACCTTGACACATGTCCTCCCCTTATTTTATGAGTCATGGATGACCAATACAATCCGTGGGTAAACTTGGGGACCCCATGGAGCCACATTGTTTGGAAAATGACATTAATAACTTTTTATTTAAAGTTAAAATTAAAATGTCACAAACATGTAGTGTTTTACTAAAACAATTTTTACATGAGGTTATACATGTCATATTTTTTACTATAAATATTAATTAGAGATCTAAAACGATTTCCTACATCATGATATTTTTTTTATAATTTTTAGACATTAAATAAATTATTTTATTTATGACACCGTGATTATGCAGTGATTACCTCATAAATGAACGATTTAAATAAAATTAGAAGATAGGGTGAAATATAAGTCTCAAACTTGTCATCAACATATTTTATGGTTGTATATCGAAACCTTATCACCTTATCCTAGAAATATATCCTTTTGGGACCTATAAATCCGAAAATAAATTTATAATAATGTAATATTTTATAACTTTCCAATAGTGCCCCTCCTCTTCTCTTATAAAATTCCCCCACCTCTACCACCTTACCCACACCTCTAAAGCCTTTGTAACATCCAAACCCTGCCCATTTAATCTCTTCACATCCCTCTATTCATCATTGAAGCCTCACCTTTGGCAGAATGCGCTTCAAGAAACCCTTTTGGTTCAAACTAAGAGGAATTGCCTGATTTAAAGGTAATGTCTTCACTTGTGTTCTTTTGTTTTATTTTGCTTCTCCAAACCCCTAAACTCTTTTTATTCCTTTATTTTGTAAGAAAAAAAGTATCTTCAATATAATAGTATGTTGTTATGTGAAGGATTCCAGCTACACTTACACACACCTCCATCTAATGGTTAAATTACATACTGTTTCTGTGGATGGCGAATTACTACCTCACAAAACAATGATTGTTCAATATTCTCTTAACACCTTTCATAGTGGCCATTATGATGTCACTATATTTTATATATGATATATATGGAATTTATATTTTCCATATGCTTCTTTATTTTATATTTAAAACATACCTTTATGTTTTTCATGTTGTGCAAATGCGATAATTTCATACGAGGAAGTGTGGACTACCGCCCCCTCAAGTGATGTGACTCGTTCATGCAATACATGGAATGTATAAAGAATGAAATTAATGAACTTATGTGACCTTTAAAACATATATATTATACTTTAATTATAATATATATATCTCTCAATTTTTTTTAATTCCATTAATATGTCAAATAAATGAAAGTAGCGTTCATGCGTACGTATGGCCTACAGTCTCCATGAACGGTGCATTTCATTTATTTTTATCTCAAAATGTTATGTAATAGTATAAAATGAATATTTAATTTATATATATGATATTTAAATCATTAATACTATTCTGGAGATGATTTACTTATAACTGCATGGACAATCATTTTCAAACAAGTTCATTTTTGACTCTTGTACCAAACATCAACAAACACGTCTGATATGAACTCACATTATTAACCAATTATTATAACATTATAATATGTGATATGAAATGAATAATAATATTTAAAGGAGGAACTTCAGAAATTATAAATTTACCAAAGTTTATTATTCAGGAATATAAAGAAACGAACAAGACAAGTCGGACTTGAGGTAAGGGATCCTACCTCTCTCCTTATTTTTAAGTACTCTTTTTATGTAACTTACTTTAAGCTCATATTTCTTATGTTGGGGGATGTTATTTTATATTCCTATTTCTATAAATTTTATTTTAATAATATTAGAGACCCTATTTTATCTCATAAATCCATTTTTGGAAGTTTTATGTGGCACTGTTAGGATGCCGAATTTTCATAAGGGGATTTTCATCTCACTTTTTATTCCTGTGGGATTCATGCTACATTGGCCACTATTTCCTTTTGTGTGGTGTATGTACGGCCCATTATTTTACTATTCTTATAATATACTCTCATTTATTGGTAGTTACATCTTCATTGTATGACCCTTCTTTCCTGGGGTGTACGTTTCAAAAGTTTCCCAAATCGATAAGGGAACCTTTCACACTCCTCTTTTAAAAAGGATTATTTTGTTATGTCTTTTAATTTACATCTTTTTATGTTGAGGTATGTTCTTATATATCCATATTGATGTAAATTTTATTTCCAAGTGATGACATACCATTTTCTCTCTCATCAACTAATTTTATGAATTTTAAAGTGACGCCGTTAGGCTGTCGAATTTTACCAAGGGAACTTTTTAACCCAATTTTGATTTCTTTGGGTTCAACATGTAGTTATTGAATATGTCATCTTTTGAATATGTGTGAATGAACTTTGATTGTTTTAAACTTAATATCAACTTATATTGGGTGTATTTATATTTCTCACACATAATTTTGATATTTATTTATACTTAATTTAAGGATAACTTCTTTATAAGGGATTTCATCTCATTTTACATTTCTATTGAGAATTCATTGTTGTTATGAACCAATTCACTCTTATATGGTGTATATACTGTCCTTTAGAATATTATATCATGAATACATTTATTTTCATGATATTATAAAGTTCTTATTAAATGTTATTCCTCAATTATTGTATTCATGTGTCTCTAATTTTGGTAAAAACCCTTTAACTAAAATATCGCTTTAAATGTTTTAATGATTTATTCTTATTAATATCCATTTTTTAAAAATGGTTTTAAGGATTTATTTATATGGATATTAATGGTTTAAAATGTTAAAATCTTTAAGGTGGTATGGGACACTTTGATTCAAAAAACTCTTTATTGAATGTTTTAAATGGTTTTGAAAATGGTTTTTTTGAATGGATTCATTATTTAAATATCTTAAAATGTTATATTGTTATTGCAATATGGGAATGTTATATTTCCTTTATGCTTAAGTTATGTGCTATGATTATGTTTTGTTTCTTGGTAATTGTTTATGAAAACGGGTGGTTCCGTGATAAACTAAGGGCGGGTGAGCTCGATATAGCTCTCCAATGCATTGGGTAATGTGAAGGGGTTAAATGCTAAGGTTTCTCTAAAGAGATTTAGGGAATATACTTTGATGGGTATTCCAAACGTAACCATGATGGTTACTCCCTACGTAAGAATGTTATTAATGCCTCAAGTTACCTTTATGTATTATGATTTCTATGAGTTATTCGTAAATATTATGATTTCATGAGGTATGTTAAATTGCTTATGTTTTACGAGTAAAGTATGATTTCATTGATTCTTATGTATACATGGACTAATGTTTTATTTCCGTATTTTTATAACCCTTACTGATCTTTTTATGCTCATCCCATGTTTTTTTGAAATGTTTTTCACAGGACCTAAAGTTCAATAGGGACAAGGATGGGATCAGGGAAATGACAGGCTGTCTAAAACAAGGAACTAGACATGACTCTTTTGTTCAAGAGTTTTTATTTTTGTGAAAAAAATGGAAGTTGAGTAGATGTTTCTACTTTGTAATATTTGAGATGTAATAGTTATGTCCTAATTCTCTAAAACTATAAACCTGAAAAGATCCTCAATGTGAATTATTAATTTAATTCAATAATAAGTAATGTTTAAGGCCGATTCCTTATAGTTGGTATCAAAGGAAGGTTTAGATAACTTTGGAGGTTAGAGTGTTAAGTGACAAGTTGTGTATAACCACAATGGTTATTATATTAGATATAGTCATTGTTATTTTTGAAGGTTGGAATGAGTTTGAGATAACTTTGTTAAGTATATCTTAGTGTTTATCTTCCTCTTTAGTACATGATGATTTTGTTGATATACTCACACTGACATTTCTGGTTTTAGTAAATGGATGGATCTAGCAGGCACCGAAGTGACAATGGGTTTGAAGGAAACTGTGGTGGTTCTCTGATTAAGAGACTGGATGAAATGGGGGATTCAATGAGAAATCTCTTGGTTATTCTAAACCAACTATCAGGAGTCATGATCAACCACTTGAACCTTGGTGAGTTATCTAATGCATCATGTATGAGAGAACCAACTCGACATGGAAGTTCAGGTAATAATTATAAAGGTAACCATTATAGTTTATATGATCCTTACTTTTGAGGCAATTATGGGTTACTATACATTATGATGGAATATGAACGACATGGGATAAACATGAGGTTAAATTATGTTATGGTTATTTTTTAATATTTTATCTCATTTTGGGGAATGTTTTAAGAATTATATAGTTTTTGAAAAAGTACAACACGCAGACTGTGTGACAACCCGTCGCGTCAGACAAAGCTGTGGGAATCGAACCCACAACCAAAGTGCGACTGGTATTTATCGCCTACCACTAGACTACGTGAAGCCCCTGGTCAGTTTGACTAATTATTTTTAGTTAGATGATTTTATGAATCAAGAGTATGTTGATTTTGGGTTATCTATGGAAATTATTAACCTATCATGGAGGATTTGTGATTAGGTTAATTACTTTTCATTATGTGACATTAAGAGAAACTGATGTTATTTGGAGATAAATGTTAATTTGTAGCTTGGAAGACTATGTGATTAAATCCTTAAAATATTTGGGTTTCAATCTTAGTTGGGTTTACTTTGAATAATTTTATGGACAAATTGTTTATTTAATGGTCTTCGTTGAACTTTGGGTTTTGTTTGACAAATTTTAGAGATTAGGAGTAGTTTTTCTTTTTGTAAAAAAAATATCCTTTTGGGTATTATCTAATCTCGTACTAAACTTTTTGGTTTTTTTTTGGTTAAGATCTAAAGACATGGTAAATATATTGTTCTCTTTTGTGGATTAGGTGATTCTCAAGAAGTTGATTATAGTACTCTTAATGCGAACAAGTCTTCCTAAATACTCGTCTTTTGGAGAAAATATGAGTTTGATTAAGGAATCTAGTAAAAGTTGAAAGTATACGTGACAAGTAAGTATGTTTCATTATAATTTATTTAAGCTCAAAAATAAATTCCTCAATGAAGAGTAAATTAAAACAAAAATGTTGTATGTTAACTTTTCCTACTGGGGAATTAAATACTGTTTAACCCATCACAAGTTTGTGATTTTCTTGTAGTTAACTTTCTCCTAGACATGTTTACTATCACTCTCCATCAGAACATGACCCTTTTTTTCTCTTCCATATCCATATTTCCATACATTGAATCCTAGTATGGGTTAACTCATGTGACCTTTGTACTTATCTCCCTTTCTTTTAAAGTGATGGTTTTAGTGACTCTTGTTCCGATGTTGGACTTTCAATGAAGTTTCCAAGCCCAATTTTGAAATTACGAGGATGAAATTCCCAAAAGGGCGGAATGATGTAACATATCAGGTAAATAAATAATATTACATTCTAATGTTTATCAATATTTGTGAATAAAATTTTAATACTAATTTAAAGGGAATGTTATGCTCGATGACATACCCAATACGCAACAACGAGTTTCTTTAAAATATTATGGTGCACACTAATAATATTATAATATTATAATAGTTATCGCCTAGACGTTGCAATGGCAGGAATGAACAGAAATAACTACAAAATTATTACATATGTTTGTTAAATATTTTTACATTTATCCAACAAATGTTAGAGGCTTAAAATGAAAATGAATCCAATTTTAAGCATAAATCTTCTAATATTCTTTAAATGGTAGATTAACCGCCTTTTGATGGAGAGCCCTTTTTAAATATACTTCTGACAATTTTATATATTTTATTTGAAAAAATAAAATCCTTATTTAGAATCTAGAAATCAAAATTTACTTTGTGTAAATTTTTGTTATTTTTCCGATAAAGATCATTTTTAGTGAAAATGTTGCATTTTAATTCAAAACCTCCTTTTAATCTGATTTATTTATATGGATATATTATCTTTTTAATTGAGATTAAAGTTTATTTAGAATATATTTTTACCATTTAATTCAATGGTGGTCATTGGAATTAATTTCACTTTGATATTATACTTAAACAAGTGTCAATCTTTTTATAGATATTGTTTCTTAAAAACATGCTATTTGTTTTGACAGCGGGAATGAATTATTAAATTAATTAATGTAACTTATATGTTTTGAATTTTGTGAAATAGACATCATTTTTTAATTTGGAATATCAAATATATCTTAGGGTAAATTTTTGGTATTTTTCTGAAAAACATCAATTTTTGATGAATAGTGAAACCACTAAGTGGTAGTTAAAGAAACTGATTTTTCGTTTAAAAGAAACTTTACCACTTCTGTGATTTTATTTTCAAAAAACCGACATACATGGTTGTCATTAGTAAGTAAAATGTGGTTCAATGAGATTAAAATAATTTTAGGTGAATAGTAACTTTTAAGTTTTATTAATCGTGATTAGAGGTAGTTAGTGTAATTTAAGGTAAAGATAATGTTATAATAATATGAAATGACCTTGACACATATCCTACCCTTATTTTATGAGTCATGGCCGACCCAGACAATACATGGGTCAACTTGTGGACCCAATGGAGCCACTTTGGTTGGAAAATGACATTAATAACTTTTTATTTAAAGTTAAAATTAAAATGTCACAAACATGTATTGTTTTACTAAAAAAAATTCATGGGGTTATACAAGTCATATTTTTGACTATAAATATTAATTAGAAAGATAAAATTATTTCCTACATCATGATATTTTTTTATATTTTTTCGACATTAAATAAATTATTTTATTTATGACACCGTGATGATGTAGTGATTACCTTATAAATGATCGATATAAATAAAATGAGAAGATAGGGTGAAATATAAGTCTTACACTTGTCAAAAACCTATTGGATGGGTGTATTTAGAAACCTTATCACCTTAGCATCTAAATAAATCCTTTTGGGACCTTTAAAATCTGAAAATCATTTTATAATAAAGTAATATTTTATAACTTTCCAAGAGTGCCCCTCCTCTTCTCTTATAAAAGGCCCCCACCTCTACCACCTTACCCACACCTCTCAAGCCTTTGGCTCGGCCAACCCCTGACCATTTCATCTCTCCACATCCCTCTATTCATCATTTAAGCCTCACCTTTGGCAGAATTATCTTCAAGAAACCCTTTTGGTTCAAACCAAGAGGAGTTACCTGACTTAAAGGTGATGTCTTCACTTGTGTTCTTTTGATTTATTTTGCTTCTCCAAACCCCTAAAACCTTTTTATTACATTATTTTGTAACAACACAAGTATCTTCAATATAATAGTATGTTTTTATGTGAAGTATTCAAGCTAAACTACACACACCTCCGTCCAATGGTTAAAGAACATATTGTTTCTGTGGATGGCGAATTAATGCCTCACGAAATGATGATTGTCCAATCTTCTATTAACACCTTTAATGTTGGCCATTATGATGTCAATGTATTGTATATATGATATATATGGTATTTATGTTTTCCATATGCTTCTTCATGTTATATTTAAAACATTACTTTATGATTTCAATGTTGTGAAAATGCGATAATTTCATACGAGGAATTGTGGACTACCGCCCCCTCAAGTGATGTGACTCGTTCATGCAATACATGGAATGTATAAAGAATGAAATTAATGAACTTATGTGACCTATAAAACATATATATTATACTTGAATTATAATATATATATCTTTCAATTATTTTTAATTCCATTAATATGTCAAAGAAATGAAAGTAGCGTTCATGCGTACGTACGGCCCACCATCTCCATGAACGGTGCATTTCATTCCATTTTATCTAAAAATGTTATGTAATAGTATAAAAAGAATATTTACTGTATATATATGATATTTAAATCATTAATACTATTTTTGAGATGATTTACTTATAACTACATGGACAATCATTTTCAAACAAGTTCATTTTTGACTCATGTACCAAACATCAACAAAAACGTCTGATATGAACTCACATTATTAACCAATTATTATAAGAATATAATATGTGATATGAACTGAATAATAATATTTAAAGGAGTACCTTAAGGAATTATAAATTGACCAAAGTTTATTATTCATTAATATAACGAAACGAACAAGACAAGTCAGAATTGAGGTAAAGGATCCTACCTCTCTCCTTATTTTTAAGTACTCTTATTATGTAACTTACTTTAAGCTACTATTTCTTATGTTGGGGGATGTTATTTTATATTCATATTTCTGTAAATTTTATGTTAATATTATTAGAGACCCTATTTTATCTCATCAATCCATTTTTGGAAGTTTTATGTGGCCCCGTTAGGCTGCCGAATTTTCATTAGGGGATTTTCATCTCACTTTTTATTCCCGTGAGATTCATGCTACATTGGCCACTATTTCCTTTTGTGTGGTGTATGTACTGCCCATTATTTTACTATTTTTAAAATATAATATCATTTATGGGTAGTTAAATCTTTATTTTATGACCCTTCTTTCATGGGGTGTACGTTTCAAAAGTTTCCCAAATCGTTAAGGGAACCTTTCACACTCCTCTTTTAAAAAGACTTATTTTGTTGTGTCTTTTAATTTACATCTTTTAATGTTGGTATATGTTATTATATACTCTTATTGATGTAAATTTTATTTCCAAGTGATGAAATACCATTTTATCTCTCATCAACTAATTTTATGAATTTTAAAGTGACGATGTTAGGCTGTCGAATTTTACCAAGGGAACTTTTTAACCCAATTTTGATTTCTTTGGGTTCAACATGTAGTTATTGAATATGCCATCCTTTGAATATGTGTGAATTAACTTTGATTGTTTTACACTTAATATCAACTTATATTGGGTGTATTTATATTTCTCACACATAATTTTGAGATTTATTTATCCTTAATTTAAGGATACCTTCTTTATAAGGGATTTCATCTCATTTTACATTTCTATTGAGACTTCATTGTTGTTATGCACAAATTCACTATTATATGGTGTATATACTGTCCTCTGGAATATTATAGCATGAATCCATTTATTCTCATGATATTATAAAGTTATGATTAAATTTTATTCCTCAATTATTGTATTCAAGTGTCTCTAATTTTGGTAAAAACCCTTTAACTAAAATATCACTTTAAATGTTTTAATGATTTGTTCTTATTAATATCCATGTTTTAAATATGGTTTTAAGGATTTATTTATATGGATATTAATGGTTTAAAATGTTAAAATCTTCAAGGTGGTATGGGACACTTTGATTCAAAAATCTCTTTATTGAATGTTTTAAATGGTTTTGAATATGGTTTTTTTGAATGGATTCATTATTTCAATATCGTAAAATGTTATATTGTTATTAAAATGTGGGAGTGTAATATTTCCTTTATGATTAAGTTATTTTCTATGATTATGTTTTGTTTCTTGGGCATTGTTTATGAAAACGGGTAGTTCCGTGATAAACTAAGGGTGGGTGAGCCCGATATAGCTCTCCAATGCATTGGGTAACGCGAAGGGGTTAAACGCTAAGGTTTCTCCGAAGAGATTTAGGGAATATACTATGATAGGTATTCCAAACGTAACCATGAGGGTTACTCCCTACATAAGAATGTTATGAATGCCTCAAGTTACCTTTATGTCTTATTATTTCTATGAGTTATTCATAAATCTTATTATTTCATGAGTTATGTTAAATTGATTATGTTTTACGAGTAAAGTATGATTTCATTGATTCTTATGTATACATGGAATAATGTTTTGTTTCCATATTGATATAACCCTTACTGAGCTTTTTATGATCATCCTATGTTTTTTTGAAATGTTTTTTACAGGACCAAATGTTGAATAGTGTCATGGATGGGATCAAGGAAATGTCAGGCTATCTAAAACAAGGAACTAGACATGACTCTTTTGTTCAAGAGTTTTTATTTTTGGGAAAAAAATGGAAGCTGAGTAGATGTTTCTACTTTGTAATCTTTGAGATTTAATAGTTATCTCCTAATTCTCTAAAACTCTAAACCTTAAAAGATCCTCAATGTGAATTATTCATTTAATTCAATAATAAGTAATGTTTAAGGTCCGGTCCTTATATTGGGAATTGAAGGTGAATCCTAAATTCACAGGGATACCTAACTTTAATAAAAGTTTTCAACATATTACAGTTAGAAAGTTGTCTATCATGAAATTCTATTTTTAGTATGTTTTCATTTTTCAACATGTTAAATTATCTAGTTTGATGATAGTTGTTTATTCTTGAATAAAGTCAATCATGATGAAGAATTAGTGAGTGTATCTCTTAATAAGGAGAATAGAAAATCAACCACCAGATATTTATATCTCATTTGATATATTTTGAGTATCAAAAATTATGGTGAGGTATGCATCTAATAATTCTAAACGATAAATTTATAGAAATTGTATCTTGTAATCATTGAGGTATGTCGAATCAATTCTCTTATTTTAATGCTAATAAATTCATAAATTATAAAAGGTATAGAATTATTATTTAATAAGAAAGGAAAAGGAATTTTTAAAGGTAAAAAAATTATCACACATGAATATTTTTAATTTTTTTCTAGTATTTATGCATTAGTTTGGTTGAAAATAACTTAAAACCCCAAGATATAATATTTCAATGTCACTATCACATGATAGAAAGTAATTAAAATTTTTTTTGTTAAAGTTTAATGATCTTTTTTTCTACATAGAACATTTCTCATGTAGACTTTGAGTTTATTAATTTTAACTATTTTCTAATAAAGTGTTGATTATATCATTCTTCGAAGAAAATTAGACTATTATTGTTAAAAGAGAATATGTTCTTAAGATATGAACATTGTAAATAAATAATCCTTATCATAACTTTATCTTTCGTTTTATTTCCAAAAAGTGGCAGAAGATATCATTGAATTTTAAAATTGATTGGATATTGGATTTTAAAATAAAATGGGTATTGAAAACAAATATAGAAGGGGAGATTGAAGAACTCAAGTGTCTTGTTGAAGTTGAAATTGTTGTTAATGATTTAAAAAGATGAGAAGTTAATAAGTTTTTGTTGAGATGATTGTGGGACACTTATTGAGATCAATAATTCACGTGTTAGTTAGGATTAATGTTGACTCATTGGTCACAGGATGAAAATAAATTAAAAATGTAAGGACATTACATTTTACATGAATAATGTTAAAAGGGATATTCTAGATTGGGTTTTCACTTCATATAGAATATGGATAAGTTTTTTAATGGAGTGTATATTAAAAAAGTGTCCATCCATGATAGATAAACAAGGAGGAATAGGGTGTTCATGGAACTCACATAGAGGTTCATGATCATTGGAAGAGTCACCACCATGTGGGGTGGTACAAAAGAGAAGGAGGGTGCTGGAATAGAGCAGTTCTAGTGAGAAAGGGGAGCAGACCAGAACCAATTATAGAAGATAGTAAATTTTATATATATTATAAGGGAGATTGTAACTACATGAAGTTTTAATGTGGGATAGAGTCTATTGGTTACTGTTACTAATCCATTAAAAACCTGGAAAAAACAATGTTGTTTAATAAAATATCTCTAGGTCTCCTGATATATTCCCTATGTCATCTTCTACCTTGAGCTCACTCAAGGAGTTATGTTTATTATATTTCTTCATGCAGTGACCACCAAAGATCCAGATAAATCCTCGATGATCTATTTGATCATCCTGGTAATTCTAATATTATCGAAACAATACGTAATGTTTTTTTCATGTTTAAATGAAGATAAAACCATTGAAAAACATAAGTTAATCATAAATTTTTTTCTGTGATGGTGATCTCTTACATAGTATGATACGAGGTGGTTCTATCTTGAAATATAAATGTGGTGCACATTAGATAATTTAGTTATATGTTTTATATAAATAATCTAGTATGATATCATTTGTTTTATTATATTATCTCATCTATGAGAGTAATTATTGAGATAGAAACATATTCAAGTTATATCTATGATTTTTCAAGATTGATTCCATGCATTAGAGTTGTGTCATTGATCTTGAAAACGCATAAAGATGGTGTGAGTTTCTTCAAACTAGTGTTTAAATTCACACTAAGTTTTTGAGAAGTAGAAAAAATGGATCAAGTGTATTCTATTATGTGATAGAGAATGAAATTTATGCATGAAATAATATTCATACATGAAGTGTGATCTGTGAAAAGGTCTTGTGGATTATTATTTGTGTTGAAAAAAGACACAACTTCATCATAAGTGTTGTGTGAAGGAACTATTAAGTTATAATGATAAGTATTTTGTGACATTAAGAAGAATTCATGTGATGAATTGTGGAATCACAGGATATATTTACACGAAGAGAACCAGTATTACTTTTATACAAGGATTCCACGGTTAAAGTGAATACTATTTCCATGATTTACTTGAGTTGAGAAGGCTTCATACATAATAGAAGATAGTACAATGTGGTTATAAAATGTACAAAAAACATGGAAGTAATAATCAAGTGAGGTAGTGTAGTGTAGTTACACTATTCAATACATATATACACAGGAAATAATGTATTCATGAAAGTGGAAGGGTTGTGCATTTTCATTATTTCACAAAATATAGAATTTCATACATGATACCATATATGCATGAATAATTTTTTCTATGATTTCATGAAGAACAGCGATGCACATGAAATATATTATACATGAATACTATATAATGTGATTAGAATAGAGATGGAGCATTATTTTTAGAACAAATTTGTATCTAAATGAAAATTAATTTTTTACTGAGAATAACCTCCTTTTAAGGGCTGAGGAGGAACCCATCATGACATCAAGACTTAGACAGGACAAAAGGCCCTAATAGACCAAAATCTCAAGACCGAAAACAACCCGCACTACATGAAAGAAGCACCACCCAGCAACAAAAAACATTAAGTCCAAATCCCACTGTCTCAAAGCTGAACGGCTAGCTGTCCCGTGAAAAAGCGAATGGGCCTAGAACTGATGGCCGAAACCATACCCTCTCAAATGTCTGATTCCGAATAGACAAGAAACAACCATAATTAATTTCCCTGCACCTCATCTAGAAAAATAACTCATAGATAATTAGTTGGAGACACCCTTGAGCTGCAGACCACCGAGGCCAAAACCAAATTCAAATCACAGAAAAACAAACACCAAGAATAACCACCATCATCCCAAGAAAATCATCAAGACCATGAACCTGCAAAACTTCAACAAACACACAGATTCACAAGTGGAAAACAGAATCCACATCACGACCACCAGTGATGATATCCATCTTTACAAATCAAATAGATCAAGGAGAAAATTTTCAGGAATCTATGCCTCACACCTCCGCTAAAAACCCTCCACTGCCTGAGCCAAAAAAGACAGCTGCTCATCCACGTTGAGGTCTTCATAGTTGCAAATTCTCGAAACCTAGAAAAAATCTGAACCAAGACACAACAACCCAATCGCCAAAAACTGACTCTAGGACTCACCAGAGGATCATTTCCAAGGGATTTCATGCACCACAAATATCAAAGCGAATCCAAAATAACAGAAAAAAACTGCAAAAAATGAAACCAAAACATCACCAGACACGCGATGGAAGACCCGTCACAGCCAAATCCCTTTGCCGCCAGCCCGGGCTCATGGAGGAACAATGACTACCCTATAGACCCACCGTAGGTGGGGAGATTTCCACATGCTACTGAAGCTGGTGCTCATCCGTGAATCGACATTGTGCTGTCGTGGAAGCCCTATCCAGTGAAAAGGATTTAGACAAGGAGCAGGCTGGCAATGATGCATGGAATTCAGATGGTTGAGCCAAGAGAGCCCCCAAATCAGGGGTTCCACCACCACAATACACCGAGCATGAGAGGGAACTCCGCACCGACCCAAGGAAAGGAGGTTGTAGTGACGAGGAGGGAACCCTAGAGTGCAGATCCCCTTACGGGCTCATTCCTACCTTCCTTTTGTATATGAATTTTACAATATTAAGTGATTCTGGGTGTTCATCATAAGAAAAATATTATACCAAGAATTATTTTATTGATGAATCCAACCATCTATAGGTGATCATAATTTTTTGAGCAAGACCAACACTAGTACAAAGGTTCTTGAATTGTATCTAATATAGTTTGATATTGCATGCTTAGGGAAGAATATTAAGAGATCATCCAATCAGTGGATTATATATTGTTTGAATCAAGATAGTGTAGGTCTTAAATGGGACTCTCAAGTAGAAGAAACCTCTAGTGGGATACTAGATAAGGATAGTGGGATGTTGGTAACACTATGGGATGTATTACAATTATCCTTCTTTAGAACATGGTAGTTTTTAGTGTAGGTGGGAATTTTTAAAATCTAGTGTTACTATAGAGTGGGACAATTTGTGACTTAGTTTTGATGGGAAATGGGACTTTCCCTAGCTGTAACTATCTATATATAGTGAATAATCTATAACTAGGGGGTATAAAAAGTATTATTAGGTACATACCCCTTACTACTAAACCTTGTAAAAATAGTGTTTGTTCTACTTCATTTATATTATGTATTTTATACATGATCTAATCATCATAAGTGGTGATAGAGATTTAAAGAGAGTTAATGAAAACAAAATAATTCAGTAGAAACAAGTCACACCTGATTCACCCCCTCTTAGTATTGATGCATGATCTATTAGACACTTCATGACCATCATCATTATGTTAAGTGAGTGAGAAGAATCAAATGTGTATTCCCTATATTACCATATTATCTAAAGAAGAGTGTACAACTTAAAATCATAGATAACATTACAATTGGTTAATCTAGCCAAGAACTTATGAAATTTTAATCATAGTTATTTATAAACAACCATTTCATTTCCTTTTTATTTTAAAATCATAAAAATCTCAAAAAAAACACTTTTTCTATAAACAATAAGTGACATTAGATTTTAGATAAATACTCTATGGAGAAAACATTAGGTTACTAATAATACTATATCATAACCTATGAAATAATTTTTTTTACACATCTCATGATTTTCACAAGTCACTATTGATTATCTTAAAGGTTTTGAATGAAATATTAAGATTAGTCTAATTTTTTTCAAATCCCAAAATGTAGTAGACTTAATGGGAAAGACTTGGATTTTTCTTAGTCCACACTTTTCAATTTTCCATCTTAACAAGTTTTGTACCTATTTCTTTCCATTTCTCAATTTTTTTCTTAAACCATATAGAGCATTGGTCTAGCAATTTGAGACTTGACTTTTTCCCAGATTTCCCTTTATGGGTTTTTGATCTAGCGAGTATTGTGACTCTTTTTATGTGTAGTTTACTATCGTGAAATCCAGACTAATGAGACTGGTGTTTAAGTTCAAACATATTTGACCGTATATTTTTAAATAATGATCAAAATAGGGTTTATAGGTCGAGAATGTTTTGAAATTATTCAAACATCCAATGGGGAATCATGAGCCATGATTTCTGGGTTCCTAAATCCCAAAAACAATATAAGGGAATAGAGGTGGTATCTCTTGAGGGCAATGTTACCACCAATTTATAAACCCATTTTGGGTCTATTTTATAAAAATACAACTAGGATGTGTTCTTTCATAGGTTAATAATGGAATCCTTCATTCAACATGCCTAGAAATTTTTGGGCATCTTATGAAAATTCAACTGGGGAATGTTACAACAAATTTAAGAAAAGAAGTTCTCAGAAATTATGACATTCTATCATTGGCGACTGAAGTTTAAGATTTATATTTCACAAGACCGTGATGGATGGTTTTTTCAATGAGAGGTACCTGATAATTAAGGGAATATTTGAATTGGTACTGTATGTGAATGGGAATCTACTCATACATGAATTTGGCTAGAGTGAAGGAGGGTACATTTTTCTATATTATCAATGCCATAGGGAAGGAACCACTCTCATAAAGTTTAAATTATCATGAAGTTAAATATCATGCAACCATGACATTGACCATCTATTTTAACTTTTTATGGCGAGGACATGGTTTTACAGTTTTACATTTTTTGACTAGGACATTATGAAATGTAGTTTTAAAGTCATACAACAAGGACATTATACTATGCAGTTTAAAGTCATACCATGAGGAAATTTTTAGGATATAATTTAATGCCATTATCATTGACCGAAAAGTTGATGATTCTCTCATTCTTGTTAATTTGTTCAGAAATGTGCTACTGTATTCCGGTGTGAGAGGATAAAGTTGTAAGCTGTGATTTGGGGATCCCCAGATCTAGAGAGTAGTATGGTAAAAGGTATTATGATGTTAGAGGAGGTCTCTCCTAATTTATATGTTACCATTGGTTTAAAAACCAATTTTTTGGGCTATTTTATGCAATACAAAATAGGACACGTATGACATAGCCAATAGTGGAATCATTTTCATGAAAGGTCCTAAAATTTTTTGAGTAACTTATGCCTATCCAATTGAGGTGTATTATAGAATATTTCATAAAATAAATTCTCAATAAATACAAAATTATATCACTAAAATATTATGGAAGTTTTCAGAGATTTAAATTTCCCTGGGTGTAGACTTTGATTAGTGGGAGAAAAGTACCAGAACATAGAAGGGGGATTTCAAGTCAAATATTTCCCAAGAATAGGGAAAAGAGGTTTTATATGAATATTTGATTGAATGTATGGAATATGGTGCCTGTAATTTCAGGTTTTATGACTAGTACTATGGTATTATGGAAACATTAGATGATATGTGTCCTAATGGGAAAAGTTTATTCCAGTATGCATCGAACACAAGAAGGATGAAATTGTAAACCATGGACTTTAGTGTTCTCATATCAGGAGAAAATATATGGGAAAGATATGTATAATAACCATTGACTATTTCGAATCATGAGTTTTAAGATATTATCATCAACTTTCATAAGGATAGTAGATGATTGTTCCAAAATCGAAGTTACCACTTGTTGAAAAGCCCATTATAATGGATGTTTTATGCAAGGACAACTTGGGCAAATGTTGAATAGTAAAATAGTGGTATCCTTTGGCTGGAAGGTCTTTTATGAGGGTTTTTTATGCATGGATAGCTAAGGCGTGTACTACATAGTCAGATAAATGAGCCTTTAGGTATTACACATTCTGTCACTAAGATCATGAGAAAGATTATGAAGATCTGAAATTATCTAGGACTAAGAGTATAATGTATGAAAGGGGTATGTCCATGCATAGAAAAATTGTTTGGACTGATGCTTGGCTATAAAGTGTATATTCCCTTCCATAGATCATAATCATATGTAAAAAAGGGTAATCTTTGTTTCCTTGGTTGATTCCCTGATTAGGGGACCAAAAATTAAAATCTCTCACATAGATTTTTTCTTATATGCATGAGAGGGAAAATTTTTCCTTACCATGTGGTTAGGACTAGGAAATGAGTCCAAGGCACCACTACATATCTCACTGGAATGAGAACCAAGCCACATATGGTTATGAAAATAATGGTCCCCTACAGTTATTGGATTCTTGTGTGAGGGGAAAGGGTTTTTTTTAATACGGGATCACACATGGGGTGGGGAATCATACTAAACCCTCTTATAGAGATCTAACTAATACATAATAGGGTAGGGGAATTTCCCATATTATTTGATGACTAATTCCATGATTGAATATTTATATGTCACTATGTATCTAATTAGTATGAGAGTGAATCCAAACATTGTTCTTGAGAAAATCAAGCAGATTATTATCATGCAATGAGGAAATCTAGTGTGCCTTTTAAGGTCTGGTAAGTAGGACCAGGATAATCCCAATAAAAATTAATATTCCTTACTTTTATATGAATCTCCTTTACAAAAACTTATAGCCCCATGTGATTTATGCTTAGTGTGAGAAAAAAGGAGTGGTAAAATAATCTTCCAAGACATGAAGGCTACACAAGTGAAGGATAAGGTCACTTATATTTTATGATAGATGGGCCATGAGGTAAGATTCATGCATCACTATGAATCTCAATTGGGATGAGAATCAAGCCATATGTAGTTCTTTAATTTCATGCAGTTTAAAATTATGAGGTAAGAGTGACAGCCATGTAGTTTAATCGTCATGCAGTAAGGATGAAGATGAAGATGAATAGATGTAAAAGAGGGAAATGTTATTACTGGTCCCAAGGATGAAAAAATGGGCATCACTATATATCTCGTTAGAATGATAATAATTCTTTACATAGTTCTAGAAAAATTACTCGTTATGTAGGTTTGAACTTTTAACTGGGACTAAAAGGGATTTTCTTGTTTAATTATGGCTAGACTAGAGATATGAGATATGGGAAACACTTAGTATCTCATTGGAATGAGAATCAATCCACACATAGTTCTTGAATATTGTTCCCCCACATCAATTAGGCATTGACATGGGGAATGGGGATTTGGAATTTTCTAGGATGATTGTTGCGCCTACAGAATGAGGTTTAGGTATCATTACGCATCCAATTGCAATGGGAATCAATCCATATATCCTGGAAAGGTTTCTTATGCAGACTTGATTCGTTCCTAGTGAAACGGAATGGGTTTTTCTTTTCCTTAATCATGGATGGACCCAGGATATGAGATCTGGGAATCATTATGTATCTCATCAAAATGATAATAAATCCAAACTTAGTTCTTGAAATGTTCCTTGTGTAGTTATGATCCATACACATAGGGAGTGAAGGGGATTTTGTTTTTTAATTGAAGCTAGACCAAGGATTAGAGACATGGGTGTCGCTACATATCTCATTGGAAAGAGAATCAATCCACATGTAGTTCTTAAAGATATTTCTCGTTTTAGTATGATTCATACATAGGGATAAGGTGGGTTCCTTGATTCTTAACCCAAGATAGGATATTTGAGTTTCACCTTGTGTCTCACGAGAGTAATAATCAAGCCACGTGATGTTCTTGAACTAATCATTTAGTTTACCATCATGCGATAAGGATATGATATTTTTGGGGCTTATACCTATAAAGGGGATGAAGTACCATTGTCTATTAGTACGTTATGAGGGCCACAAAATGTGGTAATTATGTTTTATTTAAAAAACCATAAATTCTTTTGGCCCTGACTTCATGGAGAAGTATTTACTCAACCCATTTGAAGAATAAATCAGTAGCATTTAGGATGTAATTTAACTTCTTGGCTATAGCTAGAGGGTATAGACCAAAAACATCTACTCCCCATATGGAAAATAACTAGTTGTATTTCTCTGTTTGTAGAAACCAAAAAGGTTGATGGATAAAATTGTCTTTCACTTGGAAGGAATGAAATTTCTTGGTGAAATGAATGCAATCCTATGTCAAAGTAGGCCATTAATACCCAAGACATTGAATTTGGATGGAAATCTTGTATGCTAAAAAGTGGGCACCATAGTCTCCTAAGTGTAATTATTTCATGATGGTATAAGTCCCTTATCCATCGATACATTTGAGAAGGACTTCATCAAAGCCTCATTTGTATAGCACCTTTTAGTGATTTGGGCCATCATAAAGAGTGAAGTTGACCGCTCTCCACCAGATTTTCTCTTTCCCAACTCTATCTAGTGGTAGCACTCCATCCTAATGATAATACATGATTGGAATCATCCACCTAGTGGTAGGGTCATATGGATCAGGAATGGGACTAAATTCATTAATCTATTCTATTTTAATTTAAAAAAAAGGTGATCCCATTTTGTGGTGGACAATGTTGATGACTGTTTTATCTCAGTTTGGATAATGAAAATCAGTATCCGCATTTTCCAACGCATCTGACTATGAATTCTATGAGCATAGGACATTATTTAATTATAAAGGGAACTCTTACATCAAACCTAAGACAAAATAAAGTAGGGGAATTTAATATTATTTTTTGATATAATAATTCTCATTGATATGTTTGACCACAAACTTCAAGTATCCTTTCACCTCTAAGTTTTTTATAGGTATTTGACGTGCCAATTTCAGGCCTGTAATGAGGTCCTGATATTCTAAATCATTATTTGTATAACCTTTTGATAATAGGAAGGAGTAAGACAATACTACCATTTCTAGGGATATAAAAATAATCCCCAAACCAACATTATTGATATTAGGTTCTCTTATTCCCCTACCCATTAAACTCATGGATGCACTGTCAAAATACATTTCTCATGCTTGGGTGCCATATTCAATAGAAAATACTTGTTCATA
Organism: Viscum album; assembly: GCA_963277665.1. NCBI lineage: Eukaryota > Viridiplantae > Streptophyta > Magnoliopsida > Santalales > Viscaceae > Viscum > Viscum album. The sequence goes on from OY728158.1 coordinate 11,789,705, forward strand.
TAGAAATTTAGTATTTAATGATGTCTCTTATGTAGATGGGTGCTCGATAAGGAAATTTTTCAAGGCCTAACCTTTCACTACTTTCTAAGGTATGAACTATATATCAAACTGTCTTAGGATAACTACCCACCATACTAAAACCCCATTTAACATAGAACTAATGAGGATAAATTCGAGTGGATTATTGTGAGAAACCAATTGGACATCATGATGTTGTAGGTAGTGCATCAAATTCTGAACTATGAAGATTAATTCTAGGTATCTCTTCTCAATATCTGAATAATGAGTATTATATTCAAGCATGGTCTTACTAAGATAATAAAGGATATTTTCATTCCCTACATCATTTTTTCACAAGGAAGACATTTAGTGATCACTCTAAGAGAATCACATATAGAATGAGTGTATTTTCATCAATAGTTGGAATTAATACCAGTGGACTCAAGAGGTATTTCTTGTGGTTATAAAATTCTTCCTAAAAACCATTGATCCACTGATATGTGACCCCATTCTTCATTTGTTTGGTGAAGGGAAAACACATTCCTAAAAGGTTGGCTATGAAGCACCAAATTTAGGCCATGTTTCCTTGTAGTCCCCTAAACTCTTATATATTTTAATGAGGTGTCGTGTTAAGGATAAATTTCATTTTATTAGGATCAAATTTAATGCCATGATGGCATACAACAAAGCAAGGGAAATTTCTTAAGGTTCCCCCAAAATCACATTTTAATGGTTTCATCTTCAGGCTACACAATTGAAGATTATTCAAGATGGTCTTCAGGTAATACAGGTGGTCAGAACATTTTCAAGACTTACCCACTATATTTTCAACATATCATTAAACAAACTACCCCAAAAATGGATTGAAAATTCAATTCATAGAATATTTTTATGTGGTGCAAACTTTCTTGAAAAAAAGGGAATTACCTTATAGAAGAATATTCCTTGAGGGGACCTGTAGGTGGTTTATTCTTCATATATTGGAGAAATATGAATTTTTTGTACCTGATTTATCCATCAATGAAGTGGAAGGATTGATAACCAACCATTGCATCAATCGGGGGTTCTGTGATTAAAATCAGGAAGTTGTATTTTGGACAATGTCGGTTGAGATCTCTAAAATCGATACAGACTCTGATTTTCCAATTATTATTATTCTTCTTCATAGGGATGATATTGGCTATCCATTTTGGATATTGTACCTATCAAATGAAGTTTTCCTTGATGATATTATCCAATTCAGCCTCAAATTTTGAGGCATGAGTTTGGTGTGTCTATTTGGATACCTATTTATTTCCCTAATGGTCTTTTAGAAAACCCAAGTGATGAGCAACCACCTCGGGTTCAAGTCCTATAATCTCTAGGTAATTCCAGGTGAAAAGATACTAGTTTTCTTTAGGAAGGATGTATATACCTTTAATTATTTTCAATTCATGGATGCACTAATCAAAGTGGGTCTTGTATCTTCTTTTGTACCTAGATTTATCTCTATGAGTTTATCTATAGTGATAAATATGCCTTCCTCAATTATGGGAGGGGCATCCCTGAGGTATTCTTATTCTTTATAGTCCTCATTCTTTACTTCTTTTTCCTATCCTTGGTATTTATGTTATGAATAAAAAATCTCTAATTTAGGGTAGGAATAATTATTTAGACATCCATAAGTTGAAACAATAATTTATGGCTCAATCAATGGAGATAGGATTTTTTAGAGCTCCAAAGGGGAGACAATTAACTAAGAATGGGAATATCTATCTTCTCCCATTGATGTGAAAACTTATTCAAGCCCATATGATTAAATATGGTTTTTTTGAAGGTTGGGGAGTGGAGTGAGGAAATTTCCATCCAGGATTTCATTGCTGCTCATAGAGTTGATAACTTCTCCTATGATATTGAGTTCATTTTTCATGACTGATATTACAAAATTCACTGAATGAGTGCTTGAATTTGGGCCCAAACCTTTGATTTTATTTATTTGAAGTATTTAATATGTACTTAGTTCCGTGAAAGGATTATTTGGAATCATCTCTATACCATTTGGCCGTTACTCCGAGAAACATTGTTAGCCATGGATTGTTTCCCTTCCTTATGATAGAACCTTGCGTCAATGTACTGTGACTGAAAATATTTGAATGGGACCTTATCTCCAAGAAATTTCATAATTTGACCATTGATACAATATTTTAGGCATTGGTTGTATTCTAAAGGAATCACTACATGCTAATGTATCTAAGGTCTTCCCAGCAGGACATTGAAGGTTGTATCCTGCTGAACAACCATTAATTATGAGTTAGACATGAGATCCCTAAACTATGTTCTGAGTGTGATATCACTAATAAGATCCTTATAATTCATTTCATAATCCAAATACATTAGAGTGGAGGGGGAAAATTTAGACTCATTGATACCTAATTAGAGGAGTTTCTAGACCAAAATGAGGTTGACTCCTAAGAAAATATTAATAAAGGCTCATTGGATATCATTTTCATTTACCATGCCAGATATATACAAGGTCCTAATGAGTCCTTCTATGAAAACATCCTCATCTTGGTATATGAAAGAGATGACCGCATGGAAATATTCCAGATCACTCTCTTCATGATACAATTAAGTAGCAGATACCTAAACATCAAAATCATGGGAGTTTGAAAATGCCTCTATGAGTGATTCTCAGAGGTGTTTTGAGAGAATTTAAGCATATATGATTGACAACTTAGCTGGTACATGGGATAGTTTCTTTAGAAAATCATAACTCTAATATATAGTTCAGTGCTTCCCAGCACGGGGATGTTCTTTTATAGTTACTTTTGGAGATGATGTTCCTGATATAGACTGACCACACCTTAGAATAGGAGTTAAAAGTACTTCAACTACTAGTGGATTAGATCAGTTGGGTATAACTACACGCCGAGATTGGTTAAGTGGTGGTGTACCATTAAGTCGATATTCTTGGATGATTTTATAAAAGAAATCCTTATCATGCTTGGGGGAATTTCCTTGTTCCTATTGAGCTCACTGAAGATCTCTCCCGTGAGTTTTGGCCATATATATAGTTTAAACGAGGGGATGGTTAAAGTAGTGACTTTTATAATGACCACATATTCCCTATGACCTTGAATTTTATGACCTCTTCCCCCAATCCCCCAATTAAGTGTAGGGAATTTAGGTTCAAACTCATAATAATATTTTTCAAACAGATCCATTAATTGAATAATGTTAATAGAACTAAATATCAGCTCCTCTTCTAGTGAAGATTAAATCTGGTAGATGGATCCCTATTGTACCATTTAGAGTGTTGGTTTCTATGATTTTTTGAATGTGGGAATGAATCCTTATAGGGTAAGGGATTACTTTGTCCTTATAACAAGTTCATCTTATTATGAATGATTCTTACCCTTCCATCCATGTTTCTTCTTGGAGGATTGGATTTACGAGAACATAACTATTGATGAAGAAAATTGTGTTGTGGTAGGAGTAGCTAGAAGAACCATTATATGTTATAACTGTGCTCAGAGGATATCCTAAGTTTGTTTGATCATTTTTCTGATCATCCAATCACTAAAATTCCATGTATCCTTACTGTTAACTTCATATCATTCATTCTCCTCCTCCTCTTGATTAGTGAAAGAAGAATACAAAACATGAGAAAGAGAATTTTTTAGCTTCACTTTCCCAAATTCCACCTTCTTGTCTAGAAGGACATTAAAAATTAAAACAGATCCAGGATTTGGTTCCCCAGAGATGTATAAAAGGAGAAATCATTTGGTATATCTTCTTCACATTCTTTACTGGGATTCCAAGTATTTTGAAACTTTACCAAGTTTTTTTCCAATTACAAGATGAAGTAACATGGGACTTGGTTATTTCAAAAAGAATATTCCTTTTTTTATCTCCTCAAACTATTTATACCTTTTCTCCCTCTGGTCATCATGATGATTTTGACATTATTATTGATGTCAAGGGGGGCGCGCATGATATGGTGCAGACTTTGAATTGGGATCATGTATAGGGGATTTCTTGAGTGTAAATGCAGTGGCCTCTACTTTCTATACTCTCTTACCTTGAGTTGATGTAATTACTCAGGCCTTGGCTTTGGTCTCCAAAATGGAGTCTTCTACCTTTTGGGAAGTTCTAGCAAGGTCTCGAAACCAACCTATGTATTTCATATGAATCAACAGTATGAGCAAATCATCATGAAAATAATTATACAAATGAGAAACAATTTTTCTTGAGGGAGAGGTAGGTTCAAGGAGTATGAAAATACTCTCCACTAAGAAATGAAATCTGAGACCCTTTCATTATCCCATTGTTTTTAGTTCATGATATTTAAGACTCTTGTCTTCTACATAACTAGGAAGAACTGGAAGACAAAATTCTGGAATAGGTCTTCCCATCTAGTGATTGACCAAGACTGAAATCTATTATAACATATGAAAGCCAGTCACTGCATTAATTGTACAAAGTACCTATGTTTCGCTACCTCATGTTGTTTAGAAGTACCCATAATGGGATCATAGTGAGAAATGAAATGCATCCAGTGCTTCTCCAGGTATCCTCATACATTATGATTTGAAATATAGGTTTACAAATGTTTTCTAGGGGGAGTGTCGGATCTACCAATTCATGTTAAGATTTATTTTATTGATGTATTGGCACATACGATTATTAAATGGATTAAAATCAATTCATTAGTGACTCAATAGTTTTCATCACCATTTTAGGGATTTTTGGTTCATTCGGAGCCAGAATAGGTGTAGCGACTGGAGGATGAACAAGTTTGGCGACTGGTAAGTCCATTAATGGCAGAACTTCTGGTACCTTCACTGGGTAACATAAGGTTCGGGCCTATAAGTATGTTCTTGAACTTGTTCTAGTTATGCACCCAATGGAGGTATATATTTATCTTCTACTACAGGATCAAAGTATATTAGTGGCTGGTATTCTATGTTGAGAGGATTTTTCAAATCTTCATTAGTTGCTGTAAAAAACCATCTTTACTAAGGTGATCCAACTAGAGGTGCGATTTGAGGATCTAATTGAAAATTATATCCAGTAGAAAGGCTACCTTGGAGTAGTTATACATTGAGTTTCCTCAATTATTTCATCTACTCCTCTTCCTGAGAAAATATTTCTTCAAGTGGAAGGAGATTAACCTATCTAAGAGGATGGTGAGGTACCATTTCACCCTTAATTTTATCTTTCTTTTGATAAGTTAATGATGTATTGTTTGAGGGAGTTCCCAAATTAAAGGCAAGACTCTGGTTCTGGGGATGTACACCTTCTTCAGTTATTTAGATGTGGAATGCCTTATGAAATAGAACTTCTTATTCTAACTCCTCTTAATTGGTCTCATGTTCTATAGAATCAATGAGGATGGTGTTGAGGACATTCACTGATGAAAAATGAATTATAGTCATTCTATTAGTGTGTTTGTGATATTTTATTCTTCTAAGACCTTCATGATGCCCTGTCCTCTCTTTTACTAATTCCCTAGGAGATGCATGGTGGATATTAATCTGAAAGGAATCTATAGAAATTTTAGTTGTGTTTGTTCCAATTCATGTTATCAGATTGTGGGATGGGAAGAACTTGGAGGATCCATTGTGATTCATTTTACCAAAACATGAGAAGACTGATTTTTATTGATTAGGTGGTTTCTGAGGGGGAAAATGCATAATCCTTGAGGTCTAGGGTTATTTCTATTCCACTTTCACAACCCTTTGGGCCCGGTTTTCTAACCTCCAGGGTTGGGTTAAAAAAATCCATCCTTGTGGTATGGGGTTTCTCCTGAATTTTCATGGATACTACTACCACAATCAACCATATAATTCAATGGAGTTTTGTTCAAACATGGGATGGGTTGTAAAAGAGAAACAAGAACAACCCCATCCCATAGAGATAGGGGATTTTTCACCTCAATGGGAATTAGGGTTCTCCAAATTAAGGAAAATTCAGAACAATGGATACTTCAAGTTCATCCCATAACATGATATTGTACCTTCACTTGAAACATGTATGATTGAACTATCAGTAGATTCCATTCAGAGTATTATCCACTAGGCATCTCTTAGGGAATTTGAAAAATAATGGAAAAGGACTCATGGAGGGCATTGAAGAAGATAGTCTCACAAAGACCCTGGAAGAATTCTTATACTATATTTATCATCAGTGAACATCATCAATGCTTCCCACATAGATTCTAAAGAACACGAGACCAATTCATAAGAATTAGAATAATATTTTCTTGTTTATAATATAGTCCACATATAAACAACTTAAAAAAAATTTATGTACCTAGAACCAGATGATTTCCTTGAATTTGGGAACTCACTCGAATAGTCCATCATTACCTCTTAGAAAGAAGGAGAAAGGTTGGGGTCAAATGGAACCACACCTTCCTCTCAGAGAAGTTAAACCTCATTCAAAAGAATAAATATTTTCTGAATAGGAGGAGGAGATGAAATAATTGAGGAGACTCGACATGCACCTCCAGTTGGCCAACCTCAGCATATAGGGATTGCTGTAGAAACTAAAGAGGATTTGGAACGTCTACTCAATGTGGGATACCAACAACCAATATACTTGGATCCTGCAGTAGAAGATCAATATTTCCCTCCATTATGTGCATATCCAAAACAGGTTCAGTCACTTCCTTATAGTCTTTACCCTATAGGTTACCCAAGGTAGGTACTAGTAGTGCCACCACCATTGGCCTAATCTATTTCCACACTTGTTTAGGCTCCATCTTCTTCACATTTTCAAGCTTTATCAAAGGCACACCTTCCTCAAAGGCTAATGAATAGTATTGAGTCACGAATAGCTCGATGGAAATCCATGAAAGAATGACACATACTGATACAGCTGGAAAATAAGCCTTATCCTGAATGGGTATATTCGACTCTTCCCACATAAAACTTTGGGAACCTTGCATTTCAAATCCTCAATGACTCAAGAGACCTGGACAAGAACATGAAAAATTTCATTTCTCATTATGATCCCATGTTGGGTACTTCTAAACAACAAGAGGAAGTGAAACTTAGGTACTTCGTGAAATCACTTCACGGACCAGCTTTCATAGGGTAGACTAGCTTGTAGTATCAATAAAACATTATATGGGAAGACCTCCATCAGAAGTTTCTTTTCGAGATCAACTCAACATTTTCAAAGAAAACAGTCTTCGATCTCATAAACTAAAAACAATGGGTGAATGAAAGGTTCATGAATTTCATTGCTCGATAGAAAGGACTAAAATACTTCTTAAACCTACCACTTCCTCAAGAATAATTATTTCCCATCTATATATCAAATCTCTACGATAACTTGGGCATGCCATTAATTCCTATGAAATACAAAGGAGGGTTTTGGGACCTTGCCGTAATTTCTGAAAAGGTGGAAGACTCCATCATGAAGACCAAATCCAAGGTCTGGGTAATTATATCAACTCAAGTTAAGATAGAAATGAAAGAAGAGGTTGATAATGTTATGCTTAAGAAATCCCATTTACATACTCCTACTTTTAATCCCACAACATATCATGTAACACCTCATCTTGAGTTCTAACAACATCATCAACCTCATCAAGATGATCAAAGGGAGAAAAGGCAAAAATAGTTTAAAGAGATGAAAAACAAAGTCTATTATTTTTTTAAATAACCATGTCCTAGGCTACATAACCTCGGTATTAGAAAACAACATTCCCAATTTTACAAATACTAGGAATCCTAGAAAACAATTTGGTGAAGAGCTCCCAAAAAATTTCCCCTTAAATCAATTTCTGAGGCACCACATCCACTATTGTTTTTTTTTCAAAGTCCTCCTACAAAATATAGTGGACTCTGGGAAAGTGAAGCTAGAAAATTCACCTGATCAGGGTGTGTATGCTTTTATCACTGATCCAGATGTGGAGAATGAATGGAATGAAGATAATATTAAGGATATGTTGAAGTTCATTAACTAGATGGTGGAGAAAATGAATCAACCAAACTCATTTTATACTCCAAGTTAATTTACAATAGTCAACTATGCCTGCATCCTCTCCTTCCACAATACATATAGCTTCATCAATAGATCAATACTTAGAAAGGAAATCCTCCAAAAAGAAACATGTCCGTAAGTGTAAGACACATGTGCAAGAAGATGAGATCGTGTCAAGGCCAAATTCAACCTTGACCTTAGCAGAACTCATGCCTACAGTCCCAACATCATGAGAATCACCCCCGAAAAATGGTACAATAGGGATAGAACAACCAGAGGTAATGATCATCAGATTAGGAGTTGATATTTTCTTCAATACACTTTATTCACTTAATGGATCCTTTTATAGGCAATGTATATGATTATGATCCCAAATTCCCCATGCTTAATTAGGGTATTGGGGGAAGAAGCTGTCAAATTCGAGGTTATAGGGGATGGAACAGTCATGCCAAAAGTCACTACTTTAACCATTCCCCTTCTCGAACTGCCTATGTGGTTGAAACTCATGGGAGATATCTTCAATGAGCTCATTAGGAACAAGGGAATTCTTCTACGCATGACAGGGTATGCCTTGATACAATCATCCTATAAGATCAACTTGAGGGTATGCCATTGCCAATAAAACATTTTCATGTAAGAAGACCAAACATAACTAATCCACCATGAGTGGAATCACTTTAAACTCCTATTCCAAGGAACAGTCCATCTACATCAAAAACATGATCTCCCAAAGTAGCTGAAAAAGAATATCCCGACATTGGGAAGCGAAGACCTTTGGATCAAAAGTATGATGTTAAAAAGAAAATATCCAATGTTATAGACAATTTTTCAATCCTATATTCTTCTAGTATATAAAAATACCTTTGGGAATAACTCATAGAGGCCTTGTTGATCAACTCCGAGATTCAAGTGGAGGTTTCCACTATTAAAGTGTATCATGCAAAGAATGATCCACCAGAATACCTTGCAGTCATCTATTTCGTAGAAAAGGATGTGTATGATTTCAAATAAAGACATATGAGGCCCTTTTATATATCTATAAGGATAAACAACATTGATATCCAAATAGACACTATTGAAAATGGCTCATAAGTCAACCCCATTCCAATTCGAAAACTTCACCAACTGGGTATCAAAGATTCACACTTGTCCCCCTCCACTCTAATGTTATAAGTTTATGATAAGAATGAGAAATATAATATTGATGATAAAAAACTTAGAACTCAGTTTAGGAATATGATTTCTAACACCGAATTCGTTGTTGTTTGGATGGATAAAACCATCAATGTCCTGTTTGGAAGACCTTGGCTACATCATCATGTGGTCATTCCTTCTTCATACAAACAAAGCCTCAAATAATTTATCAATGGTAAAATAGGTATATTAAATGTAAATATGGCCCCATTAAAACCTTATGAGTCTCTTTATAGTGATAGAGGGATCTATCATAAGGGATGGGAACAGTCCATGACTAAAAATGTTTCTCAGATTAATGCCCCAAATGGTTTGATAATGATTTTGGCTAATCTTTTCATGAAACTATATATAGAGTGTGTATTACCCATAAATAAAATTTAAGGGGTGGACCGAAATTCAAGAATTCATTCATTAACTTCGGTAATGTTAGTTTCGACGACCAAACCCAATAACTCAGGAGAAGTTGTCAACTCATCAAGATGTAATGAAATCTTGGATGGAAATTTCTTCACTCCACCACCTTGATTAAAAAAATCCATGTTTAGTCATATAGGATAGAATAAGGTTTCATTTTAATGGAAGAAGACACTGATACTCATTCTGAGACCCTTCTCTCCACTTTATAACTCTAAAAATTCCCCGCACCATTGGTTGAGCTAGAAATATTTGCTTCATATTTTAGATGTCCAGATGAATATTCCTACCCTAAATTAGATATTATTGCTTCATAAAATACATCCTATGAAGATTTAAAATAAGTAAATCAAGAGGAAGAGGAAGAAGAATGCCTCAGGGATGCCTCTCCAGCATGTTGGGAAGGCGTATTTACCACTATGTATGAACTCTGAGAGATAAATCTGGGTACAAAATAAGATTCATGACCCACTCTGATTTCTGTGGACATTAATCCCAGAGAAAAATAGTTATATACATCCTTCTTGATGAAACACCAATAATTTTTCACCTGGAATTACATATAGATTCCTGGACTCAACCTTGATGTGGCCACCCATCACTTGGGTTTTCTAGAAGACCGCTAGGGATATAAACAGGCAGTCTAATGGAAACACCCAAGTACCACCTCCAAAATAGAGGCTGAAGTGAATAATATAATCACTTAAAAATTCATATGAGAGGTAAAATATCCAAAATGGATAGCAATTATCATCCTCATGAAGAATAAGAATGGTAACACTAGTACAAAAACCTTTTTTTCTTTTTAATTTTAGTTTTTAGGCGATGTTATTGCGAGCGACGTTAAAAATATGATTTTTACATAAGTTATTAAATAACCAACGTAAAAATGGGGTTTTATGGTTCTTAATGTCGGTTTTTAAAAAACCAACATGAAATACATTCTGGAAATGGCATTTAGAAGCCATTTTTTACGTCGGTTTTTGAAAAAACTGACGTTAAAACACCATTTTTAACGTCGGTTATTTAATGACTGATGTTAAAAGTTATATTCAACATAGGTTATTAAATAACTGACGTAAACATTATTTACCATATTGTATAAAGTTTTCTAATCTTTCATTTGACAGGTCATAGAGGTCAAACAGAGTTACAGATCAAAAGTTATGACCATTAGAAGTTTGATATTTTTTTGAGGAAAGATTGAATGAGCCAACCATAGCTTCATCTTAGAAAGAATTTTTGAATCCGTAGGGGGATTTGTAGTTTTATCATGATATAAAGAATCATCCATAATTATAATAAATTAATAATCGTTAAATGGTATATCAATTAAGAAAATTACTCATAGAAAATATTAATCATGGGAAAATAATTACAAATACCATGACAAGGTTGCAAAAATAAGAAATAGTTGATTCTAGTGGAAGATCAAACAAGTTTATTTGGTGGAACGATTATGGTTGAATGAAATGATCTTAAAATGGTATATAAATTAATAAACCAAATCATAAAAACCCTAAATCATGGATATGTGATTAAACATGCCTTGACGAGATCGCGGAAAGAAGAAATAATTTATTCACATTGAAGATAAAAAAAGTCGATTTGGGGGAACGATAATGGTTGAATTAAATGATTACTAAATTATGATATGTGTATAATGGAAACATATAATTGAGATGATAATAGAAAATGTGATATTAAAAATTTTAGTCGGCAATTCAAAATTTCGATGTCGCGATGTAAAAAAATTGAAATTTCACGTTCGTGGGATATTAAAATTATCTTTCACGTCAGTTTTATGATAACCAAAGTGAAAAGATATTAAAATTTTCACTTATTTTTCACATCGGTTATTATAAAACCGACGTGAAAAATCAATATTCATCACTTTTTCACATCGATTATTATAAAACCGACGTGGAAAATCGATTTTCATGACTTTTTCACATCAGTTATTTAATAACCGACGTTAAAAGGTATTTTCACATCACTTATTTAACATCTGATATGAAAAAAGTTTACAAAAATGTAGTTCATTTCTCAAGCTTTAATTTTACAGGTTACACAGCTCAAATAGAGTTACGGATTAAAAGTTATGACCTTCAGAAGTCGATCGTCTCTAAATGATGTATTATGGAAGGCTAACTTCTGACTGACATAACTTTTAATCTGTAACTCTGTTTGAGATATGTGACCTTTAAAAAAAAGCTTTAAAAATGGAATACATTTTTTTAATATTTTTTCACATCAGTTATTAAATAACCGACATGAAAAAGTCCTGAAAATCTATTTTTGAGGTCGGTTTTATAATAACCGACGTGAAAAATAAGCGAAATTTTTAATATATTTTCATGTAAATTGATTTTTCATGTCGGTTATCATATAACCGACATGAAAAATCATTGAAAATGTATTTTGAAGTTAGTTATATAATAACTGGCGTGAAAAATTGATTTTAAGATATTTTCACGTCAGTTCTCAAAAACTGACGTGAAAAAGGGCGACTTAAAAAAAGGTTTTTGTACTGTTGGAAAATCAAATATTTCATTAATTTCATAAATCACAATCGGAACTATCCCAAATATGACTTCTGGGTTCCAATAAAAAAACTCCTAATTGATGTAGTAGATGGTTATCAAGCTATATCCATCATGGATGGCTACTCTAGGTACAACCAAATTTAGATGGACCAAAAAAGGTGAAGAATCAACCGCCTTTAGTGTACCTCATGGAGTATTCTACTATAGGGTAATTCCAATTGTCTTAAAGAGAAATGATGGCACATACCAATGTGTTATGAATCGCATCTTCAAACCATTTTTGGGTGAGTTTTTCAAATGAAACTTTGAAAATTTATTGGTTAAGTCCCAAAAATGTTTTGAAAAAACTAGACAAACTGGATACCATATTAAACATGATTTGATAGTATATCTGGAAGATGAACCCCTTAACATTTTCTTTCAGGGTAACCTCGATAAATCTTCTCAGATTCATTGTACACCATCACGACATCAAAGTCGATCTTGGGAAAATGAGGGGTATCCTTAACATGTTTCCTCCTTGAAAACTAAAAGTGTTAAGAGGAATTAAATGACACTTGGCCTACATTTGGTGCTTCATATACAACCTTTCATGGAAGTTTTTTCCCTTAAAAACTAGTTAATAAGGGAGGAACATATCATTGGACCATATACTATTAGGAAAAATTTTATAAACTCAAGAAATTTCTATTGATTCTACTAGTATTAATGACACCTATAGAGGGAAATCCACTCATTCTACATGTGATAGCCTTAGAGAAATCACTAGGTTACATCCTTGTAAAAGAGAATGATGTTGGGAATAAAAATAGCTTTTATTATCTCACTAAAACCATGATGGATGCTAAGAATATTTATTCAGATATTGATAAGAGATACCTGAGATTAATCTTCAAGGTTTAGAAGTTAAGGATCTACATACAACATCATGCAGTTGAATTGGTTTCTCAGAATAACCCACCCAAATTTATCCTCAGTCATCCTAAGCTGATAGGAATTTTGGTATGATGGGAATTTATTCTATAGTAGTTCAATATATAGTTTGTTCCATTGAAATTAGTGAAAGTTTAGGCCTTGGAATATTTCCTTCTAGAGCACCCATCTGTAGAAGAGATATAATTATATACTAAATTTAGAGATTAATATGTCTTTTATATTCAAGTGGCCTCCCAAAAATGGGAATTGTATTTTGATATCACATATATAAGGCTAAAAGGGAGGAGAGTGGAAGACCCCAAGCTCAATAATTTTGTGTTAGGTATTTTTTCTATCTCCCTAGAAACGGTAGTATTTCTGTACTCATTCCTTTTATCAGAAGGTTGTACAAACATTTAGGTAGAATATCAGGCCCTCACTGAAGGCCTGAAATTAGAAATTCAAATACACTCTGACAACTTAGACGTGAAAGGGGACTTAGAGTTATTGACCAACAATATCAATGGGGATTATGCTATCTGAAATGAAGTACTAATTCCCCAACTTAATTGTGTTTAACGTTTGATAAAATAGTTTCCTTTAGAAAAAATAACTCACACACTATGGTTATATAATTCCCATGAAAATACATTAGAAAATGTGGCTACCAATTTGGAAGATCCAAATAGAGACGAAACAGTCATCAACATTTTCCACAACAAAATGGTCTCTCCTTTTATTCAAATCAAAACAAAAAATATTGATGAAGTTATTCTCATCACTGAGTCTTATGGAAATACCATTGGTTAGATGATTCCAATCATGTATTATCTTCAATATTGAGTTCTCCCACTAGATAGATCTAGTAAAGAGAAAATATGAGATTGATCAGTCAACTTCACTCTTTATGATGGGAAAAATCACCAAAACATCATGTACAAACAAGGATCTGATTGAGTCCTTTTCAGATCTATCGATGAAGAAGAGATATCTACCATCATTAAATAAGTACACTCTAGGGAATATCATTCCCACCTGTTAGGATACATGATTTTCCAACCAAATCTGAAGGCTAGGGTACAACTGGACCATTATGATATAGGATTGTGCATATTTCACCAAGAAATTTCATCCATACCAAGTGAATTTCAACTACATCCATAAACACCTAGAGCTTATACATACATCCAAATACTCGTGTCCATTTTCAATATATGAACTGGATATTATATAGCCATACCCTCCATATATAGCCAAGTAGTTCAAGTACATCATGACTACTACTGGTTTATTCTCTATATGGCATGATGTAATAGCTATCAAATAATTTAGGGCCAAAATAATTGTCGAATTTGTGAAATCTAACATCATTACTATATTTGGTGTCCCTTATACAATACTGAGAGATAATTACAGCAATTTATATTCTATTGAGGTGGAAAAACTATATCAGAAATACAATATCAAATCCAACCATTCATTCTACATTCATGAAGCAGCTAATCTAAACATATAGGCCTTCAAAAATACCCTATCAAATATACTCCAAAATATGGTGGAAAAGATAAAAAGTTTTTCCCTGACAAGATCTTACATTTCTTATTTGATTACCAGACTACAACCCATATTTCCACACGGGAAACCCTATACTCATAGGTATACGGAATAAAATTAGTCCTACCCATTGAGTTTTAGTTTCCATCACTTCTTATTTCCATATGTGATAAACTATATATAGATGATCAATCCCAAAATAGATTGTATGAGGTAGACTGATTGGATGAAAAAGTATTGCAAACCCTGCATCACTTGGAAGTCTATCAAAATCAGATAGTGTGAGCCTTTAATAAAAAGGTATTTCTTAATTAATTCTTCCAAGGAGAATCGGTACTAGTCCTTAGGAATACAATGATACCATAAAAGAAGCCTCCAAATCTTGATCCCATGTGAGAGGTACCTTACTCCATACACAAGGCCCTATCTAAGGGAGCTTATTCCTTGATCTCAATGAATGGAGATCTTATTACACCTCCCACCAATGCATGGTTCTGGGAGAAGTATTTAATTTGATCACACAACCAATTATCCTAGTTGTAGCACATTAAACTGTAACATACCATATACATCCCATATACAAGAAGTTAAACTTCCTAGATGGTCCTTATTGAATGTATTTAAAAAGAAATAAATAATATCCATACCGCGTGACATTAAACTACATCGTTAATGTCTCACTAATTTGACGTTAAGAAAACACTAAAAGACCATAAGTTGATCCTCCTTCAGGTCTCTCAAATTTGGGCCTCCATCTAGGATGTAAATCCCAATCACATACCTCTAACCCCTCAGTGTGTCGAGATGCCCTCTTGTCTAGACATAAGGAAGAAAGTGTTGGAATCTTCCATGAATAATCCCTAATCACAACAGAACCACACCATAGTGGAACTTGGGCCCCTTTATAAGTATAATCCCCAACACTATATATTCTTTACCACATTATTATAAACATAATGATCAGCTTAAGAACTACACGTGGCTTGATTCTTATTATAGTGAGATACATAGTGATGCCCAAATCTCATATCCGAGGTCCGTCCATAGTGAAACAATCCACCTTCACCCTATTTAAGAATCAGACTGGCATAGTAAATCTCATAAATAACTACATGTGACTTTATTCTCATTCCAATGGGATACATTGAGACAAATGGGTCTCTAATCCAAGGTCTAGAAGTAGTTAAACAACCAAAGCCTCATCACTCTCTATGTGTATGGATCATAACAGCACATGGAACATTTCAAGAACTATGTGTCACTTGATTCTCAATCTGATGAGATGTGTAGTGCTTCTCGGGTCTCCTATCCTGGGTCCAACCATTACTAAGGAAAATAAAACCCCTTTCATTTTCCCTATTCATGAATTAAATCGATACATGCAACCTTTCCAAGAAAAATATCTTGATTCCCATTGCAACAAGATGAGTAATGATACCTAAACCTCATGATTTAGGACCAACAATCATCCTAGAAAATTTCAAATCATCATTCCCCATGTCAAAGCCTGATTAATATGGGGGGAATTTTTTAATAACTACGGGTTTCTTGATTTACATTCCAATGAGATACTTAGTGACGCCCAGATCTCCAATATCTGGTATAACTATAATTAAACAACTACATCCCCTTTAATCCCTACGTACGAGTTCAAACCTGTATACGGGGTCATTTTTTAATAAATATGCCTGGAATAATTCTAATTTAGATGAGATATGTATTGACCCCCAGATCTATTATCTCAGGTCCATCCAAAATTAAACAAAAAAATACCCTTTACTTGCTACAAACTAGTTAAAACATATACATGGGGTCCTCTTTTAAGAACTATTTATGGCTAGATTCTCATTCGAATGAGAAACATAGCGATAACCATGTTTCCATACTTGGGACCAGCCACAACATTTCCCCTATTTCAGGTCAGTTCATCTTCTTCCTTGCCTCATAAAGATTAAACTGCAAGGACTTCATCCTTATCACAATATGTCAAACTAAATGGAATTCAAGAACTATGTATGGATTGATTCTCATCCCAATGAGATATGTAGTGACACCTGAATCATACCTCAGGGACCATCCTTCATAAAATCTATGTTCTCATATCCATCGCCTTTTCACCTTATTATCATGGAAGGATATTTTTTAACTTATTATTTCTCACACCAATCATAGCTAACATGGGCTCAGGTATTTTGGTAAAGGATTTCCCTATACAAGTAAGATGTATAAATATTTATTAGGATTATCTTGGCCCTTGTTGAAGGACCTTAAAGGAAAACTAGATGACGTTATAAGACCTTAAAAGAAACACCATATGTCCTCATCACAAGATAATAAACATCTGGATTTCCTCGAGAACTACATTTGGCTGGATTCTCATTCTAATGTGATACGTAGTGATGTCTAGATCTTCAATCATAGACCCAATTGTATAATAATAGGGTAAATTCCTCTTAGTATCTTATGTATGAGTCATATCTACATAAGAGGATTTAATATGGTTCCTCACCCCATGCGTGAGACCATAATTTAAAAAACCCTATTTTCCATCACATTTGAATCCAATCAGTGTGAGGGACCTTTTTTAGAGCTACATGTGGCTTGATTCTCATTCTAGTGAGATAAATAGTGACACTTAGGACCCATTTCCTAGTTCTAGCCATGAGATAAAAAAATGAACCCTGTCCTATATACAAAAAAATATATATGAGAGATTTTTATTTTGGGTCACCTCATAAGGGAGTCCATCAAGGAAACAAAGATTCCCCTTTTTACATATGAGCCAGATCTATAGAAAGGACTCTACACTTTATAGTCTAGAATTGATCCAAACACTCATTATTTTCTCAGACATACCCCCTTTCATATTCCATACTCCTAGTCTAGGATACTTTTGGATCTTAAAAATCTATCCTTAGCTCATAGTGAAAAAATGTCTAGGCTTCTTTTCTAGAATATACAGTATTCTCCCCAGCTATCCTTGTATAAAATGACCCTTATATAGGGAATTTTAGCCAATGGATACCACTATTTGACAATATAGTATGTTCCCAAATTGGACTTCTATAAAATTTCCCTCATAATGGGTTTGTAAACCAGCAGTAACTCCACATTTGGGAGAATCCTCTTATTTATTTGTAATCATTGATGAAAATATGTTAAAACCCATGATTTAAAATTGTTAGTGGTTAATCTGAATATCTTTTCCATGTCCTTTCTATTTATCTGATAACCCCTAAGTCCATGGTTTACAATTTATTTTTCAATGATTTTGAAGAATACTAGAATAAGTTTGGCCCATTAGGTCACATACCATCTAATGTTTCCATAATTCCATGGTCCTAGTCATATGACCTATAACTATAGGTACCATATTCCCTATGTTAGATGAAACCTATGTAGGAAACCTCTTTTCCCCACTCTTGGAAAATTTTGACTTGAAATTCACCTTATTTTTTAGGCACTTTTCTCCAAAAAACCAAACTTTGTGCCCATGTAAATCTGAATCTCTAAAAACTTTCATCAACTTTTAATGATAGAATGTCATAATTATTGAGGACTCATGTGATTAACTTTTTTGTAACACACCCTAATTGTATTTACATAAGTTTCTAAAATTATTTGAGGGCCTATCAGCCAAAGGATTTCAATATTGATTATGCAGTATGCACCCTATTCGTCTTTGCATAAAATTGACCGAAAAAGGATTTTCAATAATTGGTAAGTTCGTCCATAGTCGCGACCTCCTCTAACATCATAAGACCTTTTTTCATACCACTGTTAGAATCTAGGGATCCCCAAAACACAGCTCAAAACTTTATCATCACACACCTGAATTTGGTAGCACATTTTTGATAAAATTACCAAGAATGATAGAATCATCAACCTTTAAATCAAAGCTAAAGACCTTAAATTATATCCCCCCTAATGTCCTCATGGTAAAAATTGAAATTTTATAGCATAATGTCCTTATTGTATGACTTATAAACTACATAGAAAGACATCCTAGTCACAAAAGGTTAAACTATACAACAAAATCCTCACCATAAGATGTTAAACTAAATGGTCAATGTCTAAGCCACACAAGGTAAAATTTCACAATACTTTAACCCTTTCCAGAGAAGGGCCTTCCCTCCAAGCATCGATAATCTAAAAAAATTTACTATCCTTATCTCAAGCCAAATTCATATAGGATCAATTTCTCATTTATGGGTAGTACCAATATAGATATTACCTTCATGATCAGATACTTACCTTTGAAAAAACCACCCATCGTGGTCTTGCAAAATCTGAATACTAAACTTTGATCATAAGTGATAGAATGCCAAAATTCCTGAGAACTCCATTTCTTGACTTTATTGTAACACACCCCAATGGGATTTTCATAATATGACCACAAATTTCAGGGAATTTCAGCCATAGGATTCCATTATTTGACTATGAAATAACATGAACCAACTAGCTATGCATAAAACATCCCACAAAATGGGTCATTATTTTAGAACATTCTCAGCTAACAAGCCCTATTTTGTTAATTATTTACAAATATATGGCCAAAGTTGTTCTTCCTTAAACACCAGTCTCATTTTTCAAGATTTAATGACTTTAAACTACCCATAAAAAGGGATACAGTACTCTCTAGATTGAAAACCCACAAATGGAAATCAATAAAAAAGTCAAGTATCATCTCACTAGACATGTGCACTTTATTTTTTAGGAAAAAAATAGAGTACTAAAAAGAAATATTCACAAAAACAATTAGGATGAAAATTCCAAAATGGAGGTCTATGAAAAATCCATGTCTTTAATGCTAAGTCTACTTCATTTTGGGCTTAGGAAAAAAATTTAGGGTGATGACATAAAAGACAACAAGTTTGTAGGGTTGTCCAAATAACCCTAGAATAGTCAAATTGTACACCCGAAGCCCCATGGCTTGGGAAAAAGATAGATCATTTCCCAATCCCATCTATATGGTTATAACCATCTGAAAAAAATATACTTTTCTCTAGGAAAATCAGTTTAAATGTTTGGTTATAATCGTAGGATGAAGGTAGGGATGAAGATATAGAATATTAGAAACAAAATTCTCTTCATGTATGAAGCAAAAAAACCATATAATCATCTACAATATAGAGTGTAGCTATCATACTTTAAAAGTGACTATCAACATAAATATTCATTTTTTGAACATCCTCTTGAGCCCCATCATCCAACTATTAAAGCTTAGCCAACTAAACCGATTCAGTCTCTTTAACCAAGTAGAGTGATTATGTTTTAGCTACAATAGCATTTTACCCTTCTATTTGGGATTTTTTTTATGAATGGTGAAGTTGTATGAGTTCCCCCAAAGTGGAATCCATTTCCAAGTGAGTGTACAACAGTTTAATGGTATTATGATAAATATTTGTTTAAATTCCATTATCTTCTTAGTACGGTTGGCCTCCACCTAAGATAATTCATCCTTGAGATCATCATCGTTGATGAATAGATTCACCGTTATGAGACCCCGATAAAAATATTGTTCTCACTCCCATTTGGGAATGATCTCCTTCATAGTGACATGGATCATGAGGTAATCAAATATACTATATACCAACATAAGGAAAATGAATTAAATTCTATAGATTTGTGAAGGCATGTCTCCAATAGGTGTAATGGTGATTATTTTATAGATATCTCACCAAGCTCCACGGTGTGTGATGGGAAGAGAATTTTTTAGATCCAAATCCAACTAAGATCCACTCTTACAGGGAGAAAAATACTTCTATATTAGTGATCCTATTAAGGCACTCTACCCTACTACCTCTTGGTTGATAATGAATTCTTGTTATAATATTTACAGTGTTTTCATAGAGACTCCACGCTCATACCCAACCAAAGAAGCTGATAGAACTGGATAATGGGAAAGATTCCTTGTTATCCTCAAAAGGATACCTGATAGAAGAAATAGAGGATGATTAAATAATTTAGTGACACTCACCCAGTAATGAGTTAGCAGTATAGGAGGAATCCTCCCTTGAATCCCCAACTTCAGCTATTTGAGTTGGAACCTCATAAAGAGTGGCACTCTCCTGGGTCTATCTGGGGTTTTCCAAATGAGGCTCAAGAAGACTTCCCATTTCAAAGTTCACCTGAGTTGTCCCCCGTCAATAGTGGGATTGGGATAGACTACAACATCGTATTTGTGCATCACCATTGTGGAATTATCTATGGATAGAGTTTCTCATTTAAACCAACCATGATTTGAGAATTAGATATGAAAATATTTGTTACACAAAAAATAAAAAACTCACGTCCATTAAATTCACTATTAAGTTCCACAAATTCATCTAAAGTAGTAGGAATAATAATATGTTATAATAGTTCATCAGAGGACATGCCAATATTTCTCATGGAATCTGTTGACGCCCCAAGCCCCATAGTAATCTTACCCATGGAGATGATAAGAATATTTTGATTGGTACACAATGCATCACCCTCCTCTGATGTCTTGAGACCCTAAACATCTTCCGGGGAGAAAACCACAGGGTTATCATCATTCATCACGGGGTTATTCAGTGCATGATTTGAGCCTGAAATATCATAGGGATGAAAATCAGTAATCATCCTGTAACACCATATGATACACCCTTGACATTATCAAAACCCTCCTACCTTTATACAATAGAGGGAGTGGTAACAGGAGAAGATGGCATATCCTTAAACCTTGACACTCCTGTTGAGGGGGATGAATCACCTATAGGGATATGTACCTGGTCCATAGCACCCTCCTAATTTCTTCAAGGCTCATTTATAATCCCCTAAGGGAGGATAGGGAAGAATATTTTGAAACATGAAAATGATTATACATTTGTTCTAGATAAATCAGAGTTTAAAGATACCATGATAACTTACCTCTAAATACGAGGCTCTTAGTCAAATATTTTATCCTCCGATGTTATTTCTTTTTCATCATAGGTGGACTATAATTTTCCACAAAAAATGTAGGTATTTTGAGAATTAGTGTAATTTATACCCCTATCTAATCCTCTATCATCTCCTAACCTGAGAATAACTCTCTCGGTTCTAGGAAAGATTAATTAGTTTTAAGTGGAGTACCAGTCATGCCATGTTTTGGTGAAGTAATCTTTTTATATTTCCCATTATCCCTATATAAATCAAAATGAACTTCCCATTAGTAAATTTACTTTATTCCACATAAAATAAGGGTAGGAAGAAGGAAAAGACAAGTAAAAAAGAACTTACATCTTCAGGATTGACATACTCAATAAATTCCATGGAAGACGAGTGATTGATCCCTTCATCAGTACCCCATCTCATCATGTTCTCCACCCTCCTCATGGAAAGGATCCAATATTCATTTGGGTAAATAAGAATCTATAGATCCCATATATAAATAATCACCTTAGTAGTATTGTACTTTAATTGAAGAATGTGTGGGTCTTGAGCATCTATTATACCTAGAATACATAGCCCAGAATGATTGAGTGCCCATGTGATTTCAACATTAGAATAAATTCTCTGCCAATGTTTCACTACCTTTGATCATATGAATTATAAATACATACCATCTTTTTCTGAATATGATTTGACAAACCTGGATTTTAGGGGCTTCTTGACCCTTTTTTTCATAGAAAAGGGATGAGAAAATGGAACCTGGATCTCTTTTAGAAAGTGATGACTGGATTGTCATAGTGTAATCACATTTTTAAAGCCCTTTTGATTTTGAATGGTGGACTAAACCTTTCATGAGGTATTTTAAGTGAACTTTCTACCTCATCATATGCATCCTTTTAAGAGGATGAAGCATCCTCCACGGTGAGAAGAAACACCATACGTTGGATCGAAAACATCTTAATCTCTCTTTCTACACTTATCTGGTGGCCCAATCCTAATTCTAGGAATGGATTTGTCCAACACTCCTTCAGGGTTTGATTAAATCCATGCATCATTATACCAAGAAGTTAATCCACTGGTCAAATTCATTGGCGGAAAATTGATTACCACTTTAGTCAATTCCATGGCTGTAAGTATCCATAGCTATCAGGATACCATCATATTATTTTTCTATTAGACATGCACTAGAGGAGATATGGTTATTTATTGTTGAAACTAGAATTGGAACACAAACCTATATGTAGCATAGGCCTCTTATATAACCTCACCATCAATATTATTTTCAGAATACCATCATCGGTAAGGCTACTAGTAGGAGGGCCTCATATGGGAAGAAGTTGAACTCCTTGAATAGGATCAGCCTCAATAGGATCTCCCTAGGCTTCAAAGACAAGGGAGGAATTCCAGAAATTTCCTGATCATATGGTTGAAATGGGATCCTAGGAATCTATACCCCACTTATCTTAGAAAAGGATCAAAAGTGAGCTTCTAGCCATCCCCACAATACCTAGAACGGTCCTACAATTAGAAATGCGTTCTTCCCTGCATGAACATGTAATAAGATTTAATAAATTATTTTCATTATAGGGATTTCAAACCCCATATGCTTATTCTCATACAGTTTGGTCAACATGAAAAATTTCCCTAAACTTATGTCGCCATTTGAGTCACGAATAGGTAGGATATAGTTTCTTGTCCACATGGATAAAAATGGTGCAAGGAATGTCTTAATAAGAACACTGGACATGGCCTTATACCCACATTTTTCTTACTCCCCCTTCTACTAAGTTGGATAGAATATATCAAGAATTCTATGACTCACCATCTTGGGACATCCAGTTGGATATTTTCAAGTAGGACCTTTCCTCTATGCCTCCACTATGGCACTCAGCCACGCCTTAGGGTGGATGTCTCCCTTTAGGAGAGGGTCTTCTTTAATAATACCCTAAGATATTTTTAGTATATCACGCACTAGAGGTGGAATCCTTTCACCATAATCCCACATCACCTACGTAGGGAAGGACTTATCATACATATCTCCAAGGAACAGGGCCCTAGAGATCGGGTGAACATCCCACAAGATAGTACCAACTTCTCCATAAATCAAGTGGAATGTGTTTTTCTATAGACACCACCAGCATAACAGATCAGGAATGAATTTAAACCTCTTTTATACATATATTTTCCCTACCCATATGACCTAATATATTTTGACATCTTGAAGCTCCTTCTTAAACTCACCACAAGTTTGGCGTACCCAGTACACCCACATCCACGTAGACTTAACACCCCCCTCCCAAGCGAAAGTCTCATTATTTCTTCAAACCCTTTGAATGATCTATTTGGGAATCACATAAGACTGATGGATTAGATTTTGGCTTAAATTCGGGTGTGTAAGGCTTCGGATCTAGAGAGAACTAGCTATAGTGCATGACACATGTTGTGGATGATGTCCTGACACTAATATATGCACTTTTACTAAAAACATTGGAAGTAGTGAAATTTCTATCATATTGAAACCAAGGAAGATGAGTATAATTCTTAAAATAAGTTATTATAACCTAATTCAGGTGATTGTGAATATAAATTAGTATATAATTACTCTTTGGAATTTCATGGTGATATTTCATCAGATGTCTCAACTGATTAGGTAAACTGGTATCGTGAGAAACGTAGTAGTCATGACCAAAAACATTTACCATTTTTTAAGCTTCCTCAAACCAGTGCCTTACACAGGGCCATCACCCATGGTCCCTATACAATCCACTCACCCTGGAATATGCATCATGAAGATAGACATATACCATGTTTTCACAAATGATGCTTTCAACAAAAAGGCTTTAGTGAAAGGTCTGCATGGGGGACAAGTATGGAGAGACCAAAAGGTATGATGTTGTGAGAGATGACCATTGAAATAAGGACCCTATTTATAGATGAGGGATACCCCCCCCCCCTTGTGTGGATCCCATATATGACCCACCTACATTTTACACATAATTAGACTACCAGTATGGAAAACTTTTCTGGACTACCTCCGAGATTCATTCCCCATTTCATCCCTTCACCTCAAGATCAGACCCTCTTCTTTCGATCATACCCAATCCAGAAGGGTTTTTTTACACTATTTTTTCACATTGATGAAAATGTGTCAAAAGTTAAATATCATAGGGATAAAATAAGAAGATAAATAAAGAAGTCCAAGGATCACAAAGGTCTCTAAAGGCCATTTTTCGAGGTACACCAAAGCAACAATAGTACTCCGGGTACCTGTGTGTCATTCTGTGCGATTGGCCTGAGTGAGAGCTTGTGCATGATACTTATTTAGATACCTTGAGTGAGATAGATCCTTCACCCAAGATCCCATATTTTCCTATAAACAGGACATTGGGGTCTTTATTTGTATGGAAAAAATTTCTTGAAGGCCTCTCAAAACACTGCCCACCCTAGTCCTTCGCTAATGTCCTATTAAACCTTATAGGTAGATTTCTAAACCCTAAAGAATGAATAATTGAAGGGACTAGAGAAGCTATCATCCTTAAAGATTTTAAAAAATAAACAATACTTGTGTGAGTCATTCACTCACATCCTGGTTGATGAACCCTAGTGTGAGGTCCACTTCCTTAACTCGAGAGCAGCACGAGACACTTTCGAGAAAACCTGTGGATACCCTTGAAGGCTTGAGTAAGGTCTCACCCAAGTGTAGTTTCCCAAGTGGTCCTTCACCCAAGGTAACATCACCTTGTCCAGGGACATACTCAAGACACCCTTGGCTCACCCAAGTCTACCTAAAAGAGCTTCCCTAGGTTTTCCTTATCCTCTACATTATGCAAGCCTCCTATTAGGCTCACTTTAAAGCCACCTATGGGAGGGCCTCTCCTCCTTTGTCTCCCTTTTCTAAAAAAATACCCCGTTTAAAACTCCCCTAAAACATCCACACATTAAATACCGTGAAATGGGTCACACCAGTTTGTCTCCCATTTGAATTTTCATTCCTTTGGTTACAGTTTTCCTGCACTTGTCCTACCAACCAATTAGGTTCCTCTGGGTTCATGTAGTTTTGAATTCCCAAGGTCATGAGGACCCCTACCTCATGGATAGTTTTTGGTAGTTCTCGGTCTCAGATACATGGTCTTATACCATGTGTTACCTTTTTCATCTCTAAAACCCAGAGCCTCTAGTTTCTGATTGGGAGGGTTATGATTCTGCTTGCTTTTCCATTCAACAAGGAATGAGATCCTCCTCCCTCATTGTAACACCCCGAGATTTTATGAGATATATTATTTTTAATTTCTTTCATATCTTCTCTTGTACGCTACGCCAAGATTATCTTTTACTATACGCAACACTTTATTATCTTGCAGTATACACAACACTATTCTTGGCTCGTGTTACACACAATTTCAAGTTCGTTTTGTGGAAATTATTCTACGCAACATTAAGTATAGATTTTGTTTAATTTATAAATGAAATAAGTTTTGATTATTTTATACGCAACACCAAATAGATCTTTCAATACACGCAACCCTAACTTGGTTTTCATTACACGCAACCAAGACCTTCTTCGATAGCGTGTGTAGTACGAAATACTGAGTTTCACTAAACCAGATATTATTATAATATTATTATGAACTGGCTGTTATGAATAGTAATACCCAATTTTTGAAATTTTATAAATTTTATCTTTCAAAATGGACTTCATTTTTGGATTCAGAATATCGAAATTATACTAGGGTGAAGATTTTGTATTTTTCCGAAAACTTTCGATTTTTGATGAATAGTGAAAACACTGGGTTACTATTTAAAAACCGACTTTTTATTTAAATAATTATTTATTTTATTTAAATTTCTTTTATGTAAAAATTGGTACATAATACCTATATAAGTTCAATTTAATTCATTGGAGTAATTTTATAATAATTTTAGATATATAAAAATTTTATTGAACTTTTCACCGTCTTTTACCCACCTCCTAGGAGCATGTTCAATTGTACATAAAACTTAATTTTACTGCTTCTGTGAGTTGAATTTAAAAAATCCGAGAGACATGGTTAATATCAAAGAGTAAAATGTGGTTCAATAAGATAAAAATAATTTTTTGTGAATAGTAAATTTTTACTTTTATTTACCACGGTTAAAAGTAAATAGGGTAATTAAGGGTAAAAATGATATTATTATTACCCTAAAACATGTCCTAATTCTATTTGATAAGTTTAATTCTACCAAAAACAACCTTAGGAGTAAAATATTACACTTTAGGTCCACTTGTATTAGATTAGAATACTTATTATTATTTTATTTAAAGAAGAGTTAAAATAGTTAAAATCAATGTTTAATAACTAAAACATTTTTAATATAGGGTTATACATACGATAAATTCAACTATAAATATTAATTAGAAAGATAAAAATATTTCATACATAATGAAATTTTATTTTTAATTTTTAGACATTAAATAATGTAATTTATTTATGACACAATGGTGATGAAATAATTACATTATTAATGAAATATTAACATAATTGATTTTATAAATACATAAATAAATGTAATTTGAGATTTTTTATGAATTCCACTAATTTTATAGGTTAATATGACATATTAGTATTTATTTAATTCACTTTTTTCGAACTAATCATGCTTTTATGATTTTCACAAAAATAAATTACCAAATAGTGTAGAAAATGACATAAAATAGTTTTTAAAACAAATATTATATTATTAAAGGATGTTATATTTATTAAAAATCTGAGGCTCATCCAAATTACTTAGATAAGGTTATATATATTAATAATAAACCACTTGGGGTTATTTTGGCTTTTTATAGTAAGTTTGTTAACCATATAGTGTAAGAAAACAAGAAGAAACGGTAAAGTCTAAATTATGTTACTTAGAGTTAAATCTAAATGATAAGGATAAAATAGTAACCTAACCTTGTCTAAAACCTATTGTTTGAGATTATTTCTACCCATAACCACTTTAGCTTCAAACTAAATCAATTTTGAGCTGTTATAAACCGAATATGACTTTATTATAAAATAATATTTTAAGTTTTTTCTAAGGTACCCCTCTCCTCCCTTATAAAAGGGCACCTACTCCCTTTTCTCTTTACACAATTTTGAGCCTTCAAGCTCGGCCAAAACCTGCACATTTCTCTTCTCAACTTACCTATAAACATTATTTAGGTTCTGGTATCCACAAAATACCAACTCTGGTGCCTTAAGAGGAAGCTTAAAAGAGGTGCGTCGAAGAAGAGGTAATCTCTTCTACCGATTCTTTCAAGTTTCTTTCTTCTTATAATTATTCTTCTTTAGTTGTTTAATTATAAAGTAATAACATCAGTATCACTAATATAATGATATGTTGTTATAAATATGAAACAACCACATTTCACATTCTATACATCCTACAGAAAATGAAATCACCACGCGTACGTACGTACGGAATACCGTCTCCACGCCGTGGTGTAATCTGTTTTTCCACCACCACCTTACTTGGATGGGTATAATGGTGTAAATAATAACTATATATATTTATTATAAAATCATACTGATTCTGAGATATTATATCATCCAATCCAATTCAATTCAATAATTATGGGAACGATATCATCGCTCGTGTGTACGTACGGATTACCGTCTCTACGACGCGATGAGATTCATTCTCCATGTTAACCATTCAAGAATGATTATAAAGTATATATAATGAATAATAATGAAATATATGACATTTTAAAGCTATTGTATTTCTGTATATATATATATATATGTCATCTACTTACTTCAATTCAAGTCAATAAGGAAAGGAAAACAGCGTTCATGCGTATGTATGGCCTACCGTCTCCATTAACGGTGTGTTTCATTTCATTTATCTATCTATTTTATATATATATATATACTGAATATATATGATATATAAATCATCATTTAAATTCTGGAAGTAAGTAAAACATGATATAAGTAATAATAATATCAATAACTACAATTCCAAAAACATACAATAAATAAAACGAGTTTACCCAAAATGCTACTTTGACATAGAATTTACAAAATAACAGGTAATATAAAGTCATAAGTGAACCATATATGATATCAAAATAATGAATATTATTCTGTAATAAGTCAATGACTTTATTTAAATCATTATACATGAGTTTTCGATACGTACGAAGCATATCGGACCTAAGGTAAGGGATAATTTTTTAAATCTCATTTTTATCTAAGATTACTTATACGTAAGTATTTACTGGGGTTATTATTATCATCCATGTCCATGTTTTCTAAAAATGTTTTCATGTATGTTTAATTTCGTTTTTACACATTTTTGACTTTTACCACATGTTATAGAAGGAAATCTTTCTTTTTTTACCATACGAGGAACTTTTTAACTTTTCCGACAAAAGTACGAGGAGAATGTTTTTTTAACTTATACGGCATGAATAGATTTTTAAGGTTTCATATCGCCTTATTTTCAGAAAGATTCCGATACAAGTTTTCATAGTTATTTTCAATAAAATTAATTTCTTTTAAAATTGTGTGGAATTTTGTGAAAAGAATATTATTTTTAAGAAGAAAGGATATTTTCCTCAAAAATTCATTTCAAGTGCTTATCAAAACTATTTTCCATCTAAGATGACATTATTTATCATGTTTATGTTTCAAGTATAATGTCTCTATTATTTACATGGTTTGATTCTTCTTATGATGAAATTATATCCATTTGGTTTATATGGATTACATTATGATGGGATGATGTTTATGAAACCCATTTAATTCTTTGGGTTATGATGAATGATTTATGTTTAATTTGTGGCATAAGTAAGAATGATTTCATTATGAGATGGGTGGGACCTATATCTCCCTCCAGTACATTGGGTAAATATTTATATCTCATGAGATAGACATGGATATAATGGTAAGTTAATCTGGTTCAGTGTTACAGGACTAGAATGAGGAGTGAACTCGATTCAGAAAGGGACTTTGTCCACTAAGATGGTCTTGGCAGCAATGCCTAGGCTACTATGGAAATAATATCATGTTATTAATTGTTTTCCACAATTACATGTTTTATTCCCATGATATTTTATCATGATTTAAGTTCCTTTATGATATATTCCTTACTTACTTCCAAGATTTATGTATTTTCTCAAGATATTGATGTTTAGATTTTATGTTCAAGTATTTTCATTCAAATGTTTATGGATTGTTTTATGTTCTCTATGTTTACCCTTACTGGGAATTTGAGCTCACCCTTTTTATGTTTTCTTTTCCCCAGGTCAGGAAGAAGGGTATTAAGTAGGATGTGCCAAAAGGGACTCTAGATATTATGAAATAAATGGGAGACAATGTAGATAATTTATGAACCAGTTGTTTATGTTTCCCGGTTTCTAAAGACACTATACCTATACGGTCCTATAATGGTTTTGTTATATGTTATAATAAGTATGATTCAATTCTGAAGTAATAACCATGTATATAAAGTATGGCTCATTATAGTTGGTATCAGAGGCAAAGGAGGTAGGAATGTATCTGATCCTTGGGAACTCTCACATGTGAGCGTTGGACGAAGCATTGCTCTTCGCCCAAGGGCTTTATGAGGAAATGGATTCCACTGGGGATGGTGGTGTGTCCCACCCAGGGGGTGTATCTTCCCATGGAGTGCCCTGATTGGTATTAATTATATTCCACTGGAAGTAATTCTAGACCGTTACACTCACCATATGACCAATTTCAGGGAATCCCTCTTAATGCAATCCCCTAGAATTTATTTTATGATCTATCCTAATTTTTTTCCTCCCCAGTCTCTATAACCTAGACCCATTATATGTTAAAGTTAAAAGAGGTAATTTTTGTAGCCTTGTTCTCTTCCACCATTAGAGGAGAATAAGTCGGTGATTTTTCAGATCTCTTGTTTCCTCTTGGGTATCACATTCAAGCATGACTCATCCTAACTCAGTTAGACAGAGGGGCTATCCAAAATCATGACACGCACATGGTTGGACGCATGTTTCAAAAGAGTATCATCCTTTGAGTATTCCTCTATCCTTCTTTAAGTGTACCCCCACAGGTGCGGGTCCTCAATGCCATGTATCCTATCCCAGGGAAAGGCAGATTGTGTGGTTTATTGGATCTTCTGCTTACCCAAGTTTCTCACACCAAGCATGAATCATGTGGGCTTATATGTTGATGGTTTTTATTATATTCACATGATCCCAAACCTATCTTCATTACCCTCAATGCGCAACACCCAACTATCGAACTATGGGAACTCGAATTCCTTCTATAATTAGGATATGTAGGTTTCCCACCTAGAACCTCAGCTTAATGGGAATCCTCCATGGGAGTAATACCCAATCATAATTCTCTTGAACCAGTCATCCTCCTCAAGAGTAATCCAATAAATAAGCTTCCAAATAATCATGAGTTGATATATCCCTCACAGTCCCTTTATAGTGAAACCTCTTCAGGAGTAATCATCAATTTAATCTTATCAGAGGTCCATAATACCCTATGAGACAAACCCAAGGGCCTCCATAGGTGGGTATCCTCAAAACCTAAATACATAGGATTTGATTCCCGACCAAATGGGATATTTAGGAAGCCTTCATGAGGTTAAAACATAAGGCCCAAAATCAGCTCTGTTCCCTCTAGGTTGCATTCCCAATGTGGTCTATTTCAAATTAGAAATTCATATCCCTTCTAGGTTCATTTGGCTACTTTGTCAAAAGTACCACACCAAAATTTGAATAGGCACCTTCTTCATAGATGTCCTTGCCACATGATGATAAATTATATTGTTATGTCCTTATGAAATAACCTTAAATGGTACGATATTCCCTATTAAGTGGTATAGAACTACGTGGACTTTGATTCCTCTCGCAAGGATACATAAGAATCCCATTTCATGTGTCTAATATCAACATAAAAAAGACTCTCATATACCTATATGATGATACACTACAGAGTTCCCCACTTTGTGGGTAGAAAACTAGATTCATCATAATCATGATCAAATAATTCTAATTTGTACCTAAGGGGATACCATTGATGGAGAACTACAGATACATACCAATATCTCCATTCATGAAGAAACTTAGAAACATATAGATGATTCTAAATATTATGCATGTTATTATTATTTTTTTAATTCAAGGTATAAAAACATAATACTTGGTAATAAATAAGAAATTCATGAAATTATCTTAAATAAATAAGAAAGTCCCAAAGTAAGAAACAATTCCACCCAAAAATGGTGTGTTGAGCCCAAACTCCCATTCAGTGGGTTCTGCATTTGTATGGACACGATTTTTTGAAGGCCTCCCAAAGCTCTGCTCACCCTATTCCTTCACTCAAGTCCTCTGAAACCTTATAGGTGGCTTCATAAACCCTAAATAAGAAGTAATTTAAGACAGTAGGGAAACTAAATTCCTCTTAGAGTTTAAAAAAAACAACACTTGCGTGAGGCACTCACTCACCACCTAGTTGATGAAGAGGTCTCCTTACAAAACCAAAGTCCTATGAAATCCACTTATGGTAACACCTATTAAGACCCTTTAATGCTTGAGTAGGGTCTATCCCAAGTGTATTTTCACAGGTTTTATGTTTCCCAAGGTACCATCACCTATCCTAAGGACCCACAAGAGCCACCCTTGGCTTGCCCAATTCTACCTAAGTGATCCTCCATTGGATTTACCTTGCCTCAATCCCATGTGATCACCTTATTATGCCCTCTTAAAAGACGCATATATTAGGTCCTCTCTCCCTCTATCTCCCTTGTTAGAAAGGATAAAAAGTTGAAACCTCCATAAATACCTATGGATTTGCAATACCGTGAAAAGGGGCACACTAGCATGTCTCCCATTTTGATTTTCATCCTTTAGTTGGAGGCTTCCCTCACTTGTCTCACCAAATATATAGGGTCATTAAGGTTCATTTGGTTTTTCAATACCTTGGTCATGAGGAACCCTACCCCAGGGACAGTGTTGGGGAGTTCCCAGTCTCGAATACAAGGGCTATAACCATGTCTTGCCCTTGTTGTCTCTAAGAACTGAATCCTACAGTTCATATTGGGGAGGGTAAGTATTATGCTTGATTTTCCATTAAACATGGAATTAGATTCCCCTTCCTCACTATGGGACCAATTTTAGGGAATCCCTCCATGAGTAATCCCGATACTTTTTTTCAGGATCTCTCATGTTTCCTTCACTCCTCAATTTTATACCATGGACCCATACCAGAGTAAAGTGAAGGGGGGAAAGTGTTGTAGTCCCAATATATTCCACCAGAACAGGAGGAGAAGTTTTCATTTTTCTAGAACTTCCAATTCACATTGGGTATTACATTCAAGAATAAATCATCTTGAGACAAGTGGATGTAGAGGCTTGCCAAAATCACGACACCCACATAGTTGGATATGTGTTTAAGTAGAGGATCATCCTTTGAGTATTACAATAGCCTTACTTTAGAGTGACCTCATAGGCATGGTTACTCAAGGCCATGTTTCTAATCCCAAGGCAAGGTAGATTGTGTGGTTCACCAGATATTATGTTGCCTCATGTTTCTCACACTGAGCATGACTCACATGGGCTTAGATGTTGATGGTGGTTATGAAATTTATATGATCCAAAACATATCCAGGGAAGCCTCAATGCGTAAGAACCAACTATTAATCTATAATAACTCTAATTATTACTATAATTAGGATAAATAGTATTCCCACATAGGGCTTGAGATCAATGGGTATCCTCCAGATAATTAATCCCTAATCAAAATTCCCTTATTCTGGGAATCCTCCTCATGTGTAAGCCTAGAAATAATCCTCCAATTCATCATGAGTTGAGATATCCCTAATGGTCCATTTATAAGGCATCCCTCCTAGTGTATTCCTATATCCTTTCTTGTAGAATATTTCCTACTCACTTCCCTCCTCAGTCTCCATACCCATGACCCATTATAGGGTAATGCGTATAGAGGTAGGTGTCGTAGCCCCAACATCTTCCATCGGTGGAGGAGGAGAAGTATGTGTTTTCCCAGATCTTCTACTTCCTATTGGGTCTCACATTCAATAATGAATCGTCCAAAATAATGTGGACACATATTTTATCCAAAATCATGAAACCCACATGGTTAGATACATGTTTTGGCATATGATAATATTTTGAGTAATCCTTTATCCTTCCTTCATAGTTCCCTCATAGGCATGGTTCCTCGAGGCCATGTATCCAACTACAAGGAAAGAAATATTGTGTGGTTCATTGGATCTTCTGCATCCTTTTATTTCTCACACCAATCATGACTCATGTGATCTTATAGGTTGATTTTGGTTATGAAAATCACATGATTCCAAACCTATCTAGGGCACCCTCAGGGTGTAATCCCCAAATATTGAACTACGATAACTCTGATTCCTGCTACAATCAGGATAAGTTGGACACCCACATAGGGCTTGAGATCAATGTCCATCATCCTCAAGAGTCACCCCCAATCATAATTCCTTTAATATGTGAATCCTACTCAATACTAAGCCCCGAAATAAGCCTCCAAATCATTATGATTCGATATATCTCTCATGGTCCCTTTACTATTCATCCTCTTCTGGATTAATCCCCTATTTAATATTTAGAAAGGGTTATAATCCCATATGAGACAAACGTGAGGGCCTCCATAGATGCAGATCATCAAAACTGAACTAAGTCTGTATTGATTCCCATCCAAATGGGATACATAGGAGTCCTTCATGAGGTTCAAACCCAATGCCTCAAATCAACAATGTTATCTATGAGACACATTCCCAGTAGGGTCTAATTTAATTTGGAAATTCATATCCCTTCTATGTTATTTTGTCTAATTTGGTGTAAATCCCTCACAAAACTTTGACTAGGCACCTTATTCATAGAATTACTTACCACAAGATGACAAAATGTATGGTCAGGTCCTTATCACATGACCTTAAAAGTTTTTATATTCCATATTAAGTGGAATCAAACAACATAGGTTATGATTCCTCTCATGGGGATATGTAGGAAGCCTACTTCTTGGGTCCAATATCAACATCAAAACAAATACCATCTCAATGGATGATAATATACTCTAGAGTACCCCATTATGTGGCTAGAAAACCAGGTTCATCATAATCATAACCAAAGAATCTTTAATTTTTATATAAGGGGATACCATTCATGGAGAATCTTAGATAAATATAGATATCTTCATGGTTGATGAACCTCAGATATATACAGAGGATTAAAAACTCTATGAATGCTAATAATTGGTTGTTAATTCAAAGGAGATTCACATCATACTTGGGAATAAATAAAGGTATTCATGAACATATCTTAAATCTTTAAGTGATCCCTAGAGTAGGAAATAATTCTCCCCATATTTTTGTGATGAGATCAATCTCTCATCCTCTCGACCAATGTGAGTTCTTAAGCATCGTTGGCTAAACATACCAATGAGAACCTGCCATTTAAATGTAGGCCCCCATGGATATAGAACCATTGGGTGTTTCTAGTTACACAAATAAACAAGTTGGAAACTATTCAGAAATACTGATTCCTGACCCGAACAAATTTTTCAAGGAAACAATTGTTAACCCAACATGAAAGTGGGGAAATGTTGTTTCTAGGAACAAGGATGAAAACTTGGTCGTCACTACATATCTCATGGAAATGATAATCATTCCACACATATTTATGGAAAATGAACCCACTATGTAGGTTTGAACTTGTACACAAGGAGTAATGGGGATTTTGATGTTTAATTACAGATAGACCTGAGATAGGAGATATGAGCATCACTATGTATCTCATTAGAATGAGAATCAATCCACACATAGTTATTGAAAAAGGACCTCCTGTGCTGGTTTGAAATTTTATTTAGGGATTAAAGTGGATTTTATTATTTAATTATGGATGGACCTAAAATAAGACATCTGGTATTCACTATGTATCTCATTGGAATGATAATCTTTCTGCACATAGTTCTTGAAAATTGTTCCCCCACATCAATTAGGCTTTGACATGAAGAAATGGGCTTTGGAATTTTTTAGGATGATGGTTGGGACTTGATAATGATGTCTAGGTATCATTATGCATCTTTTTCCAATGGTAATCAAGCCATATGTTCTGGAAAGGTTTCATGTGTAGATCTGATTCATGCACATAGAAAAGGAAGGGAGTTTTCTCTTCCTTAATCATGGATAGATCCAGGATAGGAGATCTGAGAGTCACTACGTAACTCATTATAATGATAATCAAGCCACACATAGTTCTTAAAATGTTTCCTGTGAAGGTATGATCCATAAACATAGTGATTGAAGGAGAGTGTTTGTTCAATTTTATCTAAACCCCATATTAAAGACCTGAGTGTCCCTACATATCTTATTAGAATGAGAATCAAGCCACATGTCATCTTTAAAAAGATTCCCTATATTAATATGACTCGTATATAGGGATAAGTGGTAATTTTAATTATGGATGGTCTTGGTATAAGCGATCCAGGCATCACTATATTTCTCACTAGAATGATAATTAATCGACACGTAATTCTTGAGCTGGTCATGCAGTTTTCCATCATGTAATAAGAACATGATAACATTGGGGATTACAACTATAAAGGGGCCCAAGTTCCACTATGGAGTGAATATTATGTGAGTGGGGGATTATGCATGGAAGCTTCCCATCCCATCTTCCTTATGTTCAACCAAAAGGAAAACTCATCCCACTGAGGGGTTAAAGAGATGTGATTGGGACTTAAAACCATGGTAAAGGCCCATATTTGAGGGAGCACAATGTTTATAAACTAATGGAATTTTATGGGTTTCTTAACCTCAAATTAGGGTGATGTTAACCATGAATTTTAATGTTAGGTGGTACGTAAATTATGTAATTTTTTTATGGTCATGAGATAAGGACCATCTATGTAGTTTAATGCCTTCCATTTGGGATATATATAGTGAAATGCAGTTTAACATCCTAAAATTTGGAAAATCTATTGTGTGATAACACAAAATAATTCTTTAGGAACCCTGTATTGGTTAGAGATATAATAATCTTTCCATCCATTGAGATCAAGGAATATGATCTATTAGAGTGGACCTAGTGTATGGAGTGAGGTCCCTGCCACTTTGGATAAAGATTTGAAGGCTTCTTTATTAGTGTCATTAGAGTCCTAAGGACCAGTAAAAATTCTCCTTGGAATAGAGAATAGAGGATGACCTTTTTGTTAGAGGCTCACGTTATCCAATTTTGATACACTTTCTTGTGACGTAAGGTGTAAAGTATTTTTTCATCCAGTCGCTCAAACTCATCCAGTCCTTTTTGGGATTTCTCATCTATAGATATTTGATCATAGATGGTAAGGCAGAGTGATGGAAAATAAACCTCAAGGGGAATGATTTATTATGTACTGTAAAACAATGGGTATGGGGTCGCTCATGTGAAAGTACATGTTGTAGTCTGGTAATCCCATGAGGTATGTAAGAGATTGTTAGGAAAACACATTATATCTTTGTACAACATCTTTTAGAGAATGTTTTACTAGATCTTTTTTAATTACTCTATTTTTTCATTATCTAATGCATGATAGTGGGATTGATGGTTAGATTTGATGTTTTATTCATAATATAGGGTTTCCACCTTAGCAAAATAGAAATTAGTGCCATTTTCCATTAGTATTCTTTGATGCACACCAAACATGGAAATGATGTTGGATTTAAAAAATTCAAAAATGTTTTTGGACCTACCCTCTTTGAGAGGTATTACATAATTCCATTTGAAGATTAAATCAGTAGTAGTCAGGATGTACTTTAACATCTTAGTCTTAGATGGAGGGTATGGCCCAAAAATACCCATTCCCCACATAGAAAATTGGCCAAGAGTATTTGGTTGTATATAGAAACTTTAGAGGTTAATGGATGAAGTTGGAAATAACTTGCAATGAATGATATTTATTAGTAAAATATGAGAAATATTGTGTCATAGTGATCTAGCCATTCCCCATACTTCATATTTGGTTGAAAAGTTTATATCATGATTGGTGGGCACCACAATCTCAAGAGTCTACTTCCTCCGTGATGGTAGCAGTCTATTATCCATTGATACTTCTGAGAAGGACTCTATCAAAGCCTCTTATTTAGAGTATATCTTGGTTATTTGGGTTATCATAAAGAGTGAAGTTGATTTCTCACCACTAGATTTTCTATTTCCCAACTCTATCCATTAGGAGCACCCCATATTGAATATAATCAACTATTTGCATCATCCTCATAGTGTTAGGGACATATGGATTAGGGATAGAACTAACCTCATTAATCTCTTTGGTAATGATTTCAATAAAAGGTGATACCATTCTATGGTTGGAAATGTTGATTAATGTTTCATATTAGTTTGGATCTGCTAAAGTGGTAGCCACATTTCCCAACACATTTTTCTAGACATTATGTGATCACAGAACATGATTCCATGTTGGTTTTAAAGATAACCCTACCATAAAACCTCAAACACAATCAAGTAAGGGAATTATATCATATTTTATGATAGCATAATACTCACTAAAATGTTTGATCACTAACTCCGAGTAAAATTTCACCTCCAAGTGGTTTATGGGTATTTGAAGCACTAATTTGAGGCCTGAAATTAGGGCCTGATATCCGGCCTTATTATTTGCACAGTCTTCTGATAACAGGATGGATTAAGTCAAGACTTCCTTTTCTGAGGATATAAAAACAATCCCTAACCATACCTTTTTGATTATAGGGTCTTTTATATTCCCCCTGACAGGATCCTAGTTGAATTGTAAAAATCCATTTCCCATATTTGGGAGTTTTCTTGAATAGAAAGGACTTAATCATATGTAAATCCCATATTTAATGATGTCTATTTTTCAGATGGGTGATCGATAAGAAAATATTCCAAGGCATGACCATTCAATTATTTCTCAGGAACAAAATTTTTGTCGAACTGTTGCAGAATAACTGGCTAATGTGCTAGACTTCCTATCTATATAGGATGATTGAGAATAAATTTTTGCTTGTTATTTTAAGAAAAAAAATAGACCTCATGAATTTTTAGTTAGTCCCTCAACTTATGAAATACAAATTTTAATTCAATGAATCTCCTCTCGATATCTGAATAATGAGTCTCGGCATCGAGTCTGATTTGAATAAGATAACAAAATCACTTTTCATTCCTAGTGTCGTTCTTTTACACAACCAAGGAACCCAATAATCATTCTAATGATTTCACATATAGAATGAGTGATTTTCCCTCTATAGGAGGAATTAATACCATTAGTATCATGAGTTATTTCTTGAGGTTATCAAAAGCTTCCTGACAGTCATCGGTCCTCTAATATGTGACCCCCTTCTTCATCAATTTGGTGAAGGAAAAATACTCTCCTAAATGGTCGTAAATGATGTGTCATATGTAGTCCAAGTTTCTTTAAAGTCCTCTCAACTCTTTCAGGATTCCAGGAGGTGTCATGTTAAGTATAGATTTATTTTTATTAGTATCAACATAAATGTTGTGATGGTGTAAAACTAGGTAGAGAAACTTGTATGAGGTTACACCGAAATCCCATTTAAAGGGGTTTATCATCAGGATATGATGTAAAATCTTGTTGGAGAAATTATTCAGGTCATTCGGGTGGTCATAATGCAGTTGGAACGTAACCACTATATCTTGAAAATAGAATTCAACAAAATCCCCCAAAACCGTTTAAATATTTGATACATATCATGTTGGTATGTGGCATCAATTTTCTTTAAGAAAAATGGAATTACACTATAGAAGAATACTCCCTAGAAGGCCTTGAAGGCGGTGGATTCTTCAACTTATAGTGCCATCTAAATTTGGTTGTACCCATAGTTTCCATCCATGAAGGATAAGGATTGATAAGCAACCCTTGAATCAAACATAAGTTCTGTGATTGGAACCAGTAAGTCATATTTGGGATAGTACCAGCTAAGATCTATGAAATCATTGAAAACTATAATTTCCCTACTCTTTTCCTTCTTTATGGGGATAATATAAGAAATACATTTTGTAAATTGTAACTCCTAGAAGAATTTGACCTTGATTTTATTATCCACTTCAGCCTCAATTTTATAGGCTTGAGTTGGGTGGATTCACATGGCTACATGTTTATATCCCCAACAGTCTTCTAGAAAACCTAAGTAATGCGGGGCGACCTTAGGGTTTAGGCCTAGAATCTCTATCTAATTCCAAGAAAACATGTCCCAGTGTTCCTTCAATAATGAAGTATATACCTCTTGTTCTCCAAGTTTCATGTCCAAAATAATCAGAGTCGGTTGTGGATCGTCTTCAATATCCATATTTATCTCTATGAGTTCATACACAGTGGTGGGGATTCCTACCTCAAATTCTGGAGGGGAATTATTGAGGTCTTCTTCTTATTTCTTTAAGTAATGCTTTACTTATTTTTCCTCTACCTCATAGGTAGGTGATGAAGAATTAATATTTAATTTACGGGAGGAATATTCATTTGGACATCCATAAGATGAAGCAATAATTTCCAGATTAATAAATGGTGTGATACAATTTTGGTGTTTCGAAGGGGAGACGATTGATTGAGAATGAGAATATATGTATTCTCCCATTGACATGACATATTATTTTATCCCATCTGGTGAAATATGTATTTCTTGAAGATTGGGGTGTGGAGTGAATACATTTTCATCCAGGATTTCATTACGACTTAGAGAGTTGAAACCTTCTCCTGCACTATTGGTTTCAGTTTTCATGAATGAAATTATAGAAGTGGTTGAATGACCTATTCAATTTGTGCCCAACCATTTGATTAGATTGATAGGAAATATATACATTGTCCTGAGTTTCTTGAAATTATTATCCATAACCATATCCAAACTATTTGGGGCATTAATCTAAGAAACATTGTAAGCCATGGACTATTTCTCTTAATATAACCATGCATCAATGTACTCTAACGCACAGGATTTGAATGGGGATTATTTACAACATAATGTCCCAATTTGACCATTTATATAATATTTAAGGCATTGGTGGTATGATGAAGGATTGGCCAAAAAACGATATAGACAAGGTCTTACCGAAAGGACATTGAAGCTCGTATTCTACCGCACAACCCAAAATTTGGAGTCAAAAATAAAATTATGAAACTGAGTTCTGAGTGTGATCTCATCAAGAGGTTTTTTTCATTATTATCACACCATCGTAACATCATAGTGGAGGGGGACATGTGAGATTCATTAAAACCATGTTGATGAAGTCTGTTTATCTAATATCAAATTTCTTATTTTCTAAAATAGAGCCTTCTGATTCCCAATAATGTTTTCAGATTAAAAATGTTTTTGCAAGTTAGGAAATTTCAATGTTTCTTTACCAGCTCAAATTTACTCATTTCATGACTCATCGGACTCTTGATAAAAATGTTTTGAATTACTTTCACAATTATTGGAATTCTCTCATTTATCTTAATCAGCATTCCCAATAACATTTTTTAAGGAAATTTGATTTTTAATTACCTTAACATCATATGAGTCCACCAAATTTTTTAAATTTTTGTTCTAAAATTTGTAACTTCTTCCATTTGGTGAATAACCCATAAAAGTTCCTTCACCATCTTTGTCATCAAAATTTCCCAAATCCAGATTTTTGATTTTAGAAAACATAGAATTCCAAAAACATTGAAGTATTCCAGTGATGGTTTTTTGTTTTATCATATTTTCTAGGGATTCATGTTGGTTTCTAGTCTCAAAATGTATTAATTTTGAACATGTACAGCAGTACTAATAGCTTCTCTCCAAAAGAACTTAGAAACATTGTTTTCTGCTAACATACTTCTTCCCATTTCCATTAAACATATATTATTTATTTATTCTACTCCATTTTTTATGGATTATAGGGAGTGGTATACTGATGTTTAATACCATTATTTTTTAGATAAGTATCAAACAAATCTTAGGAATTCAGTAACATTATTTGTTCTTACCCCTTTTGTGGAAATCCATCTTTCTTTCTCAACATATTTTCTGAAGAATTTAAATATTTCAATAGCCTTTGACTTGTGATTCATAAACATAATGTTTGTATTCTAGGTTAAATCATCAATAAAAGTGAAAAAGTATAAATACACTTTTTTTATTGATGTCTCATCATCCTACATAAATCAGAATGAATAATCGCAAGTGTTCTGGTAGATTGAATCTCAACTCTTTTAAGAATTTTGTTATCCATATTCTCTTTTTAACAAGTTACACAAACATCTTATTCTCTTGTTTTCAATTCTATAAAGTTTCAAATGGAATCAACATTAGAAATTTAGTTCATAATTGCCTTTCCATGGTTCCCAATTCATTGGTTCCAAAATTAATTTTCATCTTCCACTCTCAAGTAATATGAGTTATTGAATTCTCCTATTTGAAAGAGATTCCCACTAGTTCTTTATCCTTTTGGAATGATTTTTCCATCTTTTACACTTTTTATGTTACAAATATATTTTCTAAGAAAAATTTATTATCCATTATTACAAAGTTAACTTACACTAAGAAGTTTTTGTTTTATTCCATCAATAAATAAAACATCCATAGATTTCAACTTTTCAACTTCAATCTCAGTCGTTATGATTCCTCATATATTTAAGGAACTATCATTACCCAAGGTTACTAATCCTCCATCATGGCCTTCAACATGTTTCTAGATTTTTATATCACATTTTTTATGTGAATAAAAACCACTATCAAGTATCCATGGTCTGTTCCGTTTACTTTTTTTCAAATGTGTGTCAATAACAAAAGATCTTTCCTCAACATTATTCTTTTCAACTTTTGTTTTTTTCCTATCATAAGAAACTTGTTCTGGAATGAGTGTTATAAATATTTTAGCATGATGGCCATCTTGATCACATATTCCATAAACCTATTCCATACATTCAAATTTATTTCTTGTTGTCAAGTTTCTAACATATTGAGAATTCACCTTTTCAACTTTCTATAAGTTGGGAAAATTTCTCATTCTACTTTTACTATTTATTCCACTTTTCTAAAACCTTCTTCCAGGTAAGGTTAAGTTGTGCCAATAATTACAAGCCTTCTTCTGATATATTTCATAGCACCAACAATAACCATCAAATATTTATTTTCTATTGAAAAATGATCATTCTCTACTAAAAATTTGATGATGTTGGCAGCTTCTTTTAGCTCTATCATACTCAAGACATAGACCATATTATCTTTTGAGCGAGTTATCAACTTTTTTAGATTTGATGTGTTTTTTCACATCCTTTCTCGAGCCAAAATTTGAAAATACACTTTATTAAACCTAAAATGTTAAAATAATCATATGAAACATTATTTTTGGTAATATAATATTTCACTGGATTCTCATATTGAGCCTCGTCAACATCTTTAAAAGTCTCAACTTTTACTTCTGATGCTTTTTTGAATATTTCATCCATCTTATTCAAGGTAATTTTGGACTCAATAAGTTTAGATTGAAACATTTTAACATATTATTCCTTATATTCTAGATTCTTACAAAGATCTTCAATCATCTTTACTTATTTTTAAATTCTATGCTTGTAACTTAAAATCATTTAAATGTATTTATCCTCCTATTTTATGACATGTATTATTCCATCAGCAACTTCTTTACAATATTTATTCATTACTCTAATTTATTTCTTAAGAGTATTTTTTTCAAGAAATGAAACAAGTTTTTTTTGAGAGAATACTCTTTATAAGATTATACACCACCTTCTTCACTCTCTGAATAATCTTTTGTTTTATCAACTTTTGTATTGAAGGTTATGA
Organism: Viscum album; assembly: GCA_963277665.1. NCBI lineage: Eukaryota > Viridiplantae > Streptophyta > Magnoliopsida > Santalales > Viscaceae > Viscum > Viscum album. Next base: position 11,833,009 of record OY728158.1, read on the forward strand.
ATTTTTCTAAAATTTTATCTTTAGAAGAATTATTTTCATTTGAGTATGATTCAAATTTCCAAGTCAAAATAATTCTTTTGTTTTCAGTAAACTTCATCTTTTATCTGTTGGATGAATTTTCTTATTTATCATTTTTTCCCACTTCTTCCATTGAGGTTTTTTATCAGAATCATCTTGATATTCTCCAAATTTCTTCTTGGGTAAATTTATAGCAATGTTTTCTATTCCACCACACTCAAAAAAATTGCGAGAAATTTTACCTCCATACTTTCCTCTTCCTATTATATAATTATTGTATATAAAAGACATGATTTCTTTCATTCAACTCATCATCCTATTTATCTTCATACTCATAAGGATCGGCTTCTCCAATATCTTAGACTTTTATCTTTCTCATACCTTCTGATAGAATTTCATATTTAAATTTCTTTTTAAACATTATAGATTTCTTCATTTCATAACCAATAAGGATGCTATGAAATTCATCAAGAGATAAATCATCATTATCTTCTAAAGAAGAAATTTTAGAATCACACATATCTAAAAAGTTTCTCCTAAGTTTATTCACAATTGTAGAATCATCTTGGAAATATCACAATCTTATGATGTTGCAAACAATTTCATTTACTCTGGTGAATTATTCATCAAATGTTTCTTTATCTTTTATTCTGATGTCTTTATACTTACTATGCCAGATTTTTAAATTTTATTCCTTGACTTTTTTATTCCCTTTAAAAACACTTACCAGCTTTTCCCACATTCTTTTTGAATTTTTGAGACCCATCACCTTTGCATAAAAATTTTCTTATAAGAACATAAGAATAACATTTCTCTCCTTTCCCTTAATATCTATAAATCTATTATTTGCAAAGGTAATTGGAGCATCAATATCAATAGTTATAAACCCAATTGTAGCAGCATCAGGAACTTCTTGGCCAAGATATAGGATATAAGTAATCATCCTATTTTTTCATCCATAACAATTTTTGGAATCAAATATAGGAATTAATATAATATTGAGATAATTGATGTTATTGATGATAAGGATTGAACCTTGGAACATTCCATCTGATAATTATTGATGTTTCAAATGAACGAATCACAAATAATAAGGGGGAATGAATCAGTTGTGAACTTTTTATAAGTTTAAAAACTTTTAGAAACCTAACCCCTACAAACTGTTAAGATTTATTTCCTTGTAAACTTTTAGTAAATACTCATTCATAAAAAAGCATCAAAGAAAGTAAAAAAAACATAAGATTTATAAGGTTTGGCCTTAGTGTGAGAACCTATACCATTTTCACAGCCACTATCATGGTTCTATGGAAACCCACTATTATGGAGATGTGAATACAACTTATGCCAACTCTCGTTAGACACATTCTATCTCTCGATAAGAAATATTATACTAACTCCCATAAATTTACAACGTTTTCTTATAAAACAATTGATCCAAACAGAATAATAAACACTCTATTAAAACTTCTCCATAATTTCTCAGTCTGACTCCTCATCATAATTTGGCAGGATACAATTTTCTCAATCCATTAAGTCTAGATCTGATTCCTTCAATATAATCAGTCTAGATTTGATCCTCTTAATACAATGATTCTGGATATGATTCCCTCAATAAGATGTGTCTGGATCCAATTCTTTCAATACAATGAACCCATTCTCAATCTACAAAACTCAAACTCTTCACAAATTCTCAATACAGTATTCACCAGTCCAATTCACTCAATCTGGTTGACTTAATATGATCTTTTCATTCTGATCGACCAAAATGATATTCTCAATAAGATCCTGCTCAATCCGGAAAACAAACATTCAACTGTCTTGTCCTCCTCACAAGATCTCTATCTGGAAATGAATTTCATCCAATTTATTTAGCACACCACCTTTTTAGATAATGTGAAAAGTCACTTATGAATGAATGATCTGAGAAAGAACATATAGGAAACTCAAAAAGAAAAATTAGGAAACATGAAAACTTTCCCCACTTCCTAAAATTTTTAAAACTCTAAAAATCTATTTCATTTAAACATCAACATTGGCTTCTTCAATCTACCTTAGATTTCTCTGAGATTTATAGAAAATCTAAGTTCAATTTTTTCCTCTTCGACTCTTCATTAAACATATGGAATTTTATATTTGAGTCTTCTTTGTAATCAGCTTATTAAGATTTTTTTCCTTCTCAACTCATTACAATCTATTTCTTTCTCAGCTCATTATGATTTCAGTTTCCTCTTCATTTGATTACTATTTATGTGCCCTTCTTTAGATAATTACAATTCTTGTTCCCTATTCATCTACTTACGATGGAATTCCTTTTAAAATTGAATAACCTTGTGGAGTTTTGTTTTAACAAAGTTTTGAATTTTTTGACAATTAACATTTTTTATAAGAATGTTTTTGTTATCTAGAAATCAGATCAAGTCTATAGTAATGATATTTTGTAATTAATTTGAAAGTTTCTGAAATTATAGAATCCATCTTCATCATATTCTGATCATTTAATCCAAAATAATTGGAGGTATAAAATGTTATTTCCTGGATATTTTTCTTTGTCATAATCAGAGAAAAAATTAGTTGCTGAGTGAAGAAGTTATTTTTTTGATAATGATTTAAAGAAGATTATGATGTTAGGAGATAAAAGTTTTCATACTTTCTAAACCAAATCCAATGATGCTTTTCTAATCAAGAATGTCTCAAAACATTAAATATTTTATGATAAAAACTTTTAAAGAAATGGTGGAGATGTTTTACAAAATAAAAAATTAGACACTGAAGAATTCCATAGTAATGATAAATTTTATTATAATGATAATTTCATCTTAATTGGGATTCCATAATTATGAATAAATCCATCGAAGGAAGAATGATTCAGAAGATAAGATCCAGAAGTTAGAATGCATGAACAAGATGAAGTTTTAAGAAATTCAATGTTAAAGTATGGAGATTCCAATGTTATGAGATTTCCATCATAATGAGATAAAGAGGAAACATGAATCATAAGGATATGGATAATGAAATAGAAATTTTAATGAATTGAAGAGGAAATAGAAATCTTAATCAGCTGAGAAATAATCAAATCATAGTGAGATAAGAAGGAAATATAATCGTATTGTGCTGATTACAAAGAAGAAACAAAAAGAAAATTTCAGAATTCTAATGAAGAGTTCAAGATGCCAAACTTGAAATTAAATTTTTTTTAAATCTCAAAGAAATATAAGGATGATTAAAGAAGTCAAATTTGAAGTTTAAATGAGAGATATTTTCAGAGTTTTTGAAATTTTTAGAAGTATTGAAAGCTTTTAAGTTTCCAGATTTTTCTTCTGAGTCACCTGTAAATAATTTCTCAGATCATTCATTTATAGGTGAATCTTTCAGGTAAGAAGAAAAGGTGTAACACTTGATAAATCAAGTGAAAGTAATTTCCATCCATAGATCTTATGAGGAACATCAAACATATGAATTTATATTTATCGAATTGAGAAATATCGTATTGAGAAGATCATATTCATTCAATCAGATTGGGTCAATAAGACTGAAGAAGATCATATTAAGAATTTGATCATGGTTTGAGTTTTTCGTATTGAAAATGGTTTTACCATATTTAGTCCATCGTATTGAGAGAATCAGATCCAGACTCATCATATTGATATAATAGGATTAATACTCATCATATTGAGAGAATCATATCTAGACTCATCGTATTGAAAGAATAAGATCCAGAATCATTGGGTTGAGAAAATCAGATTGATCCAAATCTAACAAAGGATTCAGACTAGATAATAATGTAGTAGTTTCAAAAAAAGTATATATTCTTTTTTTTATCTTAATTTTTTTATAAGAAAACATCAAAAACTGATGAGAGTCAGTATAATCATTCTAATTGGGAGATAAAATGTGTCTAATGGGAGTTGGAGCAAGTTATATTCACTTCTTAATAATATTGGATTTCTATAAACTCATGGGAGTGGCTATGGAAAGGATGTAGGTTCACATAATGAGGCCAAACATTATAAATCTTGTGTTTTTTACTTGTTTTCTTACTTTTTTAGGCATGAGTATTTACTAAAAGTTGATAAGGAAATAAATCTTAATAGGTTGCAGGGGTTAACTTTGGAAAAGTATTTAAATTTTTAAAAGTTAACAATAGATTCATCCCCCACCCCTCTGTTTTTATTCGATCCTTTAGAACTTCAATGATGGAATCTCCACATTTCAACTTTAAAATTCTTCAAGCTTCATCAGTTTAACACATTCAGACATCTGGATCTAATCTTGTGAAACATTCTTCCTATGATGGATTTATTAATAATTATGTAATCCTCATTATGATGAAATTCCCATTATGATTGAATTTATTATTATGACGTAATTTTTCACTCTATAATTTTGAATTTCTTCAAACCTCTCCACCATTTCTTCAAAAGATTTTATCAAGAAATTCTTCATGATTTGTGAGAATTTTTATAACATAAAAACATCATTAATTTGATTTAGAAAGTACCAAAACTTTCTAAATCCTCACTTCACAATCATATTTCAAAACTCTTCAGCAACAATATGACTTCTTCACTCATCAACTTCTTTTGTTCTATTATTACGACAAAGTAAAACTTCTAGAAAAAAATTGTTTATTCCTTTGATTATTTTTGGATCTGATGACCTGAATATGATATAGATGGATCCAATTATTTTAGAAATATTAAAAAAATTTATAAATTCTTGTTATGATGGATTTTTTCTGATTCCTAAATAACAAAATCATTCTTATAAAAAAAGTTAGTTTTCAAAAAATCCAAAAAACTTTGTTAAAAAAATTTAACCACAATATTTCTTACAACTTTAGTTGCACTTAGCTTCATAGGAGGCCAGGGTTATGGGAGTGAGGTCATGATGGATATCCTATGGGTTGGATGGAGTTAGTGACATGCCCTTACCATGCTGTTATTGTCAATATATATCATGTAAGAGGTGAGTTTATATGTATCTAATATGTCTTGGAATGTTAATATGATCATATAAATATAGATAATAACTTTTTTCTGACACATGTTTGAATTTATATATATATAAAACACTCTTCATGTTGATAGAGCATATTACATAATAAAAAAATGATGAATCTATTCACTCTAATTTCAAATCACAAAACTCTTTTTTAAAGTCAATGTGAAATTTAAAATATCATTTATTTTGATCATTGAAATCCAAAAATATCCTTCTCATTTAGAAACATCATAGATATGGAATTTATTAACTTTAGAACCAATCATTTACCATTAAAATCATATTTACATTATAAAAAATGATGAAAATATAAATATTGAATATAATAATGGAAATTTGAAAAAATAAAAGTTTTATTATTTGAAAACAATTTTCATAATAGAAAATACAGCTATTTAATATAATAATTGTTTCAAAAATTAAAAAAATATATTTTATTTTTTAAAATATTTTCATCACTAAAAACATTCGTCAAATTTAAAATCCATAACCATGAAAAGAATTAAATCATATTCATGTATTACTTATACCATTAAAAAACCCAAAAATCATCAATATTATAACTATTTCTACTAGTTTCTACCATTTCCTAACTTAATAACCAATAATGTTTCTTATCCCATCTATCCTTGTATTTTCGATGAAATCAACCCGTAGAAGCTAACACCAAATTAGAAAGAAGATGTAGTTGTGTAGGACTCTCTTAATTTAAACCATGGAGGTGATGTTGGATGAAAAGTTGGTTTATGAGTTGAAATGGGTTTAAACATTAATTCTCCTTTTGATGGTGATATAAGTATAACTAAACTTGACATTGAATTTCTATCCATTAAGTTCATTCTCAGATTATGAAAGAAAATAAAACTGATCAAATATCATATCTTTCACACCATGCCTCTTAGGTCAATAAACATTTTCTTAATTGTTCATTTATTCTCTATTATGGTGAAATACCTCATAGTTGGTTTAAAATCCAACTCTATTGATATGATAAATTACTTCTTTGTGAGTAAAGTATGGTCTACCAATGAAATTATAAAAGTTAATCAAATAATTTCCCCTTAGATACATTATTGAACATGAAATCCAACAAAAATCAAAGTCAATTTTGAAACTCATTCAACACTCAATTAAAATCATACATTTAACATCTATATGTAATGATTTAAAACATAAAATATTTTATATAATAAAATAAATCTTAATTAACCAAATGAATTTGTTGAAAAAATAATATTCATATTACAAAATTATAAAAAATGTGAAAGTATATTTTATAGAAATAAAATTTATGAAAGTATAAAATTATTAAACTATTGATAAATTGGAAAACATTATATAGGTACAAAAGTATAAATTAAATATGTATAAATATTTATATTAGAATGTAAAATTATGGACATATATATAAGTTTAAAATTATATATAATTTATAAAATAATGTATATTTTAAAGAAATATACATAATTTTAAATGGGAAAAAATTATAAAACTATATAAAATTACATATATGTTATAAAAGTATACATAAGTTTTATAAGTATATAGTTTTAAGAATTTATAAAATTATAAAATTATAATATATAAAAATAAAATTTATGAAATTATAAAAGTATGATAATTTATAACAAATAAAACTATAATTTTATATTAATTTATAAATCTAGAAAACTATAAAAGTATAAGTAATTAAAAAAAATTATATTTAAACTATATACTGAGAATGATACAGATCATGGGTTGTATCCCATGGTCTTGAAAATTTATTTGAAATAAACAAAAACAAATTATAAGTAGATAAGATAATGAAATATTGTGATAGGCCACTTCCACAAAAATCAAAGTAGACATCTATTCAAAAATAGAGGAAAGTTGTTCTTCTATGGGATCAACCACCACCCATGTTCTTCATGTGATGGACTTGAAACTATTTTTCAGCTGTTTCCACTTTCCATTATCTTTATTAGGATCAATAGTGGTTTCCATAAATGGTTAAGGGCCTTGTGCATTTATAGTCTCATCTTTATCAAAACGAATGAGCCCTTAAGATTTTCCAAATTCTTCTCAGAAGACCCCCTTCTATTAGATATATTTTAATATTTTAATAAAACATAAAATTATTTACTAGTGTCTTATGGAGTCACAAAAAAATCATAGGAATCAGGTGCAAACCCCTTCACAAACTCCTAGTCACAGGTTGAAATAACATGTTGATTTTCTTCCTTAGGATTTTGAGTAGGAGTTGCAGCAGATATGATCAAAGCTGTCTTGGTGGAACTTTGAATTTTATATTATAAAAAATTATCCTCAGTATCCTAATTTTTTTAATCTTCACATCAATATTTGAATACTAAAAAATAGTTGATATGTCCACTTTTTCCTATTCATGGACTGTAGGCAAAAAGGTTCCTCTCTTGAGTTAATTGACAGTTTTCAAAATCTTGAAACGTTTTCTAAAGATCTAGTTGGTTGAGAAAATCTTCTCTGACATCCTTTGAATTATCATCAATATTGTTTCCCCATGATTCAGATAGCCTATTATTGTGAGGATAACACCCCCTTCACCTTGAAATTAGTCAACATCAAAAATAAACTCTCCTAAGGATCCATTGCAGGATCAAGACCAGAATGTTCTTGCCCTCTAAAATCTACACCTTTTTGAGGAAGAGGGCTTCTAATTTTATTTGGGGACATGATTTACTTTAAATATTTATTTAATATACATTGAATATGAAAAAATGGTATCTAATTTGGGCTCATGTACCTCTAGAAGTGAGATCCCAGAGACAACATCTCTTTCATCATGTTACACAGGATTCCTAGGAAAGGATCTCCTAATACAATCATTATATGAGTTGCCCCATAGATCACAGTTTAGGAAAACAAGTGACTTGTGACAGGTCTCTTTCATATTCCCAACAGAATTACATTCATTATAAAGATGAGGAAACTTTTAATATTCCAATCTAACCTAGATTTTTATCATCACCAGTTGAAATATTTACCTGATCAATATAGGTTGCACTGAAATAAATCTCCACCAGAATCTTTGCATAATGTCCAAAATGCACCATTTTTGTCTCTCTATTAAGGATAATCGAGATACTAATATATGTAGAAATAACATGAAGAATTTTTGGGTTCTAGAGAACCCATTTGAGCCTATATAGCTGAATCCAAACCTAAGAAAGGTATTTTCACATTTTCTAGATTAAAATCCAGCATCCACTCATGAACACGATACATACCTAGTTTTAGATAAAGGGATCCAATGATACCAACATTTTTATTGAAAATATCAAAGGAAAATAGGCAATGATAGAAACCCTCTCCCAAAGAAACACATTTCCAATTAGAGAAACCCCAAATATGAGATATTTTACTTACTAGATCTTCCAGTCACCATGACTTTTCACGCTTAAAAATAATGACCCTCTCAAAAATTGAATTATTTCACATATCCAATCTTTTAGAGGCTGCACTCAAGTTTTATTAAACATGGATCATTGACCCTTTTATGAAAATCCACCTGATACTTTAATCTTGGTAAGATGGAAAAGGTCAAGATAAAAATTCATTTTCCTGGTTCGTGTCCAAATAACCTTTTTCAAGACCAATGCCACTACAAGATAAATTACTCTAACATACTCCAGTGAGAATTTATTCAATATTGAGCATCAAGTCTCATGGAAAATCCAACATTGAGAATAGGGTTCAATCACCATTGAATTTCCATCGAAAGCTCTAGAGAATCTCCTTAAAAACCATATCTCACTATCTTTTAAACTATATATGTATAATATGATATACTATAAAATTTATAAAAGTATATAAATTTATAAATGTATAAAACTATAAAAGTTTAAATATTTAATAAAAAAATTATTAAATTATATTAGTATAATATGATATATCATAAAAATTATAGGAGGATGTAAATTAAAAAATGTATAAAACTATAAAATTATAAATGTTTAACATAAGTTTATATATAAATTATTTAAATATAATAAGTTATACTATATAATTTATAGATGTATATATATGTATAAAAATTTATATCTAGAAGTATAATTATAACAAATTATACTTATAAAAAATTATAAATTTCTATTGATTATTATTTATAAATTTATAAAATTAATGATTGGTGTTAATAAAACTAAGTGAACCCCTTAATTAATATCCCAAATAAAACCCATTTTCTAAAAAAATTCATTTGAAAATAATTAAACATATTCACAATCATATATAGAACATCACTCTTTCAATCACCAAATAGAAAAAGAAAACACCACATGCATTTTTGAACTCATGAACTACCCACACCAGGCTATGCAACTAGAAATTCTATGCAAAGAATATAACCAACAGTTCACTCATATCATTGTGCACGCATACCAAACCTAATACTATCCACAATATCATCTAAAAACATTAGAACCTAGATGATGAACCCTGGAGAAAGGGTAGATAGAGAGAGTGTTTAGAGGTTGGTTGTTTTAGGTATTGATTGTGTGTGGGTGAGTGTTACATTGTTGCGAAGGATATGAGTCCATGGAAAGGGATGGTGGTATCTAATATGTTGATCTTATAGAACATGGGTGGTTTTTTATGGGATATTTGTTCAGTTCATCGAGAACAAGTAGTTGGGATCAGTGAGGTGCTGTTGAAAATTTGAGTGTGGTTGGAGGTGCGAACAATATAAATAGGCACATACCTTAGAATTGGTGAGCTTGATTCATTGAGAAAGTAAACCAGTGGTAGTAGTAGGGTTCAGGAACATTGGAAATAGTGGGGGTAAGAGTCTAGTTCCAAAAAATCATGAAGGCATGAGTGGAAGCAACACTCTGTTGTGGTTCATTCTATAAGAACATGTATGACTTCTATCATCTCTTTCAAAAAATCACTCATAAAGAGTAGTTTTATCAGTGGTAAAATAGAAACTACTGATAAAACTACTCTTTATCAGCACTTTTTAGCACCGAAAAGGATACCCCTTTATTATCTCTAAAAAAGCACAGCTAAAACGAGTCTTTATCAGCGCTAAAATTCTAGCACTCATAAATAGAAATTTTTTCAGTGCTTTTTTATCACTGATAAAGATATATCATTATCAATGTTAAAAACTCTAATAAAGATCTAATATTAATAATATATTTATATTATTATATATATTTATAAAATTATATATAATAAATATATATTTATTAATTTATAATTATAATTTTAAATAAATATGTCTATAAATAATTGTATATATTTATAAATATATTTATATTATTATATATATTTATATTATTTTATATTTATATTATTATATATATTTATAAAATTATAATTAAAATAAATATATTTATTATTTAAATATATTTTCTTTAATTTTATAATTATATAAATATATATTTATTTATTTATATTTATAATTATAAATAAATATATTTATAAATAGTTGTATATAACTATAAATATATTTATAAAATTATAATAAATATATTTATTTTAATTTTTCAATTATTTAAATATACATTTATTTATTTCTAATTATAATTATAAAATAAAATATTTTATATTATTTTATATAATTATATATATATTTATTAAATTATATATATATCTTTATAATTATACCGGAATGGGGGAGATGGGTCTCGGGAAGAACCCTCATGTCGACTCTGATAGTGTTCCTTGTGTCTAGGTTCCGATGGCCTTTCCTCAAGATATCAACGTTGATCTTCTGGATAGAGGAGATCTTAATCCCTTTTTGAAGCTGGTGTTGGATGAATCAATGTTGTTAATATTCCATTCGCATGGAATTAGATCTGGAGATGTAGAATAAAGCTTCATCTAGGGTAAAGAGGATGTCGATGAACTAATTTTTCCAAGAGGTAATTCGGCCCATATTCATGTTAATAAAGATCTGATTCTTGATAGGTTCCAGATCTATGAATTTTAGATTATCGCATGAGTGGTTATACCAATTGTTCAAAAACTATCGAAGACCGAGGACATGGAATATATATTGTCCACTATCAAGGGATTTTGTGACTGGAAATGTATTTGCATTGGTAGGGGTTATTTCCACATTCTTTTCCCCTCATAAGAGAAGAAGCATAAGGCATGCGGGTTTGGTCTGATTTCTCTTAAGCCAGGGACTATATGAATCCAAGATTGGGATCCTCACTTCAACCTATTTGTTTCATGAAACACAAGAACTTAGGATTCGGTTTTCATTTATGGTTTGAATTGGATTTTATGGAATCCAAAGATCTTATTCGACATTGCCTCGATAATTGGAACCGCGATCAGGCTTGAACATGTATCCGAGGAGGTTCAATTTGGCTACTTCACCATCTTCGTGGTTGAGTTGGATCTCAGTTTAGTTCCCATTGAGTTTGTGACTTTTTCTACTATTGACTTCATTTATGATCTAACTATAAGGTACAAATGATTTCCCCTATTCTGAACTGGCCATCAGTCCATTGGGTATACCAATGATAAATGCCGAAAAGGATTGCTCTGTGTTGTCTACAAAGGGGGAGGTCACGAGGCAAATAGTTGTATTTTGGGAAATCCAATGTCCATTAATGTTGTAGGTGTAGAGGTTCCTACTACTCCTACTATTAGTGATGTTGTTGTCGAGAGGGAGAAGGCTATTGGTAACAATGACTTTGCCTAAAAAATAAGGTTAAAGTAGTGATTTTATCTGATGTTGGGATATTTGTGGAGTTTGTACAGATGGGAAATACATGGGAATATTTCATTGAGGAGGGTTCTACCTCTTCATATGATATGATGAATGCTCTATATTCCTCTCAGTTGGCATCATCTCAGATTAAGAAGGCACGACCTTCATATAGAGACATTGTTGCACCTTCTAGGGATCACCCTGAACCCACTAAAGGTATTAGAATGCTCATTTTGGAATCTAATTCTTTACAACCCTAATGTATGACTGTGAATGATCCTAGTCCCATTCCACAGAGTGGATCTTCTACTGTTGTGACTTCTAAATCATTGGTAATTGTCAATTCTACAGCTACAATTATATCAACAGAGGTAGTGACACCTACTCTAAAGTGTATAGAAAGAAGGAACTTGGTTGAACACAAACGTATGGATATAAAATATGATGAGGAACTGATGGATGTTCAATCAATTGACGAAGATATTGAATAGGAACTGTTTGACCAATAGTAAAGGTAGGAAAGGATAATTTCACCAAGGACCTCTAAAGGTAATAAAATCTATATGGGTGAAGAAGGAATCCAATTAGTCAGCCCTCAGAAATCCAAATTACTTGTCCCTTTAAGTTTCTATTCTCAAAAGGTAACACCCCTATAGGTTGTATATCCATTCCATAAGGAAAAAGTGGAGTGTTCTAATTCACCACAATTTAATGACCTAATAAAGAAGGCATATGCCTTTTTTGGTAAAACATCAGATTAAGAAGGTGATAATGCATGAGAAAGGAACTCTATTATTATTCCATTAGAGGATTGGTATTGTGAAAGACCTGTAATGGTCTCTGTAAGGAAGCAGTTGATTGGTTTTTCTTTCACAACTTGAATTTATTTATTCTCTGATGGAGCCTAATGTATTCAGATTTAATGGTTATTTAACATTCCAAAAGTTTTTGATAGCTAACATCGAAGATGGATGACGATCTAACCTAAAAATGGACTTTATGGATTTGTCTTAGAAATTTAGGATCTGTTTAGTTCTTGAGGATTCCTCTGAATCATCATCAGACAAAGAAGATGATGTCCCCCCCAAGTCAAGTCATAACAGAGAGGTCGACACCCAAAAGGCATAGGCAAGTATCCTAGATATATCGGATCTAGAGGGACTCACAAGAGTTGAATTAGTATTGTGTGAGCATTTATGCCTTATATGACCTATCTCTTTTCTTGTACTGTTTATTTTGTTAATAAATATGGGGTCATTGGTTTGGATTGCAAACCCATGATTGAACCGTTTTGGTATATAATTATACCACATGGTCAGCACCACTTTGTTATATTTAATTCATTATATTTCTGTATATCAATATATAAATATATATAACTATAAATATATATAATTATAAATATCAAAACTATATTTATAATTTAAATATATTTATTAATTTTATAATTATTTAAATATATATATTTATTTATTTATGAATATAATCATAAATAAATATATTTAAAAATTATTTTTATATAAACATAAATATATAATTATAAATATAAAAAATATATTTGTTACTGAAATATATTTATTATAATATTATAATTATTTAAATATTTATTTATTTATTTATAAATATATTTATAAATAAATATATTTAAAAATTATAAATATATTTATACAAATATATATATTTAATAATATATAATTATAAATATATTAAATATCTTTATATTTTAAATATATATTATAATTTTATAATTATTTAAATATATATTTATTTATTTATACTTTCATAAAAACTTTTTTAAAATATAATATATACTTATAATTGTATGATTAAACATTTAAATTAAAAAATTATTAAAAAACAATTTAAATAGTTTAATTATATAAATTTTAAACATATTTAAAATGTAAAAAATTAATAAATAAAAATGAATTACTATTATACAAATAAATTACAAACATATTGAAAATATTACATGTATAGTAAAAAAATATATGTATAAATAAATATTTCAAAATGTTTAAAATTAATTTTAACATTATTAATGAATATATAATAATAAATGGATAAATTAAACAAAATTAATTTCCAAAATATTAAAAATTGAATTCATATCATTTACGTGAATTACAAACAGACATATGTACACATACACATCTACACATAAACATATATATACACACATGTATATACATACATACACGTGTACATACATGAATTTATACAAAAACATATATTTTAAATTAATTAATATTAATATAAATATATATCTAAATAAATATATTCATTTATATATTATATATTTGTTTAAATAAAACATTAATATATTATATATATTTTAATTCTATACACATTTTGAAATCAATTTATATAAATAAACTATTAAACATTTTGACTAATATAAATTTTATAATTTTTATAAATAAACTTATGAAAATAATTGTTTATTAAAAGTTATATAAATCCTATATATAAATTACTTTAAAAAATATATATACTTGTTGTAATATAAGACTTATTTACAAATATATAAATATATATTTATTTATTTATAATTATAATTATAGATAAATATTTTTACAAATATTGATTTATAATTATAAATATAAATTAGGTGTTTAGGGGTACAATTACATTTAAATACACACACACATGTTGGAAAGGCAAGCCATAGCCCCCCCCCCCCAAAGGATAGTTCACCCATCAAGCCTTAATTATTCAGTACATGACACATAGGCCTAGTGGTCATGAAGCTCATTATATGGCTCGTAGGTCCAGTGGGCAAGAAAGCTCATTACATGGCCCTAAATGCCTAAATTTTTTACCTGAAAGCCCTCTGGTGGATACTGATGCAATAGTACTTGCTACTATGTTGTTGTCGCTACAGTTCCTGCTGCAGTTCCCACTACCACTATAGTGTTGTGGGTGTTATAGTTCCATTAATGCTACAGTGCGTCTACAGTACCTATGCCCCATGGGTTTTGAACCTCCAACCTCTATATAGTATAAAGGGGTGCTTTACCTCTCAGCCAAACCCCAACTATGAAATAATTATCATTATATATATATATATATATCTTAATATATGACTATATATAATTATTAATATAATTATTATATATTATTTAATTATATTTATTATTATTTAATAATTATTTAAATATAAATATTTATTTTTAACTCTAATTATAATAAATAATTTTATAAATAATTTTTTATATATTTAAATAATTATATATTTACCTATATGTATATAATTATATATATTTATATAATATTATATATTTATATAATATTATGTAATTATATAATATTATGTATTTATATAATTATATATAAAAATATAATTATATATATTTATTAATATAAAAATATATATAATTATAAATGTGAAAATATTTATTATTTAAATATTTTTATTATAATTTTATAATTATTTAAATATTTTTTTATTTTTTTATAATTTTGTAAATACTTTTTTTTAACATTATATATATATTTTTTAAATATTAACAAATATATATTAATATCTCATATTTATATTAATTTTAAACCTACATTTTTTAATTAATGTATATAAATAAACATTATTTTTTGAATACAAATATAATAATTTTGTTATATATTAATAATTTTCTTATTAAAAAGTTTTATCAGTGCTAAGAATAACACTAATAAAGATCATCATTAATTAGTGCTAAAAAGCGATGATAAAGAGAACACATTTATAAACACTTTTTTAGAGCTAAAAAAATGTTACCTTTATCTGTGCTTTTAGCTATATTTGATAAAGGTACCCCTTTTATTAGTGCTTTCAATTTATCACTGATAAAAATTGGCGATGCATGTGTGCTGGTATGTGGTAGTGATATTTTGGATACAATAATAATACTCCTTTCAAAGAGTTTACCTTTCCTAGGATGGGCCCACACATAATCGTCCATGTGAAATTATATATAAGGAACTCATACACATTAAAGACTACCTATGGGACACTTTCAATAATTCACTAGAACCTGGAAATAAATATCTTCAAAATAAAATCAATTTTCTAGAAGTTTGGTTGTAGGATACCTGGAATAAGGAAATATTTATTACACTTCTATATATATTCTAAAGCTAGGATGTTTCCAGCACACGTGACACCTCTGCAATCTTCCTCGACACTCATATGCATTACTCCATGATTATTTCCTCCCTTCTCCACCATTCACCACCCCTCCCTCCCCCGATTTTCATTCCCTCCACCCTAGGGTTTCAGATCTCCAGCCATCCGACAACCTCCATTCCTCGTCTCTGATCCCACCTCTGGCACTCCGTCTCCATACACCACCCTTCGGCTCGCCATCTCTAACACTATTGGATCCTCATATCCATATCTGCCTGCTCCCCATATCTAGAAATCATCATCTAATTTTCTCTGCTTTTGTTCACTACAATCCATCTCCTCAACTTTGTCACTCCTTCCCATAACTTCAGCTCCCTGTCTCAGTCCACCTTCACCTCCTCCATCCATCACCACATTTGGGTTACCGCTAAAAACCTACTCCCTTATGAATTATGATTTACTATCAACCTATGAGGATGAACCCCAAAAACCTCTTCGCAAATCCATTTACCATCACCAAAAACATATTCCAAGATCCCACAAATTCACATATCTTCAACAGGTATGTTCTTCTAATTTCATAGAAATTTTCACCCTTATTTCCATCTGGATTTATGTAGTTGAAGATTATTTACTATTATATTCATAGTGTAAATATTCTATTGGGATACTCTAACAACCACACTCCTTATTCAGATCATCCATTGTTTCTTTTAAAATCATTCTTAGCAGGGTTGGTATTTGTTTCCACAATGCATCAAAGTATGTTGTATAGTTGGTGTGTGTAACTGATTCCTTTCATCATAAAATATTTATAGTGTCATTCATGAAAATTTAACATAAATTTATATTCTTTTCATTCTAATTGTCATTGAATACATAGACAGTATAATACTTATTTTTGTTCACAAGATATATTATATATGATCTGTTAACAGTAGTTCATAACGTGGATGTGTTAAACTCCTTGACAATTAAATAAAAATATACACAATCCAAACATGTAATCTACATAAATATCTAGAGAGGAAAGGTTTAAGAGAATACTGCTAAAGTAATAATGAAAAATAGGTTGTCTTATTTGTATTTCCTTCACTTGAAACTGTCCAGTATCAGGAAAAGGGTGAACATTTTCCAGTATCATTATATCCTTTAACTGATCATTCTACCTTAAATTTTTATTGTGGTTTGTGTTGGTTGTGTTATGTAACTTTAATGTTATTTTTCTTTGGAGTTTTTAATTTTACTAACTACTATGTTTTGAACAATTTTTTTCAAACTTCGACAAGGTAGTATTTTTAGATTATGATGTTGTGATTCACCAGGATTTGTCTCCATTACAGGATATTGAGCTCAGGGGAAAAGTCAATGGAGCTATAGAAGCAAGCAATGGTGAAGATCAGTGGGTGGTGTATAATATATTCTGGGCATAATTACATTTTTCTCATCCTATCATAGAGAAGGAAAAAAATAAGAGACACATATCATATATGGATCTAGAAGTTTTGATCCTAGTGTTTTTTTACCAACTACTTATTTATCTAGATTAGAATTATGGTTAAGGAATCAGAAATTTTATATTGTTTAGAAATAAAGGGGTTAATGATACAGTAATAATCATGTGCTTCTGGAGTTTGACTTTACCGTAATTGAATTTCAATTAAATGGGAAGGTATGATTTGTTTTGGTTGTTTTTTCCTCTGTAGAAATGTTCAATTTCTAATGTATTTTTTCATCATGTAAGGTTACCTTTTTTATTTTCAAAATTTAATGCTAGAATTTCTGTGGGTTTTTTGTTATTTTATGATTTCTTAAATTGAACTTTCTAAACATGTATCTAGATAAATTTCCAACTATCCTTGTTATTTTATTTAATCATTTTTAGATTCAAAAGGTGGTGATTCATTAGTGTTGTTTTTTTCACCAATATTTGAAATGTCATTGGACCATGGTCTTGTTTGGTTGGATGGAAGTCAATTTCCGGAATTGAAAGGATAAAACATTAAAAATAAATCTAATTAGAAATTAGTAATTATGATCATAAGAGGTCATACGTATTGAAACATTTGTGAAACTTTTACTCATATATGGTAGAAGGATTTAGTATGCAGTCTTCTCAATCCTAAGATATCAAGAATGGTGTGTCGAATTCATAATTTTGAATAGTAGCTCATTAGGCCCTGAACATGAATGTGTGGTGTGAAATCCCCCTTAAAGTTTCTTAAGTGTAATTATTTCAATTCATATTCATGGATGTCTTAAAAGAATGTATTTCATAGTAACATTCACAATGTTATTAGTGCACATGTTCTATTTTTTCCTTTTTTTAGAGATTTTATATTACTGAGGGACATTCTTAGGATCTTTTTGTTTGATTTTGATTCTGCATGGATGTTCTGGCATCTAAGTAGTGAGTTATGTACATTTTCATTATTTCCCCTTAACCAAACAACTTAAGGGCTCTAGTTATAATGATTCATAATGAATTCTATAGTCTATTAGACATTTTCACTATATAAGTTCTATAGTGCATAGTTTTCATCAAATTATATGGAATATGAAAGCATAAAAACCATTTTTAAACATTCACAAAGTTATTCGATCATATGTTTTACTTTTTTATTTTTTTAAGGATGTTATGTAGCTAAGGGAGATTCTTGTGAATTTTTTGGTTTTATTTTTATTCCGCAAGGATGTCATACCATCCAAGAAGTGAGTTCTATAAATTGTGATTTTCCCCTTAAACAGAAAACTCTATGTTCTATATTAGTTTCTTAATGTAGAACTGATGGGGTTATTTATAAGTCATGGGGGAAAGGATCTCACTGAATACAAAAAAAATATTATGTTCTAAAAAAGTTATTATCTCATAAAAGTATCATGTTCTAGGAATTTGTACTTAAGGCATCTAGATATGATCATTCATAATGGATAACGTATTCTATTAGACTTATGGAAAATGATTCATTTTCATCATTTGTTGTTTCATATAAACATGTTTCATGATAGGAGTAATATGATATGGAAAAACTATTTTTTCACTGTATTAGTTCAATAGTCCATATTTTGCAAAGGTAGTTTTATACAAGTATTCCATATGAATTTTTCTATTAGAATAATATGTAATGTGTCCTCGTATTTATGTGTTGTGTCGAGAGTTTTTGGTTAATATTATTTCACAATATCCATCTCTGCAAGTCCAAATAGCATTCTACATAGGTCCATTGACTCAAACATGGGTGTTTTCTTTGTAAATATTTTTAATTTTTTAATTTTTATGATAAATTCTTCCATTTTACAATTCCTAGATATATTAAATGACTATGACTACGTATCAGGATACTTATAATTTTTTAAGGTCCTCTATCAAGTTATATACAATTGATAAAAATATTCTAGATGATTTCAACTATAACTCGTTCAAATTAACCAAAGACTCATAAGTATTCATGGAGAAGAACTCATGAGTTATCAACATTATTAATGTATTATAATGTATATATTTGTTTTTATGGATGATTCCATGACTGAAATACCACGTCATAATCCTATAATTTTATTTTCTAGGTATTCTTCTGTCCATAACTACATATATATTCTACCTAATGTTAAAATTTCCTATTAAATTAAATCAAGAGTGTGTTGTAATATTTCGTATCATAAAGTGAAATTTATTTATGATGATGATAGGTTTAAAATATTAACTTCAAACAACATTACCATATTGGGATTTGTAAATTTAATAAGATAAAATTGTAGATCACATACAAGGGTTTAAATATTGGTGAAAAAAATCTAAAGGATTAATCTTAGGCCTATTGTGACCACCAATGATATCTTGAAATTGATAATCAAATGTAGATTATTGGAGTATACAAGGTTTTATAGGATTATTAATTATCCATATACCATCATTTATATATATTCTTTGACGTAAAAAGTCATTGGAGTACAAATATTTAGATTTTTTAATTCACCTACAAAGAAATTGAAATCAAATTTAGTACATATGAAAACAAGGAAGCATTCCTTTAAAATGGGATATGTATAATGGGTTTCATGAAATAATAAATGTTTTTTATGATAATGAGTAAACCCCATTCTTTTTATACTTCACCTAGAGGATTCCAAGGAAACATTAGTAATGTATACCTTGTAATACCCGACATTCCCTTCATAAATTGGAATGAAATGTTTTTATATAAAGATGATATGTGAGAAACAAATACCACAATAATTTCTAAACCATTACACTCATAAGAGAGAAGGTATATGTTATATTTTTCTGGTGGCATGATACTAGAACGAATGGGGTTACCACCTTGTGGTAGTTACGTGACATGAAATCCTTCAACCATAGTAATTTTTTTCAGTGTAAGTTATATTTTCTATCCCCACTACTACACACTAACCAGTGGTGATTTACATAATAGAAAAAATTATTTTAGCATGTTTTATATTATCCATGTTATGTATTATCAACATTATTATTTTCATTGTCATTTTCTTCAAAAAATCATTTTTCTAAATTAGCTGAAGTAGTTTCTATATAATAACATCTTTAATTCTAAAAATATTCTTAATTATTTTTAGCTTATTTGTTTTTATAAAAATATATTATTCACCCAGATTATATGAGCATTTCAACTACTCTAGAATGGGAATGGGGGATAAATCATCAGTAAAAAATAATAGTGTTGGGATGGTATCAATCCAACATTCAAGTCCATAAGGTGGAGTCATTCTACAATTTGGAGTAAGACAACACCATGTCCAGAAGAGTAGTGGAATATTTTGGAGCTATGGATCTTTACAAATTACATAAAGCACAAACGCTGGGTTAGTTTATATTATAATTATCATAATTTTATTTATCTATATAAATCATATTTTCATTATTATAATTTATTTCCCCGTCATGAATCCCCAATATTAATTTTTACCCCAAAATTGTTTTACTAAATGTTTTCTACTATATGATGTCCAAAAACTTCTCAACTCATATTCTATTATTATGTAAAACTTATTTTTGGTACAAATATGGTCAATATTAATGTGTATTTTTAAGTTCATGAAATATGATTATTTATCCATTAATTGATTTATAACGCATTGCTAATGTAATTTAATGAATGATTCCCAGAATGATATGTGATTTGATTAGTTTTGATAGTCCACCTAATCTTCCAAAACCCACACTCAAAATATGGTCAAAACTAATATTCAGTTATCTTATTATTTTTATGTTGTAGTTCACAATATCTTTAGCAGTTTGTGATTTGTCATACTATTTAGGGAATGATATCTCTTAGTAATGGTGGATCTTCTAGGAATTGTGGGTATGTCAACTAAATTCTATTGGGAAATCTGATTCTTCTCCTAGAAAATAATTAGTGGATGAATGTGTATCCGGGAAACCAACTATCTTGGATATAGATATATTCCCACATACTTCCCTATATGGTTCTACAAACCATGTCAATGTAGTTCTTAGAGATAGTAGTTTTTTTCACCTTCATTCAGATTGAACTAAAATTTACATAATTTCCAAAAGGATATTGAAACATAATTGTTTCCAGATTATTTATATGTAACTATTTCCCTATTAGTCATACAAAGATATTTCTGGATTTCTTTATTAAGTGTTTCCCAACTATTTATATATAGTGTTTTTATATATTTCTTATACATATTTCTAGATTTTTTATTGAAGTCTTTACATATTATTCATACATAGTATGTATTATAATTTTTAAACAATATTATATCTACCGATAAACATATTGGATGAATGTGTAGGTTATCATCTCCTAGCTTATTAACTCTTTTTCCACCTCTATAATTCCTTCTCACAACTAAAAAACCAAGTTCAAAAACGACATTATTTTTTTTTGAAATGTTTTCATATTGGTCATCAAGCCTTTAACATCCAAATATTTTTAGTTACTTTTACTTCTACTAAATCAGACTTGACATGATTTAGAGTGGTGGATCATTATTTACAGTAGTGGATCTTCTATTTTCTTTGATTAGAGGATCATGTATTTTATTTCACTACTAGATAATTTTTTAGAGCATCGGCACAATTTTTTTCTTTGAGCATGTGATTCATGCATTTTGATTGGTTAGTGGATAATATAATTTGTTTGAAAGTGGATCAGGTGTTTTATTAGAGCAGTGGATCGTGTTTTACTTTATTTTTTACTTCTACACAAAAGATTTTTTATATCTTCATACTTATGATT
Source organism: Viscum album (assembly GCA_963277665.1). Lineage (NCBI taxonomy): Eukaryota > Viridiplantae > Streptophyta > Magnoliopsida > Santalales > Viscaceae > Viscum > Viscum album. The sequence goes on from OY728158.1 coordinate 11,855,066, forward strand.
TATACTATAATGATTTTTTATCCTTATTTTAGAGTAGTCAATCATTTTTCACATGATAGGTTTTTATTATGTGGTTTGATTTGGTAACTTACTTGAACTACCATGGTCGTGAATAAATACTTATTGGTACCACAATATGGTATGACATTCAAATAACGGAAAACATTTCTATCACAAACAATATTACTATCATAGAAACGTATGGTATTTCATTTTCTAGTGGAAACATGATAAATGATTCATATTCATTTGTAAAAATCATGTTACTAATAAGTACATAACATATGGTCGTTGGAAGATGTTTTCTTTTTTCCTTCAAGCATTATCATGCATAAAGAAAGGTCATGTTTCCTCTCATTATAGAACCATGATCGACTAGACTTTTCATTGGGTTCTTCACATGATTGGTCTCAATACTGAAGATCGCCCCGTAGACACAAGCAGTGATGATGGCAATGATATAGTGAGGAAATTTCTACGTTTTGGAAAAAGTATCCACTTATATGTATTTTCATATTCTATATTCCCTTATTATTTATAAAACTTAAAAAAATGTATAGAATGGTGATATTGATTCTCATTCCATAATAAGATTCAATGTCTTCATATATTTTTTTATTAAATTTCATGTTTCCATGTCTTCTGAAGTGGTTGAAAGCTCTCTGTTGAAGTTTCTTAGCATGGGTGAATGTCTCCAATCATGGAAAATAAATCTGGAAGCCCCTACGCTTACCCAGGTTTGGTCTATGATCAAGTGATATTCAAAACCAATAACCCATCACTCTTGACATTGAGTTAAGAAACCAAAAGATTCAATAAACCTTCATCTATTTTTTTTATTAAATTTCATGTTTTCATGTCTTATTAAGTAGTTAACAGCACTCTGTTGAAGCTTCTTAGAATGGGTAAATGTCTCCAATTAGGGAAATAAAATTTCTCTACCCCTCTAACCTAGTAATGGTCTATGTTTAGGTGAGCTTTAAAAGTAAAAACCCAACACTCCTAAAATTTAGTGAATAAGGTAGAAATTCAGATGAATGAGAAATGAAACTATTGTATGATTCTATGGAAAAGGCTCAATATGATTTTTCTTTTGAAGAAAGTCCAATTCATTTATTGATGTAAACATGAAATCTGTTATGTAACTTCATTAATGAGGTCATGTGGTGGTGATTGGAAATAAACTAGAATAGATATATGGTTGGAATGAATAGATAATGATACAAATCCAAGGTAGCTTCATTCATAGAGATTTATGATATTTTAATATGAGGATTGTGGTATTATAGACTCTTCCATTCCCATCAAAATTATTTTGGGGAAAGATACCTCAATCATTATCAAGTTAAAGAAAAATAACTTCAAGATTGATGAATCCTTCAGTGTGTATGTTTCAAAGTTTCTACTTAGAAGTTTTCAACTTCACTATAAATAAGTACCTCACATCTAGAATAATGAAAATGTGTATTTATAGTGGTTTTTTACCATAATAGTGTAGTAATATTCCATAATTATGATCACTGGTCAGCAAAATACTATTTTCATCATCTATTCCATTTAGTACATTATTTTCTATTAATTAACATGTCTATTTCATTTTTAGATTATACCAATCTTCAACTAAACATCCCCCTACTCTTCTCTTAATTTCAACCCCCGAATATCGACCCAAATTCTTTAATCGTGTTCCTATTTGCATCCTCTGGTCCATTTTTCTCCTAAAATACAAATTATCATTCAAAGACACCACATATAATATGATCAAGTTTCCTACTAATCCTCGCTCCATCATCGCAAGCCCATACACTCCATTCAAAATCCAAAAACCTTGAAACTATATGTAGGTTGTATTCCATCATTTTTTTCAATCACGCCTCTTGCCTCCACCTCCACCTCCATCTTCCATTTAATCTCTATATCTAATATATTCCTCTCTCATTCCATCATACTCTATATCTAGCACTGTTAGTCTTTACTCCATTTCCTTATTTCACTTGCATTCCACTCACTTCATTGTCATTATATAGTAATATTTCATCGCTATGATCACTCGTGTTAGCAGCTTTCTGTTTTCATCATCCATTCCATGTAGTACACTGTTTTCGGTTAATTAACATGTCTATTTCATTTTTAGATTATACCAATCATCTGGTACCCATCCCCAACCCACACTCTTATCTTAATTTCAGCCCCCAGATATCGACACAAATTCCTTCTTTGCATTATTATTCTCATTCTTTGATCCATTTTACTCCTCAAATATCAATTATCTTTCAAAGATACCACATCTAATGTGACCAAGTTTCTTACTAATCCTCACTCCAGCATCGTCTCAATACCATCCACTCCCATTAAAATCCAGAAACCATAGAACTCTCTCTATGCTTCCTTCCATCATTTGTAGCAATATTATTGCTTCCCTCCACCTCCGCCTCCACCTAAACCTTCCATGTAATATTTGTCTTTGATATCTGTCTCCCCCATTTCATTATGTTCTGTCTCTGTCACCATTAGTCATCACTCCATTTCCTTGAGTCACGGGCAGCCCACTCACTTCATTATAATCATTATACTCTAAACATTATATTGAGTACAATGACATTACAATATTTTTAATGACCTAGAACTAGATTATTTGAAATAAAATTCAATATTCCCAGGCATTTTCAGGGGAGGAGTACTATTATTTCCTAAAAAAGGTATTTAGATGATATATTTTTAGAGGCAAAAATTTATGTTCAGGAAAGATAAATAATTTAGTGACCAAGAGAAGGTAATAAAAATACCTCATACTTATATGAATGTGTTAAATAAATTATTTTCATTAATGATCTCAATATAAAAATATTGGACATATCCTATACTATTTATATTAATGTATCAGGTCCTCTAGATGTTGATCACTTCAATAATTTTTTTAGGGTCCAAATAAGATAACTGGGGAGGTGATCCTGGAATGGTTGAAAATGAGGTTGTCTTTAATACAATTCCAATATACATTAGTACTCAAGACATCAATCAACAAGACACTATCCTAGACATTGAATAAGTATTTTCCACTAATAAGATCTTGAATCTGGATAATGTAATAGGCCCTAGTAGTTTTCTGGTATCTTTCTTTCTAGAGGATTAGGGTATCATCAAGATGGACATTATAAGAGATCCTAATGACTATATCACTAGAGACCATTAATCTAGAGGTTCTTACATCACTTCTCTAATTATCATCCTAAAAATCAATGGTATACTTGTTATCCCATCATGTTGTGATCTCTGAAGAGCGGCATGGCTTTATCAAAAAATTGGAATATTCAACGAAACATTGGGATAGCTTAAGAAATTATCCATGATATAAATAGGAAGGTGTTGGGTACGAAAATCATCTTGAATTTTTACATGGGAAAAGGATATGATACTTATTAATGGAGATTTATTATCCTAGTCTTAAATTACATGTTTTTTTCTAACTGGTTTTTTTATCTCTGCTTTTGATGATACCCTACTCCATGGTTCTTAGAATTAATTAATATGAGGAATTTTAGTTTCTATAAATCCACTAGGGGACTTTGATATGGTTATTATATCCCCTTGATAGTTTTTTATATTACATAAGATACTTATATTAATATTCTATCAAATATTATTTCCATTGATCTAATTATACCTTAGAAAGGAAAGTTTGGTTTAGATGGAATCTCCCACTTATTTTTTACCAAATATATCATATTTTATTGAGTGGAAAATGAAAATATATCTTTATATTCAAATAAAAGGTGAAAAAATATGGTAAATGGGGTGAAAATGTGTTGTCCTCCCCAAAAGAATTGTGTTTGTTTCTAATTCATACTCACACAGATATCCCCATAAAATCTAGAGATGGATTATTTTTGCTAAAAATAGTTTCCCCATTGATTATCTAAGAGATTCTATATTTACGAGAAGGATTTAGATTTAAAACATTGATGGTGTGTTCCATAAAATTTAGGGTTCATCTATAACTGGAAAAGAAAAATCCTCTCATTTGGTGGGTGTATAACCCAAATAAATTCGGTATTATCTTCAATGCTCATAAATATTCTTATAACAACTAGAGTTCCTAATGGATTTATTAAAAATACTAAAAAGATTTGAAATAAATTCCACTAGTAATGTTTTCCAAATGATAGGTAACACCGGGTGAGTTATATTTAAATGGAAAAACACATCATCGAGGGTGGTACTAGTTTAATGAATCTAGAATACTCCATGCCAAAAAGTCATGAAAATATAGCATGATATTATATCACAGGTGATTCTATTTGGGTAAAATCCATTAAAGTGTTTGGTAAATCCCCTTATATCATTTTACATGTTTTTTCTTCATCCTCATTGATTTTAAGGAATCTATAAGGCCCCCTTCATATCCTCATTAAAAAAATCATTCTAGATTATCAGATGATAGGACATCTGATTTTGGTTTGATAACTAAGAAGGGATTTATACTTTCTTTCATTGTTTCTAGACACTAAAAATATTTTTTAAAATAGAAAAGGATCATCCCCCATTCACCAATTTCTTCTTTATTTTATAACATATATATTTGATCAACATTGTATATATAACCAAGTATGAGGAATGATGATACTTAACTGAGTCGAAGTCTGGGTCTTTCAACTTGAATGATTATTTCATTCTCCAACACACCCACTAGGGGGGTTGTTTTTTGTGGAAATTTGTTGAAATTAATTTTATTTTTCTGATATGGAACACTTCCTACCATTTTATTACTATAGAAGTATATATACACTATAGTGGTGTCTATATAGTTTATAAATGTCTTTGTTTTATTGTATCTAACATGTATGTAGATGAGAACCTGTTCTTGAGGGGGGACTCGGAAATTCTCATCTAAGTTTTCCTTTATGAGACTCTAGTAATCAACCCCAGTCTCTAATCCAATGATATCTTACTGGATGTATGGTTTTAAGGTGTGTAGATGTCTTTAGATAAAGGCTTGATCCTTAAGGTCACTCCAATCATTGGTTTTTTAGCTATCTATGATCACCATAATAAATCATTCCATAATACAATTATTTTTAACCCCAACATCTAAAATTAAAATGTATTTCACTTATTTATGATAAGGATCACCCATTATAAGGGTCTCATTCTTCCTCTTCCCCATGGATTTAGCTTTTAAATTTTCGGGTATCCAACTACTCATAATGGTAGTTATGGATATTTGGTCAAATAGACCACTCCTTTTTCAAGTTTCAAACTCAACACTCATAGTGCATGCTTGAATGGGATTGTGTATGGTGGGGGTCTTATTAGTGATAAACAGGAATCATAAATTTTACTCGAGAGTTCTTATTATGGTTAAGGTAATCCCCTTAGTGTATAATCTAATTACTTTCTCAATGGTTTCACTATCTATATAGATACGAATATTCCCCTCTCTTTGAGAGAGTCTGATTCATCCTTGGTTATCAAATTTAAAAAAGGCCGATCTGTATCCCACCAGTACATTTCCTATACTATTTAGGAATACAAGAAGATACTTAACTAAAATGTAATTATTTTTCATACCTGGGGTGTGGGAAACAAGTTAGCAGGCGTGCTAGATATAATTGGGGATTCACTCTTGCCTCTTCATATGTTATCATCTTTAGAAACCTTAACCCCAAGTTATAAAATTATTATACATTAAGATTCACTTCACCTCCACCACTTCAGACCACCAAGAAATCTTGTTTTTATTATTTCACCCCCTCACTTTGAATAAAAATTTATCTTTAAATCAAGAAACCTTACCTTGAAATTTTGGCTTTATACTTTGGATTAATGATAAATTCTTCAGATTATGTGGTTTTTTCTTCAATGGGACCTTTGGGGTTTTCATAGTGGAGTTTATAAATGGATTTGTCTAATATTATGAACATTTAATAAGGTTATGGAGAGAAAAAAAGGGTCAAATGATGGGTATTTATTTACCCAAGGGGTGTTATTTAGAATAATTTATTTATTATTATTTTTATTTAGGGAAGATACACTAAAAAGTATTTATTCATTTGAATTTTATTATTGTAGGACTTAAAAAAGTTGGTTTCCTGGAATTTTTAATACACCCAAAAATTGAAATTCCTTTTTGGAAATATTTCATACAATTTAACAAAGAAAATCGGGTTTTTTATGGGAATAAAATATAACTTACATTTTGAAAATTGATTTATAGGTTTGTAAATAAAGTATACTATTTTAATATAATGATTATGTAATAAATATACATTATCTATAAAAGTTGTATTTTTTATAGCTTATTAAAAATAAAAATTTTAAGACAAATATAAAAAAAGTCACTCAAATCTAATTTTAATATATTTGTTCAAAAAATCAATTCCATTTAATAAAATTTAAATTATAAATATTCCAAATTAACGTTTTAAATAAATTTATACAACACAAATAAAAAATTATTTAAAGAAAATTAATTAATTTTGTTATAATTGATTACATTTATATTTGTTATTATTCATTAATTATTATATTTTTTATAATTAATTATATATATATTTAAAAAATATATCCATTTTATAAAATTTAACTTTTAATTAAGTGAAATTTATCATTTAAAAAAATATTTATGATTTTAATTTTGTTTTTATGAACATTGTAAATCATATTTATAGTTTTATTTCAATGTCCATATTTCTTCTGTAATGACTACCATATCCCAATATACTACGGATTTTATCATATATCTACACTATATATATAAAAAATTAACTTTTAAAAATGAATATAAAAAATATTTCATAGTATTATTTTAGTGTAAAAAAATATCCCTTAACATTTGGAAGGAAATTTTTAAAGTAACTAAACAATCACATATAATATGATAAAACCATTTAAATATTAAATTTATATAAAATTATAAATATATAATAAAATAATATTTTAGTACAAAAATAAAATTTTACCATTTATTTAATCAAATTCTGCACATCGAATCTTATATGACATAAAAAAATTATTATATTACTTTCAATGGTTATATATTACAATTATATAACTATTGAAACATGTATAATATACTTTGTTAACAATTATATTCCAATGACGACCTTACCATTAAAAGGTCCATATGAATATGAAACTATTAAAAAGATTAATGTACTTATGAAATAAAACTATATATGTTAAAATAATCATGAACTTACTAAAGGTGATTTTATAAAAATATATTAATAAACAATTTTTATTGATAAAATTTCATTATACATTAATTACAATTTTGATGAAAATATTTATTGAATAAAATAATCTAATTTGGTAACAAATTTTTATATAAATTATAATTTTATATGATTAAAAAATATAATAAATGAATTTAAAATTTATATATTCTTTCAAAGTAAAAAATTATAAAATTTATTTGTTGAAAATATAGGATGATATGTCTTACATTCTTTATTAACCACTATATTAATCATTAATGTGAATTTACTATTCTATTAAAGTGTGAATACATTCACACAATGAGTCATCTACTTCCTCATCACTTTCTTCATTATAATATGACACTTTATACCTTGATAGAAAAAATCATCTTCCTTGACAAATTGATCATTTACTTATCATTGGAGAATTTTATTCTACTACAACCACTTGTTGCCTAGTTATGATTCTTTGATAATATTTTGGTTTGATTATCCTTATCCTTAGCTTATTTATTTTAATAGAAATTTTCTAAAGAAATAATATTTATAAAAATTAAAATTTTAAATGTAAGTTTTCGTTTACACATAAACATTCTTATTTGTAAGAATATATTTAGAAAAAGATATAAACTCATTAAAAATAATAGCATAAATTTTATTTTTATATTATTCACTATGAAACCTCTTGGATTCATCAATCTTTAAGCCTTAATAGGATTTAAACATAATATCCTTCTCTAATTTCCCTTTATTATTTAATGTAAGGACCCTTCTCATTTCATAGAATATCAATATATTATTGAGTATATTAATTATAAACCAATTTATCTCTTGATCAAATCTCACTGCATATGGAAACAGTAGTAATGGAAATATAGTTCCTAGCCCGAGGGGAGAAAAAGTTTAACCTATAAAATCCTCCAAAACAGCAGGTGTGCTGTATAAATCTTATTCATTCCTCTATCCTGGAGCACATACATTCAATGTTTCATTGACGAGCATATTTAATCATTCTATTGTGGGTGGATTTTGGAATTAGTGTTTTGTAGTTCTTTGTATGATCAATGCTTCTGGTTCTAGGAATTAAGAGGTTGTGTGAGCCAATGAAGATTTTTCAGTGGAAATAATGGAACAAAAAGGTTCAATGAAAGCCACTTTCGATTCAAGTGAAGGTGGGTGAATTCTTATAATATAACAAGTCCTAGAAGGACCACTCTATATCTTAATATGATCAATTAGTTTTATTGTTCGGATGTTATAGGTTTAGATCCAAACAACAAGAAAAAAGGAGGTCATTGATCATCATAGGTGGCATTCTGTTGTTCCAAGACAGAAGAGGAAGAAGTTCGGGACTTGGACTTAGTGGGTTCTTCAACAAAGGGACATTGACACTGACTGACACTCATCTTCGGAGTGTGAGAAATATCCTCCTAAAACAATGGTTTTTGGGTTTGTCTTGAGTAAGTGAAATCCAAGAAATGTTGTTGCTAGAAATTTTCCATTCAATCAAAGGAAGAAAAGTAAGAAATGAAAAGACTACTCCAAACTTATAAAGCACATGGTCACCAGATCATAAGGAAATAATAAGAAGACTACGGTTGGGGAAAGGCCAGATCTAGTGGTATTTCATCTAGCATCACCTTCTAATTAAGAGGTATCTAGTGATAAGGTAAAGTATAAACAATTTGATAGGTTATAAGACCCTAACAAGCTTTGGAACTTGAGGCACTTGATGGTGTCTAGAAGGTGACAAGGAGGGATTATACTACCTTGAAGCTTCTCTTTCATTATATGGAAGAGATTTTTTAGGAATATGTTAATATTAATGTTCCAATAGCGGATGTTGATATAATGTGTGAGAGATCAATATGAGTTGACCTTAATGATGATAACATTGATCAGATCAACACACAAGATCAGATATTGGTGCATGGAATCAATATAAGGGAAATAAACTTAGAGGAATATATATTCCTAGAATAGGTAGGCCTATCAATTCAAGGACCTCGTCAAATATGATCCTGATATAAAGTTAACCTATATCACATGGAGTTTACCTATTGTGGGTAATTCAATTCTTTTGAAGCTTTTCTAGAATAGATTAATAATTTCGTATGTGGTTTGAATTTTAGTATTTCATGTAATATTTTTAGGTTCTCACTTTCCCACAAAAGTGTTTTCAGAAATAAAATTTTTAATTGTCACCACAGGTCAGGTGACTCTCTACCATTTTTGTCCACTTCTTGAATATAGTAAAGTTTCTTCTATAATATATCTATTTTCTTGTAAAATATATATTCTTTCAACTTCTTCTCTGATTGTGATGAGAGTAAAAAAATTAATGCTCTCCCAATTGCATCCACATTCCTTTGATCATACAATGTAAAAATATCTCCTACTTCAGAAATATGAACACCATTCTCAAGGATATTAATAAATTCTAGTCCTATTGAGATAAAATATAGAACTATCCTCTCTTTCTGTAAATGAAATCATTTTCCATCAAGCATATAAATTCCCTTGTTATTAATGATATTCATACTACCCATGAAACTTATCTAATAAAAATATTCTAGAAATAATGAAAAACTCAAATCCCCAGTAATAATCATAGAACCTCTACATTGATGTTAATTGATATTTTTAGGAAGTAATGTGAGAAGAACTATGAAGGGGTTGAGTTAGTGAGACTAAAAATTTATCCCATGATACATGTAATAATTTTTTGTCAATAATTTTATAGGATCACCAATTTATCATACAAATAATGATAATAATAGAGAGTGAGAGAGATATAATTTCACAAAAACATAAGTTATTTATAAAAGGCTCACAAAATAATTTTATCACATAGTCATGCCTTTGGATTTTAGATGTTTTTCTACCACTTCCCACATTCCGGTTTTATTAACAATAAATAATAGAGGATAATGTAATATTATGGTCATATACATTGAATAATATATTAATTTTCAATATAAGGAATAAATAATAGTGATTAGTGAAAAGGGCCATAAATGATTATCTTTGTCTTTCTAAAGTGTCTCCAATCAATACAAATTTTTTGGGTTATCTTGGACTAATAAATACTTATTTTAATAAAACCAAATCATGTTTATAATGTTATTAATTAATTTCCTATTTTATGTTACTCAAATATTTTTCTATCCAAACTTTCAAAAACTGATAATTCTAGAAGATATCGTGTGTACCTACCACATGAAAAAATCATACTAGTCGTGATAGTCAAGTGACCATGTGGTTGTGAATGGATAAAACAACTACCTACTGTGTTCCAATTTTGTTTAATTCTTATATTGACCATGTGTTGAAGTCTAAGTGACATCATGTGTACTGAAAATAACATATGTTGAACTCCCTGTGACCATACAATAGAAAAGACATACCACATGGAAAATTCTAGTTATCGTGTGAAGGTAAGTAAAATTTCTTCATGTAAAATATTGATTATATGTGTTATTTTAGTAACTTCGTGAATAGATGTACCTAATGTGAGAAGAAAAGTACCTAATATATGAATATATGTACATACTGTGAGAATAAATATAACTATCACATGAAGAGATAAAGCTACTGTGTGAAGGAATGAAGTGACTATGCCTTGTTTTCATATCTAGTTTTCATGTTAATCGACTTTTATGAGTACCTCTAGAAAAATGTGACTATTTATAAGTGATGAAAACATAACATGTATAACTTAAGTAGTGGAGTATTTTAGAATATCTAATAGTTATTTATGGGAGCATTAATTATAGATTCAGTGATATTAAGTCTACAATGAATGCTCTCCAATAGAAACATTTGAGACGGATTTTTATTTTAATAAGAAGAACCACTAATGGAAACATGGTTTTATAGAGATACATATAGAGTGAAAAATATAGTAGAATATGTGTGAACTTTTGATACATAAATGATTCGTTTATAATACTCTACAAAACTCTATTTTCCTAAATCTTATGTGAAAATTTTATTGATCACATTTAAAGAAAAATTCAAGGAATCATGAACAAGAGATTTTTATCAGACTATTTTTTATCAAATCTTCATTCTCTCTTTTTCCCTCTTTTTTATTTCATATTAAATTTTGATATGTGTTTTATTTTACTTTTTTTATCTATAAAAACAAACTCATGTATATTATTATAGTTTTCTATACACTATCTTCTATTCTTTTATATAAGTAATCCCATGAATAATTGAAGAAGAGGTCATGTGTGAACAGGAATCCTTTTATCTCTTGAAGAACTATGGAATCATATTTTATACAGCCTATATTATTTTAGTATAGTTTTTTTTTAAACCAAATATAGGTTATCGATCATATTATTTTATAATAAACTTCTTTGATGTAGGTGATTTCCAATTAGAGGAGATTGAGACTCAACTATAGAGTGAACCCCTTGTTTAATTTTAATTTTTCTTTTATATGTTTTATTTTACTTTTTCTTCAAAAATTATCTAAATATATTTTATAAACTATATAAAATACCTTATTTTCATAGTTAACTTCAAAAAAAATATATACTATGTTTTATTCAAGTAAATTAGTTCAAAAAGTTACAGTATATTCATAATTATTTTTACTGAGTTTTGATTGATCTTTTGAGAATATTTTTTAAAGATAAAATTATATAATTATAAAGTTTATTTAACTAATATTATTTAATAAATTTGGGATTTATGTTTTAAATAATTTAAACATAAATTTTTAAGGAAAAAACCAACTACCCACCTCTTAGGTTTTCCACTAGGACCAAAATTTGGAATCAGAAAAATTTAAAAATATATTTTATTATGATCAGGTTTTACCGACAAATCATAACATTTTAGTTAAATATAAATTTATATCTTTATGAATAATAATTTACAAGAATGAACTCCTCATAATTTTCCTCCTTATTTTAATTTAACTAATTATTCTCATGGAAAGATCAATATGAAAATCCAAATTGAGATCAAGGGATTTGATATTTGGATCCTTATCATGGAAATATTTAAAACCCCAAAATGATCTATATATGAATGGAGAAATTCCACTAAGGATGCTTCTAACTAAAACTAAAAATTAAATAAAAAATTATACATTTATTAAGGAGAAGATAAATTTAATATAATATCTTCCTTTTCTATTTATTTTGAAATTTGGGATACTCGTGTTATATATCATGAGGGAACCACAAATGTTAAAGAGATGTGTTTGAATAATTTTACCAATAAGTATGATTCCTTTAAAATAAAGAATGTTGAATCCATTTTCTATATGCATCTCATGTTTAATGAGATTATGAACATAATTCATGAATTTGGGAAGAAAATTGTAGGAAAAGATCAAGTGATGTGACATCACATATATCTACTTCATATGTGGAGAGGAAATCCGTTTCAATCATAGAATCATGTGGCATGAGTATGGTATCAATGAAATTGATTATTGGAATGATTATGGTGTATGAGTAAAAATTACATGTAAACAAAGTGGATGGAGATGAACCAAATAGTAAGTCAATATCCTTCAATGTTTTTGACAAAAAAATTGAAAGATAAAATCAAAAATTAAAGTTTAAGTAATGATGAATCCCCCTTAGATAATGATGAGGAAATGGTTCACCTATATTATTGAATCGAAAGGTTATCCAATAAGAATAATTTCTTCAGGAAATAAAATTATATTAGTAGGAATGGAGATAAAGGAAAATGGAGGAAATAGTGGAAAAAGAATTATTCCACTAATGAGATAATCTGTAATAGGTGAAAAAAAGAATAACACATAAAGGTATATAGAAACAAGTTGAAATATAATAAAAAGTGTAAATAAAAATTTAAAGGGTCTAAAAAGGATATGAAATCCCCCAAGAATTCCTATGAAGATAGTTCAAGTGACTTTGACCCAAGAAGAGAAAAATAAAAATTATAGATCTTGTATTTATTTCATGAGAAACACATCTAAGGTAGAAAATGTTACTCATGTAACTACTTTTCAAATTTAAAATTCTTCGTATAATGAAAACAGTGATGAAAAAATGAGTAGTGAGGATTTATTTGAGTACTGTAATATGCTACAAGCGACATTTAATGAACTTAAGGATAAATAAAAATGTCTAAAGAAATGGAATTATCTAAGAATTCATTTAAATTATTATTTTTCAGAATAAAATGAAAAAAAAATGTTCAATTATTTATAAAAAACAATAAGATTAAGATATATAAAGAGAAAGTTAAAAAATATATAGAAATATTCATGAATGTTATAGAAACTTTAAGATGTTTTCTTTGAAAACAAATCAATCCTAAATATACCAACTTAGAAAAAGGAAGAATTATAAGAACAAATTAGTTTCTTGTTCAAGTTATTCTATTTATGTAAAAAAAATTTATTATTTTATACCTAAAAATTTTTTATTTAATAATTCTAAATTATTCTTATATAAAATGAGTTGAACAGCCTTGGATTTCTAAATATTTTCTTACTAACAGATCTAGACTTGGGAAAATATAGGTACCAAATAATCTCTTATTTAAATTTTGTTGTAGAAAACCCACTGGAAGAGTACCAATAATCATTTATAGTATCTAGATAGATAATATTTCATATGCATGATTTGGGACTAATCGATCTTCAGAAACCTTATCAAAGTATCTAGTGGACATGTCAATTTCTTTGACAACACTAATGGGAAGATAATTGGACTTGTTCAAATCGTTAACTCTAGTTCTTTTTTATCTATAATTTTTATTTATAGATATATTAAAATATGATATTCTTATAATCACACATTTATGTGAAAATATTTTCCATGTCAATTTTAAGAATAATTATTGTATAATTTTTTATTCTAAGCATGTTTTAGATTTTACTCTCTATGTAATGAAAATTTTTATATTTTTGATTTCAATTTTTTATCTTATCAAAATGTTTTTTTTTCATAACTTTAAAAAAGAGTCTCAACTTTGGAATATGAGACTAAGTCATTGAAACCCTCATTTAATAACAATTATAACTAGGAAATGATTAGTTAAGGATATAAATAAACTAGAATCCCCAACAGAAAAATTTTGCAAACCATTTCAAAAAGGGAAATAGCATAAAATCTCATTCAAATTAAATAAATTAGTGTCAAAATATCAACCCATAGAGTTGTTTCAAAAGTTATTTTTTGGACCAACTAGACTTTTTATCTTAAATTGGAAGCACAAGTATTTTTTTTCTAGTAAATAGATTTTTTAGATACAATCGGGTATTCTTTCTAGCACACAAAAGTAAAGCTTGTTCCTATTTTTCTAGGTAAGAAAAATCTATAGAAAATATTAGGGGAATTATAATTAAGACCTTGAAGTTATCTTGGTCACGAGTTTAAAAATTAAAACTTTGAATATATATACTCACAAAATAGATATAATCACAACTTTTCTACTCATAGGAACCCAAAACCAAATGGTGTAGTATAAAGAAAAAATAGAACTCTTTAGAAGATTTCTCGGATGGTGATTAATGAATATGATTTACGTATTTACTTTTGGGCATTTACTATAAATATTTCTTGTTATATTATAAATATAATTCTTATTAAACTAATTTTAAAGTAAACCCCATATGAGTTATAGAGTGTAATAATATTAAAAGTCAATTATTACATATTTTTTCGAAGTAAAGTCTTTAAACTCAATATAAAGTTGGATTTAGACAAGTTTTCATGAAAAAGGGATGAAGAATATTAATTTTTTATTAAATATTTATTGAATCATACATGGTATTGAATTAAAGGAAAAACGTTTTGAATAATTTTTACATATCAAATTTGATGAAATAGACTTGCATAAACCTAAGATGATTTTAGAAAAGCTCAAGGAAGAAATTTTTAATTTCTATATAAATGTAAAATATATTGATAACATTTTAAAAAAATCGATAGAAAAGTCACCCAGTTTTCAGAAACTATTTGAACATGAACTTGTATAATAAAATGATGTATGGAATACTTATATCCATCGAAATATTAAGACTCTTAGAGACCATCCCTAAGATTCAATTGTTAGTGATCTAGATAGAGGAACACATACCATATATTCTCTTTGAAATCATGTTAAACATAAATTACTTTTATCACAGCTTAAACCTAGTAACATCACTGAAGAAATAAATAATAAATTATGGGTAAAAATAATGTAATAATAATTGAAAAATTTTGAGAGAAAAAATATGGGAACTAGTAGAAAGACCTAATGAATTTCTGATCATTGGCACTAAGTGAGTGTTTAGGGATAGGGTAGATCAGTCAGGCAGTATAATTTGAAATAAATAAATATTTCTTCCACACAGATATAATCAAGAGGAAGGTATTATCTATAAAGAAACATTTTCCTTAGTAGCGAGAATAGAAGCTATCATAATGTTTCTTTCTTATATAGCACATTTGGTGTTCAAATTATTTCCAATGGATGTCAAGAGTTCATTATTAAATGGTTATATAATTGAGTATGTTTTGTTTTGGAACAACCCCTATGGATTTCAAAACCCTCATTTTCCAAAGCATGTATTCAAATTAAAAAATATATTTATATAGTTCAAAATAAGATTCTAGATATTGATATGATAGGTTCAGATCATTTTTATTTCGAAAGGTTTTTCAAAAGGTATAGTTGACCATACATTATTTATTAAAATAATTTAAAATTTTATTTTAGTATCAAAAATCTATGTTGATGAAATTTTTTTGTATAATAAAAAAACTCTTTATGTATTTAAATTTCAAAATATAATGAAAAATTAATTTTAAATGGGGTCGATGGGTGAGTTTAAATTCTTCCTAGGTTTTCAAATTTTTTAGAATAATGAAGGAATAATTTAATATAAAATAAAATACACTAAGGATCTTATAAAACATTTTGGTATGGATAGTACTAAAGTAAGTGATACTTCCATGAGTACACTATGTAAACTTGATCTTGATAAAATGTGGAAACCTGTTGATCAAACCACTTATAGAGGTACAATTAGAATTTTATTATACTTAACTTCCATCTAACCAGATATTATGTTTAGTGTGTGATTTTGTGCACAATTTTAATCAAATCTAAAATAATCTAATTTAGTTTTTATGAAAATAATTTTTATATACCCAAAAAATATATAACCAACTTAGGAATATTTTATTCTATAGGACAAGAATTAGATTTAATTAGTTAATTAGATGAATATTTTTATGGTAGTAAGTTAGATAGAAAAATCACTTCTAATTCATGTTAATTTTTGGGCACGTATCATGTTTCATGGTGTAGTAAAAAAGAACAACTTTGTTTCACTATCCACTATTGAAGTTGGGTACATAGTTACGGGTAGTTTTCATGCACATATTATTTAGATGAAACACACATTACTAGACCATACATATCAATTTTGGTAAGTCCCTATAAATTGTGATAATACAAGTAAAATAATTATCAATAATAATCCTTTGTCACATTCGAGGAAAAAAATATTGACACAAGACATCAATTTTTGAGAGTTAACTTCTAAAAAATCTGATATAACTCATAAGTTCAATGTTATTGAACATAATCTTGCTAGTATATTTACAAATCCTATTAATATTTAAATAATATATTATAACAGACATTAATTAGAAATGATAGGTTATTTATAATTATTCTAATTTATTTTTAGCCTTTCTTGTTATTTAAGTTCGTGTTATAAATTCCTAACTCCTGTTTATTAACCTTTTTCTTGAAGTTACCATGAATGTTATTTCATACAGTTATTTAAGTAACTGTAAGTTCTTGTTCACATGGTCAGTATACCTACCATGAATAATTGGTCACACTACCACTATACCTACTCTAGAACTTAACTCACATAGTCACTATACCTACCATGGCATATCAGTCACATGGTCACTATAGTAACTGTGGAATGTAGCTTGTATGGTTTGTATACCGACCATACCACCTAATACACCATGATCACATGGTCAACATACCTACCATGTCTATTTCGTACTTAGGATTTTTTGTAAAGTAATTTGGAGGGATTTTATTAAAATTTTAATCTTATTTTATCACTAAATGAATGAATTTTAAAATTCAAATATGAATTTGGTTTGAGGAATTTATTTTCTAAAACCCATTTCTTCTTTTCAAAACCTCACCTTTATTAAAACCCTCCTTAATGAGGCTTCTCTTTATAACCCAAACTATACTATCTCATATTTCTCATGTGAATCTGAACCTTATGAGATCGAATCAAAATGTGGGTATGTCAAGGATTAATCATGTTACTGATGCCTCACCAACTATTGAATCGCATCCAGTGAAGAAATTAAAAAAACTAAAATGGAAGTTGTATCCCTATTGTAAAACCACACAACCCCAATCTAATTGATCATCTAGTATGTGTAGAAAAATATGTTTATTCTTAGTGGCTAATTTTTAGAAAACCACTGGTGTGGAAATTTTCTTCAAAAAGAAGGATGGGATGCTTAGTTTGTTGAAAATCTTAAACCATTCTATCCAAGATTGGTAAAGGAATTCTATGACCATATGGAATTTGTTTCATGAAAGAAGAGAAAAACCACAAGGACTATGGTAAATGGAGAAGGTTTCGAGTTTTTTTTTGACTCATTGGGAAAAAAATTAGGTTTTTTACACAAGTTTGAGCATGATAATAACCAAAATTCTTATCATGTAGATCATCCTCATTTTGAGTTTTAAAGTACCATGGAAGAGGAAACTCGGGATGGATGAACCAGAAGACCAACTTTTATATAGATCAATGGATAGTTCAGGTTGTTAGCTAAGTAAATTAAATGTCTAATCCATCCAAGAAAAGGACACATTAGTATTTTGAGGAACCTGGATATTTTATTTTTTATTTTGATTAGAAACGGGATCTAGATAAATTTAGGAAGGTATGTAATAAGGCACTTGAATGAGTTATGTAAGCCTTATTAAAAGTTCTGTTCCCCACTATATCAAAAATTCATATCATCATTGTTCGAGTGTAAAGTTTTAATACCTAAGGATAGGAAAAGATAACATCCTCATACGGTTATTGCATGAATAAAAGGATTTATAGAAACATGAGAGTTAATTTGAACCCCAGGAAGAAGGAATGGGTGGTTGATCCAAAAATGATTTATGAGAACTCTGAACCTCCTAAATTATTTTATTTGAAAAAGGTATTTCGTGGATATAGGTCTTGAAAAAGATGAATTTATTTATTATTATGAGGATGAAGTGGATATTAGTGTTCAAGTAGTTAAATTTGAGGAAGTTCAAGAAGAAGAATAACAAAAAATATATTTTTGATCTTGATGTGAAAGCCAAGGTGTTCAATGAGGATAATGGGGTAATCTCTCGTGTTTTATCTTTTGGACAAATTGACACACCCATACCCTTACCATCTCATGATGAAGAGCAGAAATATGAGGATGTTGTCGATAATATGGAATTTTTCATCTTCTTTAGATTGACTAAACTCATCCTTCGATCTCTAATGATAGGAAGTACTCCTAGAGAGTCTAAACTATATGTATCCAATTAAGGGGGGAAGTCCCTATGATCTACTATGTTAAGCCTAGAATATTTAGATTCTGATGAGGATGATGATAATGGGGCATTCCACCTAGGAAAGTTGGACCTAAAATCTCTTCTAGATAAAGTGTTCTAGAAGGATATTTAATAGTTGGTATTGATTCCCATAACAGACTTGAAATATCTACTTTGAGACCCTTTGTTGACTAAACTTTGGAGGAAATTTTTTGGCTTACTACCACCATGGATGATGAGGAAACTGAGCAAGGTACTACTCTTACTCAGGATTTTGAATATGTTAAAATTTTTAATCTTGAAGAAGAAGTTGATTATAAATCTAAATATCAACCTAAAATAGAAAAATGAATATAGGATGTATTTGAGTTATAAAGTAGGAATTAATACTATGATTCATATACTTTTTAACCTACCTTTATCCCTTCAACATATTTTATCACAATGTATTATTAAAATGAGTTAAAATAAAATCTAATGGATGTATTCAGAGAACTTCTTCTTAGTTTTTGTAATTCTTTAGGTCCAATGAGAGAGAAATATATATCCAAGCATATTATTTTATTCATTTCTCATCTTCATCCAAGATTTCATATCAAAATAGATTTAATGAAAATTGAGGTTCATTATTTTAAAGTACATATAGGTCATTTGTAGTAATATTTTTCCGATATGCTATTGAAGCTAGACCAGAGGTGCCTCAGTGTGTTATTTAAATGATATAAATTTATTGTTCCGCCATCTACTCATCCTATTCCCACCATATTTTGATGAAATAGGATTTTGAGAATTCATATGAAAAGAGTTAAAGGTTATGTTTTATGGGTTAAATTAATTAAGATAAGTTTTTTTTGATGGATTTCAAACAAATGATGATAAAACATTGGAACTAGTCATGAAATATGTCAAATAGCCTTGGAAATATAGAGAAATAATAAACAAGTCCATCAATTTATACCTAATCTAGATCACCACCAAATCAAATTGGAAGGTTATGTTCAGAAATTTTACCTTGTATCTTAAGATTCCAGCTTTGGCCTGAGATTTTGATTCTCATGTTGAGAAGATCAAAGTGCTTACCTCGGTGTTATAAGACTTTATGGAAAATAGATAGGTCTTTCTTCTGGAATTGGAGCATGCATCTCAGGAAGTGCGTAGTTTTTTCAAGCTGATGGAGCACTATCTTTACACTACTAATACATCTGTTCTACATCCTCCTGCTATACTTATGTCCTTACCTCCTTCCACTACCACTTTTACTCTAAATCTATTTGGTATGTATCGTAGACAAGCACTTGAGAATCTGAGACCTATTTTTTAGATTTGTAGTCATTAGTGACCCAGCCTCTACCTCAACCCAAAAGACTACATTTTTTCACGCATATACTTCTGATGGAAAGGAAACTATCCTTCCTTCAGATATCAGATATGTTCCAAATTTATATTCTGAGTAGAATTCATTAAAAATACTAATTATAACCATTTTTTAATATATTTTGAAATATTAATGAAATACTCATCTTTCTTCTCATCCATGTTTATATTTTTCCTGTTATGAATTTATATTCCCTCTAACCCACATTTTTATAATCCAAAAAGGGGGAGTAATAATAAAGAGAAAGTTTGTGAAACCTTTATTGTGAATGAAATTGATATAACCTCTTATATGATTAATTCAATTCTTATATCTATTCTCTATTTCATTGTTCATATTTATCATGATTTATGATCATCAAAATGGGGTAGATTGATGGCTTAAATTATAACCTCTTTATTTTAATAATCCCAAATTATTTTTATAAGGTTATTTATCAATTTCATGTTTTGTGATAGTCAAATATTTTATGGCCAAACATTCAAAAATGACTAAGTTCGGAACATACAATGTGTTCCTACAAAATGAAAAAATTCTTTTGACCATAAAGTTTACGTGACCATATGGTACTGGCCACATGAAAAAACTACCTGAATTGTGAAAATTATGTCTAATTCTTGTACTAACCATGTGTGGAAGTTCAAGTGGTTGTATGTATACTGAACTGACAATATGTTGAACTCAAATTGACCACATAAAGGAAACTACCTAAAGTATGAGGAAATCTATTTACCATGTGAATGTAACTAAAATTTATTTAGGTAATCTACTAGAAGTATGTGTTATTGTAGTGACCCCATAAAGAGATATACTTATCATGATAATAGAACTACTTTCTTCATGAAGATATGTACCTAACATTAATATAAAATTACCTACCGCATGAAGATATGTACCACCTGTGTAAAGGAAGTAAGTGATCATACCTAGTTTTCATTACTAGTTTTAATGACAACCAATTGTGCATAGTAACCATGTAACAAAGTGATCATGCCCAAGTGAAGACAAGCGACCATGTCTAACTTATATAGTGAAGTATTTTAAAATCTCCAATAGATATTTTTTGGATCATTTATTGTAGATTTAGGTCAATTAAGGATACAATGAATGTTCTCCAATAGCTACCTTTAAGATGTAGTTTTATTTTAATAATAAGAACAAATCATAGAAATATGGTGTTAGAGAGATACACATAGATAATAAAATAGAAACATACACATGTGATTATAATACATAGAGGACTCATTTTGACCTCTCTGTGACACTCTATTTTACTAAATCTTATGAGAAAAATCAATTAATCCCTTTTAAATTAAAATTCAAGGTGTCCTAAACAATTAATGATAATCAGACTAAGATATTTTAGATCTTCAATATCTTTACCGTTTTCTCATTTGTTTCAACTTTACTTTTGATCTATGATTTTTTTACTCATTTTATCTATAAACATATACTCATGCACTATATTAGAGTTTGAATGATAATTTCTTCTATTATTTTACATTTTTAATCCCATGAATAACTATGGTAGAGGTCATATTTGATTAATACTCCTTTTATCTTATGAAGAACTATGAAAGTGGAATCTTTATATTCTATACTATTTGAGTATAGTTGTTTTTAAAACCCAATCATGTTTTTTGATAAGTTTATTTTACAATAAATTTCGAGAAAGTGGGTGATTTCCATGAGGAGGGTTTTAGGTCTCAGTTTAAGAATAAACCCCTTGTTTAATTATCACTATTATTATATATGATTTGTTTTACTCTTTTCTCATAATTAATTTGTATCTATTTTCTAAACTATATAAAAATTTATTCTAACTTTTAAATTTAATTTTTTTTATATACTATGTTCCATTCCAGTAAATTAGTTTCAAATGTAATATTATATTCAAAATTAGTTTAACTAATATGTGATAATGATTTTGAGAATCTTTTCTAAATACTAAATTATAAAATTCTACAGTTCTAATTAATCTGTAATTTTTCCTAAATTGAAGGATTTACATTTCAAATCATTTAAACATAAAATTTTAATTAGAAACCCAATCCCCCCCCACTCTTGATTTTTCTATTGTAACCAAAAGTGTGTAGCTTTTTAATTTGATCAAAAACAACCCTTTTAGTCTCTTTAATTCATTTATGAAAGTGTTAGTGACTATACATAAGTAGTGTCACATAATCTAATAAAAAACTCTACATTTATTTAAAGGATATCAAGATACGATGTAGTGTAAGACCACTATGTGGTCTATGTCCTACAATTACATGGTCTTCTTCCAATTAACCTTTAAAATTTCAAGAAAACATAAACATTATTACTTCACTTCAATTCCCAGACATAGTCAGTCAAACCACGTAATTTTTTTATTAAGAATAGTTACAAGTGAATTTGATAAATTCTAAAAACTTCCTCATCAAACATGAATAGTTTCCACAAGTATTTTACTACCCCAACACCATGTATTCTATAAAACCAAAACTTGGTTTTTGTTTCTTGATCATAGTTTAAAATATTATTCAGTAAAGAACTCTAATAAAATTTTGAAACCATGTGGATATATTATACCCATTTTTCTTAGAGCTATAATGTTTTGATCAAACCAAAAAACATTTTTCTCCCCATACTCTTAAATGAATACAAATTTGTTTCATTATGAACCTTTTCCAATATGTGTATGTTTTTTTTCAAAACTCTTCAAAAGTTATTTTCTCAACCATAATATAATAGAATGTTCTTTAACAAATCATAGGGTTGTTTTAACTTTCATTAAAATTATTTATTAATGTGCAGTTAGTTCTACATAAATTAGGCTCAGCTAAATCCCCAACAAATATATTAACTAGTATAATAAGTATTTCTCTTAGTTGAAGAGGTTATATTATTTTTGGGGGATACAATATGAAAATACTAATAAGAAACCATCACTACATCCCATAAAAAGGGTGAAAGTGTAAAATATATTTAATTCACTTAAGATAATTTGTGTTGATTTTTTCATTAAGGACATGTTTTGGATAAGTGTCTTAAAATTTATCTAGATCATTTGAAGCAAATAGAAAACTCAAAATCTTATAAGAATAGTAGTGATCAATAATATGTGATATTAGTCGAGGTTTAATATAATGAATGAAAGGGTAAAAAATTATATGTAAAGACCGGTAAAATTCAAGGAAATTTTTTTCTTAATTTTCTTTGGAATTTTACAAGAATGCAGTTTCTGACAGCACCTGATTCTGAGGCCCGGTGTTCCCAGAATCATTTTCCGAAGTTTGGCTCAGGTATGTTCAGTGAACGAACGAGCGGGTTTTTCTAACTTTTGAACCGGTGATCGGAATCGAATTCCAAGGGAATCGATGGAATCACTGCGCCGGTATTTTCTTAGAAATTCCTTTTCCGGAGTTGCGTTTTCTCAGGTGTGGTTTTTAATTTTTTGGGGGTTAAGTTAAGAAATAAAATAAAAGTGGTGCAACACTTTATTTTATTTCACTTAAAGCCACTTAAGCTAAGTTAAGCGGATAGGGTGGAACCCAAAATATCCTACCCACTTGGTAGGATATTTGTGAGGTGGGGCACGCACGAGCCCCACCGTTTCTTTTCCTCTAAGTAACGCACCCGTGAAAACCTCTTTTAAATAAATTCAATCGTGCGTTTATTTGAGTTAAGAAACGCCTCATTTATTGGGCAGTTAAGTCGTTACCATTAATTCATCGAATTAATGTTTCGTTTCTTAACATTTAATTTCAAATCGTCGGCATGGGAATAAAATAAGACCAACACGTGTTTACTTGAGGGTTTCTCATTGAGAGGATTTGGAGAAACTCTAAAACTTGAAGATCTTCATTCTAACTCACGAAGAAAGCGAATAACGCAAAGAACGCGAAGAACGCCGGCCTCCGACGAAGGGCGACGAAGAACGCCGCACCCTCGGAGAACGACGATGCCGATGATCCTCTTCTTCCGCGAC
The DNA here is from genome assembly GCA_963277665.1 of Viscum album. NCBI lineage: Eukaryota > Viridiplantae > Streptophyta > Magnoliopsida > Santalales > Viscaceae > Viscum > Viscum album. The sequence goes on from OY728158.1 coordinate 11,879,175, forward strand.
GTTCCTTCCCCGCGACAATCTTCGATCAACAACCGATTGAGTTAGGGGTTGCGGTTCTTTAATTCCTTTGTGAATTATATCCTCAACATGGGTTTAATTGGTGCAGTTAAATCTGTGAGTTTTTAACCCTCGGAGATCGTCGACGCGACGTCGTGTACCGCAACGATAGCGACGCCCCTTCCGTGACGTGACGATCCTCTTCTTCCGCGATGGTCAATTATACGACGAACTCACATTCAAAGACAACGTTGAGGTAGGGCTTGATTATTTTAAATCTTTGTGATTTATAGCTGCGGCGTATGATTAAATATTTGTTGTGAGACTTTTAAAAACCGCTAATGTGGTGGGTACGGACCAACGAACAAGTCCGAACCCACCGCCCTTTTCGTTCTTGGTGTGTGGAATGGCGGACGACAACAAAGAAAGCCGCACGGGTGATGTGAGGTCCTCATAGTGAAGGACGGGCCCCGAGAGGGCCATTGGAGAAGATAGCGTGCATTTCCGACCACCAAAACTCGTCCGGTGGTCCGCGGAGAAGCCCGTCGGCGCGCCTCGCCGGCAAGGCGGCGCCAGCGGCAGGTGGCGGCGGCGCCCGGTGTGCCACCGGAAGGAGCAACGGTGGAAAGGCGCGGTCCCGCGACTGCGTGGGACCGGAGGGGGACAAGACACGGCATCCGGCCTTGTCCTCTGGCGAGGGCGGCCCCACGCGGGGCAGCGGTTCATTAAAGGGGGTGGCGCCCCCCTTGCGCACCTCTCGGCCGTTAAGGTCGAGCCGCCTGGCGACTGGGCCGCGCCCGCGCCGGCCGGGCCGGGTCGCGCCCAGGCCGGGCCGGGCCACCTAGGTTGGGCCAGGCCGCGCCGGCCGGGTCGGACCCGGACCCGGGTCGGGTCACCCGGGTTCGGGCCAACCAGGGGGGTTGGGCCGGGTCAGGTCGGTCCCAGACCCCCTGTTTTCGTACCCTTTTGGTATTTTGCTCATAACTTGAGTTACAGGACTCCGATCAACACACTGTCAGTTGCGATGTGATCCTTGGATCGAGACGTTCGTTTCGGTATATTACAATCATGGTTTCGGAAAAATTCGGGTTCAGCCGAGTTGGTTCATACACGAAACCAACCGGGCCCTCGGAGCGGAAACGCTCATAACTTGAGCTCCAGACGTCCGATTGACGTGCCGTCGACTTTGTTGGATTCCTCTTAGTGAGACGGATCTTTTGGCTTAATCCTCCCGAGGTTTCGATGCAGGTGGAGTATGGTCGGGTTGGTTTTGATTTAAAAACCAACCGGGACCCTAGGATGAAAAAGCCAATAACTTCCAGACCGGGTGTCTGATTGACGCGCCGTCTGTGACGCTGAGTTCCTGTTGACGATATGGAACTTTTGGATACATCAAATCTGGACTATGTGTCAGTTGATGTATCAGCCTCTCGGCTCATGGATCGGACCCTCCCGAACGAGCTTGCTGTGTGCGGGAACCCTAGAGCTGGCTGCGACTGTTACTACGACGACGACTATACAGAGATCCTCAGTGGATTCGACGGTGACGACTACAGCACTCAGCGATCCTATGTGGATCAGTGATACCGATCCTGTGTGGGTCCGATCCTGTGTGGGTCAGTGCTCAGCGGTCCTGTGTGGGCCAGCACCTACAGATCCTGTGTGGGTCCGATCCTGGGTGGGTCTTTGCGGGGGTTAGTTACCTATCGATCCTATGTGGGTCAGATCCTTTGTGGGTCATTGCGGGGGTTAGTTACTGATCGATCTTGTGTGGGTCAGATCCTTTGTGGTTCATTGCAGGGGTTAGTTACCTATCAATCCTTTGTGGGTCAGATCCTTTGTGGGTCATTATGGGGGTTAGTACCTATCGATCCTTTGTGGGTCCGACGACTTAGATGAATAAGTGGCAATATCTGACCATCTCTATCGTCATACGAAGAAGTATACCTATGTGAGCTGAATCCTGTTTTACTTTCCTGTGTGGATTGTGTTGTGTTATCCTGTGTGGATTTACGTTTTTCTTTCCTGTGTGGACTGGGTTGTACTTGAGCTCGGAATTTGGAGCGTACTGGAATTGATGACTTAGGTATATGTATGGGCATATACCTAAGCAGTGTCGGATGTTACTTCTTGATTGTATCTTTCCTTTGTGGTTTATCCTTTGTGGATTCTAGGAGACCTTCGAGGGGCTCGGGGTCCCTATTGAGTAGCTTATACTCACCCCTGCACGGGATATGCCCTCACTACATTGTGTTGGTTGCAGACAAAGGACAGCATTGATCGTGGTTGAGGCTTGCAGAGCAGGACCGTACTTGGAGGTGGAGCACTGGACGGGATGTTCTCGGAGCGGACGGCTCGACCCGAGGAGCTTTGGAGGCTATCTGTACTCACCCTTCAGGTGGGATTTCTAGTGGACAGCTTGACGTTGCGTCTTTACTTTTCAGTTGCTATTTTTCCCTTCCAGTTGTACTTTACCTTCAGTTTGGGTTTGTATTCTGGCTCACTTACTTTTCCGCACTTACTGTTGTACTCAGTTTTTACTTAGTGTTTACTTCTACTGCTTGCTTGTTCTATAGTTTTTGTTTACTTTACAAAGTCAATGCCTTCCCTTTTTACTGGGATTTATTCCTTGGTGCTAGTCGCCATCCCCTGGCCTATGGAAGGCGAGCTTGGGGTAGTCACGGCACGAGCCCTGAGGACGGGTCGTGACATTATATATTTTGGATAGTGGTTTCTCATCACAAAATTTTTAAATATATATATATATATATTGAAATTAATCCATAAATATGATAAAGTTTTTATTTTCATTGGTTATTATAGTTTATTAAATAGGAAGTCCATTATAAATACTAAAATTAGTGAGAAGTATAGTACCTAAAATTATGTGTTTATATTGCTGGATTGAAACAAAAAAATTTAACTTTATATTAACTTTTTTTATTTTAAATGAGCTGGTATTTTAGAACTATGGATTTTTTATTAAAATATTGAAGGGTGGAATGATAATATTGAAAGTATAAGAATCAGGTATGAATTTATTTTAAGTTATCAGTGACAACAATACTTGTTATTTGAGTATTAAGGATATAATTAAAATAATTTGAAGGACTTTGAAAATTGCAAAAAGATAATGTGGGGAAATTTATTTAATAGTATGTTCTGAGGATTATTCAAAATATCGACCAATAAGGAAGAAAATATTTTAATTTTCATTATAAAGGAATTATAGTGATAAAAATTTGGAAGTCAATTAAGATCAAAATTATAGGCCACTTGAACAAATATATTTTGATTTGTGTGGCCAAATGAGTCTAAAATAAACCACTATCAATAATTATTTCATTACTTTTTTAAATTAATTTAATCATATGAATAACATTCCATTCATGGAAAGTAAGACTTTAACTATTATAAATATTAATACTAATCAATGATATGTTAAAAAAATAGGGTATGTTATCAAAACTTTTTAGTCTAATAATGTATTTGCGCACATTAATTTATATTTTTAAGAATATCATGAGAAACATGGAATAAATAAAAAATATAGCACCCTATACATGCTCAAAAAAATGGAGTAGTAAATTGAAAGACCTAGTGTTTGGTTTACATGGGAAGAATCATGTTATTAGTTCCAAGAAATTCAAAATATTTTTAGTGACATGTCAAAACAATTGTTTTCTACATTCAAAATAGGTTTTTATCTACAAATAAATTTAATGAATACATCATATTAATTTTTTTTTGAAAAGAAAAAAAATGTTAATATGTTGAAGAATATATCAAAGGAAGACATTGGGGAAAATTTGATGAGTGAGTTGATGAAGGTATTTTTCCCTTGGTTATACACTGGGAGGAAAATATATTAGTGGTATAAAAAGAATCTCAAAAAATCATTGACACATTTAATGTTATAGTTATGGAGGATCTTATAAATTCTTGAACATACTTATTATTTAATGATAATATTAATTAATTTTAAGGAAAAAGTGATGATCCATAATGTGAAAAATATATTGATGCATAAAAGATAATTCATAAGTATCATATAGCAAGGATGATGAGAACCAAAGTGAATCTAAGTTTATGAGACTTATAAAACATATGGAATCTCAAAATTTTATAAAAGATAATAGGAAATTTATTAATACTTTAATAAATTTTATGAATGACAATTATAAAAGAATGATTCCATAGGTTAAACCAAAATTTGTTGGTTGTATTTTATAGTGTAAAGACTGGGTTGAGGCTCTAGAGAAAGGAATAAATCTTATTGAGATGAATGATATAATGAAAATAGTAAACATACTAAACATAAAAGTATTATAAGGACAAAATGATTTTTTTAGAATTAATTGAATAAGAAATATGAAGTTTCATTGGATAAAGATATTTTTGTTTACAATGAATATGATAAAAATTATAATATTATATTCAATGAAACATTCAATCCAGTTTCAAGATTAAAACCAAAAAAAAATTATAATATTTTCTTAGAGAAACTGCATCTTTTTTCAAATTGATTTCTAGTTTACATTCTTTATTGGAGAACCAGTACTAGAAATTGGCTCTATCACTATATATCTATACCCACGATTTAGAGAAACTGAGGGTATATACATTCTTCCCAAACATATACCCATAGTTTGAAAAAAAAATTGTATAGGTTGAGATATACTAATGGTTTTTTAAAAACCAGGGGTATATCCCATTATATAGTTGGACACACTTGGGTTCCCCTTACCCATCCTCATTCAAATCCCTAATTCTCTCCTCTCCCACCAGCCTCGGCATCCCCACTCCCCTCATCAAGTGATATTTCACCCATCTTATAAGTTTTATTCCTCCATTTATGGTAGTTTATTTGTTGTGATCTTGGACAAGTAAGATTTACTTCACTCCTCTTATTTATTCTCATTTATTCTAAATTATTTTTCCCTAATTCAATGATTTTTTATTTAGTTTTTCTTCTCCATTAGAATAGTGATTTCTGAATCTATCTTCTCTTTTTTTGGCTATTATTTTAATTTTTATCTATGCATGTGATTCTAATGGAGTGTGCTGGAATATCTTCTATCATTGTGTTTTCAAATTTATAGTCTAATAAAGATAAAATATAGTTTATTATATTAATAAAAATATTATTTTAATCATAATTAATTTATTTTGAAAATTATCCTCGGTATTATTACAAATTCAATTTAAATTCAAGATTTTTTGGGTAGAATATAATAGGGATTTAGATATTTATATTGTTGGGACTCATATTTTTGTTAAATATAGGGGTTAATGTTGGTTTTTATAAGACTAGAGTTATGGGATTTAATTGTTGAAATTTTATTTTCTATATCATAGACCATGGTTAAAATATTTACTGGATTGTTTTAACCCAAAAAAAGAAATAATTGTATGATGATATACATGATTATACTAAAATAATTAAATATGAAATATTTCATTATCTAAGAAATAATGGATGGGTTTCATAAATTGTGATAGAATAGATAAATTATTTAGTATTGATGGATCTTCCTAAAATTAAATACTTCTTATGTTGAAATAAAACATCATGTAAAATATACTTTCCTTGTGTTTGAATAATATAAGTAATGTTAACCTTAAATTAAATACTTTCAGGATGAAATGTTTTCCCCAATTATTTTTTAAAATGAGAAGACATCTATGGATAATAAATACATATTTTTATGCAAGTATTCCTTAGTTGTTAATTATTTCAATATATGCACCTATTTGGATTTCTATGATTATGGCTTGGTTTTTGCTTATGAAATGCCTTATTCATTATTGGGATCGATAGTATAGTATTCTATAATGGCCACTTAAATCATGAATTATATTTAATTTGGTTTCTTATTAGTGTTCTTTAATTTCCTGTACACTATATTTTTAATTTGTATTTGAATTTTCATATCCTTATAATTATGGTTTACATTGTTGATTGGAACATAACTTTTTACCCAGTAATAGAATTAATAGAAGCTATATACATCATACCGATTGGATTTCAACCGAGTTTCAAGAGAATTTGAAACTTTTTATATTTTCTGATTAACAATGTAGATGGAGGTAGTGTATAGTTTTGAAGTTAAAATTGTGTTGGAAGACCATGGTTAAGTGGGGAATAAGTTAACTACCATATAATGACACCTGGATTTTAAAAAAAACTATTAATTTTGGTATTATAATAGAGAGATAAGACAGTATTCCACTATTTATGAATGGAAAGAAAGAATTGTTATAGAGAATTTGATCAGTTTTCATTTGTGAAACATCATGAGAGAGATAGTATGCCAGTAAAATAAGGAAATGATATCAATACATTTCAGTAAAATACAGATGATTATTATGTTGAGATAGTGAAAATTTTAATGGATAATGCCATAACTCTTTTATATTAGGAATGTACTAAAATGAAAAAGTTTGAATTTTTAATGTGGTTATATCATGGAAAAACTATGTATCTAATTTCTTAAATCACCATTGATTATATTATTACCTTTTTGAATGATGTTATTCCTAATGGTGCATATATTTCCTCAAATAATTTTAAGTCATATAAGTTAGTTTAGTAGTTAGTATTTTCTAAAAAGAATATTCATGCTTGTTTAAAAAATTGTAATTTATTTTGGAAGGAAACAGCTAACATTAATGACTATAAAAAATGTGGTATATATTGATAGAAGGAAAATACAGATGGAATAAAATCATGTTTTCCATAAAAATTCATGTGTCACTTTTCATTTATTTTAAGGCATCAAAATATATTCATGTCTGTAGAAATATCACCTAATATTTGATTTCATTATACTGGGAGAATCAATAGTAATGATGATTTGGTTCATCCAAAATATAGATTATCATGGTGGGAATTTTATTAAAAACATCTCAATTTTTCAGTTGAGGTTTGTAATGTCAGGTTTGGTAAATCCTATATTGGTTTTAATTTGTTTGGTAAAATGCTTACTACCCACAGCATGTGGATAGTTTTTATTCTTGTTTATAATCTTACTCTATGGATGTGTATAAAAGAAACCTTTCAATTTCTTGATTATATTAATATATGTACCTTCTAATTTTGGAAATGATATAGATATATACTTGTAAACATTAATAAGAGAGTTGAAGAGGATTTGGGATATGGGTGTGTGCACATTCAATGATTCTTCAAAAAATATATTTCATATTTATGCATCCCTTATATAGACTATAAAATAGTTCCATTCTTATGTAATAATTTTTATTTGGAGAACAAAGATAAAACAATCATGTTCTATTTGTATGAATAATTCATAATCATGAAAGATTAAATGTCATAGTAGTTTTAGTTTCATGGGGCATCAAAGATTTTTTCTAGTGGATCATTAATACAGGAAGAATTGTTGGAGGTTTGTTAATACCATTGACATTTAATATCCACCTTGATCTATTTAAGGAACTGATGTGCTTAATGAATTAAAATATTTTAGTTTTTCATTAGGTAAAGGTCATAATAAATCTAAAAATAGTTAAACTTTTAACACTGAATCCACATACAATTGGAAAAAGAGAAGTATCTTTTTTTATTTTAGTATTGGTCTAACAATTTGGTATATAATTGTTTAAAAATAATGCACATTGAGAAAATTATATACAAAATTATTCTTTCAGTTATTTTAAATATCAAGGGGAAGACCAAAGATGACTTCTGAACTTACTTGGACTTTTTGGATTGGATTATTCTACCAGAACTGCATTCAATGTGTATCAATGAAAACAAATGGAAATTTACTTGTGATTCTGATGTGATGAAACATTTAGAGAAACATAAATTTCTAGAATTATTATAGAATATCAAGTTTCTTGATGTATTTTACAAAAATATATCTAAATGATCCAACAGAAGGGATTTGAAACTAAAATCCCTAAAAACTCATGATTATTACATTCTTCATCATGAATTGATTCCAATAGCAATCTAGAATTTTTTATCTAATAATTTAAGGGTCATATTGATTCTCTTGTGTCGTTTTTTTAGATACATTTGTGATAAAATTTTATCGATGTATTACATGATAAAAATGCAATAAGATCCACCATTACTTTTGTGTGAGTTTCAAAAAAATCCTAGATCATTTTTCACCTGAATGCTACATTTAACGGTTCATCATCCAACTAAAATAATTCATGGAGGACCTTTTTATTTTTTGTGTATGTATCCTACTTAAATAAATATGTGCACAATAAAATCTTATTTTTGCAATAAGAATCATCCTAAAGGTTCCACTGTGAGAGGTTATTTGTATAAAGAATGTATGGATTTTTGTTCAATGTATATGTTTGATGGCAACACAATACATAACCGGCTAATGAGAAATGAAGATGAGCAGTATGGGGAAATTGATCCCTCATTTCCAACTCTTCACCAAATATGAGGAATTTCTGGGTCATATACATTTTCTACATTGATCCTTGAAGAGTGTAATAATGAACATCATAGTGTTTTGTTTAACTGTGGTTTTTTAGATTACTATATAAAGTAATTAATTTTAATATTTATATGTTAGCTCAAAATATTTCATTTTACATATACCTTAATCTTTTATTATCATTTTATGTAGGGAACATAAACAAATTATAAATAGATTTCATTGATATTTTTTTTATAAAGAGAGAGGCCTTGCATAGACCATAGATTCCTGATTGGTTGAAATCATAGGTATGACCATTACTTTAATTAACATAAAATATATTTTTTCATTTAATTTTATTATTCATATATATTTTAGGTATTGAGTTTACCTATTGACTCTATTTCTCAAGAATTAAGAGAATTTACTCTTGGTCCCAATTATTTGGTTTGTGAATAAAAATCTTTAATAATCAATGGGTATAAATTTGTTACAACTCATAGAGTGGTAAAAATGAGAACAAAACATAATGAAATTATGGTAACTGCTACAACAGACTATTATTCCAGTGCATCAGATATTCATCCCCAATATAAATATGTGTCTTATTATTGGATTGTTGAGAAAAATTTTTTAATGAATTACTACTCTCAAGATCGATTCGCTATGATGAAATTTAAATAGTTTGATTCAATGGCATGACAAGGTAAATTTGTTGATGATTTTGGATTCAGATTTATTGAAATGAGTCAATTTCTGGCTACCGATAAACAATAAATTTTGGCATAAATGGAGAAAATTGGCTTATGTGAAAAATATTATTATACATGATTACAGTGTCATTGATGAAGTAATCGCAAGACATATTTTTCCGGATGTTGGTGATGAAATTGATACCATTGATGCCTCTATTGTTTTTGACCATAATATTGAATTTGATGACTCAAATTTTCCCATTGTGAGAGTTGGTTTTTAACTTGAAGTAGTGGTGGGTAAAATATAGAAGCAACCAAATATGTTCACAGTTCATTAAGTTTACCTTGAAATTGGTTTCTTAGATTGGTAATAATTTTATTACTTTAATTTAGTTTTATTTGGGAATGATATGTTTTTTTAGTATTGTTTGGTTTCATTGTATTTAATTATATTTATTTCAATTCTGAAAACTGAGTTTCAAACGGGTTTTTTAAAAAATTTAAAACTTGGTTTTAAATTATTGCTACTAAAACATGTAATGAAATTTTTTATGACTTATTTGACTTCTAAGTTGAATGATATATTTTAAAAAATAGTTTCTTAAAAAATTAAATTTCATTCTTATGGAGATTAAGAAAAATATTATAGAAGTTTAAGGGAAGCGATTATTTGATGTTGATCGATAGATTCACGAGCATGGGTTACCTCCTCTACTTCCCTTAGTGAGTATAAAAATTCTAATATTTTTATTGTACTTTACATATAATTTTATTTTCATCTTCTTTATCAAATGTTTTTAGGGACATTCAGTTTCACTATATTTGACTCCTCCTCATCATACTAGCATGGATTCACGAGGGGACGCTTCTAGACCTAGATGGCACACCCATCATACCCATTACCATCATGAAAAACCATAAAACACACCATCTAACACCCATTTCCATCTTATTCTTGATTCTCAAGGTATGTCCCCACCCATAACTCCATTATCTCCTCATTTAGCATCTTCTTCACATACCATATCTAAGCGACCTTCAGGGATATTCCCTCATTTACCACATTTATATCTTATAATGTATCCTCAACCATACTACTCATATAATTCTATGTATAAACCACCTACCTTTTCTACTATCCATATATGGTCTTATCATTCCCTTTCTTCATCTTTCATTGCAATGCATGCAGATCACACAGAGCATGCATTGGAACAGAAACATCCTTTAGAGGCTACAGATTCAGGATAGCCCACAAATCCATTAGAGCCTATTGAGAATTTGGTATCATGTTTTATTATCATAAGTGTGTCAAATTATATCACATAATCTATTTCTGGTTGTATAATGAATTAATTCATCTATTTATCTATTTTATCTTATTCAGTGGGATCTTCTAGTAGGCAACATGGTCACACCCGTATAAATGAAAACTGGAGTCTCCAAACACAAATAATGTTGGATTACAAAGAATAAAATTAGATTATAGGTAAAAAAAATCATGTGGTGTAATGTTTCATGGGAACTTTATCCAAGTACCGTGATATTATTTCAGTGAAACCAATTTTATGGAGACATATCGGTAATGACATAAAGGTTAAAGCATGGGTGTAGATTTGGGTAAGAAAATTGGTTAAATTTATATCAATATTATTATTGTATTTATATGAATTAATATATTTATTGCTACACTAGTTAAACTTTCACAGTGGTGAAGTTGTTAAGGTTTCAAGGTTGATGGATCTTGGGAGTTATGGAGATCATATAAGGTTGAGTTATATGATTTTTGGAGGAGGATAGTCGGTTATGATCTATAGGGTGTACCAATATTCCCCAACTATCCAACAAAACAACATCAAAAAATGATCACATATTGGAAGACTGATGATTTTAAGGTATTCCCAATCTTTAATGGTTTACATATAAAATTTAATTCTTATTACTTGTATTGAATTTTTGTTTTTAGGAAGTGTCAGAAAAAAGAAGAACAAATATTCAATGATGTATTTTTACACTTTGGAGTGAACTACAAAGCCCGAGAATGAAAAGCTTTAGGTACTTTAATATGAATATAAATAATATCTATATTTATAGTGTTACTTAGTTAGATATGAAATATAATATTTAAGTTTTATTTTCATTAATAACTTCAATATAAGGCTAGAAAAACCCCTTTCAAATGGAATAATGGATAATTGGCCAATTACCCTAATGAAATAATATCCTAATGTTCAATTAGACTAGTGTCCTAATATCCTAACATTCTAATGGTCAATTGTCCTAATATATTAATGGGCAATTCACCAAACAGGCAATTGTCCTAATGGCCTAATGACCAAAAAGTCTAATAGCCAATTGTCCTAATGGCATAACAGGCAAATGGAAAATTTCCCTAATGGCCTAATGTCTAATTTTACTGGTTTCCTAATGTCAAATTAGGCTAAAGTAATAATGGATAATTTTCCTAATGGCCAATTGGCCAATTGGCCTAAAGACCTAATAGTCGGTTGGCCTAATGGCCTAATGGACTAGTGGCCAGTTGACCGAATGGTAATATCCAATTGGCTAAATGGCCTAGCGGACTAATGGAAAATTCTCATAATAACTTAATGAAAAAAATGCACAATTGGCCAAATTGCCAAATGGAATAATGTCCAATTGAACAATTGGCCTAAAAGCCTAATGTCCTAATGGCCAATTGGGCAAACAACCTAATGGCCTAATGACCAATTATCGCAATGGCCTAATGGAATAATGGTCAGATGGCCTAATGGATAAATAGAAAATTGAATTTATCAAGGATTAAATATTATTATATACGTGAAGTTTAGATTATCTAAATTGTTTTCATAATAAATTGAAATATAAATGCGTTATATTTAATAAAAAATTCATATATATAAAAGAAATTCCATATCATAAATAGTATTAAGGAGTTCATATTATGAAAATAAATATAATGTGTTCAAATTAAGGATTATATAATTTCTATAATGAGTATATAAAATTATAAAGTGTTTATGATTATATTTTTTTATGTATTTTTCATTAATGATTATCAAAATTTTAAATTTATGGATTGTTTATTAATTTAAATTTTATTCCCTTTTATTATAATTCAAGATTATAAAATGTTTATGATGCGAATATGTGTATAATTTAAAGTTGTAAAACTAATTCAAGAGATTATCATATATATATATATAAGTAGTTATACACCCGGGATAATAATAGATTTTATTTCAATCTACATGAAATTCAGTTTATAGTTAAGGTTACTTGATTAAATTTCATTGTTGAAAATTTTTTATACATATTATGTGTTAGAGTTATGATTAATTGGAATCTCTCATGAACTAAGTATCCCTCAAGTAAGTGGGTTTTATGTTGAACTTACCCAAAGTATTAAATTTCTAATTAAATGTATATTTAGATACTTCTTTATTTTATGGATTTCATAAATAGATACAATTTTAATTCATTATAGGTTTATCACTTTCATATTTTTCAATAATGTAGTATTATACTAAATAATGGCATTTGTAGAAAGTAGTGTTTGGCATCAAAGGTCATGTGCCTCGATTAAAATTAGTTTTCTCTAGTATGGAGAAAAAGGATAGAAATGCAATAAATGCACACACACACAATAAAGGATTGTAATTTTTTTATTTATAATTAAAATATTTATACAAAATTTATAATTAGATGTATTTTTTATATTTTTAATAGTCTTTCCTAGAGTCCTCAATTATAAAGAAGATGAAAACTTCGGTCTAAATGATCATTTGAGTCAAGTATTAGGTGAGGAGAACCCGGGGAGAGTTTGATGTCAACCCAGAGAAAACATCATACCCATTAGGTATTGGTCCTCATTAGGCTACTCTCAAGCCTCTTAGACCACTAAGCTATAAAGCACTCATGCAGAAGTAGTTAAGGAAAAAATAGCATTATAGGAGTGTGAAAGAAGTAAATTAGTCACCAAACACTTCTTGAGAGCTATGTCTATTATAATTAAATCACTTCTATCATAGGATACTATTACTATTGATTCATATATGGAATAAATGTTCTCTTTAAATAATTCCTTAAGTGATGTCAATGTGGGTCCTAGTAGTGATAGAGATGGTGGTAGTGGTGGTGATGATGTTTTTTCATTGTTTCTTCCCTAGATGATGTTGTTCATGATGAGCATATTGCTGAAGGTGATGAGGATGAGGATATTGGTGATGATGGGGATATTGATCCCCTCGATTTTTGACTTAACAATGAAAAAACATGTGGATTAATGACATGAATTTATTAGTTGTATGGATCTATATGTATGTTATAGTATTTTAAATGGTTTAAAATTTATTACAAGAAAATTTTTGAATTCAAAATGTACAATATTTATATTGCATTGAATGTGAACTGTGGTTTTAATTTTATTTACAAGTTTAGAATGGTCTAGAAGAGTTGTGGCTTCCAAATGGGGATAACTACCTATACCTATAGTTCAATAAACCACGGGTATATGTTTTATTATAGGAAAAGAGATATCCAAGGTTTTGGTTAAACTGTGGGTATGATGAAATCTCTAAGGCTAAACCCATGGTTTATATAGAAACCATTGGTATAGGTTTATATCAGAGACTCTATTAGATAAGGTTCTAAAAACCATGGGTATGGATTATACCTATAGTTTTATGGGATATACCAATAGTCCTAAACCATGGGTTTAGGGTAATTTTCTAGTAGTGAACATGTTGAAAAGGCAGACATTGAAAAAGTAGATGGATGTATTCCTCTCGATGAAGGTTCCCAAGTTTGTAAGTTTAGAAGGTGATATATATGATTAAATAAGTACATTGAATATCATACACAAAGTTTTATAGTAACATTAAGTGCATTAAGTTCAATATAGGAAAGGTGGTTAATAATATTTTTTTTACCATGAAACTTTCAGATTATTTTAACAATAGTAATTTTTTTTTATTTATTCAAAATCAAAACAAACCGACCCAAAATCCCAAAAACAAAACCAAAACCAAAACCAAAATAGAAAAAACTTTGAAATGACTATGATCAATGTGATAAAATTTATCTTTTATTCTCAAGTTATGAATAAAACAGATTATAAATTTATTTTATGAGAAAATATACTCATGAGTTATTGAAATTACTCAGAATGGATGGTTAAAATATAAATATATTCTCCAATTATGTAGTGAACGAGACCCCAAGATCCTGGATCCGGTGTTTTATAACATTACATTGGTATAACATTCAAGGAAATCATGTCCCATAGGACCGAATAGTTTAGTAGTCTTGGTAAACTAGATATACACATGGTTCTTGTATTATAATTTAATACACAAATTAAAACATAATAATTTTTTTATTTTGAGAATAACTTTATTCCATCTAGTGTGTCAACATATCAGCCAAAGTAAAATTCAGGATATTCTATGGAAAGGAAAAAAATAAGGGTGAGCACAAATACTCAGTAAAGGTTAAGTATATTGGAAGAAATAATGAATCAAGGAGTATAATCAACATGGAAAGGTAAATAAATGGTCACAAAATACCTTTAAAATAATTAGATAAGAAAAACTAAATATGGAAAGATAAATAACAGAACAGACGTTACATTTAATTATTGAATTAAAATTATATATATCCATAGATAATATCATAGTGAAACTCTCATAGTTAATAATAATTGAAATAAAGGTAATGATTAATTATTGGATTTCATGTTTCCCAGGTACAAGATACCATTACCTTAAATACATTTCACAATATTATTTAAAACATACTATTGTCAAGACCTTTCACATGACAATTTAGAACATTCTTGGATACAAAATTAAAGGGTATGTGTCTAATTGATTTCATCTCATGAGACTACCAATTCATCGAGGGGATTATTTTAAATATTCCCCAACTAATATTATACCTATCCAAATAATTCATCATATATCGAGTAATCAATTTATTTTATAAGTAATATGCTTTATCATCAAGTATCGGTATTAAGTAAAGGATATGGATTTATCAATATCTCCACAGTTAATCATATAACTATCAAAGTAGACACAATATGAAAAAATGGTATAAATTTGAGGAAAAAAATCCATGATGAATAATATTGTCATTTGTGGGAAATTTAATTTTAATAGGAAAGTTAATAATTAAAATTAAACCTAATGACAACAAAAATGAATCAAAGAAGTGATTTTTCACACTTTTCTTGGTCAAAGTGATAATCCAAAGGAATATTAAGGATGGTATTAATAAAATATGTAATAATAAAGGTATTTTGTTATATATGAATTTGAATACTGTAAAAATATATTTAAAAACATTCTTGATGAAAATATCATTTTCATTTTGAAAAACATTTAGGAAATTCATTTATTTTAAAATCACTTTAAAAAATAAAATTTTCTAAATCATTTTGAAAATAATTTTATTTTAAAATAAAATTTGAAACTTATAAATGATTATTTAAAAACAATAGTGTTCATGATGGCTGTAAATTCCATTCATTTCGTATAAGTTGAAAAATAATTTTCTTTTCCTTTTTTAGTAAAGGTCAAACGAGCATTGTTTTAAAAATGAAATAATGTTACTTTGAAAATATATATATATAGAACAAATATTGGGTGAAAATTATTTCGATAAGTCATTTTTAAAAGGTTAAAACATTTTTTGAAAACATTGTTTTGAAAGAAAATAGATTTCTAACCAAAGAGCGAAATGAAGTTGGATTTTCTTGAAAAAAATGTTTTCTAAAACATTTAAAGTACCAAAGAGTGGGAAAATGGTATTATTACTTAAAAAACATAATAAAATCCCATAGGAGAAAAAATTTAAAGATTTTATAAAACAATGATCAAATAATTTCATTCAATGGATATTTAAGTGTAAATAATCCCGAATAAAATAAGATTGTGAAGTAAACCCTTGAAAAGATCATAATATTAAAGTTATAATTATTCAATGAATAAATTATCTGTATTAAATTTAAATCCAAATAAAAAAAATTTAAATAAAAAAATATTCAAATTTCATTACACACATAATCCTAAAATACCAACAATAATAATGATGTAATATAACCCAATAAAAATAAATTGAGTTATGAAATTTTTTATCACACATTTACTTTTAATTCAAAACCAATTAGATTAAATAATTAAAATTGAAACTTAAAATACCATAAATAATAAATTATTAATGATATTACATTTCAAATGGGTTTTATATACACCATATAAAATAAATTAGGTTCAGAACAATACAATTTTCCTCAATGAAATGAAATTGAGATGAAAACCTTTACCTTATGCTTCCTTTTGGTTGAATGATTTTAAAACTAATATATAATGGTTTTAATAAAGTTATTAACTTATAACATAACCATATTAATATTTATAATATCATATATTATCCTTTTATAACATCTTACCACCCATTTGTAAATAATATTTCATTATTTGCATTATTTTAGGTGTAAATTTCCTTGTCTTTTGAGTATGTTTTGACTTGTTATTTTTTGTTCCTATTAATTAGATCATGATTTAATCATATAGATAATTTAAAACATGATTTAAATATAATATATATTTATTGTATATTTATTTATAATAATCCATAAAATTTTGTAATAGGAAATGAAATACATTGTTTATAGAGATGGTATGTAGGTAGTACGCATGAACGTTGTTTCCATTTTCTCATCATATTAAAAGAAATAAAAGTAAATTCTATATATATATATATATTATAATTTATGTATACTTTTTTAATTCATATATATATCATATGTTTACTGAATCCATCCATAATACATTCCATGTAATGTGTAAATGAACCACATCGCTTCGCGAGGCAGTAGTCTGTTGTACACACAAGTGACGATATCGTATTCCCATAAAATGAAAAAGCATGAAGTTATGTGTGATATAATAATTTTAGAAGATTAATAGCTTCAAAAATATCATATATATCATATATATAAACTATAAATAATTCATTATTCCCAACCTTGAGAGGTGGTAATGAAAAAACAAACGACATCAGTTCGCAAGGAGTCAGTCTGTCGTACAAGTGAATGGTGAATTTATAACCAATTTGATGGAAGTGTGTGAAGTTTTAAGTCATAAAATTAACATAAAAACATATAAATATATTTAATATACTTATTTTATCATATAATCATGTTATAATATGAATTTAATGAGGTGTATAAGGAAATAAAATAAAAACACTTTTAGAATAACATTATCTCTTCTTCGGGTATCCTCCTTAGGTTTGAACTAAACCATTAGAAGGATTACTTTATTCCAAAAAAATGCATTTAGGATTATTTTAGGTAGTTTGGGAAGTAATTTTGGTAGGTTTTTTCAATCCAAATGGATTTATAGGTTTGAATAAGTGAGGGAAGTGATTTCCATTTTATAGTCAAGGTGGAGTGGCATTTGTAAAAACTAAAAAATATTCACTATTATAAGCTATCCCTTACCTCATGTGGAAAAAAAATTGAATAATAATGTATATTATGGTTTATTTGTTCTATTAACATCTCCCCCACACAAAAATAGATGAATTATTTGTCATGTTCATCCCTAACTTCTATGTTTCTCTACTATTACCATTTTAGTTTTTCACTATGGTAACAAGTTTTCTAACCTAGGTAATGTGTCAATTAAGATTAATTTAAGTGTGAATTATTATAAAATTTAAACTCACTGATTCCTAGATATTATATATTATTTATAAAATAAAAATCTCATATGTGTTGGAAAATAATTTTAACAGAAGCGCATGTAGTGCGAAAAAACGCTACTTTAGCACTAATCTAGCTAACAAAGTTATTACTATTTAGGGGTTAATATGTTCATTATAAAAGGTAAATTAGTATGTTAATATAATATATTTTATATTTATTAATATTTAAAATAAATTTTAATAATATATCAATTTTTAAATTTCAAATCATTAAATAAAATATCATTTATTATAAAATAACATTAATGTCAATTTTGAAATTATTTAATTATTTTGAAATTAAAAACATAAATATAATGATGGAATTAAAATATATTATTTTCACACCAGTGTAACCTAATTTAGTCATCTAAAAAATTAATTTAATGAAATAATTCATAAAAATTTACTTCATTTTTAATATTTTCAGTATCATTTATTTTATTTTATTATTAACTGAATAATTCCTACGATTGTGTTACTTAAACATTTAAAGTAATTATTTAATATCTAATAAATTAAAATGAATTATCGTGATAAAAAATATATTAAATATTAAAATAATATTTTTAACTGAAAATATGAGGTTTTTCCCCTATCTTGAAGCTTTATAAATATTAAAGGCAATGAAGGTTTCTCTTTTCTCTTTTTCCTTATATAAATTATTATATAGGCCACATTAATGTAATATTATACCACTAAATCATATTAATTGATCCTAAGGTGAAAATGGTTGAGCTATTTCCATAAAATGTGTGTTTGAAAAGTTATTAGATCATTTTACTCTTTATATTCTAAGTTCAACCATGAAGTAAACTCGTTTTTACCATAATCGATGAAATTAATTTTTACTATTTTCAATGATCACTTTGGTAAAAAACATAAATTTTCCTTATTATATATTATATATTATTCATATTTCAAATATGGAATCCATTTTTCCAAATTAAACTTTCATAATTTGCATAATTTAATTTAAAATTAATCTAGAAGATGTAATAAGAATGTTGGTTTTTAAAGTCAAAATATTCAAAAAATTGAAATATTTTTATATCTAAATTCAATATGAAAATTATTAAAATAAATTATATTTCATTAATTGATATAAAATTTATCAAATTTTACTTTAAAAAAATAAAATAAAAATTTAACCTTATAAATTATTTAAATGAAAGGAAGTTTTCAATTAAAATTCAGTATTTTTTACTATTCATCCAAAATGAGATTTTTCAGAAAAATACCAAAAGTTCACTATAAGATAATTTTGGTATTACTATCTGAGAAATTAAGTATATTTTTCATATAAATTTTATAAAATAGGTTATTTTTAATCTTAAATTTTGTGTGAAAAGCACTACCAGTCCGTCTTTTAGAAAAAATATTATTTTCCCAAAAACATTTCATTTTATTTTAAATGATTATTATTATTTTTTATAATCAATAGATAACTAATAAAGTGTGTAAAATATTTTTTTTACAAAGTTAATCAATCATATTAATACCCTCTATTCCAATGGTTTGGAAATATCTATCATATTAAATAATAATATTAATAGTATATTGTTGTTCGGTAAAACACGGTCTTACGTGTAATACAAAATTTAAATGGAACTTTATATTGTGTGTAATGTAAGATGAACTTAGTGTTTCACGTAGCGAAATATAAACATTTTATTCCATTTAAAATAATATAATATAATTGTTTCATGTAATATATATTATCAAGTACAATGTCCTTATTTTTGAATTTTAGGATGTTACATTATCTCCACCATAAAAAAATCGCATCCCCACAATCTAAACTTGATCTTGGTAATCTATGATTTGATATTTGGAAATTAATTTTTTTAAAACACCACATATAAGGGGGTTTAATAAAATATCCTCTTATTAGGATAGAATGAGAAGTAAAAAAGTCACATGTAATAACATATAACTATGTTTATAAGTAGGAGAGAATTGGTGGAAAGTAATGATGTAGTCATTGAGGAGAAAGAATAATTATTTATAGAGAGTTATTGAGGTTAATGATAACAATAAATAGAATTATCAAATTTAATTTTAGGGTTTTAAAACCTTAAATATAATATGTGTGAAAATGTATTTTATGTCACCATAAATTATGGTAATAAGATGGAATTTTATTTCAAGATTCTTCTTCTAAAGTTGAATAATTATTTTACTATCTATGAATATAATGAAATATACTTACTTGATAAATATCGATTTCATAAGAAAATTTTCATCCTTTGGTTTTACTTCAATCAATTTCTAATTCATATCTTATTCCAGTAAATAAATATAAATAAATAATTTTTTTATTCTTGAACCACTAAAATTCACATTTAACAGAATGTAAGATCCATTAAAGAGTGACATGTATTTATGTTTATCTCTATATTTTTTAAGAAACCAATATGGTTGATGAATTAATATAAAAAACAAAAAATTAATTATACTATTTCATCATTGATATTTATTCAACAAATTATTTAACTAAAATGAATGTCATATTTACTAGGACATCACATGGGTCAGTGGAAGGCGCAAAATCCTTATCATCCTTCGATCATGGATTCAATCCCTACCTCCTTTCCAGATTTGATAGGTTTTCTCCCTACAATTGTGTTATCCTTTTTATAAACTATATAATTAATATAAATATCCTATAAAACCTTAAAATAAAGTTAATTATTAAATAACCTTTCTATTAATGTTTTCAACACACTTTATTTATTTATTTACTTAAAAAGTCTAATAATCTTATTTTAATATTTTTTTCAATTTCATTAATTATTATATAAAACCTAATGGTTATTAATACCTATATTCATAGTTCTAAAAAATTTAATGGCATTATTCCTAAAATAACTTTTACACTAAAACCTAAACTTTATAAAAATTTATACAAAATGCCCTTAATCTTGGTAGACACTCATCACATAAAACCTAAAAATGGTGTTTAATACTTTTAACTTATGATAAACCTTAATCTCATAATCCCATGATGATATCCATAAATCTTAGGTTAATTAATTCATAAATTCTTCTAAGATTTGACAAAATCATTAGATGATTCATGACTCCAGTAATAAAAATTCCATTGGTAAAATAATTCTAAAATTTTATTCTTAAATAAAAATAAATGAGTACTTCATCTATTT
This sequence comes from Viscum album, assembly GCA_963277665.1. Taxonomy (NCBI): domain Eukaryota; kingdom Viridiplantae; phylum Streptophyta; class Magnoliopsida; order Santalales; family Viscaceae; genus Viscum; species Viscum album. The sequence continues at coordinate 11,900,196 of OY728158.1, forward strand.
TATTTCAACATAGGTATTTATCCTAGGTTTTATCCTAGTTCGTTCATTTTTATAATCTATTCAAATACTTAATAATGGTTTATAAATAAAATGTGAATTATCCAAATCATATATCTGGGAGTTTCAAACTAAGTGCATAGTAAGGCCCATTGTTGTGTACCAGGTTACACTCAAGTCAATATTGACACGTCATTTTTAGAGTTATTACTCATAGGTACATCTATACTACAACCACATCCAATTGTATTATCCAAACAAGGATGTGTTTCAAGGAAAAAACACATAATCTCTATCTTACAAAAACATTAGTATGTTCTTATATACTTATCTTCAAAATATATCATCAGGTTATGTTCCATAATATATGTTTTCCTAAATATAGTTCTCAAGGTTCCTACTAGTATTACTATTATGTCAACTATAGATACCTCAGCCCCTACAATCCAAATTCGGTGCTTACTACCATTACATTGGAATAAGATACAAGGAAATCAGGTCCCAAAGGACTGAATAGTTTAGTAGTCATGGTAAACTAAATACATACATGATATTTGTTTTAAAAATTTAGTACACAAATAACAACATAGTATTTTTTTCCTTTTCAAGAATAATTTTATTCCATCTATAATATCATTGCATATCAAACATATTAAACATCATGGAATTATGGGGAAAGGGAATAAAATCAGGGTGAGATTAAATGATCAGTAAGGTTTTAGTATAGTGTAAACAATAATTAATCAATGAGCATACTCAATATGGAAAGTTAAATAAATAAGAACACATTCCATTTAAAATATCTAGATAATGAAAAATGAATATAGAATGGTAAATAACTAAAAACATGTGTCAATTAATAAATCAATTTAAAATTAAATTTATTTAGATATAATAACTTACTAAAAATCTCTAAGATAATAAAAACACAAATGAGGGAAATTATTAATTATTTGAAGCCATTTTTATCAGGTATATAATACCTTTACTATCACTAACTTTAATAAGATGGTTTAAAACAAACTATTGTCAAGACCTTTCACAAGATAGTTTAGAACATGCTTAGATACAAATTCAAAGGGTTTGTGTCCAACTAATTTCATCTCATGAGACTAAAAATTCATTGAGGGGATTACTTTAAATGTTCCCCAATCCATGTCATACCTATCTAAATCATTCCTTAAATATTGAATAATCAATTTAGTATCCTTATCATCGAGTAACCATATTGATTTAAGGATACAGATTTATCAATATTGTCCTAGAAAATCAAATAACTATCAAAGTATAATACATATGAAAAAATGGTATATAGTTTAGGCAATAAATGAATCCATGTGTAATTATGTTTTAATTTATGGGAAACTTAATGTCCACAAAAAAATTAAATAATTCAAGGTAAAGTTAATGACAACAAAAAATAATCAATAAAGTGAATATCAATACTTTCCTTTGTCAAAGTGATCATAAAACATCAATAGGAAGATTAAGGATGGTATCAATAAAATATATACCCATTGGAGTAATAATAAAGATTTTTTTCAATTTTTTAATATAAATACCAAAAATATATATTTAAATATATTCTTAAGGAAAATATATTTTTCATTTTGAAAAACATTTTGAAAATACTTTTCTTTAAAACCCACTTTTAAAAACATAAATTTCATAAAATAATTTGAAAATAATTTTCTTTGAAAATAACCATTGGAACTTATAAATTAATCTCTAAAACATTTTAGTGGTCATGATGGCTAGAAATGTATCTCATGTTGTACACATTAAAACAAAGTTGTCTTTAAATTTTTTTATAAAAGTAAAATGAGCATTGTTTTGAATATGACATAAAATTACTTTTAAAAAAATTATAAAGAGTAAAAAAAATAAAATTCATTTGATAAATCATTTCCAAAATTTAAAAAAAAATTAAAACATTTTTAGAAATCATAGTTTTGAAAGAAAAGAAATTTTAATCCAAATAGAGAAATGCAGTCGGATTTTCTTTAAAACATTTTAAGAAATTTTAGGTAACAAAGAGTGTAAAATGTTACTATTACTTGAAAATATCAGGAATAAATAAATTAGAATAAAAATAATGGTTTTATTAAACAATTATCAAACAATATTCTTTAATGGACATTCAAGTGTTAACAATCCCAAATAAAATTAGATTATAATATAAACCCTTGCAAAGATCATAATGTTGAAGTGAGAATTAGTCGATGTATAGATTATGGGTATCCAATGTAAATCTACATAAAATAAGTGTAAATAAAAAATTGATAGTAGAAATTCATTACACACATAATCATATAATACCAACGATAATGTAGAAGTAATATATACCAATAAAAATATTGGAGTTATAAAATTCTTTGCCACTCGATAACTTTTAATTCAAATCCCCTTTGATGAAAAAATTAAAATTAAAAGTTAAAATACCATTAATAATGAATTATTCAGGATATTACATGTCAAATGGGTATTTTATACACCATATAAAATAAATTATGTTCATAATAATATAATATTCCTCAATGAAATGAAAGTGAGATGAAAACTCTTACCTTATGCTTCCTTTTGGTTGAACACGCTTTAACCTCTTGTATAATGGTCTCAATAATGTTATTAACTTATACTAGAACCATATTAATATTTATAATATCATATATGGTCCTCTTATAACATATTACCTCCATTTTGTTAATAATCTTTAAATATTTACATTGTTTTGGGTGTTAATTGCCTTGTTTTTTTAGTATGTTTTGACTTGTTACTTTTTTGTTCATATAAATTATATCATGATTTAATCATTTAAAAATTTTAAACCATGATTTAAATATTATATATTTTTATTATATTTTTATTTTTAGTAATCTATAAAATTTGGTGATAGAAAATGTAATAAACCATTTATGGAGACGGTAGTATGTACGTACATATGAACGTTGTTTCCATTTTCTTGTCATATTGAAAGAAATAAAAGTAAAAGTTCTATAAATATTATAATTTAAGTTTCATTTTTATTTCATATATATCACTTGTGTTTATTAAACCCATCTTTAACATGTTCCATATAAAGTGTAAATAAATCACACTATTTCATGAGGTGGAGGTCTGACGTACACACTAGAGATGATATCATATTCCCATAAAATGTAAATCATTAAGGTATGTGTGATAAAATAATTAAATAAGAATAATAATAACATATATATCATATATAAATTATAAATTTGTTGGTTAGAGTGAGTAACTCAAGAGGGGTGAATTGAGTTCCCAATAAAAATTTCTGTTAAAAATAAAATCCCCATAATAAAATAAACTATCCAGTTAATCAAAATAGAATATAGATATAAGATCTTTCCTTTTAAAATATTTTTTAAAGAGTGATTATGTATTAGTTAAAATAATTTTAAAATTATCTTATATTTTGAAATCAAATTAATCAATCAAAAAAATATTAACACTATTTAAGATTAATTATCAATGTAATAGTTTAGTTTATACATTAAAAATAATGTTGGTTTTGGAAATAAAACAAAACAAAATTACACAATATAATAAACAAGAGGTTCAGTTTCAAGATGGTACTTAATCCCCTCCACTTTTAAATCACCTACTACCAATCATATTATAATAATAATCAAATAGATCACCAACCTAGATCATGTAAACAAAAAACAATAACAAGATATCTAGACTAAAGATCCTATTACATTATTATACGTGGAAAGTAAAATAGTACAGGACATAAATGGACCTCTTCCACAGACACTGTGATAAAAAATATGTAAATAGAAAGAGATGATAACAATTATTCTTCATTTAGGTGTAGGAGATAGTATGTTTTTGAAAATCAATGTAACAACACATTACTCAAAAAACAAATATAGAAATCAAAATAATATGAAGATAATAGTGATTATCAATCTAGTATAACCATAATGTTAGAATTCTTCAACTAATATTTAGTGAAGAGTTCAATATTCATTATTGAAAGTTTCTACAAAATAGAGGATTGTAGGAATTTTCATGTGTCTCGGTTGATCTTTTTTAGCATCTCAATCTATCTCTATAATGGATTTTTTAATTATGTGTATTCGATCTTCACATTAGATGAATAAATATGTTTGAATAGGATCCCATATTAAATTGAACAAATTTTCTGTAGACTTATCAGTCATTAATCATTGTTCAGATAGAGATATGGAGAGATGGTTCTTCCCATAAAAATAGCAGTGATGGTTGAAGGAGATACACATTCCTTAGATCATATTTGACTATGCCATCAATAATCGGTAAATTTATCCTTGAATAGAAATGGTCATTGAGACATTTACATCAAATTACTCAAAAATAAATTGTATCATGAATTTGGTTGTGACTCAACATATGACGATATCTCGGACTGGAGATAACTCGGGCTGGTGGTGACTCAGAGTCCAGTGGTGACTCATATTCTGGAGGTACCTCCTTGACTGTGATATTCTTGGCGATAACTCAATTTTAAGTAATAACTCTGGGGATTACAAGGTTGGCGGTGACTTTGTTGGCGGTAGCTTATCCTCAATGGTGACACACCTCAGTGGTAGTTTCTGGCTGGTGGTTACTCACCTCAATACTTAACTGAATTATCATAAACTGTCTTACCATATAAAATACTATCATAAAACATGTAAATAATTAGTAATGAAATAATAATGGGTTTTGTTCATTAAAATAATGAAATTCTAAACACTCTCCTCATAATGAGGTTCCAACATTCTCCCCCTTTTTTATGATCATGAAACATGGCATTTTATAGGTAATGTATTAAAAAGTAAACATAGATAATTATATATGTATTTAAGTTAAAATATTACAAAAATATTCTTAACAATTCAGAATATATATAATATAAAATAATATAAGTGTTAATTCCCATATTTTCTCCCACTTTATGATTAACAAAAATAGATAAAAAATAGAAATAAATCCATATAAAAGATTTAAAACAAGGAGAAATTTCATTGAAGTAATTCCAAAAATAATTTTAGTACATTTTTAATAGAGAAATTGTAAAAACAATTCATCCCTATCAAATAAATTATCTAATCATATAAACTGTTTGAGGTAGGTGTAGGTGAAAATTTCTCTTTCCCTTTGACCTAGTTTTTTCCTTGTGGGATGGAAGGAGAAGTAGTGACAGTATGAGCTTTGGTTGTGATGGAAGGAATTGTTGTTATAGGAGGATGAAGCTAACGAATAAGAATATGCCACAAGTGTCTGATAAAATTAGCTGGTGATAAAATCCTAGGTTGAAATGGTGGAGGTATAAGACCATTTGACTGAGTAATAACTTCAGGTCTGTATCGAGTTGGATCTGTGGATGTTGTTGAAAGAATAGTTGTCACTAGAATTGCCTCACTTAAAATAACAGTTGTACTATAAACATTTAGAAAGTTTTTCATGAGGTTGATAAATTCCATTATAATATTACCAACCCTCTCTATAGTAATAGTTAAATCCATTTTCTCCTCTATAAATATTTTAAAAACTAGTGTGATAGCCTTTAGTTCACTCACTTATTCTTTGAAACCCCTTGTAACTAGGGAAATTCTCAAGTTCTATGCCAAGAATTTAATGTTTTCATTCAAATCATTATTTGAATATATTCTCAACAAATAATACTTTATATATTTCTTGATGATTAATTTATCAATCTTGATATCAATGTAATAGTCCCTTATAATCTTATAGACATTCTCTCTGTGATGGTGTATCTGTCTTAATTTCTCTTCACGAGTTGACACATCACCGAAAGTACTAATTTATTAACTGATAATCTATATGAGTAGCTCTCTAAGAAAATGTATTAAAGTAGGAGGAGGTGCAGTGGATGTAGAGGTAGTAGAAGACATGTTGGACAACTTATGAGATAGATAACTAAAACTCACTATGAAAAAGGATTTCGTGACTTTAATTTAAGATTTCAAACATTCTAATTCTTTTGAAAATCTTATATTCTCCAATTCTAGTTCTTGAATTTGAAATCTACCTTTTGGTTGTAAATGAGATAAAATGGGCTCAAGAAAATATTGAGTGATGTCTTCATTGAGACTTTTAATTTGATATGGAGGAGTTCTCAAAAGATTTTTGAAATGCGAACCCAAATTTCCTCTTAAGGATTCCAAATTAGAATTAATATTATCTAAAAATATTCTAAATCATCATTTGTCACAACATCAGGAGGAATTACAATTGGAATAGGAGGATGATATCTATTTTCACGTGGCACAATAGCCGCATCCTAACTATCTATCTCCATTTTAGTAAAAGGTTGAAACTCACTATCTTGATCAACATAATCCACTAAGGATCCTTCTCCTCTAACTAGATTTTCACTTTCTTCATCATCCTCTTTATTATGATGATTTCCATGATCATATCCATGATCAACTTTACCTCCTTCTGACTTATCAAGATACTCATTATTATCTGCTTCCTTAGAAGCACGAACATCCCTGCCAATCCATTATCATTTGTGTCTCTTTATGATTTGGAGGAAGATTTTTTGAACTGTTCCTCTCTAGTTATTTCAGTTTCCTCATCATCATTTTCATCCAAAAGTGATTACCTAGATGGTAGAGAACCAGGTGGACTATAAGGTCCAAAAGAAACTTTAAGATGAGATTTGGAAATCTCCAGATCACTTCAAACTTCAACTGAAAATTATTATTCTTCTTCTACAATAGCCTCTTCATTTTTTCACTAACATCATCACAAAAATATTCAACTAAATAATCAGGATCAAGACCATGATCCACTATTTCCTTAGGTCTGGTTGGATGATCAATAGGGTTGAATTCATCACACAGTTTTTCATTATCCCTCATTCCACACTTCTTCCAAGAATTCAAATTTACTTTTACTCGCCATACTTATCTTTAGCTTCTTTACCTACCTTGACTAAGACCTTATCATAAAAGATTATAGATATCATCTTTGTATATATTATAGATTTCAATGTTGAACTTTTCTTCCGCATCTCATACATATGGATCATCAAAAATATACAAAGATTAATTCTCTATCCTTATTTATTTACATATAGGAAGTAAACATCCTAATATCTCAAAGTGTTGAAACATCGCTTTCTAGGACACAAAATATGTTGTAAAAAATTTAATAATATCTTGAACTCGCCATCTAGTTCAGAATATATAGGAATCCTTAGAGTACCATATTCTGTTAACTATAGGATAGCTTTTTCATAATTTTACATCCCACTGTCACTAAGAATTCTTCCATGAAAATCCTCATATACTCCTTTATGAGGTACCCTTAGGCACATATCCCATTTCTTTAAAGAGAAATAAAACTCTTGTCTATCAATTAAACATTTTATAACAATTATTCATTCTCCAAAAACAAAATTATCATTCTAAATGAATTTCTAAACTAACCTCAGTTAAAAAACATGATTATTTGTTCTGAACAAATCCATTAATTTATGATCTTTAACAACTTTCATAATTAGTGTATTTCTTGATATAATCCATTGTGAATCGATTCCATATTATTCTTCTACAGAATGCTTCTTCATATTTGGGTTTCTTCAAACAATGGTGGAACTGCTTGTAGATCCTTTTCGCTTTTTGGATTTTCTCACCTCCTCCAGATTCGATTCTTCTTGACACTTCATTTAGGCCATACTGATCAGTTTGAGGGTTTTGGTGGATCAATTAAGGAAGTAATAATGACCAGTATTAGAGGAAGAGAAGGATTTAGGAGTGAAATGGTTTGAGGGTTAGGTGAATCAATTATAATTATGCCATGAGGTTTATCATTTAGGGATTCAGAAATAATATAAAACAATAAAATACATTTAGTTGGAAATAAAAAAGAAAATTAATAGTAAAAAAATAATAATAATAAAGGAATGGTGACTTGTTTATAGTGGTGACTCCAACAATGGTAACTTATCAACGGTGAATCATCAACATTGAATCACCAATGGTGACTCATCAAGGGTGACTGATCAAATGGTGACTCATCAATAGTGAATCATCAATGGTTACTCATCAATGGTGACTCATCAATGATGACTTATAATTTGTGATTTTCCAACTTTGAGTTTCCAATGGTGAGTTTCCAACAGTGAGTTTCCAACAGTGACTTGTCAACGGTTAATGTTCATCCAAAACATATCATTCTTAATTCATCTTTGATGTAGTTTAATCTTTCCAAATTCAAAGGCTTTGTGATGATATCAGTAATTAGATGTTCAATTCAAATAAATTATAAATTTATATTACCTTTTTGATAATGATATCTCAAAAAGTGATGTATTACATCAATTTTATCTATTATAGAGTGATATATTGGATTCTTAGATAATTTTAATTTACTTGTGTTATCACTTTTTATAGGAACATTTCTAAATTGTTATCCAAATTCTAGTAAAGTATGTTTCATCTACAATATTTGTGCACAGAAACTTCCTGCAACTATGTATTCAGCTTCAGCAGCAGATAGTGCAATAGAATATTTTTTATTACTACACCATAAAACTATAGATTTTATAATTAAATGACATGATCATTAAGTTATTTTTATATCTAACATACAGCCACTGAAATCAACATCTGAATAACTTACTAAATAAAACGATTGTTCTCTTGGATAGAACAATACTTAATTAATTGTATATTTTGACGTATTGAAAAATTATTTTAACAGTTCATAAATGTGAATCTTTAGGATTTTATTGAAATTGAACACACATACCAACACTAAACATAATGTAATCCCAACTTATAATTAAATAAAATAGAATGTCAATCATACCTCTGTAACTAGTTTGAGATATTGATTTCCTGGTCTCATCAAGATCTAGTTTACATGTGGTACTCATGGGAGTATCACTACTTTTAGTGTTGTATAATATAAAATGTTTTAAATTTTCTTTTATATATTTACTATAATATAAAATTATTCATTCTTTATTTTGATAAAACTGAAATCCAAAAAATAATTTCACTTCACCCATTAAACTAATTTCAAATTAATTTTTCATTAGTTTTGAAAAATCGGTACATAGGGGATCTTTAGTAGATCCAAAAATAATATCATCAACATATATTTCTACTATTAAAAAATATTTGGAGATTATTTTTATAAAAATAGTTGGATCAACTATACCTTTTGAAAATATTTTTGAAATAAGAAAAGAGGTAATATTATCATATCAAGCTCTAGGAGATTGTTTTAAACCTTATAAAGCTTTTTTTAGTTTGAAAACACGATTTGGAAAATATTTATTTTAACATATATGGGGTTGTTCAACAATAAAATCCTAAATTTTAAACCCATTTAAGAATAAACTTTTAGCGTCAATTTGATATAGTTTGAAATCCAAGTGTGCTGTATAGGAAAGAAGAATCCTAATGGATTCAAGTCTGGCTATAGGTGAAAAGGTTTCTTTATAATAAATACCCTCTTCTTGATTATACCCTTGTGTAACTAATCTAGCCTTATTTATTACAATAGTGTCTGACTCATCAACCTCGTTTCTGAACACCCACTTAGTACCAATGTATATGGTGTCTTTAGGTCTATTAATAAGTTCTGAAACATTGTTTATTTCAAAATTATTAAGCTTTTTGTGCATAGATATGTCTCAGAATTCATTATTGATAGCATCATTAATTGTATAAGGATCAATATGTGACAATAAGGCTTGGTGTTAAATTTTATTCTTGATGGAATATCTAGTTTTTGTACCTCTATATTCATCTAAAGGGTGGTTTCTATGAGTCTTAACAGCTCTTTGAAAAGATGGGATGGTTGTATCAATATTTTCTTCAAGTTTGGATTCTGGAAGCTCACTAGATAAACTTACTGCATGGTTAATAGAACCTTAAAAATATTTAGAATTAATGTTCATAGTTGATAGGTTATCCTTGATGTTATCTAAGCTAGTCTTAGGTTCAAACTAAATAGTTTCATCAAATTTAATGTGAATAGATTATATCATTGTTTTATTCCTTTTGTTAACACTCCATAATATTTAATTGAAGTTGAATAACCAATAAAAATTCTTTTATCACTCTTGGAATCAAAGTTTTCAAAATTATCCTTAGTATTTAGAATAAATATCTTGTAAAAACTCTAAAGTAATTAACCTTTGGTTTCTATTATTCCATAACTCATAAGGTGTTATTTTTAAGAGAGGTATAATTAAAACTCTATTTATTGTATAAAATGCTATATTAATAGCCACTGTCCAAAATTAGATAGGTAGGTTATATTCATTTATCATAGTTCATTCAATCTCTTAAAGAGTTCCATTTATTCTTTCTACAACACCATTTTACTATGGTGTCCAAGGAGTAGAAAAGTTGTGATTATAACCATTTTGAGAAAAAATGGTTCAAAGTCTTGATTTTCAAATTATCTACCATGATCACTTCTTAAGGTATAAATCCAAAGTCCGCATATATTTTCTATAGATTTGGCATACATAATAAAGTAAGAACATGATTTACTTTTGTGAGCTAAGAATAATACCTAAGTGTAGCTAGATAATTCACCTACAATAACATAGAAACAATGTTTTACATTTAAACTAGAAACTCTAGAAGGTCTAAAAAGTTTTATATAAACTAACTCTAGAGGTTGAGAGGTTGAAACTTCTTGCATAGATTTAAAAGAAATCTTGTGAAGTTTCCATTTCTTATAGAAGGTCACAAACCTTATCATTTGAGAATTATATTTTTGGTAGATCTTTAAAATACCCTTTTATTGTAACATTTATAAGTGAATGAGAATTGTAATGGACTAGTATCTTATTCTAAATCCAATATTATTTTTGAAAGGAACTTAATCAATAAATATTTTTAGAAGATTAATAATTTAGATCAATAGAATAAATATTTTCATTTCTTAAATCAGTAAAGATTAAAAAAATTATCATAAAAAACATGATAGGAATTATTTTGAAATTTTACATAAAAACCATCATCACAAAATTGAGATATGATAGAAAAATAATATTTTAAACCATCTACATATAAAATAGTATAAATTAACACTAAATTATAATTACTAATTTTTTCAGGGATGATTATTTTCCCATTAGAATCATTACCAAAAGTGACATGAACACCATCAACATGTATCAAATTATTGAAGTTTGAATACTCACCAGACATATGTCTGGAACATCCACTATCCAGATACCATAGGCCTTTACTAGAGGTTTTCAAATAGATTTCCTATGATGTGATTGTTACAAATAACATATTTTCCCTTTCAAATTATCTTCCTTATTATTATATGATTCACTGGAGCTATCATAGGAGGCACTCCATGTTTCTTTCATAGCTTTCTTGAATATTCTATCCTTATCCTCGTATTTCTTTTTTACATATCAATTTTAGAAAATTATATTTAAGGTGTCCTTTACTCTTACATTCATAGCAGGTGATTTCATTTTGATTATAATCCCTTTTTAATAATTTTTCCCACTTTCCCTAATTATCATAATTTCATCTGAAAATTTATTTCTTGAAGAATTTATTTTTACTATTGAATTTCTTAAATATTCTGGCCATTTGGACCATCTATTAATCATTATCATTAAGTGATTCTTCATCACTATATTTTTCAGTTTATACCTATTCTCTTTTTTTGGAGGTAGTGGTCATGACGGCTACTGATTTTCTTTTTGGTTCGTATTGATCAATATCCCTGTTGACTTTAATCTCATCTTCTTGCATCATCATCTTTCATATGAATTCCTTTATATTAATATTACTTACATTACAAGATTCTCTAATTGACACAAATGTTCATCTCCAAATATTTGGTAAGAATCTAGAAAGTTTCATCACTTGATCATTGTTTGTAACTTGATTTCCAAGTGATTTTATGGTATTCACTATTTCATTGAACCTAAGATATATATCAGAAATAGGTTCATCAGATTTCAATTTAAAAATATCATACTTGATTGTATATGTATTTATTATCATTTATTTAACATTTGATGTCCCTTCATGAGAGATAGATAAGGCATCTCATATATCAAAATCATATTTTCAATTAGATATTCTATTAAATTCATCATCATACAAGGCACAAAATAAATAATTCATAGATTTATAGTTATTATTATATGCAGTTTTTGTAGCATCACTCCAAGTAACTCTAGAAGTTTGTGGTATTACGTAATGATCTTATATTATAATCCAAATTTCAAAACTCATACTTTCTAATTGAATTTTCTTTTTCTTTTTCCATTGAGAATAATTTATACCATTAAAATAATGAGTTATGTTAGTAGTGTATCCTTATTTCATAATATCCAAAAATAACTAACATTTAGAATTTAAAAAATTTGGTTTCTTTAGAATACAACTAAAATCATAGTTGTAAAGATAATTAAAAAACCTCTGATACCAAATTTTGGTCAGAGTGATTAACTCAATAGGGGGTGAATTGAGTTCCAAATAATAAATTATCTTAAAAATAAAATTTAATTAATAAAATAAACTAGCTACTTAATCATGATAGAATATCAATATAAGATATTTCATTTTAAAAGATTTCTCAAAGAGTGATTGTGTCTCATTTTAAAAAATGTTAAAATTATCTTTGCTTTTGAAATCAAATTACTTAGACAAAAAAATATATAATCAATACATAAGATTAAATATCAAAGTAATAGTCTTGTTTATAAGTTAAAAACAATGTAGGTTTTGGTAATAAAATGAAACAAAATAACACAAAAGAATAAAATAGAGGTTCAGTTTCAAGATGAGATTTAATCCCCTCCGCTCGGAAAACAATAGCTTCCAAGAAGATTATAAAAATAATCAAACATATCCATAACCTGGATTAGGTAAACAAACAAAAACAACAAGTTATCCAGGCTAAATAGTCTCTTCTACAGTTATACATGGGAAGTAAAATAGTACATGCTGTAAAAGAACCTTTTCCACAAGCACTATGGGAAAATAGATGTAAAGAGAAAGAGAGAATAACATGTATTCTCCAGTTAGGTGCAGGATACAGTATTTTCTGGAGAAAAATTAACAACACACTGATCGAAAAATATAATGGTAAATCATAAGAATATGAAGATAATAGTTATTCTCAAAAATAGTATTATCGGAATGTTCAAAGTATTTATATCATCTTTGGTGAGGATTTAAAGCTTGTATCTTGAAAGTTCCATCAAAACAGAGGATTGTATGAATTTACAGGTGTTCCAATTGATCTCTCTCAGTGTCTCAATCAATATCTATAATTGATTTTGTGCTTCTATGTCATAATCTCTACAATAGATAAATTAGTAAGATTGAATAGGTTCAGAGATTCAATCACACAAATTCTCTATAGAATTATTGGTCATTAATAATTGTACAAAGAGAGAGATGGGGAGATGGTTATTCCCATATATATAGAAGAAATAGTGGAAGTATATCCCTGAATAAAAATGGTCATTGATCCATTCACTTAAAATTACATGGAAATTAATGGTAGAATGAATCTGGGGGTGACTCAGCATCTGACAGTATCTCGGACTAGAGGTAACTCAGGATGGTACTGACTCAAATTCCATCAGTAACTCAGATTCTGGCGGAAACTAGTCTAGGCAGTAGCTCCTTGATGGTGACAGGCTTGGGGGTAACTCCGCTAGCGGTAAAAACTCTCTTGGTGATAAGGATGGCAGTGACTCTCCTAGAAATTTCTTATCCTCATTGGTGACTCGCCTTAGTGGAAGCTTCTAACTTATGGTGACTCACCTCAATACTTATCCAATTTATCATAAAAATTGTCTTATCATATAAAATACTATGATACAAAATGTAAATAATTAGTAAAAAATGAATCATGGTTTTTTATCATAAAAATAATTAATTTCTAAACACTATTATCATAAGAAGGTTTCAAAAAAATCTGTCATTATTCACAACCTTGAAATTTGGTAAAGGAAAAAATGAATAACTTCAGTTCACTGGTCAGTAATTCAAAATGCACACGAATGATGATTTCACAACTCATTTAATGAAATTATATGAATTTTTAGTTTTTAACCCTATAATTAAAAGATATTAGTATATTTAATATACTAAGTTTATTATAAAATAATGTTATAATATGAATTTAAGGAGGAGGATAAGGAAATAAAATAAAAAGGCTTTTATAAGAATATTACCTCTTCTTCAGGTATCCTCCTTAGGTTTTCACTATAACCTTAAAAGTTTTTATTTATGAAAAAACTAAGTATTTAAGGATTAGGATATGGAATTTGGGAAGTTATTTTATTAGGTTTTGGTTGATCTAAATGGATTGATATGTGTTAATAAGTGTTGGTTGTGATTATTCATTTATAGTTGAGGAGGAGTTGCATTCTTGTAAATACTCATAAGTATTCACTATTGGGAGGTCTCCCTTACCTCATGTAGAAAAAAAATAATAACTAAGGGGAGGATTTATTTGGTTTATACACACCTCCAAAACAAAAAATAAAATTCATTTTAATAATGTTATTCCTTAACTTATAAGTTTCTCTACATTTTCTATTTTTGGTTTTCCACTATGGTAACTATTTTTCTAACATAGGTAATTTATCCATTAAGAATAAATTAAATTGAAGGTTATTATAAAATTTAGACCCAATTATTCATAAATATGATATGTTATTTATAAAATAAAAATATCATGTGTGTTAGAAATTAATTTTAACATAAGCACATATAATACGTAAAAATGTGGTTTTAACCGTAATTGCCCAAAAAATACTATTTAGGGGTCAATATGTTAATTATAAAAGATAAATTGGTTGATGAATATTCTATATTGTATATTTATTAACCTTTAAAAATAACTTGGCATAATATAGTATTTTTTTAATTTTAAATCATTAAATAAAATATCATTTATTATAAAACAATATTAATGTAAATTTGGACATTATTTATTTAGTTTGAATTTTAAAATATCAATATAATTATGCGATTCAAATATATTGTGTTCACACAACTGTAACATTATTTACTCATATAAACAATTAATGTAAGACAATAATTCATTAAATCTACTTCACTTTTAATATTTTTAGTACCATTTATTTTATTTTATTATAAACTAAATAATTCTTCCATTGGATTTTATTAAGAATCTACAGTAATTATTTAATATATAAATAAATTAAAATTAATTCTCTTAATAAAAAATAATTTACATTTAAAAATAATATTTATAACTGTAAATATGATGATTTTCCCCATCTAAAATCTTTATAACTATTAAAGGTAAGAAATGTTCTTTTTTTGTATTTTTCCTTACTTAACTTATTATACTGTTCATTTTCATGGAATAGTATCCAAATAACTCATAAAAATAGATCATAAGGTTTTAAGGATCCAAATATTTCCATAAAATGGGTTTTTTACTAGTTGGTAGGTCATTTAACACCTGATATTCTATGTTTAACCACTGTGTAAACTCGTTTTTACCATAATCACTATAATTAATTGTAACTTTTTTCACTAATCACATTGGTAAAAAATTAATTTGTCCTTATTAGAAAACATAAATTTTTCTTATTACATATATAGAATACATTTTTCCAAATTAAACTCATATAAATGGAATAATTTCATTTCAAATTAATCCCACAAATGTGATGAGAAAGTGGATTTTTAATGTGAAAATGTTCAAAATTTTGAAATTTTTTAATATCTGAATTCAGTAGGAAAATTATTCCAATGAAATATATTTTATTAATTTACATAAAATTAATATAATTTTACTTTAAATTAAATTAAAATTGTAATTTAAACATATAAATTATTTAAATGAAAAAGCAGTTTTCAATTAAAATTCAGTGTTTTCACTATTCATCAAAAAATGAAAATTCTCAGAAAAATACCAAACATTAAACATAAGATAATTTTGGTATTCCAATTTGAAAAATAAATCTTATTTTTTAATATAAATTTTCTACAATTTGTAAAATTTAATCTTAAATTATGTGTGTAAGGCATGACTATTCCGTCTTTTAGAAAAAATACAGTTTTTTTGAAAACATTTTTTCTCTTTTAAATGATTTTATTATTATTTTTCATAAATATATATACAATAATTTTTTTAACTATATATTTTTATAAGTAATTCAATCCTATTCATACCTACTATTCTAATGGCTAATCTATAACTGTCGTATTAAATAACAATTTTAATAGTATATTGTTGTTCGGTAAAACCGGGTCATGCATGTAATGAAAGCTTTCAAGGGTACTTACTATTGTGTGTAATACAAGCTAAAAAATCTGTTCCATGTAGATAAATCTAAACTTTTTGTTTCATTTATTTCTAGATAAGCTTAGTGTTGTTTGTAATATATGATGTCAAATATAATGTCCTTATTTTAGAATTTGGGGGTGTTACAAATTATAATTATGACTAAATTATCCAAGGATAAATAAGAATGTATCATGGATCAAAAGGATATTTAAAGGATAATTGATAGTTTATTTTACTTTATGGAATAAAATTATGATATTTTATATATTATTAGGCTTTGTACTCAATTACAAACAAACCTAATGAACCTATATCTTATAGTAGCGAGACATATCTTAATTTAAGAAAAAGGAAATCTTGAGTGTGTTTTGAGGTATGATAATATAAAATCTATTAAAATTTATAGTTTTTCATATATTAATGAGGTAAAAAATGTTGAAGATCATAAATCTATTTCTAGATAAGTATTATTTATTGGTGGAAGATGTGTTTTTTCACTCTAAGAAGAAATTTTCTGGAACACTTAGTAAAACAAATGTAGAGTATATTTATGTATTTCAAGACATAACTAAAATTATTTATATGATTTACCAACATAAATATAGAAGATTAGAAGTCACATATCATTTAATTGTTGTGTGTAATAGCTAAAGTGTAATTTAATTATAAAATAATTTATTCAACATTATAGATTGAAATATATTGATATCAAATGCAACTTCATCAATGAGAAGTCTAATTGAGATATATTAGCAATTCCACACCGCTGATCACCGAAAGTTACACCAATGAAAGAATAATCTTGTGAAAAAAATTATAAAATTTATGAGGTTGAAAGAGCACACTTAATTCTGATGTAATCAAAATTGGGAAGTCAATATCATTCTAAATCACCACACCAAGTTAACATTCTTTCCACAGTCATAGAACTTGTAGAAACATAACATTCATGAAAAAAAACATTCATCATAAAATGGGTTTACTTGGTTTAGAAGTTCCTTCCTATTACCATAGAAGAAAAGAAATTTACTTTTAATTTTAATAAAAATAAAAATATTGAAATCTAAATCGACAGGTTGAAAATTTTATGGGTGACTAATCAATGATTTCCCAAAATGTGTTCAAGAGGTCCTGCCTAATACTAATAGTGGGATCCTTCTTGCCAACATTTTCCATTAACTTTTTATTATTTAGGGGGACCTACCATATTCTATGATAACCTATGATTGTGTGTAGGTTCCATAGATCTGACTATTAATTTCTGGTAAACTACTAAAATTACACTTACATTCCATATAATGAATCATATGTTCTATCCTTTTCTAAAAAACATTTGGGAATGATTTTATATACTATAAGCATAAAAACTTATGTATTCTATAACATCTACTCATATAACTTGTAAAAAATGACCATTTTAATGAACTATTCTAGAATAAAAACTTCCAAATTCCCTACC
This sequence comes from Viscum album, assembly GCA_963277665.1. NCBI lineage: Eukaryota > Viridiplantae > Streptophyta > Magnoliopsida > Santalales > Viscaceae > Viscum > Viscum album. The sequence goes on from OY728158.1 coordinate 11,917,954, forward strand.
TCTGCTAGAACATTTTTTACTATGAGTCCATATATTAGGCTGAAACATATCCTTTGAAGATTCTCCTTCCAAATGTTCCAATAAGAACTTGAAAGAGACTTCATCATTTCTAATAATATACCACTTTAATATTTATTTCAATGAAACCCTGAAAACCACAAAAACATTGATAAATTTCTAACTACTAACTTCTATTGTAAACATAGTGTATTCATTACCTTCTTATTACCCTTGTCCTACTAGGGAACAATGGTGCCTTAGAAATTTTGGACTAAAATCTTGGTGAACATGTCACTGGGATTTTAACTCCCAATTATCTTACATAAATCTATAACTATATCCTATAGAATCTTATAGATGAAATGATATTTCAATTCAATGTATTTTGTCTATGAGTGAAACACCATATTCTTTACCAAATGAATTTCACTCTTACTATCATATAATTATAGTCCATTATCCTATCTCCTTTATAGATCCTTCAACAAATACCTTAACCATATCAATTATCTATATACTTCCACGAAGGTCATAAATAAAACTTCTATTGTAGATAGTGCAATCATTTTTTGTAACTTGGATATACTATATATAGGTATTCCTCCAAATTTTAACACATTGCCTTTGGTACTCTTTTAAGTGTCTAAATTTACCCTAAATTATGTATCTATATAACCCAACAACGGTTCAACTGTGTTGAAACCCAAGTCTATTTCTTATAATACTTTGAGATAATGGAGAATCCATTTCAAAGATTATATGTTTTCTTTGTCTGTATTCTTCATAAAACAACTATCAAATCCCACCCCAAATATAATCTCATTCTCAATACATACCACGAATTATATCATGATTATTATAACTGATGAAAACAAAACTTTTACTATATACTTAGCCTCATCATCAGTTGGTGGCACTTTCACTTTAGATAATTTGATGTTTCCAATCAATGGGGTAGAAACTAGCATATATATGAACATCCCGAATCTCTCAATTATATTTAAGATGTACTTATTCTGATACAAAACTAAATTTTTAATTTACCTCTCTCTCTAAATTTTTATATACAAGCTTCTTTACGCCATGAGATCTTTTATCATAAGCCTTATGGAAAACATAAACTTTATCTTATGAATCTTATTAATATCCAAAACTACAGGCACATGTCATCAATATACATGAAAAGGATGATAAATATCCCATCATTGAATACCCTTCAGTATCAATAGTGAACCAAATTACTCCGAGCATACCCCTTCTCTACTATAAAGTCATTGAACTTATGATTCCATTATCTTAGTGCCTTATTCATGCCATAAATACTTATGTTTATCTTAAAACCCAAGTACTTATTCATTTTTTCTATTAAACCAATAGATTTATTCACACATATATACTCCTACAAATAATTATTATGGATTTTTTTCATCACATCCATCTATTCTATAGGAAATCATTTAAAAGAAACCAAACTTATCTCCTTTTGGATGATAGTGAATTTGACTACCGGTGGGAAATTTTTGGAGAAGTCTTCTCCGTCTATATTTATAAACCTTTTCAAAACTAGCCTATCCTTGTATCTGTTCTTACCATTGACATAATATTTAAAATATAATCCTAATTTTTCTTTAATGATTTCTTCTATTTTGGTAATTCTACAAGCTCTAAGGATTTATTTGAATAAAAAAATCTAATTTAACATTCATGGATAACTCTTAATCTCTGAAATCATTGAAACTAGATTCTTCTTCTAAGTTAATGGGTTTTCTTCTATACATTAAAATTAAATATTTAAAATTAAATCCATACCTCTATACCAATCATATAATTTTAATAGATCTCCATAATTCAACATATAGATCTAGTATTTACAGAACTAAAACTTACAGAACCTTACCCTTCAAAACTCTAACTGGAGCTTATAAAATCCTTGAGAATTATAGTATATCTTCCATTATCCTTACTGATTCTGATAAATATTTTGTACTCCCCAAAATTTCCAAAACTCATTTCCTTATGGAAATCTCCCAATTATCATCATTTGATATCCCGAAACAAAAATTTTAATTATCACATCACACAAAGAAATGTCCATTATACTTAACTTCAAGTTTGTCCTGTAACTTCTAATAGCTTTCTGGGTTAAAAAATCAAAATAACCTACCCCATTTGTTCAAAATGAATTTTTTTTTAAATATGAATTTTAATATTAGCTTCTTTTTTCCAAATTTCCATGAGCATTCTAGAATATAGTCATGTGTTTTTTTCATTTTTAGTTAAAATTTGATTTATGCACTCATCCACACCATTATACTCAGGTTTACTAGGTGAAGTATTTTCAAACCTGATTACTTTATTCCTGTGAAAATTTAATAATTACTTGTTATTCTATTCATCGCAATTATTAGACCTTAAGTATTTCAACTTTATTTTACTTTATTTCTCCACTAAGCCCCTCCATCAAACAAACAATCCAAATAACTCCTATTTATATTTTAATATTTAAACACATACATAAATTATGGAATAATATAGTCATGACACTAGCTATAATGACACTCCATCATAATGGGACACTACAAGCCCCCAATCATATGTGTTCAAAAGCTGTAACTTATGGGAAATTGGTCTTCTACTTTTTATGTTGAATGATTCCTTCCACTACATTCAGAGTATAAAACTCTCATGAATTATGAACTTTTTTTATCAATATTTAGTACACTCTTTGCCTCTATAACTTTTATGTTCTTATCACTAAGATGTCCAAGATGATAGTGGAATAACTCTTAAATTTTAGAAATTTTTCATTCTAGAAATTACTTCTCTATCAGATCTTAACTCCAGACACAAATTATATTCTTTTACACCTATATCAAAGAACATGTAACTCAAAGAAATATTTTATTCTTCTTTCATTAAGCTAGTTCTGAATAATACTTCATATATCCCCCAAATGAAAATTTCATTCGATATAAAACTAGAATGAATTGAACTTCTATTAACTCAAGGAAACTTATATCATTTATTTTGAATTTAACATCACCCTTTCTCATGATCTCGATAGTGTCATCATTGGATAAGTAATCCTTTCCAAAAATATTGTATTTATAATTCACCATGGGCCCCTTCTTGACTATAGAGGTGAATAAATCCCAAGTATCAATAATCTATGATTCTACAAGAACATTAACACTTGGTAATAAAATATTATTACCTTTGATGGTAGGATTAATGGAACTTGAACTCTTAAAATATCCTCTCACATAATTCTCCCTGTTATCCATACAAATTTTTCTTAAGATTCCCTCTCTTCATTAAATTCAAACATATGAGTCAACTCCAGATCGATCTACCTTCACTTATCTCCCATGATTTATCTTATTATTTCTTTTGACCTCTCTATTGGGTATAACTTCCTCCGCCTTATCTGTTAAATATAGTAATGGTAGGTGATTATATTTTTCTTTATCTGAGTTCTTCATTCAAAATAAGATCTCTAACATTACTTATTGTAGTTACAATTTCAACCCACAATTCTTCTAATGATGATAGTAGTAATAGATCCCACACATATTTTTAAGAATGTAATTTTTACAAATTAAATCTACCTCTAAATTATAATAAAATAATTCACATGATTAGTCCCCATTTTTTCTTATAAAAATATCATTTTGAATAACCTCTATATCATGACCACCATGTTCGAAGATGTTGTATTTCCATACATATCTTAAAGAGATTTAATTAGATTCACTATGGTTTTCACTTCCTGGATGTAAATGGAAAAATTATATTCCAAATATATATAAATCAATCTAGGTTTGTTTATGTCCAGTATCTTATTCTGCTTTAACCATCATTTTTTTTATTCCTTTTAAAGAAACTTCACATCCATACTAAATTAGATATTCTTACATATATATCCAATATAAATTGAATTATATCCCATAAATCGTTTCTACCTATATTATTCCATTTTTAGATGTCATACATTTTGAAAAAATGAGTTCCACATAATCCAAATAACTTCAACATAAGAGTTTTTCCAGATTTTATTCTTGAGTGTGCTTTAGAGCCTTGCGGAACCAATATTTGATAACAATTTTTGAGAATTTTACACTTCTAATAACTATGAAATTTCCCTACCAAAGACCACTCATCAGTGTCTATACAAGTTCACCATACTCCATTAGGTGTGACCTGACATATACTAGAGGTTTCCAACTAGCAGTGAGGATCTAAGGTGTTATTTTATGGAGATTATACGCTCATATTATAGTAAAAAAATAGTAAAAATAGCCAAAAATTATCCATAATAATAATAATCAAAGTATGTAGAAATAATAAACATATCCATGCTATACCAAGATGTAAATGTTTTCATACATAAGAATACATCAAAATGGATTTCCCACTAGGCTGTACACAAATGAAAACAAAAAAAAACATGGAGGAATTACAAACATCCTAGAGCCTCACCTCATCTATTTTTTAAAATCCTAATTGAGATAATCTATCCTGGTTATAAACTATGGACCTTATCCTTACCTAATCTTGTGAACAATAATATCTTATCATGTTTTAAAGTGTCAGGGTTGCACAAGCATGGTATGAGTAAAACCGAATAGGCTTCCACCAATAGTTTCCCTAACATTACTAATAAATTAGTTCATACACATATGATATACTAAAAATAATAAGTATAGTGTAAAAGCATAGTAAAATAATCACCATTGATCCTTGTGTCCTAAGGTGACACCTAAGATCAACTATACTTGTTTTGGTCTATTTAAAATGTTTTTGAGTATAAAACATACCACCCAAGTAGATACATGTACAACCCTAGAAAAAAATGTGCAACAACCAAGGAGAATTATTTCATTCATTAGAACCACAAGAATATCATACACAAAGAGAATCCATGTCCTACCTAAAACTTATCATACACCATCCATCATGGGGATCACATCCCCTACCCAAAACCATCATATATCCATACATATAATGGGATTACATCACCTACTTAGATCCATCATGTATTATCCACTAATGATTTTCAACCCCAACCCAAAATCGCATACATCATCCATCCAAGGGTTTATATCCCCTGCCTTGCACATCATATATCATCCAATGGGGTGGCCACATCCCCTACATAAAACCCCAAATTTTACCCACCTTGTGGAGAACATACCATTCCCAAGACATTATACATTATCCAACTGGATAGGGGGTTCACATCCCCTATTAGAAAATATCACAGATGCTTGGTGGCAACAGCTCATCATGGAACCTCATATAGAATGCACCAAGCGGGTATCCAACCCTGGAAACTCAAATAAAATACATATGAGGAAAAATCCTCCATGAAACCATATCAAATACACCCAAGTAAAAAATCTCCCTAGAATATATAACATGCACTTGAAGGACCAATGATCTATATGGAACCAATTATAGCATATACCTAAGGGGTCAAACTCTTCCCTACAATAGGTACCATACCATTATTACCCAGGGTTTCATCCAAACCTATTCTTGAACTGTCAACCACAGATCATGAACACACACACACATATAATATACATGGTGGAATATCCCTCCTCATATCCACTCATATCATACACATGGATTAAACACATTACAAAACCCATCGCATGTATCTCAGTCAGGTTATCAAGTGAACAACTGATCCCTATCACTACAATTATTCTAGGATCACGTCATTGTTCATTGAGTTCTAATGTGAAACTCAGAATAAAAAATACCAGTCTTCATACACTACCCCTCTCTAGGGTCAATGTTATACTGGGGTACCCACTAAGGTCCCATATGCCACACTATAGTCCACAAACCCTGTATAGAATCTGAAGGACCCCAGAACACCCTGAGAGGGGAGGGGTGAATCAGGGTGTCAACTTTTTCTTTTAAATCTATGGATTTTATTCTCCCATTGGTAGGAACCTGTTAAACCTGTTAGCAAAAATGCATGCAAAGATAGGGTATAAAAATTTTACTTGGTTCACCACAATGGGCTAGGCCCAAGAAGAATACGCCGACAGTGTGCCGATCCTACCAAAAACCAATAATATTTACTAGTTATGGATTACAAGGTTCGATCACAGTCACTATGTTCTAGGCTCACTTCCTTTACAATGGTTTAGGGATAGATCACTGCATCCCATGGAACACTTCCATTGAGTACCCTTAGCTCACTGCCTTTGGAGAAGTCTTACTCAGTTTACCTGAAGGTCGCTTCAATAGATTGGCATTAAAATCATTGTCTTTGTTCAACATGATACACTACTTGCATCAACTACCTAGGTAGATGCACACTAAAATCCTTGTCCACATAAACCTAATATTCAATATTGTCTTTTGTGAACCCCTTTTGTGAAGCTCAACCATTCATAGAGAACAACCCCTCATAAATTAAACACATTCTCATAAAACACTTCTTCGCAGAGCAAAACCCTTCCCAGAGCTCAAGCCTTCGCAGAGAAAATACCTTCACAAAGCTCAACTACCTCTTTAGAACCCCTATCATTGTGAAGTACACTTCCTTCATAGAACACCTTGCATCGCGAAGCTCACTGATCCAATGTAGAACATCGCATCTTTTCAAAGCACTAAATACTAAGAAGCATTGACTTCATTCAATACCAAAGTAGTCTTTTTGTAAAGAACAAGCTTTCTTAGAAAACCATCTCTACAGATCACCCCTTTCTTCAAAAAATCAGAGTGACTATGGATATTCTCTCTTAAGTTCGTGCATAATAGAGAGGGTTGGACTCTTATTTATAGGCTTAGTCAAACGTAGAGCACCGCTTCTTCCAATGCAATTTACGGATCGGTTAAAAATGTCTTCGTGTTGCATCTCCCTTCATGAAGCTCCATGAATATTCCGTGTTCACAATGCTCATTATACCCATAGAGCTCTCTATCAAATATCATCACGCTTCCACAATGTTCCACTTGAAAATACTTCTTTCAAGCCTCTGCACTACTGCAACGATCAAATTTTAATAATCATAGATTAACACCATCTCAAATTTCAATGCTTAATTTCTTCAAAATCCTCAAGCCATTCTTTACTAAATTCATGCCTTTTCCATTTTTGTGAAATCTTTATTCTAGAATAATACCTTTCGCAAAGCTCAGATTCTCGTAATCACAGACCACCCCATCACAATTTTCATGTCTCCACAAAACACACTTCCTGAAGACCATCTCTATGAAACTCATTCCTTTTACATATTTTTAGGAGATCTTAAAGAGAAAACACTTTTCAAAATGCTTTCCATTATCCAAATTTTAGACCTCAAAAATTTGGCAAACACTAAAAAACGGAATCACCTTCAATACTTCTTATGTATTAAACTGTATGATCCCAATCCATGCAATCTCCCAGATCATCCATTAGAGGATTGAAAAAAAACACAAACCACACTTCGTTTCCAACAAAGAACATCCTTGGTTCCAACAATCTCCCCCTTTGGGTTTGTTGGTAATATGCAGATAAATTCAATATAGCACTAGCCACTATCAAAACCTGAGACACAATAATAAACTCATCCAACACTCTAAGTCTATGTGATCAATTCTCATTGTAGAAAACAGGAGGGAAGACATAAATCATGTTCTCATGTGTTCGAATGAATGCTCTAACTACTTCCTCATGGAACCAAATTATCTTCACATTTCACATTCTCTCCTTTGAAATTATCCATTCTCTTGAAACCATCCATAAACCATAAAAAAAATTCATCCTCCAAATTTTCACAATGAATTTATCCATTTCTCCCCCATTGGAAATAAACCCATAGACTATTATTTGAAAATTTTAGAGCTCAGAATTTACTCCCCCTGAATCGTATCTCCTCCATAAACCCTCATCACTTCTACAAAAAAAATTATCATAGTTAAAACAATTGTGGATAGGGGAATATTCGTAACCTCCTCATGCACTAGGAGGTGTCTGAACATCAAGGTTAAACCGATGTTTCTCAAACACATCCACTGATAATGGCTTGGTCATAATGACAACCACTTGCTCATCGGTTCCCACATGGTCCATTTTAATCACTCCTTGTTCAAATTTTTCCTTGATGAAGTGATATCTAATTTCTATATGTTTCATAGGAGAATGTTGAACATGATTCTTCATAAGGTTAATTGTTCTCTTGTTATCATAGTAAATCACAATTGGTTGTTTCACCTCATCACCTATGTCAGTCAGTTGCTGCCCTATCCAAAGTAATTGAGTACACGCCTTAGTAGCATAGATATATTCATCTTTAGAAGTACTAAACAAAGTACTTTTCTATTTATTAATCAACCATACCATGCATTTCTTCCCAATATAAAATAATCCAACATTGGTGGAAGTTCTGTACACTATATCTCCATCCCAATAAGCATCATAATATTTTGATTGTCTCTTCCTGCAGAAAAGTATAACCCATAATTATGAGTACCTTGAATGTACCTCGTGATTCTTTTCACTGCCGCCATATGTTTTTCTTTAAGATTACTCTAAAAGCGGGAATCTAAGAATTTTGTAAAGACAATATCCAGTCGTGTTTCTGTCAAATAAAGTAAGCTTCTAATTATTCTCTTATACATTATGGGATCCACAGACATCACATCCTCATGATTTCTGAGTTTTATTCCAACTAAAATAGGAGTCACCATTGGTTTGGAATCTTTCATATTAAATTTCTTCAGCAACTCTTTTTCATAACTTTAATTATAAATGAAAGTGTAATAATTATTATGAATCACCTAAATCCCTAATAAGTATGTTAGTTCGCTAATTATAAACATTTCAAATTCTGATTTCATGTGATTGGAAAAATAATCCACCGATCCCTACCTGATTCCACCAAAAATAATATCATCAACGTATACCAATACAAAAAACTCATCCTTCTTAGAATTCTTCACGTATAGATTGTGATCCACTCCTCATATTTTGAATTAAATCATTTTTAGATAATAATCTAGTTGACAGTACCATGCTCTTGGTACTGTCTTCAGTCAATAGAGTGCTTTCTTTAATCTGTATACATTCATTTCATCATTTCCAAGCAGGAAACCCATCAGTGGTTCAATGTAGACTTCTTATTCTGGAAACCCATTTAGGAATTTTTTATTGACATACATTTGATAGAATTTATACCCTATCTATATTTATATGGAAAGAAATATCCTGATTGACTCCAATCTAGCCACCAGAGAAAATGGTTCCTCAACATCGACACCTTCAATATATAAATAACCCTTGCATACCAGTCACGCCATATTTAGAATCACATTACCATGCTCACTATATTTTTTCTTAAATATCCACTTAGTACTAATCACATTATGACCTTTGGGTCTCTTAACTAGATCCCATGTCTGGTGCTTATCAATCTGATTTAACTCTTCATTCATGTCTTTCACTCATGATTCATCCTTTGTAACCTCTTCAAATGGGTATGGTTCCAAAACTGATAAGAATGTAGATTGTGCATTATTCTTCATTCTCCTTGTTTTTCTTGGTGCATTCCTAACCCTAATGATGTTGGATTGATCAATATCTACTCTTATATTTCTATTGTGAGGTTCAGTTGAGTTCTCTTCAGCCCTGGTTTCCTCTTCTAATTCCTCTTTTGAGTCAACATCATGATGTGAGGCCTGATATTTTTTTACACCTTCCTCTACTTTTATATTTCTATTTGTTCCATGTTCACATCCTTACTCATCTCTTATATCATCAGCATTGGAATTCCTTGAAGCATTTTCGGTTTTCTCTTTAATGATCTTAACATCACTACTTTCCAAAATCCCTCCCAAGCACTTATTAAAACACTTGTAGGTTTTTATGTTCATTGGATATCCAAGGAATATTCCTTCATCTACATTTTCATCATACTTACCTTGATTTCCTTATTTGTTTAAAATGAAACAATTACTTCCAAAAACATGAAAATATTTCAAATAAGGGTTCTGTCTATTCTACAATTTATATGGTGTCTTCATCTCTCCCATATAAAGCTCTGTTCGATTTTGAATGTGCACTATAGCTTCAATAGATTATTTCCAGTAATGGAAAGATATAAAACTCTGAATCAGCATAGTCATGGCCATGTTGTTCACCTTTCTATTCTGGAACTCAATTACTGTATTTTTCTATGATGTTCTCAAAACAATTTACTTATGATGACTTCCATGTTTATCCTAGTAATTTTCAAACTCAATGTACATGTATTCCCCTTCATTATCAGATCGCAGAACTTTGATTTTCCATCCAGTATCATTCTCAGTGATTCGTCGATAATTTTCCATGAAATCAAGCACTTGTAGTTTCCTATGTATAATCATTACACATTACATTATACTATAATCATATATGAAAAGGAATAAGTACATTTATCAATGTGTTTCAGCAACATATATTGTGCCACATATGTCTGTATGAATGAGGTCAAGAATATTAGATGCTCTTTTCTTATTTGTTTGAAAGGAATTGCAGACCAGCTTCTCTCTTATGAAATAATCACAGGCCTTTTCTCACTCATGCTTTAGGTTGGGGATATCCATGACTATATTTATATGAGATATCTTTTCTATGTCTTGCTGATTTATGTGCCCCAATATCTAATGCCACAGGTTGTTTTCTTCTTCAATTGTTAGATAGAAAATGTTCTCTTTACAATCAACCTAATATAAGTTTTCATTTATTCTATATCCTTTCATGATATAATTCCTTTTCTTTCCATTTATAGTGCATCCCTTTTTATTGAAAGTCATAATAATTCTTGAGTCATAGAGTTGACTCTCATTGAGGATATTGTGACGTATACCATCCACATAAAGGAATTCAGTTTTCTTTATCTCTCTATTATCTAGATCAGTACTTCCACTTCCTTTGATCATCAAAGAACCATCATTACCGAATCTCATTGTTCCATCTACCCTTTTTTGGCATTCATTAGTCATCATTACCTGTCATGTGGGATGAACATCCACTATCAAAAATTCAGGTGCTATTGTTCTTTGTAGCTTTGAGGGATACTTCTGCAAGATTGGGTTTTTCAATTTTTCCTCTTTTCTTTCCATGAGATATTGGATTGATTTTAGGACACAGATGGCCATTCAGTTACCTCTTCCATATACATGGGTTATTCATATTCATACTCTTATTCTAAAGGATAAAACCAATTCAAGATAGAAACACCATCTATTTGGAGAGTATTCATCTATATCTTAGTGTCGTAGGAATATCTCTTATCATTCATCTTCTTGAAAAGTACAGACTTAATCCCAAAATTATAAAAATTAAAATAGAATCCATAGAAACTATTTCTTATATATGTTGTAGGATATTAATTTTTTCTCCTTTGAACTCCTAGATCTTCCCCATTTAGATATCTCTTTGCCACTTCGCAATATGACATGGTATGACCCAGATATCCACATTACTAACACTTCATGATAGGAAATGTCTTCTCACTTATATTTCTCCTCATTCATTATTCCTAGAGAAAATAGTTTGAATGCCTATCATTTTTAAAGGCTTGATGATAATCTTCAGTTCTCCTTTCAATTTGATTGAAGGGTCTGTTTTTAATCACTTCTGGTAGTTTTTTAACATGATCAAAATTCATATTTCCTTTATTATAGTCCACTTTATATATTAAATTTTATGTTTTTGAATCACAATTGATTCCACTATTTCCCATGCAAGAGGGTCTTTGATCACCCAAAATCTTTTCAACTCCATCAGATCTATGCATTTTTTATCCAATAGCTCTCCATCTGAGAACCTTCCAAATCATATTTTCTTTTTACTTATTTTGAATTTGATTCGCTTTTGAATTTACTCATAAGATTAACAACTTTTTCTTTAAGTACCTAGATAGTTTTAAACTTAACATATTGTCTTGATGTAAGGAAATTGATGGCCTTGTCCTATTCTTTGATTCTAAGCTTTAATCCAATACATCATTTGTTCTTTCAAGTATTGATGATTGTACTTTCACTAGTTCTTCTAGTCATTCAATTTCAACTTCAATCTGATCAACATATTCTAATATTTCTTCCACCATTGCTTTCCACTTATTATATCTCTTACATTTATTCTCAAGATTACCAAAATCAGCCTTAAGTTGCAACTTTGGATTAGAATTAGTGTCCATCTAATTATCTATAGATTTATCTGTTGATGGTTCTTATTTTTCAGTGGTATCCATCATGGAGGAATGTTTTCTAGACTTAAATAATGGTTCTTCTTCTTTACAGAATTCATTATCATTATCTTCCTCCTCACACAAAAAACTCTTCTTTTGTTCTTTCATTCCATATTTGAAATATTAATTTTTGAAAAACTTTCTATGAGGATTTTCGATATTTTTAGCATCACTCTCTTTATCATCAAGAATTCTTGATCATTGAAAGGCAATGTTCCCAACTCTACCACAACGAAAACAAGACAGGGGTAACTTACCTTTAAATTTACATTTCCCTTTATTAAGATTCTTGAAAATGAGAGAAAGAATTTATTTTTCCTCATCACGTTCATCACCACTATCACCTGTGATTTTTAGTTTTTTCATGGCCTTGAAATCCATTTCCTTGATTACACAAGTCGTAGCATCTTCTGGTTTGACTCTCATCTCATATGCCACTAGGCTGCTCAGCAGATCATCTATGGAAAGTTTAGAGAGATCCCTTTCCTCATGCGATTACACATTCTCATTGTAAAGGGGTTTAAGTATTCTCAATATTTTCTTTACAATGTCAATTTCTTTGATTTCTTCCCCCGTACCTCGAATTTCTCCTACCACTTCAGTAATTCAATTGAAGAAGGAATCCAAATTCTCATAAAGATGAATCTTCAGATCGTCAAATCTATTATGTAGGATTTTTAGTTTCTCCTCCTTTACTTTACTATCTCCTTCATAAATATTTTCAAGTTTTTCCCACATTGAATTTTCTGAGGAGTAGCTCATCACATTTAGATAGATCTGATTAGAAAGAGTTGTGGTGATAGAATTTTATGCTTTACCATCTGCATCAAGAATTTTCATGTCTGTATCAGTCAAAGACATCCTTATTGGATCAGTAAATTGAATTACTTTCATAGTATAATAGAGGACTTCTATTCCAAGATATCTCATATAACATCTCATTATATTCTTCCAAATCTGAAAATTAATTCTATTGAATAGGTGAACTCCCCTTACATTGACTGAATTATCTATGATGACTAAGGGAAGATTTAACACCAGAAACCTTTACTCTCTGATACCCCTTGAAGGACCCTGGAACACCCTGATAGGGGATGGGTGAATCAAGGTGTCATTTTTTTCTTTTAAACTGGTGGATCTTGTTTCCACATTAGTAGGAACCTGTAAAACCTATCAAAAAAATGCATGCAAAGGGAGGGCACAAAAATTTTACTTGGTTCACCACAAAAGGATATGTCCAATAAGCATACACTAATAGTGTGTCGGTTGTACCAAAAACCATTGATCTTCACTAGCTATGGATTACAAGGTTTGGTCAAAGTCACTCTATAACAAGATCACTACCATTAAAATGGTTTAGGGATAGCTCAATGGTTACCATGGAACAATTCCGTTGACTCCCCCTATCTCACTGACTTTGGAGAAGTCTTACCCAGTTTATCAACTAGATCGTTGCTTCAATACATAGGCATTGAAGTATTTTTCTCCATTTAGCACGAGACATTTCTTTAATCAATGACCTAAGTTGATTCACACTGAAATCCTTATCTACTTAATCCTGATATTCAATATTGTCCTTTCTTAACCCCCTTCGTGAAGCTCAACCCTTTGCAGAGCACAACCCTTCATAGATTACACACCTTTATAGAGCACACTACTTCGTATAGCTCACTATTCTACGAAGCTCACTGCTTCACAGAGCTCAACCCTTCACAGAGCTCTGGCCTTTATTGAGTAAACACCTTCACAAAGCTCAACTACCTCTTTGGAACCCACTATTGTCATGAATCACACTACCTTCAGGGAACACCTTACTTCACAAAGCTCACTGAGCCAATGCGAAACATCTCATCTTCACGAAGTACTCAATACTTAGAAGAATTGATTTTTTCAAGACTAAAGTATTCTTTTTACAAAGCACAAACTTTCATAGACAACCGGCTGTGCAGAGTACCCCTTTCTTTACAAAATAAAATTGACTCCAGTTTTTCTCTCTCAAGTTCATGAAAAACGGAGAGGGTGGCCTATTATTTATAGGTGCGGTCGAACACAGAGCTCTACTTATTTCGGTGCAATTTCTTGATCAATGAAAAACGTCTTCTTGGCGCATCTCCCTTCATGAAGATCTACAAATATTCCCTATTCGCAATTCTCATCATAACCACAGACCTCTCCATCAAATCTCTTCATGCCGCCACAAATCTCCACTCAAAAATCCTTCCATCAAAACTTCACATCGCTGTAATGCTCAAATTCTCATAATCGCGAAGTAACACCATATCAAATCTTAATGCTTCATTTCTTTGAAATCCTCAAGACAATCTTTGCAAAATCCGTGTCTTTTCCATATTTTTGAAATGTTGATTCTAGAATAATACAAACCATTCTCCTTACATCTAAAACTATATGATCCCTTTCCTTGTAATCTCCTTGATCATTCATTAGAGGATTGACAACAAACACAAACCATACTCCATTTCCAAAAAATAACAACCTTGGTTCCAATAGAATCTTCTCTATAATTTATAACTCTAGGGATAAATCCCATTTCTCTAGTGTCATATTGTCTCTAAATATAACCATGTTTTCATCATGGACTAAATGGTGTCACAAAAAATACCTTACTAAAATCACACAAGAGAGATGGAATAAACCTTCCCTAAATTCCCAAGTCAACCTAGCTCAGTACACTCACACCTAACCTAAAAAATAAACCTAGCAATGTTATACCCACCGAGGTATTCACACGCCTATGGGGAAGGGGCACTCACCCCACTCTATAATCATCTTTTAAAATGGCTATATATTGTCTCAAAGTTATTATATATCTTATCCATAAGACAAATATTAATATATCATACTTCCTCAAATAGAAAGTACTAAGGTAACCTATACCAAGGTATACTTTTTTCATTCTCTATAACTCCACCACACTCAATTCCTTATACCTCATAGATTATGTTTATAATTAAGCCCCTTTACATTGGCACTTGGGGCATCAAGAAAGTGCTCGAGGGTTCATCATGGACCTTTAAACTTCAATTATTTCCACATGAATTAAAAAAATCATTTATCCTTATGTTTGATCACTCAAACATGGAGATACTATATATCACATGTTATAAAAATATCATTCATATAGTTTAGGGATATATTATGGGACCACCTACCTCTTAGGGAGTTTATCACTTTTATCAAAGCTTGATCTCCATCACCTAAGACCATCCAAGATTCTTCTTGGCATGTATCTACACCCAAGCCCCTATCTCAAGACAAAAAATACAAAATAATTAATTATAAACAATATTATAATTAATTATTTACTTTAACCAAATATTAATTGTTTCCAAAAAACTAACTAGACTGTTTCACCACACCAAATCCATGACAAATCACACTTGGAAGGTTCATATCATACACACAAAAACACGATGAGAAAAAACCTTGTTAACTAACATTGATTAAATATTAAATATAATTCATTTTAATTAAAAACCTAAGAAAAATTAATATAACAACTTACCTTTAAGGAAATGGTGAGGAATGGCATGTGACCATCCTTATAGGATTCCCTATATCCACACTAATAAAAACCCCTATCATCCTCAAATTATTCCCACATTATTATATGGAATCGGCTCTAAAACCGAGTATAGATATATCTAAATCAATGATTTGTATCAATAAATAATAACTAAGTAAAGAGAAAGAAGAGACTCGCCTTTAACTTCCATGAAATACCACCAAGAACACAATGTTTTATGGGATATTGAAGGAGGATGAGGGAGGGAACCCCGTTTTTTTAGCCACATGAGAGGGAAGATAAGGGAGGGGAAGCATAACAATACGTAGTGAAATGAGAAATTCCTATTTTTAATGAAATATAGATAGTTTTACAACTTTTCTGCATAGTTTTTTAAACCATACCACCTACATTATCTCGAGCCATACCTTCTCACATGATTTTTGCAAAGAATATATTATTTGATGTATAGAACCTTTGAATTTTTTATTGATGAGGTAATCATTTTTGTGTCAGTCTGAAGCCTTATAAACCCATTACCTAATGATTTATGGGTGGTGGAGGTTACCATAGGGAGTTTGTGGAGGAGAAGGATCGAGTTAAGATATTTTCATCTACATGAGATAATTCATAGTGTGAATACATAATTTATTTTTTGAATTTTTAGGTAATAGTTTCATGATAATCTAGATTCGAAGAATTAAAAGAGTGAATAATGTTTTTATAGATTGGAATCCTTCTATATTTTATGGATCTAGTGATAGTTTTTTCAATAGAAGAAAATTGTATGGGGTTCACAATGTGAACCAAGGATTAACATCTTGAATGTCTATATTCCCATACTATCTATAAATTTATAGAGACCTTTGATTTTCATTATACAACCAACATTACTCTCAAACTCTAGATGAACCAAGGGAAATTTTCAAAGATTTTCTAGCCATTGATTCTTATTATTGGTCCCTAGAATCAAAAGATCAAATAGTAGGAATTCAAGACTGTTGGGATTCATCAAGAATAAAAAAATTCACTAAAATTGCAAATGGAATCATTGCATATTTTTTCTTCCTTGGTGATCCATACAACAATGAGGTAGTCCTTTGTTATTTGTGATTTCTTACCCTATTTTTATGGATTCAAGTATAAATTACTTTATCTGCAGAAAATCCCCTAATTAATTTATTATATTTTGTATAGCCTATGCTTTATTCATTGATGATGTCCTTTATCCATTATTTTTTTCTACAACTATGATCATTTTCTAGACTCACATTGTCCAATAATGATACTCACTTTGTTTTTTGATGTCTTTCTCCCCTGTTCTTTGTGTAATTCATCATCATCCCATAAGGTCTGATATTTGACTATTAATGGATGGGTTTGAGGATGAATAGACCTCTAGATTAATGATATAGGTATGCATATGATTTATATAACCCTATCAACATGGGGTTCTATGATTGGTGATGAGTTCATTGCTTCTAGAAGTGATGATTGTGAATAAATGGGATAAACAGATGGATTCTTGAATAGAAAGTATGTTGTAGATGAATATTGGGTCATACAGATGGATGAAGATTATTTTTACAAAGAACAGGTGACCAAAAATGAGAATATGATTTGGGGACAGAACTGATCGTTGTGTCTAGTATGTATTTCATCATAGATCATAGTTAACATAGCAGATGTTTCCAAGACTAGTAGAACTTGATGTTATGGAGGTTAATTTCATGGTGTGAACCTTTATTTCACGTCATGAATTTTCATGATCAATTCATGGTGTAAATTTCACCCATGTTGTAAACCACACCTTATAGAGGTTTTTTTTCATGTAGACTCATGACCTGATACGTTAGGCCAACCTCAATTATCTTATTCGATTTTTTTAGTAGGTATTCATTATTAGAACTCTATATAGGTTAATGGCAGGGATTGTGTGCGATCATCATAGTGAATTTGGATTATATACTACCATAAAATTTGGGTTTTCAAGGCATGGGTCCCACATATTGAATACACTCATAGAGTCAGTACTCCATGATATTGTAGGTGGACAGGTCCTCATTGTTAGGATTTAGTACTCCACCATCACTAAACTCTCAAGGAGTGGGTCCTCCATTGGAGTTGGAACTCACTCTTCTAAGGTATCTACTAGCGAGGTGTGGGTCCTCCACTATATTTTTGGAGAGATTTATATTGGATTATGGCTTCAACATAGAACGATCGCATTAAGTTATGGTATAATAATCATTACTATCTGGTTGTGAAGATCATGTTTCCTCTCTTTTGGTTTTTGGGGTATCATTATGATCATATCTATATTTTTGGGTTTCTACCTACGCTTTTCTTCATGGTCTGAGCTGAAAATTACCTTTTTGTTGCTTTATGTTTTTCATGGTTTCCTACTGGGTATTTTTATACTAACCCCTATAAGGTATTCACCCACATATGTCATATATTATAAAGAAGATAGATATATTGATAGTAAGATATGTGGACCTATTTTTAGAGGAGAAAGGTGGTACTTTGGGAATTGACCATGTTCGGCAGTTAGTGTAACATGGGAAGATTTTTTTGGAATATATTTATTTCAAATAAGTTTAATATTTTTTGTATTTTTTGTTACACACAACACTGATTTTATCTTTCATTACATTAAATACTATGTTTATCTTGCATTATGTGCAACGCTGGGTTTAAACAAAAGGTGAAATACTATTAAAATATTATTATATAAAATGATTATTATCTCCTAGAAATTGGAATGGTGTGTACGAATAGGATTAAATAAACTATGAAAAAATATGGTTTACAAATTTATATAAAATGAACTCATTGGTGACACATTAATTATAATGAAAATAAAAAACTATTTGAAAATAAAGGAATTTTTTTTGGAAAAACGGTTTTTATGAAAAAAAAGAGGTTTTACCACAATAGATTATTAAACAAAATTGGTGAATGATTATAACGAAATTTTAATAGTATATATTCAAAAAAATATTTATCTTATGTTTTTTTAAAATAATATTTATTCATAAATCCAATTTTATGCTTAAAATTGTATTTTTCTAAAAAATAGTTTTATTGACTTTTTAAAAAAAATCAATTCATTTTTTTGAAAATTTCAGAAAAAATATTTTAAAAATTAAATTTTATTTTTAAAATCTTCATGTAAATACTATCTTAGGTTTAATTTTTCATACTTTTCTTAAAATATTAATTTTTGATGACTAGTGAAAAATAATGAATTTTAATTAAAAACTTTTTGTCCATTAAATTTTCCCATAAATTTAAATTATATTTTAAATTGTTTTTAAAGTAAAATTATTTCATTTATAAATATATTAATCCAGTTTAGTTCATTGTAATAATTTTCATATTGAAGTTTTTCTCTTTGAAAACTCACTTTCTCATCGTGTTTGTGAGATTAATTTTCAATTAAATTTTTATACTTAGATGAATTTAATATAGAAATATGGATATATATTTGTAATATGAATAATTTAAATTATATAATAAGGTCAAAATAATTTTTTACCAAAATAAATAGTGAAAATAGTAAAAATTAATTACTCTGATTAAGGTAAAAATGGGTTTGCTAGGGGTTAACCTAAAACGATAAGGGTTGAAATGAAATAAAAACTTTTCTAAAATAGATTTTATGGCCATAGTTAGACCATTTAATTTATAATTATAGATAATAATT
The DNA here is from genome assembly GCA_963277665.1 of Viscum album. Lineage (NCBI taxonomy): Eukaryota > Viridiplantae > Streptophyta > Magnoliopsida > Santalales > Viscaceae > Viscum > Viscum album. The sequence continues at coordinate 11,937,422 of OY728158.1, forward strand.
CATTTTTTATCCATTTTTCATGAAAAAAATATGGGTACAACATTTCCTTTTCAAAAAATTACAAGTGTGTCACTCACCTCACTTATAAAAGGCCACCCAATATCCTCACCTCTTTAGACCTTAAAACCATTTTCGATTGAAAAAAAACAACCCAAATCACTTAAAAACTTACCTAATATTATCCTATAAGCCTTATTTTTTTCATAAATCCAACCTAGTAATTCTTTTGGTAAAAACCTAAGGAGGTTACTCGAAGAAGATATAATGTTCTTCAACGAAAATTTTTATTTTATTTCTTCCACCACCTCATTAAATTATTATTAAAACATGATGATATAATAAAATTAGTTCCTTACATATACTTATATGTTCTTATCTTAAGTTAATTACATAAAAAAACTCCACTTCCATCAAATGGGTTATGAAATAATCATTTATGTATATGGCGGACTACCACCTCGTGAACCAATGTCATTCTTTTTTCCATTAACACCACTCAAGGATGGATATAATGATGTATTAATTGATTATATATTATATTTATGATATTAATGTACTCTTGTAGTTATTTCACATATACCTTAATACTTTCCATTCTGTGGGAATACGATAACGTCTCTCATGAGTACAGCGGACTACCGCCTCGTGAAGCATTCTGATTCATTCACACTTTACATGGAAGGTAATAAGGATGGTTATAACAAATATATGTGATATATATGACTTCAAATGATTTATTAATGGTATTATATTATTTTCCTTCCTCAAATCTATCAAGGAAATGGAAACAACGTTCATTTATATGTACGACCTACCATCTCCATGAACAGTGTATTTCATTTACTATCTCTAACTTCTATAGAGTACTATAAATACATATATAATGAATATATATGATATTTATATCATGTTTATTATTCTGGATATTATTTAACCATGATCAAATTAATATGACCAAAAATAAAAAATCAAAACATACATGAAAGACAAAGCCGTTATTGCCTGAAATGTGACTTTAACATGAAATCATTTATAAGAGGTTAATAAAAGGTCATAATAAATTAATATATGGTATGATATATATATATATAATTATGGTTATATATATTTATAATAAACTTATATTTATTATTCAGGTTGTTTGAACATGTACGAAGGAAGTCCATACTTAAGGTAAGGGATATCTAGTCTATCTTTTATTTCTGGGAGGCATATGCCAATTCATCACTCATTTATTTTGTGTGATTTATATATTACCCATTTGAAATGTTATATAATTAATCTAATTATTTTAATTATATTTAATGTTTTATTTTATTTTATTCTTTATTGGGGCTTATAATTAAAATTATTACTGAAACAGCAATGTATTTTTGTCTCACTTTTATTTTCTGTGAGAAAAATATTATATTCACCACATGTTTATTTTATTTTGTGTATATAAATATCATGAATTTATTTTAGTATTATTATACTTAAATTTTTTGGGATTTACATATCCATTTTATGATCTCCCTTTCATGGGGTTAATGGTTCAAAAAGTTACCAAAGCATTAAGGGATTTTTGTCTCAATTTTCTTTCTTTGGGATATAAGTTTTGTTATAAACTTATCTCCTTAAGTGAGGAGTATATACTAACCCTTTGAATTTTTATTTCATTAATATACTAATTTTAATTAAATTATATGATTCATTTAATTGTATTCTTTCATGTGGACTACAATTCAATGTTACCAAAGTTGAAAGAGTTTTATATTAAAATATCATCATTTATCGGGATCGTTTATGGTTATGCTTCCAATGAGGAAATATTATGATAAAACTCTTAATAAAATCATTAATTTTCAAATCCTAAGGTTATTTCATGGTAATAAATGGTTTCCATTCATTTTCCTATCCTTATGTACTCAATAGTTCAAAATAAATTTTTTAAGAGAAATTATCTTTATTTCTCTATTTTTTTCAAAAAAAACCCTTTTCATTAAAAATCATGTTATCCAAAAATGATTTAAAAAAGTTTTCAAAAATTATTAAAATAATTTATTAAAGAAATTTTTACCCATGTTTAAATTTTAAAAAAAATTAATGGAATCTTCATGTCATTTTCCAAACAATGCATGTTTGTATCTTACTGAAAATGTGAAACAAATATTTGTTTTTAACATGCATGGAATTAATGGTGGTTCCAAATGTAATGTAATCTCAAATACTTCAAGTTTCCCTTAAAAGTTTTAAAATAAATTTTTAAATAAAATATTTTCCGTAATATTTGGGACATTTTAAGACTTTAAATAAATGATTTCAAAGTAAAGAAATATTTTAAATAAAAATTAAAAAAAATTCCAAATGGTAAAGGTTATTTCTTCAAGAAATGATTTAAATGTTTTTTAAAACTTATTTTATAAGTTTTTTAGTTTATTTTAAAAGGAAAGGATTTTGAAATTGTTTTGTTTTTATTAATTCTTTTCAAAGTGGAAATGTTATTTTCTCCAGGAATTATTTTAAATAATTATTTTGAATATTACTTTATATGTTTTTAAAGTTTATTTTCAAAGAAAAGTATTTCCAAAATATTTTTTAAATTGATGGTTTTAAAAAGTTATTTTCAAAGAAAAATTATCTCCATCAAGAAAAGTTCCAAGTGATTTATATTTAAAAATTATTCTCCATCAAAGATAACATCCTTCTATGTAACTTCTCCTTTGTTGGGGATATGAACCAAGGATACCATTACTATTCTTTCTCTAATTCATTTTTGATTACAATATGTTTATGTGAAAAATCTCTCTTAGACAGGTTATATCAATATAAAATAATTATTAAACCTACTTCTTTTTCCATGGGTTATGATATGATGAAATGATTATGAAACCTATCTATTTTCCATAGGTTATTATATAAATAAATATTTATGAAACCCATTTCATTTCTTGGGTTATGATATAATTAATGTTTGGTGATATTATTGAACACATAAGTATGATTTTCATTATGTGATAGATGGGACCTATATCTCCCTCCATTTCAATGGGAAAATATTTATATCTCATAAGATAGATAGGACTTTTATGAGGATTAAACCCAATTAAATAGTGGAATTTGTCCGCTTTGATGATCTTTGAAGTGAACCTTTACTACTATAATAGTTTGGTGAGTAAACTTATTCCTCTATGATTGACTTGGTAGTGAACCTTGACTACTATGGAAATGATTTTATATGCATAGGTGTATACCATAATTCCATGTCTTATTCTAATGTTATTCTATCTTGCCTCATGTTCTTTTATTTACTTATGATTCATGTCGTATGAACTACTAATATTTATGTAATGACTCAAGATTATGATCTTTGATATGTAGGGAATGGATTTTAAATTATATTCTCATGTTATAAGACCCTTATGTTCATGATATTTTTATGTATGTCCCTTCTTTATCCTCACTGACCACCTAAACTCACCGTTTATTCGGTTTCCTTTCCTCAAGTTATGAAGAAAGGTTTTAAGTAGGGTATGTTAGTGAAGAGTACTAAAGGGGTAATCTTTATTAGAGATGTTAAATAAATTTCAACAAAATATAAGATTGTGTATATAGTCTCTAAATACACTAAAGTATTATAGTCTATGTATAGCATCCCACCTTTTTATCATATAAACTTTCATTACATTTTACCAAACTGAGGATCTTTAAGGTTTAGTGTCTTGGAAACCAAAAACTAAAAACATGAATACATAAAACATTCTTCTTAAACACTTGAAAGGCTTCTCTTTATGTTCATACTAGGTTCATTACTGCATCTCATAACCTGGGGACATACATCAAAAGAAAGGGTGAGCAGAAGGCCCAGTAAGGTAAACAAGGGGAAACATTTAACATGTGAACTTGAGATACATTAATAAAGTCATGAAAAAAGAACTTTAAGGCATGAGAAAGAAATCATGAGGCATATAATAATAAAAATAACGCATTTCATAACTTGAATATGTGGATACAGCATTTAACATAGACAATCATTTCTGGTTCACCAAGGTTATTCACCAAGGCGTCATTAAAAATTACCAAGGTTATTCACCAAGGCGTCATTAAAAATGGTCATCTCTAGAGATTAAGTCTTTACCCAATGCATTGGAGCGCTATCAGGGCGCACCCTTAAATTTTCCTTTATTATCATGTGATACACATATATCATCATAAATCATTTCATAAATAACCCATATAGCATAAAAGAAATGGGTTTCCTTTCATAATCATAAAGTTTTAAAAACTGCTTTAAAGACATGATCTTTATGTCACTTTAAACCCATGTAAAAAGGAAGGCGGGTTTCATGTATGTAAATCCCAGAATTTAAAATAGAAAATTTTGATATATATGTGAATACCCCTGTAGAAGAAAGAGATTTTACTATTCACTTTATAAAATAAAATAATTTGAGAAAAAGAGAGAGGCATTTTGAGACGAAAATTCTGCAGCATAACGGCTATGTTTTGGGGCTTTAGAAAACATTGAAAAGAGAGGGTACATAGGTCATCCACTCATAAATGATCCACAAAACAGTAGGGGGTAGAATATAGAGAATATAAAAACATGGTAATGAAATTTGAAAGACATACCATGTGAAATGAAAAACATGGAAGGAAGACAAAAATAAGATTTCTCTTATAAAAATTCGGCAGCCTAACGGCGTCACTTAAAACATAAAAAAGGGAATTGATGATATCAAATAGGGTCTCTCATAATATGAACATGAAAGATAAGTATGATAGATATAGATATCATACCCAGAATAATAAAAAGGAACATGAAAGACTTGACATGAAAATAGATCTTGAAAACGAGAAGGGTGAAAGAATCAATTAAAAATTCGACAGCCTAACGGCGCCACTTAAAAATTCTCAAAATGAATTTATGAGAGAAAGAGGTGGTATCTAATCATATGAACATAAAATATCAGTATGATAGATATAGATATCATTCCCCAACATAATAAAAAGGAACTTGAAATATTTGACCAGAAAATAGAACTTGAAAATGAGAAGGGTAAATGAATCCATTAAAATTTCGGCAGCCTAACGGCGTCACTTAAACTTCAAAAAAATGAATTGACGAGATCAAATAGGGTCACTCATAATATGAACATAAAAGATCAGTATTATAGATATAGAGATCATACCCCAACATAAAAAGTAACTTGAAATACTTGACAAGAAAATAGAACTTGAAAATGAGAAGGGTGAAAGAATCTGTTACAAAAATTTCGGCAGCCTAACGGCGCCACTTAAACATTCATAAAATGAATTGATGAGAGAAAGAGGTGGTCTCTCATCATATGAACATAAATAATCAGTATGATAGATATAGAGATCATACCCCAACATAATAAAAAGTAACTTGAAAGATTTGACCAGAAAATAGAACTTGAAAATGAGAAGGGTGAACGAATCCCTTAAAAATTCGGCAACCTAACGGCGTCACTTAAACTTCAAAAAAATGAATTGAAGAGATAAAATAGGGTCTCCCATCATATGAACATAAAATATCAGTATGATAGATATCTATATCATACCCCAACATAAAAAGTAACTTGAAAGACTTGACAAGAAAATAGAGCTTCAAAATGAGAAGGGTGAAATAATCCGTTACGAAAATTTCGGCAGCCTAACGGCGCCACTTAAACATTCATAAAATGAAATGATGAGAGTAAGAGGGGATATCTAATTATATTAAAATGAAAATTAAATTAAGGTAAATATAAAAGAACATCCTCCAACATAAGAACATGGAGCATAAAAGAAATGACTTAAAAGAGAGTATTTAAAATGAAAGAGAGAGTTAGGATCCCTTGCCTTAAAACGTAACTCTTAAAACTCGAAGGTTGGGACCTTGAGGGATTGGGGGAACCTTGGTAGGACTCCTTGGGAGGTAATGATACCAGAGCTTAGTTGGAGGAGAGTTGGGAGTCTAATGGATGAGAGGATGGCTTGGTATTTATAGGGAAAGTGAGGGGACAAGGCATTAATGGCCAAGGGACATCTCATTGGTAGTTTTGGAAAAACCATGGGATTACCCATGGTATTTTCCCATGGTATTGGCCACTTGGGACACCTCATACCTTATCTTACTATTCATAAGTCGACCATATTGATTACATACTTAATACATCATTTAATGATGTCATTAAACACTCGTAACTTAAAAACTATATTTCCACTATTCATCGAAAATTCAACTTTCTCAGAAAAAACCCAAAATTTCACCTTTTCAAAAATTGATGCTCTGATTTAAAAAATGAACTCCATTTTATAAAAATAATTTTCTAAATATTTTTAATTTAATTTTTAATTAAATACACTATTCACCAAAAATTCATTTTTTCAGAAAAATCCCCAAAAATTACCTTCAAATAATATTGATGCTCTGAGTTCAAAAATAAAATCCATTTTATAAAAATAATTTTCTAAATAATTTTAATTTAATTTTTAATTAAAAAAACACTATTCACTCGAAAAAACTAATACTTGACTAATAATTTATGAAACCGTTATTTAACCATTTTATTGAATCACATTACTTAATCAAGGTGCCTAGATTATATTAATACTTTCTTTAAGTGAGATTACTAATCCATTTGGTCACATTACTAATCATAAGCATAAAATAACTATTCATAATTTATTATTCATCAAAAATTAAGTTGACCTTATTAGACTCTAAATTTCATACTGAAAATAATTGTAGAAGACCATTTTTAGAAAATCATTACACATTTTTAATTATTTAAGGTTTACATAAACATTTTTTTAAAAAAATCCTTTCTCAAAAATTCACCAAAAATATGCATACTATATTTATCCGAACATTTAAAAATTCATAAACTTCATCAAAAGAATAAATCAAAAAATTTATTTAAAACAAAGGATTACAGAAGGCAGTTATGGTCTCCTTACGTAGCCCCTTATCACACCAGCATAGGACCTAAGTGTAAGGTGTGATAAGGTGAGAGAATCCGAGGGAGGCTCGGCCAACATCGCACGAGTATTAATTTCTATCAGTTTGGACTTCTCACGAATGCGATTCCATTCTAGCTTCATATGATGAAGTTCGGCTTGGGTTTGGTCCAGATCAAATCCTAGTGGTGCTACCTCCTTACCAGGTTCTGTTAGATGGGCTTCGATCGGTCCAAGACTACTGGGTGAGGCCATCGAATCTTCTTTCTATATTAATTAACCAAGGTCACTTGAATTTAGAGATACTAATCACAACATTTAGTTTCCAACGGTCATATTGACTAATTGTCATATAACAGTCAAAACCCAACGGTCTCATTTTAATTATACTCATGTTATCAAATGAAATAGTTTTGTTGAGTATAAAATAAAATAACACACAAAATTAGGAAACAAGATTTATTCAAAATTTCGGGTCGTTACAATAGTCCCCCCTTAATAAATTATGTCCTCTCAATTTAAAAAGAAATTAGGCTTGGAAATTTCATTGAAAGACCCACATCGGAAAAAAGTCAGTAAAAATATTACTTTAAAAGAAAGAAAGGGAAGTACAAAGGTCACCCGAGTTAACCCATACTAGGATTCTCTGTAGGAAAACATGGACATGGAAGAGAAAACAAAGGGTCATGTTCTGAGGGAGAGTGATAGAAAACATGATTAGGAGAAATTTAACAACAAGAAAATCACAAACCTATGATGGGTTAAACGGTATTTGATTTCCCAGTAGGAAACGTTAACAGATAAAGTTTTTGTTTTACGTTCCTTTTCACAGTTTTGAGGAATTAATTTACTACATAGAACAAAAACATAATGAAATATACCTACCTTCAAGTAGAGTTCCATCCTTTAATAAGTTTCTACCAAAACTAATCTTTTCACCAAATGATGAGCATTCAAAAACACTTGGTCTCATCAAAACACAAGAATCATCTTCTTGAGAGTCACGTAATCCACAAAATATTAACTATCAATTTCTTCTATCTTTAAACATTATCCCAAAAACATAAAGGGTAAGATAAAACAACTCTTCAAAAAAAAGAATCCCATAGGAAGGGAAACTACTTTTAAATCTTCAAAGTTTCATGGTACTACCCAAATCTCATCATAGAACATTCCATAAATAATTGTCCTTCAAATTCCTCAAAATAAACCAAACTAAGATTGAAAGGCAATTATAAGAATGATCTCATAACATAGTCTTCCAAGATAGACTTTATCATTCATATTCGAACAACATCAACCACTCTTATCATCTTATAACAAAAGTAACTAACCTAATCACATTTTCCCCAAGATAGGTTAATCATTTCCATATGTAACCTAAATTACTATAAGTCCACCTTAAATTCATCGATTCTTCAAAATATAAGTCAACCTTTACTCCTCAAAGAAAATACCATAGTAATCTATTTACCTTAATCAAATAGGGTTCCCAAAATAGTGAATGTCTTCCAAAATAATAATCATCTTTTAATCCCCTAATCACCCTTTTTTTAAGAAGAACGGCTTCACTACATCAACATGTGGTACATAACAATAAATGTTTTCCTTAATGATATAAAATCATCCTAGGTAGTGACTCGATGATCTTAGAAAACATAAAAGATATGCTCATAGAGAACAAACTAAAATACAACATGACATAGACAATTATTGCGAAGAAGTTACATGTACTTCAGTCATTATGATCCATCTCATCATAGGATGTGCATTGTTCCCTTGTCCTTGAAGATTTTTGATGCTCATCGTGCCTCTCATCCCTTCCAAGAGATCATTTCCTTGAATAATGTCCAAATTCTCCACATTTACGACATTGAAGAGTATAAGGTACATTAGATCGAACCTTATCTCTATTCATCACATTATCCATTTTTTTGAAGCAATTGGATACTTCATGCCCTATCTTCCCACACTTAAAACATCTCCCAGTTCCTTTGTGACATTCTCCTTGGTGCCTCTTCCCACACTTTTTGAAAAAAAGAAATTCGGTCTTCTTTCCCTTATCAACTTTATCAGATGAACATCCTTGAGACTTTGTCTTCTTCTTCCTTAATGAATTTGGGCATTCAACTAGGTACCAATTATTAACTGTGATTTTTGATAGCTGGTTTGGCATAATCACAATATGTTCAACTTGATCTCTCGTCATCTCTGTCACATTAATAGGGAAATCGTCACATTTCCTATCACATTGGTCATTGGGGCATGCTCTTCCATTTCCTGCCATTAACTAAGAAAAGAACGTATAATTAGGGGGCTTAAATACTTAGCCAATAAACATTAAAAGGAAACTTTAAGCATTGAAGGATAAACTTGTAGAAGGAAAGTATACCCTAACTTGTGATCCCCTAGTTTCCAATCTAGGTTATCCATGATCATATATTCTTATGTGAATCTTTATATTATTTTATCCTTTTTCCTTTAATAATAGTTCATACTAAGCTTAAGAATTAACCAAAGCATATCCCCTGGGAGTGTCGTAACCAAGAGTGCAGCAAGGCCCATTGTCATGTACCAGTTCCCATTTGAGTCTAGCTAAAAGCGATGTTTTCGGGTTTTACCCCTATGTACATCTATACCAAATCCACCTCTACCTGCTTGTATCCAGACAGGGATGTATTTGTTTGGCAACCCCTTACTCAATACTCACCAAAATACCAGGAAGATTTCCTACATTTAAACATTACTATAGGGTTCTTCCTAAAGTTTTCATATCCTAATTTCCACAAATAACTAAACCATCCTTTGATACCAACTATAACATCCTGCCTTTTTATCATATAAAATTTTATTACATTTTACAAAACCGAGGATCTTTAAGGTTTAGTGTCTTGGAAAACAGAAACTTAAAACATGAAAACATAAAACATTCTTCTTAAACACCTGAAAGGATTCTCCTTATGTTCATCCTAGGTTCATTACTGCATCTCATAACCTAGGGACATACATCAAAAGAAAGGGTGAGCAGAAGGCCCAGTAAGGGAAACAAGGGGAAACATTTAACATGTGAACTTGAAATACATTAATAAAGTCATGAAAAAAGAACTTTAAGGCATGAGAAAGAAATAATGAGGCATATCATAATAAAAATAACGTATTTTATAACATGAATATGTGGCTACAACATTTAACATAAACAATCATTTCTTTTTCACTAAGGTCCATCCCCAAGGTTTCATTAAAAATTACCAAGGTTATTCACCAAGGCATCATTAAAAATGGCCATCTCTATAGAATAAGTCTTTACCCAATGAATTGGAGCGCTATCAGGGCGCACCCTTAAATTTGTATTTATTATCATTTTAGCCACATATATCATCATCAAACATTTCATAAATAACCAATATAGCATAAAAGAAATGGGTTTCCTTTCATAATCATAACATTTTAAAAACTGCTTTAAAGACACGATCTTTATGTCACTTTAAACCCATGGAAAAAGGAAGGCGGGATTCATGTATGTAAATCCCAGAATTTAAAATAGAAAATTTTGATATATATGTTAATACCCTTATATAAGAAAGAGCTTTGACTATTCACTTTATAAAATAAAAGAATTTGAGAAAAAGAGAGAGGCATTTTGAGACGAAAATTCTGCAGCATAACGGCTATGTTTTGGGGTTTTAGAAAACATTGAAAAGAGAGGGTACATGAGTCAGCCACTCATAAATGATCCACAAAACAGTAAGGGTATAGAATATAGAGGATATAAAAACATGGTAATGAAATTTTAAATACATACCATATGAAATTAGAAACATGGAAGGAAGACAAAAATAAGATTTCTCTTATAAAAATACAGCAGCCTAACAGTGTCACTTAAAACTTCAAAAAGGGAATTGACGAGATCAAATAGGGTATCTCATCATATGAAAATAAAATATCAGTATGATAGATATAGAGATCATACCCCATCATAATAAAAAGTAACATGAAAGACTTGACATGAAAATAGATCTTGAAAACGAGAAGGGTGAAAGAATCCCTTAAAAATTCGACAGCCTAACGGCGCCACTTAAACATTATCAAAATTAATTGATGAGAGAAAGAGGTCGTATCTCATCATATGAATATAAATGATCAGTATTATAGATATAGAGATCATACCCCAACATAATTAAAAAAAACTTTAAATATTTGACCAGAAAATAGAACTTGAAAATGAGAAGGGTGAACGAATCCCTTAAACTTTCGGCAGCCTAACAGCGTCACTTAAACATCAAAAAAATGAATTGAATAGATAAAATAGGGTATCTCATCGTATTAACATAAAATATCATTATGATAGATATAGATATCATACCCCAGCATAATAAAAAGGAACATGAAATACTTGACATGAAAATAGATCTTGAAAATGAGAAGGGTGAAAGAATCCCTTAAAAATTCGACAGCCTAATGGCACCACTTAAATATTAGCAAAATGAATTGATGAGAGAAACATGTGGTATCTCATAATATGAACATAAATTATCAGTATGATAGATATAGAGATCATACCCCAACATAATAAAAAGGAACTTGAAAGATTTGACCAGAAAATAGAACTTGAAAATGAGAAGGGTGAATGAATCCCTTAAAAATTTGGCAGCCTAACGACGTCACTTAAACTTCAAAAAAATGAATTGATGAGATCAAATAGGGTCTCTCATCATATGAACATAAAATATCAGTATGATATATATAGAGATCATACCCCAACATAAAAAGAAACATTAAAGACTTGACAAGAAAATAGAACTTGAAAATGAGAAGGGTGAAAGAATCCATTACAAAAATTTCGGCAGCCTAACGGCGCCACTTAAACATTAGTAAAACGGAATTGATGAGAGTAAGAGGGGATCTCTCATCATATGAAAATTAAAAGGGAAGTAATATGAATATAAAATAATATCCTCCAATATAAGAATGTGGAGCATAAAAGAAATGACTTAAAAGAGAGTATTTGAAAAGAAAGAGAGAGTTTGGATCCCTTACCTTAAAACATAACTCTTAAAACTCAAAGGTTGGGACCTTAAGGGCTTGGGGGAACCTTGGCAGGACTCCTTGGGAGTTAATGAGACCATAGATTTGTTGGGTGATAGTTGGGAGTCGAATGGATGAGAGGATGGATTGGTATTTATAGGGAAAGTGAGGGGACAAGGCATTAATGGCCAAGGGACACCTCCTTTGTGGTTTTGGAAAAACCATGGGCTTGCCCATGGTATTTGTAGAGACCTGAAGCTTGAAGTACATGGAAATTACATTACTTTTGTGTAATAATTAATACATAACAAAAACAGACACACAAGGATCGTAATAGTTTAGTGTCTTTGGAAACATGGAATATAAACTTCTAATCATGTTGAAAGATCTTCAACAACTCCCATAATGATATTACGATTTTTGTTTCCTTACCTAAAACCTTTCTTTATTTCCTGGGGAAAATAAAACATAAAAAGGTTGAGCTCAAATGCTCAGTAAGGGAAAACATAGATAACATAAAACAATCCATAAACATTTGAAAACAAAAACTTGAACATGAAATTTAAACATCAAAATCTTGAGCAAAGACATAGAATCGTGGAAGTATGTAAGGCATATATAATAATGGAACATCAACCATGATAAAATATAGTGGGAATAAAAGATGTAATTGTGGAAACCATTCATCATATGTTATGATTTCCATAGTAGCCAAGGCATTACTGCCAAGACCACCTTAGTGGACAAAGTCCCTTTCTGAATCGAGTTCACTCCTCGTTTCAGTCCTGTAACACTGAACCGGATTAACTTATCGTTCCAGCCATGTCTATCTCATGAGATATAAATCTTTACCCAGTTCATTGGAGGGATATATAGGTCCCACCCATCTCATATTCAAATCATTCTTACTTGTTCCACAAAATAAACTTAAAACATTCACCATAACCCAAAGAATAAAATGGGTTTCATAAACATCATCCCATCATTTCATAATCCATATAAAACAAATGGACATTTCATCAAAAGAAAAGTGAAACCATGTAAATCATAGATACAATAAACTTGAATCGTACACATATGACATAATTTCATCTTAGATAGAAAATGGTTTTGATAAAACATTTGAAATGAATTCTTGAGGAAAATATCCTTTCTTCTTCAAAATCAATTTCTTTTCACAAAATGTCATTCAATTTTAAAAGAAAAAGATTTTATTAAAAATAGTCATGAAATATTTTGGAGGAATCTTCATGAAAATAAGGCTTTATAAAACTGTAAAAATCCTTTCATTGCGTATAAGTTAAAAAAACATTATTCTCGTACTTTTGCCAGAAAAGTCAAAAAAGTACCTCGTAACGTAAAACAAAAGAAAGATTCCTTACATACCATGAAGTAAAAGTCAAAATGGGTAAAAAGGACTTTAAACATACATGAAAACATTTTTATAAAACATGGACATGGATGATAGCAATAACCCCAGTAAATACTTACAAATAAGTAATCTTAGATAAAAATGAGATTTGCAAAATTATCCCTTACCTTAGGTCTGATATGCTTCTTACGTCTCCAAAACTCCTATATAATGATTTAAATAATATCATTGACTTATTACAGAATCATATTCATTGTTATTATATCATATATGGTTCACTTATGACTTTATATTACCCATTCTTTTGTAAATTCATGTTAAAGTAGCGTTTTGGGTAAAATCGTTTCATTTGTCATTCGTGTTTTAACTTTTAATTATTCATATGATTACTTAGATCATGATTACTTACATCTAGAATGTAAAACATGATTTATATATAATATATATTCATAATATACATAATAGATTGATAAATGGAAAGAAATAAACCGTTCATAGAGACGGTAGGTCGTACGTACGCATGAACGCTGTTTTAGTTTCCTTATTGAATTGAATGGAATTAAGTAGATGACATAAATATATATATATATACATAAATCCAGTAGAATTATTATTTCATATATTTCATGATTACTTATTATATATACTTTATAATCATTCTTGAATGGTTAACATGGATAGTGAATCTCATCACGTCGCGGAGACAGTAGCCCGTACGTACGTACGAGCGATGATATCATTCCCAAGATCGTGGAATTTTATTAAAATGTATGTATAATATAACATAATAATCATATATATTCATTACTTTCACCATTATACCCATACAATTAAGGTGGTGGTGGAAAATAGATTACACCACAGCGTGGAGACGGTATTCTGTATGTACGCACGCGCGGTGATTTCATTTTCTGTAGGATGGATAGATGGTGAAATATGGTTGTTTCATACTTATAATAACATATCAGTATATGAGTGATACTGATGTTATTACCTCATAATGAAACAACTAAAAAAATAATAAGTGGAAGAAGAAATAAATTTGAAATAATCGGTAATGGACATTACCTCTTCTTTGAAGCGCCTCTTTAAGACCTCCTCTTAGGGCACTAAAATTGGTCTTTGAAGAAGAACAGCACCTCTAGGATGTTTCTATGGAAGTGGAGAACAGAATTTGTCAGGATTTTGCCGAGCTTGAAGGCTCAAAGTGGTGTGAGGAAGAGAGGGAGGAGGTGCCCTTTTATAAGGGAGGAGAGGGGCACCTTTGGAAATATAAGAAATATTAGTTTATATTAAATCCCAACCCCACATAAAAACATAGAAAATGACTCATATCCAAAGTTTAGATGAAATAGGGTTGTAATCTCATCAACCAATAAAATTTATACATGTTAGGAATTTATTTTAAATATTATCAACTCGATTTATCCTTATTTAATCAATTTAATTTAATTTGTGGTAATAACATTCTAAATTTTAAATTATAACAAATAATTACTTATTTGTTGTGAATTTTCCATAACTGGATACTTTATAACATTTTAGACCATATAAATTTAAATTTATAATTTTTAAATATTTTTGTGACTTTTAAACAATTTTATAATATTTTATTTTTATAAAATAACAATAGTGTCAATTTTGACACTATTTATTTATTTGAATTTAAATAAAATATATAAAGAAGATATGTTCGAACTAAATGCTTTAATAGATTCATAAAAGGTCATATGTATCTATAAAATTAGTGGAGCACATTAAATAGTTCATATAATATTTATTTTATTATTTTTAAAATCATTTATTTGGTTTATCTCTTAATAAAATAATTACTACAACATTTAATATACTTATTTGTTGCATAAAAATTAAAAATAAAATCCTATGATGAAGATAAATCTATTAACTTTTACAATAATACTTTTACTCGAATTTATCATCTTAGAATCACAATATTTAAATTGTTATATTTATTAAATTATGAAGATGACAACTTTGGCATCATTTAAAATAAAATTATATAAGTGTCATAATCGCTTTTATAAGGCTCCAAATGGTCAAATATTCTACCATTGGATGATTATGGTTTAAATTTACATGACCAATAAGTTTTGGTTAGGGTTTTGTGCCATTTATGGTCACTCTTAGTTTAATAAAAACTATATTCTTGATAATTCACTAGATAAACAATTTCTGCATCACTATTGTGTCACAATTAATGATAATTATTTAATCCCTAAAAATTATAATTAAATTCATATGATGTAGATAATTTTATTATATTTCTATATACTATTCATGTTTTAAGTTTCATGATGTTTATCACTAAATTAAAATTAAAATACTTATAAGATTTAAGAGAGTAACATGTTGTCACTTTCTTTGGTTTTAATAATAATTAAATTATTTTCAAGGAAACAAGTCCATAAAATGAATCTATTCCGACCCTTAGGTGATATTTGTAGACTTTTATCCATCCAATAGAATTTTGGCAGGTTTTAGGGTAATTTTATAATCTTATATTTACCCTTAATTACCCGATTTACCTTTAACTATGGTAAATAAAATTTACCGTAGTTACTATTCATAATGCCCAAAAATAAAAAATGGCTTGTTAACATAATTTTCACCCACTGATTCCAAATATGGAATCTATTTTTCCAAATTCAATACACAAAATTTTCAGAAATTAAATTAAAATTAATCCCGTTGTCGAAAGAAAACGGGTTTTTCTTTAAAACATTGCAAAAGATTGAATTGATTTAACCTGCGAATTCAAGTTAAAATCAATGATAATGACATAAATTATATTAAATGGTAAAAATATATTCTATTTATACTTTAAAACCTTTCAATATTATAATTTAACGATATAAATTATTACAATGAAAAAAGTTTTTTTTAATTAAAATATAGCGTGTTTTTACTATTCATTAAAATATGAAAGTTATCAGAAAAATATCAAAACATTATCCAATGTAAATTTTTATATCCTGATTCAAAATTATAATTTTATTTTGTAAAATTGAACTTATAAACATGTCAAAAACTAGATCTAAAGTGGGTGCGCCATCAAAAGGCGGCAAAACTGCATTTTTTGAAAAATACTTATTTTACCCGAAAAACTTTATTTTGTTCTTATACCATGTTCTAGAAAATGTGTAAGATGAATAATAAGGTTATAAAATTCTAAATTTAGTTAATACTATTCATAACGGCTAGTTCATAATAATATTAGAACCATATATCATTGTTTAGTGAAACCTGATATTGCGTACAACACCCGCTATCGAGGAAAGTCGTGATTGCGTGTAATGAAAACCAAGTCAGGGTTGTGTGTTGTGCAAGAATCCTTCGTTGTTTAGTATAACAGAATCCAACCATATTTCATTTGTACATTTAATATATATATATATATACACTCAATGTTGCGTAGAATAACTATTATAAAACAAACTTGAAATTGTGTGTAACACAATCTAAGAATAGTGTTGCGTATACTGTAAGCTAATACAGTGTTGCGTAAAGCGCAAGATAATCTTGTTGTAGAATAAAAGACATGACATCAAATAAATTAAAAATAATACTTATCATAAAATATCGGGTTGTTACATTCTACCCCCCTTAAAATGAATTTCGCCCTCAAAATTCATCGGGGATATAAATGGTTTACTACTCGAAAGTTTCTTTAATAGAAACCCACATCGTAAAAAGGAATACCAAAAATTGGATTTAAAAACTAAAGTATGAAACGTAACAGTTACCCAAATTTACTCATCACTGGGTTTCCGCGTAGGAGAATATAGGTGAAAATATGGATATGGAAGAAAAATCTAACCATCAAGTTACGATGGAGAGTGGTAGAGAACGTGGATAAGAAAAATCCATCAATCACAAAGCCATAAATTTGTGATGATCTAAGCTACCATCTGATTCATCGGATATAAGAGCACTAGGACAACATTTTTGGTTTTCAATATCATTTCCCTAAAGTTGAAAATTTTGAATTAGAAGAAATACTTGCTTGATTTTGGTACAATCTCACTTTTGTTCGTGCTTTGAACAATTTCCACTTCATACCTTAAAGAAATGAAGTTGAATTTGTTATTCGTGATGTGTTAGCAGATCATGTGATAGAATGATGGTTCATTCCATCTGTTTCAAACAAAAGGTTAGCAAAAGTTATAAGTCCATCTTATGGTTAGATTAATCGTATATGGTTCCAAAAATGAACTTATACTTGATATATCATACCGCTTAATAAAATAAAACTAGTTTCTACTAACCAGGGACTTTCTGTAGGCCAGTGGTAGGCGATAAAGGCCAGTCGCACTTCGGTTGTGTGTTCGATTCCCACAGCCTTGTCCGACGCGATGGGCTGTCACCCGTCCTGCAGGTTGTCCTTTTTCTAAAACTACATTATAAATAATATCGGAAAAAAAATCTAACCTTAAACAATACTAACTTATGTCCAAAAAAATTCATTCCAATCTTTAGTCTTATCCAAAATACATATGTCCAATCTCATATTATAAAGAAAACGATTACTTGAAATGTCATCAACCAAGCATGTGAATACCATCATTTATCCCCCATATATCTTGTTGGTCACATTCCAATCATGTGAATACCTTAATCATGTATTCTCTTGAAAAATGAATACCCATTGAACCTTAGTGAAAACATGAATGCTGTCAAAAGTTAACTCTTTCCACATTCCAAAATCACAAAATTATATATACTCAAACCATGATATGACCTTCTCCTTATATCAGTCATGAGCTCATGAATACTATCAAACATTTAATTTTCTCTTTATCCCTTCATTATGTGCATACCATCTACTTTCAAAAATTATCTGAATAACCTTTCATGGTCACTGGTACCATTCATCATATACTTTCAAAACTTTAGGAAAGACAACAGTGTAACAATCCTTAGATGTCTCTTTATTCCATAGTACCATGATATTACTTATACAGCATTACACTTGATAAACATGTAATCATTCCACTACCTTCTTAAACCATTGACTCATATTCAACAATTCTTTCATCTCACATATCATTTGTAGTCTCTTCATTGTCATCAACATAAATACTACCCATACAACCATACTGATTCTCTTCATGAGACTTTCCCTTAGGGCATTGGTTTGCATAATGATCGTACGTTCCACATTTAAAACATTTAACCATTTTTATTGTCGTAGAAATACCATTATCCTTGTCCATGGTGTTAACTGAACCTTTTCCTTTGCACTTACTGGCTTCGTGTCCTTCTTTTCCACACCCAAAGCATCTTCTAGTTCCTTTGAAAAATTCTCCTTGATGCCTCTTCCCACATGATTTACATAGGGGAAATTGAACTTTATTTCCTCTATGATCATCATGAAACTCCATCTTTCTCTTATTAGTCGAGTCAAGAAACTTACCAAATTTGAGTTTATTGATCATATTATGAGATTGATGATTCTACATAATAATGATGTTTGGACTTCCAAATCCCGTTTCATTTTTTTCTCAAGAAGAATATCATTCCATTGTCCGTCATATCCTCCATTATCGAGAATATTCCTGTTTCCAGCCATTTTCTAAAACCCAAAAAGAATAGTGTGAGAGGAAAAAATCATGCTAGGGAAAACAACATAGTAAAGGGGGAGTACCCTCAATATCTAACATCTTAGGTTAAATTCTAAGATCATTACCATAGTTCTAGGACTATATCCTATACGTATACTTATCCTTAGGGACATCCCTAGACATACCTTAGAAATATCTATAGGGATCTCACTAACGTTTTCGCATCCTAGTTTCCAAAGGTTAACTAAACCTTTCCTATGATACCAACTGTAGAGACCCAAAGCTTGATGTACATGGACATTAAATTACTTTGGCGGAATAATTAATACATAACAAAAACAGACACACAAGGATCATAATAGTTTAGTGTCTTTGGAAACTTGGAATATAAACTTCTAATCATGTTGAAAGATCTTCCACAACTCCCATAATGATCTTCCCCTTTCTGTTTCCTTACCTAAAACCTTTCTTTATTTCCTGGGGAAAATAAAACATAAAAAGGGTGAGCTCAAATTCTCAGTAATGGAAAACATAGAGAACATAAAACAATCCATAAACATTTGAAAACAAATACTTGAACATGAAATTTAAACATCAAAATCTTGAGCAAAGACATAGAATCGTGGAAGTATGTAAGGAATATATCATAATGGAACATCAACCATGATAAAATATAATGGGAATAAAACATTTAATTGTGGAAACCATTCAGCACATGTTATGATTTCTATAGTATCCAAGGCATTACTGCCAAGACCATCTTAGTGGACAAAGTCCCTTTCTGAACCGAGTTCACTCCTCGTTTTAGTCCTGTAACACTGAACCGGATTAACTTACCGTTCCAGACATGTCTATCTCATGAGATATAAATCTTTACCCAATTCATTGTAGGTAGATATAGGTCCCACCCATCTCATATTGAAATCATTCTTACTTGTGCCACAAAATAAACTTAAAACATTCACCATAACCCAAAGAATAAAATGGGTTTCATAAACTTCATCCCATCATTTCATAATCCATATAAAACAAATGGACATTTCATTATAAGAAAAGTGAAACCATGTAAATCATAGAGACATTAAACTTGAATCATACACATATGAAATAATTTCATCTTAGATGGAAAATGCTTTTGATAAAACATTTGAAATGAATTCTTGAGGAAGATATCCTTTCTTCTTCAAAATCAATTTCTTTTCACAAAATTTCATTCAATTTTAAAAGAAAAGTATTTTATTGAAAATATTTATGAAATATTTTGGAGGATGCTTCATGAAAATAAGGCTTTATAAAACCGTAAAAATCCTTTCATTCTGTATAAGTTAAAAAAAATATTTTTCTCGTACTTTTGCCGGAAAAGTCAAAAAAGTACCGCGTAACGTAAAACAAAAGAAAGATTCCTTACATACCATGTAGTAAAAGTTAAAAATGGGTAAAAAGGACTTTAAAATACATGAAAACATTTTTATAAAACATTTACATGGATGATATCAATAACCTCAGTAAATACTTAGGAATAAGCAATCTCTAATAAAAATGAGATTTGCAAAATTATCCCTTACCTTAGGTCCGATATGCTTCGTACGTATCCAAAACTCATGTATAATGATTTAAATAATGTCATTGACTTATTAAAGAATCATATTCAATGTTATTATATCATATATGGTTCACTTATGACTTTATATTACTAGTTCTTTTGTCAATTCATGTTAAAGTAGCGTTTTGGGTAAAATCGTTTCATTTTTCGTTCCTGTTTTGACTTTTAATTATTCATATGATTAATTAGATCATGATTAATTACATCCAGAATGTAAATCCTGATTTATATATAATATATATTCAGAATATACATAATATATTGATAAATGGAAAGAAATACACCGTTCATGGAGATGGTAGGCCGTACGTACGTGTGAACGATGTTTTCGTTTCCTTATTGAATTGAATGGAATTAAGTATATGAAATAAATATATATATATATATATGTACATAAATCCAGTAGCATTATTATTTCATATATTTCATGATTAGTTATTATATATACATTATAATCATTCTTGAATGGTTAACATGGATAGTGAATCTCATCGCGTCGTGGAGACGGTAGTCCGTACGTACGCATGAGCGATGACATCATTACCAAGATCGTGGAATTGTATTAAAGTGTATGTATAATATTATAGAATAATCATATATATTCATTACATTCACCATTATACCCATCCAAGTAAGGTGGTGGTGGAAAATAGATTACACCACGGCGTGGAGATGGTATTCCGTACGTATGCACGCGCAGTCATTTCGTTTTCCATAGGATGGATAGATGGTGAAATATGGTTGTTTAATACTTATAATAACATATCATTATATGAGTGATACTGATGTTATTACCTCATAATGAAACAAATAAAAAAAGAAGAAGTGGAAGAAGAAATAAATTTGAAAGAATCAGTAATGGACATTACCTCTTCTTTGAAGTGCCTCTTTGAGACCTCCTCTTAGGGCACTAAAATTGGTATTTGAAGAAGACTAGGACCTATAGGATGTTTCTAGGGAAGTGGAGAAGAGAATTTGGCAGGGGTTGGCTGAGCTTGAAGGCTCAAAGTGGTGTGAGGAAGAGAGGGAGGAGGTTTCCTTTTATAAGGGAGGAGAGGGGCACCTTTGGAAATATAAGAAATATTAGTTTATATTAAATCCCAAACCCACTTAAGAACTTCCAAAATGACTCATATCCGCAGATTAGATGATATAGGGTTCTAATCTCATCAACCAATGAAATTTATACATGTTAGGAATTTATTTTAAACATTATCAATTTGATTTATCCTTATTTAATCAATTTAATTTTATTTGTGGTAATAACATTCTAAATTTTAAATTATAACAAATAATTAATTATTTGTTGTGAATTTTCCATAATTGGATAATTTATAACATTTTATACCATATAAATTTAAATTTATAATTTTTAAATATTTTTGTGATTTTTAAACAATTTTATAATATGTTATTTTTATAAAATAACAATAGTGTCAATTTTGACAATATTTATTTATTAGAATTTAAATAAAATATATACAGAAGATATGTTCGAAATAAAAGAATTAAAATATTCATAAAAGGTCATATGTATCTATAAAATTAGTGGATCACATTAAATAGTTCATATAAAATTTATTTTATTATTTTTAAAACCATTTATTTCGTTTATCTCTTAATAAAATAATTACTACAACATTTAATATACTTATTTGTTGCATAAAAATTAAAAATAAAATCCTATGATGAAGATAAATCTATTAACTTTCACAATAATAATTTTACTCGAATTTATCATCTTAAAATCACAATATATAAATTGTTATATTTATTAAATTATGAAGGTGACAACTTTGGAATCATTTAAAATAAAATAATATAAGTGCCATAATCGCTTTTATAAGGATCCAAATGGTCAAATATTCTACCATTGGATGATTATGGTTTACATTTACATGAAAAATAAGTTTTGGTTAGGGTTTTGTGCCTTTTATGGTCACTGTTAGTTTAATAAAAACTATACTCTTTATTTTTCACTAGATAAACAATTTCTCCATAACTATTGTGTCACAATTAATGATAATTATTTAATCCCTAAAAATTATAATTAAATTCATATGATGTAGAAAATTTTATTATATTTCTGGATACTATTCATGTTCGAAGTTTCATGATGTTTATCACTAAATTAAAATTAATATACTTATAAGATTTAAGAGACTCACATGTTGTCACTTTCTTTGGTTTTAATAATAATTAAATTATTTTCAAGGAAACAAGTCCATAAAACGAATCTATTCCGACCCTTAGGTGATATGGGTAGACTTTTATCCATCCAATAGAATTTTGGCAGGTGTTAGGGTAATTTTATAATCTTATATTTACCCTTAATTACCCGATTTACCTTTAACTATGGTAAATAAAATTTACCGTAGTTACTATTCATAATGCCCAAAAATAAAAAGTAGCTTATTAACATAATTTGGACCCACTGATTCCAAATATGGAATCTATTTTTCCAAATTCAATACACAAAAGTTTCAGAAATTAAATTAAAATTAATCCTGTTGTCCAAAGAAAATGGGTTTTTCTTTAAAACATTGCAAAAGATTGAATTGATTTAACCTACGAATTCAAGGTAAAATCAATGCTAATGACATACATTATATTAAATGGTAAAAAAATATTCTATTTATACTTTAAAACAATTAAATATTATAATTTAAATATATAAATTATTACGATGAAAAAAGTTGTTTTTAATTAAAATATAGCGTGTTTTTACTATTCATTAAAATATGAAAGTTATCAGAAAAATATCAAAACTTTATCCAATGTAAATTTTTATATCCTGATTCAAAATTATAATTTTATTTTGTAAAATTGAACTTATAAATATGTCAAAAACTAGATTTAAAGTGGGTGCGCCATCAAAAGGCGGCAAAACTGCATTTTTTGAAAAATACTTATTTTACCCGAAAAATTTTATTTTTTTCTTATACCATTTTCTAGAAAATTTGTAAGATGAATAATAAGGTTATAAAATTCAAAATTTAGTTAATACTATTCATAACGGCTAGTTCATAATAATATTATAACTATATATCATTGTTTAGTGAAACCTGATATTGCGTAAAACACACGCTATCGAGGAAAGTCGCGATTGCGTGTAATGTAAGCCAAGTCAGGGTTGTGTGTTGTGCAAGAATCCTTCGTTGTTTCGTATAATAGAATCCAACCATATTTCATTTATACATTTAATATATATATATATATATATATACACACTAAATTTTGCGTAGAATGACTATTATAAAACAAACTTGAAATTGTGTGTAACACAATCTAAGAATAGTGTTGTGTATACTGCAAGCTAATACGGTGTTGCGTAAAGCGCAAGATAATCTTGTTGTAGCATAAAACACATGACATCAAAAAAATTAAAAAGAATACTTATCATAAAATATCGGGTTGTTACAGTATTGGCCACTTGGAACACCTCATACCTTATCTTACTATTCTTAAGTCGACCATATTGATTACATACTTAATACATCATTTAATGATGTCATTAAACACCCGTAACTTAAAAACTGTATTTTCACTATTCATCGAAAATTAAAATTTCTCAGAAAAAACCCAAAATTTTTCCTTAACCAAATATCGATGCTCTGATTTCAAAAATGAACTCCATTTTATAAAAAAAAATTCTAAATATTTTTAATTTAATTTTTAATTAAATACACTATTCACCGAAATTTCATTTTTTTCAGAAAAATCCCCAAAAGTTATCTTAACATAATATCGATGCTCTGAGTTAAAAAATGAAATCCATTTTATAAAAATATTTTTATAAATATTTTTAATTTAAATTTTCATTAAAAAAACACTATTTATCCGAAAAAACTAATACTTGACTAATAATTTATGAAACCATTATTTAACCATTTTATTGAATCACATTACTTAATCAAGGTGCCTAGATTATATTAATACTTTATTTAAGTGAGATTACTAATCCATTTGGTCACATTACTAATCCTAAGCATAAAATCACCATTCATAATTTACTATTCATCGAAAATTAAGTTGATCTTTTTAGACTCTAAATTTCGTACTGAACATAATTGTAGAAGACCATTTTTTGAAAATCATTACACATTTTTATTTTAGTATTGGTCTAACAATTTGGTATATCATTGTTTAAAAATAATGCACATTGAGAAAATTATATACAAAATTATTCTTTCAGTTATTTTAAATATCAAGGGGAAGACCAAAGATGACTTCTGAACTTACTTGGAATTTTTGGATTGGATTATTCTACCAGAACTGCATTCAATGTGTATCAATGAAAACAAATGGAAATTTACTTGTGATTATGATGTGATGAAACATTTAGAGAAACATAAATTTCTAGAATTATTATAGAATAGCAAGTTTCTTGATGTATTTTACAAAAATATATCTAAATGATCCAACAGAAGGGATTTGAAACTAAAATCCCTAAAAACTCATGATTATTACATTCTTCATCATGAATTGATTCCAATAGCAATCTAGAATTTTTTATCTAATAATTTAAGGGTCATATTTATTCTCTTGTGTCGTTTTTTTAGATACATTTGTGATAAAATTTTATCGATGTATTACATGATAAAAATGCAATAAGATCCACCATTACTTTTGTGTGAGTTTCAAAAAAATCCTAGATCATTTTTCACCTGAATGCTACATTTAACGTTTCATCATCCAACTAAAATAATTCATGGAGGACCTTTTTATTTTTTGTGTATATATCCTACTTAAATAAATATGTGCACAATAAAATCTTATTTTTGCAATAAGAATCATCCTAAAGGTTCCACTGTGAGAGGTTATTTGTCTAAATAATGTATGGATTTTTGTTCAATGTATATGTTTTATGGGAACACAATACATAACCGGCTAATGAGAAATGAAGATGAGCAGTATTGGAAAATTGATCCCTCATTTCCAACTCTTCACCAAATATGAGGAATTTCTGGGTCATATACATTTTCTACATTGATCCTTGAAGAGTGTAATAAGGAACATCATAGTGTTTTGTTTAACTGTGGTTTGTTAGATTACTATATAAAGTAATTAATTTTAATATTTATATGTTAGCTCAAAATATTTCATTTTACATATACCTTAATCTTTTATTATCATTTTATGAAGGGAACATAAACAAATTATAAATAGATTTCATTGATCTTTTTTTATAAAGAGAGAGGCCTTGCATAGACCAGAGATTCCTGATTGGTTGAAATCATAGGTATGACCATTACTTTAACTAACATAAAATATATTTTTTCATTTAATTTTATTATTCATATATATTTTAGGTATTGAGTTTACCTATTGACTCTATTTCTCAAGAATTAAGAGAATTTACTTATGGTCCCAATTATTTGGTTTGTGAATAAAAATCTTTTATAATCAATGGGTATAAATTTGTTACAACTCATAGAGTGGTTAAAATGAGAACAAAACATAATGAAATTATGGTAACTGCTACAACAGACTATTATTCCAGTGCATCAGATATTCATCCCCAATATAAATATGTGTCTTATTATTGGATTGTTGAGAAAATTTTGTTAATGAATTACTACTCTCAAGTTCGATTCGCTATGATGAAATTTAAATAGTTTGATTCAATGACATGACAAGGTAAATTTGTTGATGATTTTGGATTCAGATTTATTAAAATGAGTCAATTTCTGGCTACCGATAAACAATAAATTTTGGCATAAATGGAGAAAATTGGCTTATGTGAAAAATATTATTATACATGATTACAGTGTCATTGATGAAGTAATCGCAAGACATATTTTTCAGGATGTTGGGGTTGAAATTGAGACCATTTATGCCTCTATTGTTTTTGACCATAATATTGAATTTGATGACTCAAATTTTCCCATTGTGAGAGTTGGTTTTTAACTTGAAGTAGTGGTGGGTAAAATATAGAAGCAACCAAATATGTTCACAGTTCATTAAGTTTACCTTGAAATTGGTTTCTTAGGTTGGTAATAATTTTATTACATTAATTTAGTTTTATTTGGGAATGATATGTTTTTTTAGTATTGTTTGGTTTCATTGTATTTAATTATATTTATTTCAATTCTGAAAACTGAGTTTCAAACGGGTTTTTTAAAAAATTTAAAACTTGGTTTTAAATTATTGCTACTAAAACATGTAATGAAATTTTTTATGACTTATTTGACTTCTAAGTTGAATGATATATTTTAAAAAATAGTTTCTTAAAAAATTACATTTCATTCTTATGGAGATTAAGAAAAATATTATAGAAGTTTAAGGGAAGCGATTATTTGATTTTGATCGATAGATTCACGAGCATGGGTTTCCTCCTCTACTTCCCTTAGTGAGTATAAATATTCTAATATTTTTATTGTACTTTACATATAATTTTATTTTCATCTTCTTTATCAAATGTTTTTAGGGACATTTAGTTTCACTATATTTGACTCCTCCTCATCCTACTAGCATAGATTAACGAGGGGATGCTTCTAGACCTAGATGGCACACCCATCATACCCATTACCATCATGAAAAACCATAAAACACACCATCTAACACCCTTTTACATCTTATTCTTGATTCTAAAGGTATGTCCCCACCCATAACTCCATTATCTCCTCATTTAGCATCTTCTTCACATACCATATCTAAGCCACCTTCAGGGATATTCCCTCATTTACCACATTCATATCTTATAATGTATCCTCAACCGTACTACTCATATAATTATATGTCTAAACCACCTACCTTTTCTACTATCCATATATGATCTTATCATTCTTTTTCTTCATCTTTCATTGCAATGCATGTAGATCACACAGAGCATGCATTGGAACAGAAACATCCTTTAGAGGCTACAGGTTCAGGATAGCCCACAAATCCATTAGAGCCTATTGAGCATTTGGTATCATGTTTTATTATCATAAGTGTGTCAAATTATATCACATAATCTATTTCTAGTTGTATAATGAATTAATTCATCTATTTATCTATTTTATCTTATTCGGTGGGATCTTCTAGTAGGAAACATGGTCACACCCGTATAAATGAAAACTGGAGTCTCCAAACACAAATAATGTTGGATTACAAAGAAGAAAATTAGATTATAGGTAAAAAATCATGTGGTGTAACGTTTCATGGGAACTTTATCCAAGTACCATGATATTATTTCAGTGAAACCAATTTTATGGAGACATATCGGTAATGACATAAAGGTTAAAGCATGGGTGTAGATTTGGGTAAGAAAATTGGTTAAATTTATATCAATATTATTATTGTATTTATATGAATTAATATATTCATTACTACACTAGTTAAACTTTCACAGTGGTGAAGTTGTTAAGGTTTCAAGGTTGATAGATCTTGGGAGTTATGGAGATCATATAAGGTTGAGTTATATGATTTTTGGAGGAGGATAGTCGGTTATGATCTATAGGGTGTACCAATATTACCCAACTATCCAACAAAACAACATCAAAAAATGATCACATATTGGAAGACTGATGATTTTAAGGTATTCCCAATCTCTAATGGTTTACATATAAAATTTAATTCTTATTACTTGTATTGAATTTTTGTTTTTAGGAAGTGTCAGAAAAAAGAAGAACAAATATTCAATGATGTATTTTTACACTTTGGAGTGAACTACAAAGCCCGAGAATGAAACGATTTAGGTACTTTAAAATGAATATAAATAATATCTATATTTTTAGTGTTACTTAGTTAGATATGAAAGATAATATTTAAGTTTTATTTTCATTAATAACTTCAATATAAGGCTAGAAAAACCCCTTTCAAATGGCATAATGGATAATTGGCCAATTCCCCTAATGAAATAATATCCTAATGTTCAATTAGACTAGTGTCCTAATATCCTAACATTCTAATGGTCAATTGTCCTAATAGCTTAATGGGCAATTCACCAAAAAGGCAATTGGCCTAATGGTCTAATGACCAAAAAGTCTAATAGCCAATTGTCCTAATGGCATAACAGGAAAATGGAAAATTTCCCTAATGGCCTAATGTCTAATTTTACTAGTTTCCTAATGTAAAATTATGCTAAAGTGATAATGGATAATTTTTCTAATGGCCAATTGGCCAATTGGCCTAAAGACCTAATAGTCGGTTGGCCTAATGGCCTAATGGACTAGTGGCCAGTTGACCGAATGGTAATATCCAATTGGCTAAATGGCCTAGCGGACTAATGGAAAATTCTCATAATAACTTAATGAAAAAATGCACAATTGGCCAAATTGCCTAATGGAATAATGTCCAATTGAACAATTGGCCAAAAATCCTAATGTCCTAACGGCCAATTGGGCTAACAACCTAATGGCCTAATGACCAATTATCGCAATGGCCTAATGGAATAATGGTCAGTTGGCCTAATGGATAAATAGAAAATTGAATTTATCAAGGATTAAATATTATTATATACGTGAATTTTAGATTATCTAAATTGTTTTCATAATAAATTGAAATATAAAAGCGTTATATTTAATAAAAAATTCATATATATATAAAGGAAATTCCATATCATAAATAGTATTAAGGAGTTCATATTATGAAAATAAATATAATGTGTTCAAATTAAGGATTATATAATTTCTATAATGAGTATATAAAATTATAAAGTGTTTATGATTATATTTTTTTATGTATTTTTCACTAATGAATATCAAAATTTTAAATTTATGGATTGTTTATTAATTTAAATTTTATTCCCTTTTATTATAATTCAAGATTATAAAATGTTTATGATGCGAATATGTGTATAATTTAAAGTTGTAAAACTAATTCAAGAGATTATCATATATATATATATATATATATAAGTAGTTATACACCCGGGATAATAATAGATTTTATTTCAATCTACATGGAATTCAGTTTATAGTTAAGGTTACTTGATTAAATTTCATTGTTGAAAATTTTTTATACATATTATGTGTTAGAGTTATGATTAATTGGAATCTCTCATGAACTAAGTATCCCTCAGTAAGTGGGATTTATGTTAAACTTACCCAAAGTATTATATTTCTAATTAAATGTATATTTAGATACTTCTTTATTTTATGGATTTCATAAATAGATACAATTTTAATTCATTATAGGTTTATCACTTTCATATTTTTCAATAATGTAGTATTATACTAAATAATGGCATTTGTAGAAAGTAGTGTTTGGCATCAAAGGTCATGTGCCTAGATTAAAATTAGTTTTCTCTAGTATGGAGAAAAAGGATAGAAATGCAATAAATGCACACACACAATAAAAGATTGTAATTTTTTTATTTATAATTAAAATATTTATCCAAAATTTATAATTAGATGTATTTTTTATATTTTTAATAGTCTTTCCTAGAGTCCTCGATTATAAAGAAGATGAAAACTTCGGTCTAAATGATCATTTGAGTCAAGTATTAGGTGAGGAGAACCAGGGGAGAGTTTGATGTCAACCCAGAGAAAACATCATACCCATTAGGTATTGGTCCTCATCAGGCTACTCTCAAGCCTCTTAGACCACTAAGCTATAAAGCACTCATGCAGAAGTAGTTAAGGAAAAAATAGCATTATAGGAGTGTGAAAGAAGTAAATTAGTCACCAAACACTTCTTGAAATCTATGTCGATTATAATTAAATCACTTCCATCATAGGATACTATTACTATTGATTCATATATGGAATAAATGTTCTCTTTAAATAATTCCTTAAGTGATGCCAATGTGGTTCCTAGCAGTGATAGAGATGGTGGTGGTGGTGGTGATGATGTTTTTTTTGTTGTTTCTTCCCCAGATGATGTTGTTCGTGATGAGTATATTGCTGAAGGTGATGAGGATGAGGATATTGGTGATGATGGGGATATTGATCCCCTCGATTTTTGACTTAGCAATGAAAAAACATGTGGATTAATGACATGAATTTATTGGTTGTATGGATCTATATGTATGTTATAGTATTTTAAATGGTTTAAAAATTATTACAAGAAAATTTTTGAATTCAAAATGTACAATATTTATATTGCATTGAATGTGAACTGTGGTTTTAATTTTATTTACAGGTTTAGAATGGTCTAGAAGAGTTGTGGCTTCCAAATGGGGATAACTACCTATACCTATAGTTCAATAAACCACGGGTATATGTTTTATTATAGGAAAAGTGATATCCAAGGTTTTGGTTAAACTGTGGGTATGATGAAATCTCTAAGGCTAAACCCATGGTTTATATAGAAACCATTGGTATAGGTTTATATCAGAGACTCTATTAGATAAGGTTCTAAAAACCATGGGTATGGATTATACCTATAGTTTTATGGGATATACCAATAGTCCTAAACCATGGGTTTAGGGTAATTTTCTAGTAGTGAACATGTTGAAAAGGCAGACATTGAAAAAGTAGATGGATGTATTCCTCTCGATGAAGGTTCTCAAGTTTGTAAGTTTAGAAAGTTATATATATGATTAAATAAGTACATTGAATATCATACACAAAATTTTATAGTAACATGAAGTGCATTAAGTTCAATATAGGAAAGGTGGTTAATAATATTTTTTTTACCATGAAACTTTCAGATTATTTTAAAAATAGTAATATTTTTTTATTTATTAAAAATCAAAAAAAACCGACCCAAAATCCCAAAAAAAATCAAAACCAAAACCAAAATAGAAAACACTTTGAAATGACTATGATCAATGTGATAAAATTTCTCTTGTATTCTCAAGTTATAAATAAAACAGATTATAAATTTATTTTATGAGAAAATATACTCATGAGTTATTGAAATTACTCAGAATGGATGGTTAAAATATAAATATATTCTCCAATTATGTAGTGAACGAGACCCCAAGATCCTGGATCCGGTGTTTTATAACATTACATTGGTATAACATACAAGGAAATCATGTCTCATAGGACCGAATAGTTTAGTAGTCTTGGTAAACTAGATATACACATGGTTCTTGTATTATAATTTAATACACAAATTACAACATAATAATTTTTTTAATTTGAGAATAACTTTATTCCATCTAGTGTGTCAACATATCAGCCAAAGTAAAATTCAGGATATTTTATGGAAAGGAAAAAAAATAAGGGTGAGCACAAATACTTAGTAAAGGTTAAGTATAGTGGAAGAAATAATGAATCAATGAGTATAATCAACATGGAAAGGTAAATAAATGGGCACAAAATACCTTTAAAATAATTAGATAAGAAAAACTAAATATGGAAAGATAAATAACTGAACACACGTTACATTTAATTATTGAATTAAAATTAAATATATCCATAGATAATATCGTAGTGAAACTCTCATAGTTAAAAATAATTGAAATAAAGGTAATGATTAATTATTGGATTTCATGTTTCCCAGGTAAAAGATACCATTACTTTAAATACATTTCACAATATTATTTAAAACATACTATTGTCAAGACCTTTCACATGACAATTTAGAACATTCTTGGATACAAAATTAAAGGGTATGTGTCTAATTGATTTCATCTCATGAGACTACCAATTCATTGAGGGGATTATTTTAAATATTCCCCAACTAATATTATACCTATCCAAATAATTCATCATATATCGAGTAATCGATTTATTTTATAAATAATATGTTTTATCATCAAGTATCAGTATTAAGTAAAGGATATGGATTTATCAATATCTCCACAGTTAATCATATACCTATCAAAGTAGACACAATATGAAAAAATGGTATAAATTTGAGGAAAAAAATCCATGATGAATAATATTGTCATTTGTGGGAAATTTAATTTTAATAGGAAAGTTAATAATTAAAAGTAAACCTAATGACAACAAAAATGAATCAAAGAAGTGATTTTTCACACTTTTCTTGGTCAAAGTGATAATCCAAAGTAATATTAAGGATGGTATTAATAAAATGTGTAATAATAAAGTTATTTTGTCATATATGAATTTGAATACTGTAAAAATATATTTAAAAACATTCTTGATGAAAATATAATTTTCATTTTGAAAAACATTTAGGAAATTCATTTATTTTAAAATCACTTTAAAAAATAAAATTTTATAAATCATTTAGAAAATAATTTTATTTTAAAATAAAATTTGAAACTTATAAATGATTATTTAAAAAAAATAGTGGTCATGATGGCTGTAAATTCCATTCATTTCGTATAAGTTGAAAAATAATTTTCTTTTCATTTTTTAGTAAAGGTCAAATGAGCATTGTTTTAAAAATGACATAATGTTACTTTGAAAAAATATATATATAGAACAAATATTGGGTGAAAATTATTTCAATAAGTCATTTTTAAAAGGTTAAAACATTTTTTGAAAACATTTTTTGAAAACATTGTTTTGAAAGAAAATAGATTTCTAACCAAAGAGCGAAATGAAGTTGGATTTTCTTGAAAAAAATGTTTTCTAAAACATTTAAAGTACCAAAGAGTTGGAAAATGGTATTATTACTTAAAACACATAATAAAATCCCATAGGAGAAAAAATTTAAAGATTTTATAAAACAATGATCAAATAATTTCATTCAATGGATATTTAAGTGTAAATAATCCCGAATAAAATAAGATTGCGAAGTAAACCCTTGAAAAGATCATAATATTAAAGTTATAATTATTCAATGAATAAATTATCTGTATTAAATTTAAATCCAAATAAAAAAAATTTAAATAAAAAAAATATTCAAATTTCATTACACACATAATCCTAAAATACCAACAATAATAATGATGTAATATAACCCAATAAAAATAAATTGAGTTATGAAATTTTTTATCACACATTTACTTTTAATTCAAAACCAATTAGATTAAATAATTAAAATTGAAACTTAAAATACCATAAATAATAAATTATTAATGATATTACATTTCAAATGGGTTTTATATACACTATATAAAATAAATTAGGTTCAGAACAATACAATTTCCCTCAATGAAATGAAATTGAGATGAAAACCTTTACCTTATGCTTCCTTTTGGTTGAATGCTTTTAAAACTAATATATAATGGTTTTAATCTAGTTATTAACTTATAACATAACCATATTAATATTTATAATATCATATATGATCCTTTTATAACATCTTACCACCCATTTGTAAATAATCTTTCATTATTTGCATTATTTTAGGTGTAAATTCCCTTGTCTTTTGAGTATGTTTTGACTTGTTATTTTTTGTTCCTATTAATTAGATCATGATTTAATCATATAAATAATTTAAAACATGATTTAAATATAATATATATTTATTATATATTTATTTATAATAATCCATAAAATTTTGTAATAGGAAATGAAATACATTGTTTATAGAGATGGTATGTAGGTAGTACGCATGAACGTTGTTTCCATTTTCTCATCATATTAAAAGAAATAAAAGTAAATTCTATATATATATATATTATAATTTATTTATACTTTTTTAATTCATATATATATCATATGTTTACTGAATCCATCCATAATACATTCCATGTAATGTGTAAATGAACCACATCGCTTCGCGAGGCAGTAGTCTGTTGTACACACAAGTGACGATATCGTATTCCCATAAAATGAAAAAGCATGAAGTTATGTGTGATATAATAATTTTAGAAGATTAATGGCTTCAAAAATATCATATATATCATATATATAAACTATAAATAAGTCATTATTCCCAACCTTGAGAGGTGGTAATGAAAAAACAAATGACATCAGTTCGCAAGGAGTCAGTCTGTCGTACAACTGAATGGTGAATTTATAACCCATTTGATGGAAGTGTGTGAAGTTTTAGGTCATAAAATTAACATAAAAACATATAAATATATTTAATATACTTATTTTATCATATAATCATGTTATAATATGAATTTAATGAGGTGTATGAGGAAATAAAATAAAAACACTTTTAGAATAACATTATCTCTTCTTCGGGTATCCTCCTTAGGTTTGAACTAAACCTTTAGAAGGATTAATTTATTCCAAAAAATGCATTTAGGATTATTTTAGGTAGTTTGGGAAGTAATTTTGGTAGGTTTTTGTCAATCCAAATGGATTTATAGGTTTGAATAAGTGAGGGAAGTGATTTCCCTTTTATAGTTAAGGTGGAGTGGCATTTTGTAAAAACTCAAAAATATTCACTATTATAAGCTATCCCTTACCTCATGTGGAAAAAAAATTGAATAATAATGTATATTATGGTTTATTTGTTCTATTAACATCTCCCCCACACAAAAATAGATGAATTATTTGTCATGTCCATCCCTAACTTCTATGTTTCTCTACTATTACCATTTTAGTTTTTCACTATGGTAACAAGTTTTCTAACCTAGGTAATGTGTCAATTAAGATTAATTTAAGTGTGAATTATTATAAAATTTAAACTCACTGATTCCTAAATAGTATATCTTATTTATAAAATAAAAATCTCATATGTGTTGGAAAATAATTTTAACAGAAGTGCATGTAGTGCGAAAAAACGCTGCTTTAGCACTAATCTAGCTAACAATGTTATTACTATTTAGGGGTTAATATGTTCATTATAAAAGGTAAATTAGTAAGTTAATATAATATATTTTATATTTATTAATATTTAAAATAAATTTTAATAATATATCAATTTTTATATTTCAAATCATTAAATAAAATATCATTTATTATAAAATAACATTAATGTCAATTTTGAAATTTTTTAATTATTTTGAATTTAAAAACATAAATATAATGATGTAATTAAAATATATTATTTTCAAACCAGTGTAACCTAATTTAGTCATCTAAAAAATTAATTTAAGGAAATAATTCATAAAAATTTACTTCATTTTTAATATTTTCAGTATCATTTATTTTATTTTATTATTAACTGAAAAATTCCTACGATTGTGTTACTTAAACATTTAAAGTAATTATTTAATATCTAATAAATTAAAATGAATTATCGTGATAAAAAATATATTAAATTTAAAAATAATATTTTTAACTGAAAATATGAGGTTTTTCCTTTATCTTTAAGCTTTATAAATATTCAAGGCAATGAAGGTTTCTTTTTTCTCTTTTTCCTTATATAAATTATTATATAGGTCACATTAATGTAATATTAAACCACTAAATCATATTAATTGATCCTAAGGTGAAAATGGTTGAACTATTTCCATAAAATGTGTGTTTGAAAAGTTATTAGATCATTTTACTCTTTATATTCTAAGTTAAACCATGAAGTAAACTCGTTTTTACCATAATCGATGAAATTAATTTTTACTATTTTCAATGATCACTTTAATAAAAAACTTAAATTTTCCTTATTATATATTATATATTATTCATATTTCAAATATGGAATCCATTTTTCCAAATTAAACTCTCATAATTTGCATAATTTAATTTAAAATTAATCTAGAAGATGTAATTAGAATGTTGGTTTTTAAAGTCAAAATATTCAAAAAATTGAAATGTTTTTATATCTAAATTCAATATGAAAATTATTAAAATAAATTATATTTCATTAATTGATATAAAATTTATCAAATTTTACTTTAAAAAAATAAAATAAAAATTTAACCTTATAAATTATTGAAATGAAAGGAAGTTTTCAATTAAAATTCAGTATTTTTTACTTTTCATCCAAAATGAGATTTTTCAGAAAAATACCAAAAGTTCACCATAAGATAATTTTGGTATTACTATTTGAGAAATTAAGTATATTTTTCATATAAATTTTATAAAATAGGTTATTTTTAATCTTAAATTTTGTGTGAAAAGCACAACCAGTCCGTCTTTTAAAAAAAATATTATTTTCCCAAAAACATTTCATTTTATTTTAAATGATTATTATTATTTTTTATAATCAATAGATAACTAATAAAGTGTGTAAAATATTTTTTTTTACAAAGTTAATCAATCATATTAATACCCTCTATTCCAATGGTTAGAAATATCTATCATATTAAATAATAATATTAATAGTATATTGTTGTTCGGTAAAACACGGTCTTACGTGTAATACAAAATTTAAATGGAACTTTATATTGTGTGTAATGTAAGATGAACTTAGTGTTTCATGTAGCGAAATATAAACATTTTATTCCATTTAAAATAAGATAATATAATTGTTTCATGTAATATATATTATCATGTACAATGTCCTTATTTTTAAATTTTAGGATGTTACATTATCTCCACCTTAAAAAATCACATCCCCACAATCTAAACTTGATCTTTGTAATCTATGATTTGATATTTGGAAATTAATTTTTTTAAAACCCCACATATAAGGGGGTTTAATAAAATATCCTCTTATTAGGATATAATGAGAAGTAAAAAAGTTACATGTAATAACATATAACTATGTTTATAAGTAGGAGAGAATTGGTGGAAAGTAATGATGTAGACATTGAGGAGAAAGAATAATTATTTATAGAGAGTGATTGAGGTTAATGATAACAATAAATCGAATTATCAAATTTAATTTTAGGGGTTTAAAACCTTAAATATAATATGTGTGAAAATGTATTTTATGTCACCATAAATTATGGTAATAAGATGGAATTTTATTTCAAGATTCTTCTTCTAAAGTTGAATAATTATTTTACTATCTAAGAATATAATGAAATATACTTACTTGATAAATATCTATTTCATAAGAAAATTTTCATCCTTTGGTTTTACTTCAATCAATTTCTAATTCATATCTTATTCCAATAAATAAATATAAATAAATAATTTTTTTATTCTTGAACCACTAAAATTCACATTTAACAGAATGTAAGATCCATTAAAGAGTGACATGTATTTATGTTTATCTCTATATTTTTTATGAAACCAATATGGTTGATGAATTAATATAAAAAACAAAAAATTAATTATACTATTCCATCATTGATATTTATTCAACAAATTATTTAACTAAAATGAATGTCATATTAACTAGGACATCACATGGGTCAGTGGAAGGCGCAAAATCCTTATCATCCTTCGATCATGGATTCAATCCCTACCTCCTTTCCAGATTTGATAGGTTTTCTCCCTACAATTAAGTTATCCTTTTTATAAACTATATAATTAATATAAATATCCTATAAAACCTTCAAATAAAGTTAATTATTAAATAACCTTTCTATTAATGTTTTCAACACACTTTATTTATTTATTTACTTAAAAAGTCTAATAATCTTAT
This sequence comes from Viscum album, assembly GCA_963277665.1. Lineage (NCBI taxonomy): Eukaryota > Viridiplantae > Streptophyta > Magnoliopsida > Santalales > Viscaceae > Viscum > Viscum album. The sequence continues at coordinate 11,975,115 of OY728158.1, forward strand.
TTTAATATTTTTTTCAATTTCATTAATGATTATATAAAACCTAATGGTTATTAATACCTATATTCATAGTTCTAAAAAATTTAATGGCATTATTCCTAAAATAACTTTTACACTAAAACCTAAACTTTATAAAAATTTATACAAAATGCCCTTAATCTTGGTAGACACTCATCACATAAAACCTAAAAATGGTGTTTAATACTTTTAACTTATGATAAACCTTAATCTCATAATCCCATGATGATATCCATAAATATTAGGTTAATGAATTCATAAATTCTTCTAAGATTTGACAAAATCATTAGATGATTCATGACTCCTGTAATAAAATTTCCATTGGTAAAATAATTCTAAAATTTTATTCTTAAATAAAAATAAATGAGTACTTCGTCTATTTTATTTCAAAATAGGTATTTATCCTAGGTTTTATCCTAGGTCGTTCATTTTTATTATCTATTCAAATACTTAATAATGGTTTATAAATAAAATTTGAATTATCCAAATCATATATCTGGGAGTTTCAAACTAAGTGCATAGTAAGGCCCATTGTAGTGTACCAGGTTACACTCAAGTCAATATTGACACGTCATTTTTAGAGTTATTACTCATAGGTACATCTATACTAGAACCACATCCAATTGTATTATCCAGACAAGGATGTGTTTCAAGGAAAAAACACATAATTTCTATCTTACCAAAACATTAGGATGTTCTTATATACTTATCTTCAAAATATATCATCAGGTTATGTTCCATAATATATGTTTTCCTAAATATAGTTCTCAAGGTTCCTACTAGTATTACTATTATGCCAACTATAGAGACCTCAGCCCCTACAATCCAAATTTGGTGCTTACTACCATTACATTAGAATAAGATACAAGGAAATCAGGTCCCAAAGGACTGAATAGTTTAGTAGTCATGGTAAACTAAATACATACATGATATTTGTTTTAAAATTTTTGTACACAAATAACAACATAGTATTTTTTTCCTTTTCAAGAATAATTTTATTCCATCTAGAATATCATTGCATATCAAACATATTAAACTTCATGGAATTATGGGGAAATGGAATAAAATCAGGGTGAGATTAAATGATCAGTAAGGTTTTAGTATAGTGTAAACAATAATTAATCAATGAGCATACTCAATATGGAAAGTTAAATAAATAAGAACACATTCCATTTAAAATATCTAGATAATGAAAAATGAATATAGAATGGTAAATAACTAAAAACATGTGTCAATTAATAAATCAATTGAAAATTAAATGTATTTAGATATAATAACTTACTAAAAATCTCCACGATAATAAAAACACAAATGATGGAAATTATTAATTATTTGAAGCCATTTTTATCAGGTATATAATACCTTTACTATCACTAACTTTAATAAGATGGTTTAAAACAAACTATTGTCAAGACCTTTCACAAGAAAGTTTAGAACATGCTTAGATACAAATTAAAAGGGTTTGTGTCCAACTAATTTCATCTCATGAGACTAAAAATTCATTGAGGGGATTACTTTAAATGTTCCCCAATCCATGTCATACCTATCTAAATCATTCCTTAAATATTGAATAATCAATTTAGTATCCTTATCATCAAGTAACCATATTGATTTAAGGATACAGATTTATCAATATTTTCCTAGAAAATCAAATAACTATCAAATTATAATCCATATGTAAAAATGGTATATAGTTTAGGCAATAAATGAATCCATGTGTAATTATGTTTTAATTTATGGGAAACTTAATGTCCACAAAAAAATTAAATAATTCAAGGTAAAGTTAATGACAACAAAAAATAATCAATAAAGTGAATATCAATACTTTCCTTTGTCAAAGTGATCATAAAACATCAATAGGAAGATTAAGGATGGTATCAATAAAATATATACCCATTGGAGTAATAATAAAGAATTTTTTCAATTTTTTAATATAAATACCAAAAAAATATATTTAAATATATTCTTAAGGAAAATATATTTTTCATTTTGAAAAACATTTTGAAAATACTTTTCTTTAAAAACCACTTTTAAAAACATAAATTTCATAAAATAATTTGAAAATAATTTTCTTTGAAAATAACCATTGGAACTTATAAATTAATCTCTAAAACATTTTAGTGGTCATGATGGCTAGAAATGTATCTCATGTTGTACACATTAAAACAAAGTTGTCTTTAAATTTTTTTATAAAAGTAAAATGAGCATTGTTTTGAATACGACATAAGATTACTTTTAAAAAAATTATAAAGAGTACAAAAAATAAAATTCATTTGATAAATCATTTCCAAAATTTAAAAAAAAATTAAAACATTTTTACAAATCATGGTTTTGAAAGAAAAGAAATTTTAATCCAAATTGAGAAATGCAGTCGGATTTTCTTTAAAACATTTTAAGAAATTTTAGGTAACAAAGAGTGTAAAATGTTACTATTACTTGAAAATATCAGGAATAAATAAATTAGAATAAAAATAATGTTTTTATTAAACAATTATCAAACAATATCCTTTAATGGACATTCAAGTGTTAACAATCCCAAATAAAATTAGATTATAATATAAACCCTTGCAAAGATCATAATGTTGAAGTGAGAATTAGTCTATGTATAGATTATGGGTATCCAATGTAAATCTACATAAAATAAGTGTAAATAAAAAAATTGATTGTAAAAATTCATTACACACATAATCATATAATACCAACGATAATGTAGAAGTAATATATCCCAATAAAAAGATTGGAGTTATAAAATTCTTTACCACTCGATAACTTTTAATTCAAATCCCCTTTGACGAAATAATTAAAATTAAAAGTTAAAATACCATTAATAATGAATTATTCAGGATATTACATGTTAAATGGGTATTTTATACACCATATAAAATAAATTAGGTTTATAATAATATAATATTCCTCAATGAAATGAAAGTGAGATGAAAACTCTTACCTTATGCTTCCTTTTGGTTGAACACGCTTTAACCTCTTGTATAATGGTCTCAATAATGTTATTAACTTATACTAGAACCATATTAATATTTATAATATCATATATGGTCCTCTTATAACATCTTACCTCCATTTTGTTAATAATCTTTAAATATTTACATTGTTTTGGGTGTTAATTGCCTTGTTTTTTTAGTATGTTTTGACTTGTTACTTTTTTGTTCATATAAATTATATCATGATTTAATCATTTAAAAATTTTAAACCATGATTTAAATAGTATATATATTTATTATATTTTTATTTTTAGTAATCTATAAAATTTGGTGATAGAAAATGTAATAAACCATTTATGGAGACGGTAGTATGTACGTACATATGAACGTTGTTTCCATTTTCTTGTCATATTGAAAGAAATAAAAGTAAAAGTTCTATAAATATTATAATTTAAGTTTCATTTTTATTTCATATATATCACTTGTGTTTATTAAACCCATCTTTAACATGTTCCATATAAAGTGTAAATAAATCACACTGTTTCGTGAGGTGGAGGTCTGACGTACACACTAGAGATGATATCATATTCCCATAAAATGTAAATCATTAAGGTATGTGTGATAAAATAATTAAATAAGAATAATAATAACATATATATCATATATAAATTATAAATTTGTTGGTTAGAGTGAGTAACTCAAGAGGGGTGAATTGAGTTCCCAATAAAAATTTCTGTTAAAAATAAAATCCCCATAATAAAATAAACTATCCAGTTAATCAAAATAGAATATAGATATATGATATTTCCTTTTAAAATATTTTTTAAAGAGTGATTATTTATTAGTTAAAATAATTTTAAAATTATCTTATATTTTGAAATCAAATTAATCAATCAAAACAATATTAACACTATTTAAGATTAATTATCAATGTAATAGTTTAGTTTATACATTAAAAATAATGTTGGTTTTGGAAATAAAACAAAACAAAATTACACAATATAATAAACAAGAGGTTCAGTTTCAAGATGGTACTTAATCCCCTCCACTTTTAAATCACCTACTACCAATCATATTATAATAATAATCAAATAGATCACCAACCTAGATCATGTAAACAAAAAACAACAACAAGATGTCCAGACTAAAGAGCCTATTACATAATTATACGTGGAAAGTAAAATAATACAGGACATAAATGGACCTCTTCCACAAACACTGTGATAAAACATATGTAAATAGAAAGAGATGATAACAATTATTCTTCATTTAGGTATAGGAGATAGTATGTTTTTGAAAAGCAATGTAACAACACATTACTCAAAAAAAAATATAGAAATCAAAATAATATGAATATAATAGTGATTCTCAATCTAGTATGACCATAATTTTAGAATTCTTCAACTAATATTTAGTGAAGAGTTCAATATTCATTATTGAAAGTTTCTAAAAAATAGAGGATTGTAGGAATTTTCATGTGTCTCGGTTGATCTTTTTTAGCATCTCAATCTATCTCTATAATGGATTTTCTACTTATGTGTATTATATCTTCACATTAGATGAATAAATATGTTTGAATAGGATCCCATACTAAATTGAACAAATTTTCTGTAGACTTATCAGTCATTAATCATTGTTCAGATAGAGATATGGAGAGATGGTTCTTCCCATAAAAATAGCAGTGATGGTTGAAGGAGATACACAATCCTTAGATCATATTTGACTATGTCATTAATAATCAGTAAATTTATCCTTGAATAGAAATGGTCATTGAGACATTTACATAAAATTACTCAAAAATAAATTGTGTCATGAATTTGGTTGTGACTCAACATATGACGATATCTCGGACTGGAGATACCTCGGGCTGGTGGTGACTCAGAGTCTAGTGGTGACTCATATTCTGGAGGTACCTCCTTGATTGTGATATTCTTGGCGATAACTCTATTTTAAGTAACAACTCTGGGGATTACAAGGCTGGCGGTGACTTTGTTGGCGGTAGCTTATCCTCAATGGTGACACACCTCAGTGGTAGTTTCTGGCTGGTGGTGACTCACCTCAATACTTAACTGAATTATCATAAACTGTCTTACCATATAAAATACTATCATAAAACATGTAAATAATTAGTAATGAAATAATAATGGGTTTTGTTCATTAAAATAATGAAATTCTAAACACTCTCCGCATAACGAGGTTCCAACATTCTCCCCCTTTTTTATGATCATGAAACATGGTATTTTATAGGTAATGTATTAAAAAGTAAACATAGATAATTATATATGTATTTAAGTTAAAATATTACAAAAATATTCTTAACAATTCAGAATATATATAATATAAAATAATATAAGTGTTAATTCCCATATTTTCTCCCCCTTTATGATTAACAAAAATAGATATAAAATAGAAATAAATCCATATAAAAGATTTAAAACAAGGATAAATTTCATTGAAGTAATTCCAAAAATAATTTTAGTACATTTTTAATAGATAAATTGTAAAAACAATTCATCCCTATCAAATAAATTATCTAATCATATAAACTGTTTGAGGTAGGTGTAGGTGAAAATTTCTCTTTCCCTTTGACCTAGTTTTTTCCTTGTGGGATGGAAGGAGAAGTAGTGACAGTATGAGCATTGGTTGTGATGGAAGGAATTGTTGTTATAGGAAGATAAAGCTAACGAATAAGAACATGCCACAAGTTTCTGATAAAATTAGTTGGTGATAAAATCCTAGGTTGAAATGGTGGAGGTATAAGACCATTTGACTGAGTAATAACTTCAGGTCTGTATCGAGTTGGATCTGTGGATGTTGTTGAAAGAATATTTGTCACAAGAATTGCCTCACTTAAAATAACAGTTGTACTATAAACATTTAGAAAGTGTTTCATGAGGTTGATAAATTCCATTATAATATTACCAACCCTCTCTATAGTAATAGTTAAATCCCTTTTCTCCTCTATAAATATTTTAAAAACTAGTGTGATAGCCTTTAGTTCACTCACTTATTCTTTGAAACCCCTTGTAACTAGTGAAATTCTCAAGTTCTATTCCAAGAATTTAATGTTTTCATTCAGATCATGATTTGAATAGATTCTCAACAAATAATACTTTATATATTTCTTGATGATTAATTTATCAATCTTAATATCAATGTAATAGTCCCTTATAATCTTATATACATTCTCTCTGTGATGGTGTATCTGTCTTAATTTCTCTTCACGAGTTGACACATCACCGAAAGTACTAATTTATTAACTGATAATCTATATGAGTAGCTCTCTATGAAAATGTATTAAAGTAGGAGGAGGTGCAGTGGATGTAGAGGTAGTAGAAGACATGTTGGTTAACTTATGATATAGATAACTAAAACTCTCTATGAAAAAGGATTTCATGACTTTAATTGAAGATTTCAAACATTCTAATTCTTTTGAAAATCTTATATTCTCTAATTCTAGTTCTTGAATTTGAAATCTAACTTTTGGTTGTAAATGAGATAAAATGGGCTCAAGAAAATATTGAGTGATGTCTTCATTGAGACTTTTAATTTGATATGGAGGAGTTCTCAAAAGATTTTTGAAATGCGAACCCAAATTTCCTCTTAAGGATTCCAAATTAGAATTAATATTATCTAAAAAGATTCTAAATCATCATTTGTCACAACATCAGGAGGAATTACAATTGGAATAGGAGGATGATATCTATTTTCACGTGGCACAATAGCCGCATCCTAACTATCTATCTCCATTTTAGTAAAAGGTTGAAACTCACTATCTTGATCAACATAATCCACTAAGGATCCTTCTCCTCTAACTATATTTTCACTTTCTTCATAATCCTATTTATTATGATGATTTCCATGATCAACTTTACCTCCTTCTGACTTATCAAGATACTCATTATTATCTGCTTCCTTAGAAGCACGAACATCCCTGCCAATCCATTATCATTTGTGTCTCTTCATGATTTGGAGGAAGATTTTTTGAACTGTTCCTCTCCAGTTATTTCAGTTTCCTCATCATCATTTTCATCCAAAAGTGATTACCTAGATGGTAGAGAACCAGGTGGACTATAAGGTCCAAAAGAAACTTTAAGATGAGATTTGGAAATCTCCAGATCACTTCCAACTTCAACTAAAAATTTTTATTATTATTCTACAATAGCCTCTTCATTTTTTTCACTAACATCATCACAAAAATATTCAACTAAATAATCAGGCTCAAGACCATGATCCACTATTTCCTTAGGTCTGGTTAGATGATCAATAGGGTTGAATTCATCACACAGTTTTTCATTATCCCTAATTCCACACTTCTTCCAAGAATTCAAATTTACTTTTACTCGCCATACTTATCTTTAGCTTCTTTACCTACCTTGACTAAGACCTTATCATAAAAGATTATAGATATCATCTTTGTATATATTATAGATTTCAATGTTGAACTTTTCTTCCACATCTCATACATATGGATCATCAAAAATATACAAAGATTAATTCTCTATCCTTATTAATTTACATATAGGAAGTAAACATCCAAATATCTCAAAGTGTTGAAACATCGCTTTCTAGGACACAAAATATGTTATAAAAAATTTAATAATATCTTAAACTCGCCATCTAGTTCAGAATATATAGGTATCCTTAGAGTACCATCTTCTGTTAACTATAGGATAGCTTTTTCATAATTTTACATCCCACTGTCACTAAGAATTCTTCCATGAAAATCCTCCTATACTCCTTTATGAGGTACCCTTAGGCACATATCCCATTTCTTTAAAGAGAAATAAAACTCTTGTCTATCAATTAAACATTTTATAACAACTATTCATTCTCCAAAAAAAAATTATCATTCTAAAAGAATTTCTAAACTAACCTCAGTTAAAAAACATGATTATTTGTTCTGAACAAATCCATTAATTTATGATCTTTAACAACTTTCATAATTAGTGTATTTCTTGATATAATCCATTGTGAATCGATTCCATATTATTCTTCTACAAAATGCTTCTTCATATTTGGGTTTCTTCAAACAATGGTGGAACTGCTTGTAGATCCTTTTCGCTTTTGGGATTTTCTCACCTCCTCCAGATTCGATTCTTCTTGACACTTCATTTAGGACATACTGATCAGTTTGAGGGTTTTGGTGGATCAATTAAGGAAGTAATAATGACCAGTATTAGAGGAAGAGAAGGATTTAGGAGTGAAATGGTTTGAGGGTTAGGTGAATCAATTATAATTATGCCATGAGGTTTATCATTTAGGGATTTAGAAACAATATAAAACAATAAAATACATTTAGTCGGAAATAAAAAAGAAAATTAATAGTAACAAAATAATAATAATAAAGGAATGGTGACTTGTTTATAGTGGTGACTCCAACAATGGTAACTTATCAACGGTGAATCATCAACATTGAATCACCAATGGTGACTCATCAAGGGTGAATGATCAAATGGTGACTCATCAATAGTGAATCATCAATGGTTACTCATCAATGGTGACTCATCAATGATGACTTATAATTTGTGATTTTCCAACATTGAGTTTCCAATGGTGAGTTTCCAACAGTGAGTTTCCAATAGTGACTTGTCAATGGTTAATTTTCATCCAAAACATATCATTCTTAATTCATCTTTGATGTAGTTTAATCTTTCCAAATTCAAAGGCTTTGTGAAGATATCAGTAATTAGATGTTCAATTCAAATAAATTATAAATTTATATCACCTTTTTGATAATGATATCTAAAAAAGTGATGTATTACATAAATTTTATCTATTATAGAGTGATATATTGGATTCTTAGATAATTTTAATTTACTTGTGTTATCACTTTTTATAGGAACATTTCTAAATTGGTATCCAAATTCTAGTAAAGTATGTTTCATCTACAATATTTGTGCACAGAAACTTCCTGCAACTATGTATTCAGCTTCAGCAGTAGATAGTGCAATAGAATATTTTTTATTACTACACCATAAAACTATAGATTTTATAATTAAATGACATGATCATTAAGTTATTTTTATATCTAACATACAGCCACTGAAATCAACATCTGAATAACTTACTAAATAAAATGATTGTTCTCTTGGATAGAACAATACTTAATTAATTGTATATTTTGAGGTATTGAAAAATTATTTTAACAGTTAATAAATGTGAATCTTTAGGATTTTATTGAAATTGAACACACATACCAACACTAAACATAATGTAATCCCAACTTATAATTAAATAAAATATAATGTCAATCATACCTCTGTAACTAGTTTGAGATATTGATTTCCTGGTCTCGTCAAGATCTAGTTTACATGTGGTACTCATGGGAGTATCACTAGTTTTAGTGTTGTATAATAGAAAATGTTTTAAATTTTATTTTATATATTTACTATAATATAAAATTATTCATTCTTTATTTTGATAAAACTGAAATCCAAAAAAGAATTTCACTTCACACATTAAACTCATTTCAAATTAATTTTTCATTAGTTTTGAAAAATCGGTACATAGGGGATCTTTAGTAGATCCAAAAATAATATCATCAACATATATTTCTACTATTAAAAAATATTTGGAGATTATTTTTATAAAAATAGTTGGATCAACTATACCTTTTGAAAATATTTTTGAAATAAGAAAAGAGGTAATATTATCATATCAAGCTCTAGGAGATTGTTTTAAACCTTATAAAGCTTTTTTTAGTTTGAAAACACGATTTGGAAAATATTTATTTTAACATATATGGGGTTGTTCAACAATAAAATCCTAAATTTTAAACCCATTTAAGAATAAACTTTTAGCATCAATTTGATATAGTTTGAAATCCAAGTGTGCTGTATAGGAAAGAAGAATCCTAATGGATTCAAGTCTGGCTATAGGTGAAAAGGTTTCTTTATAATCAATACCCTCTTCTTGATTATACCCTTGTGTAACTAATATAGCCTTATTTATTACAATAGTGTCTGACTCATCAACCTCGTTTCTGAACACCCACTTACTACCAATGTATATGGTGTCTTTAGGTCTATTAATAAGTTCTGAAACATTGTTTATTTCAAAATGATTAAGCTTTTTGTGCATAGATATGTCTCAGAATTCATTATTGATAGCATCATTAATTGTATTAGGATCAATATGTGACAATAAGGCTTGGTGTTAAATTTGATTCTTGATGGAATATCTAGTTTGTGTACCTCTATATGCATCTAAAGGGTGGTTTCTATGAGTCTTAACAGCTCTTTGAAAAGATGGGATGGTTGTATCAATATTTTCTTCAGGTTTGGATTCTGGAAGCTCACTGGATAAACTTACTGCATGGTTAATAGAACCTTAAAAATATTTAGAATTAATGTTCAGAGTTGATAGGTTATCCTTGATGTTCTCTAAGCTAGTCTTAGGTTCACACTAATTAGTTTCATCAAATTTAATGTGAATAGATTATTTCATTGTTTTATTCCTTTTGTTAACACTCCATAATATTTAATTGAAGTTGAATAACCAATAAAAATTCTTTTATCACTCTTGGAATCAAATTTTTCAAAATTATCCTTAGTATTTAGAATAAATATCTTGTAAAAACTCTAAAGTAATTAACCTTTGGTTTCTATTATTCCATAACTCATAAGGTGTTATTTTTAAGAGAGGTATAATTAAAACTCTATTTATTGTATGACATGCTATATTAATAGCCACTGTCCAAAATTAGATAGGTAGGTTATATTCATTTATCATAGTTCATTCAATCTCTTAAAGAGTTCCATTTATTCTTTCTACAACACCATTTTACTATGGTGTCCAAGGAGTAGAAAAGTTGTGATTATAACCATTTTGAGAAAAAATGGTTCAAAGTCTTGATTTTCAAATTATCTACCATGATCACTTCTTAAGGTCTAAATCCAAAGTCCGCATATATTTTCTATAGATTTGGCATACATAATAAAGTAAGAACATGATTTACTTTTGTGAGCTAAGAATAATACCTAAGTGTAGCTAGATAATTCACCTACAATAACATAGAAACAATGTTTTACATTTAAACTAGAAACTCTAGAAGGTCTAAAAAGTTTTATATGAACTAACTCTAGAGGTTGAGAGGTTGAAACTTCTTGCATAGATTTAAAAGAAATCTTGTGAAGTTTCCATTTCTTATAGAAGGTCACAAACCTTATCATTTGAGAATTATATTTTTGGTAGATCTTTAAAATACCCTTTTATTGTAACATTTATAAGTGAATGAGAATTGTAATGGACTAGTATCTTATTCTAAATCCAATATTATTTTTGAAAGGCACTTAATCAATAAATATTTTTAGAAGATTAATAATATAGATCAATAGAATAAATATTTTCATTTCTTAAATCAGTAAAGATTAAAAAAATTATCATAAAAAACATGATAGGAATTATTTTGAAATTTTACATAAAAACCATCATCACAAAATTGATATATGATATAAAAATAATATTTTAAACCATCTACATATAAAATAGTATAAATTAACACTAAATTATAATTACTAATTTTTCCAGGGATGATTATTTTCCCATTCGAATCATTACCAAAAGTGACATGAACACCATCAACATGTATCAAATTATTGAAGTTTTAATACTCACCAGACATATGTCTGGAACATCCACTGTCCAGATACCATAGGCCTTTACTAGAGGTTTTCAAATAGATTTCCTATGATGTGATTGTTACAAAGAACATATTTTCCCTGTCAAATTATCTTCCTTATTATTATATGATTCAATGGAGCTATCATAGGAGGCACTCCATGTTTCTTTCATAGATTTCTTGAATATTCTATCCTTATCCTCGTATTTCTTTTTTACATATCAATTTTAGAAAATTATATTTAAGGTGTCCTTTACTCTTACATTCATAGCAGGTGATTTCATTTTGATTATAATCCCTTTTTAATAATTTTTCCCACTTTCCCTAATTATCATAATTTCATCTGAAAATTTATTTCTTGAAGAATTTATTTTTACTATTGAATTTCTTAAATATTCTGGCCATTTGGACCATATATTAATCATTATCATTAAGTGATTCTTCATCACTATATTTTTCAGTTTATACCTATTCTCTTTGTTTGGAGGTAGTGGTCATGACGGCTACTGATTTTCTTTTTGGTTCGTATTGATCAATATCCCTGTTGAATTTAATCTCATCTTCTTGCATCATCATCTTTCATATGAATTCCTTGATATTAATATTACTTACATTACAAGATTCTCTAATTGACACAAATGTTCCTCTCCAAATATTTGGTAAGAATCTAGAAAGTTTCATCACTTGATCGTTGTTTGTAACTTGATTTCCAAGTGATTTTATGGTATTCACTATTTCATTGAACCTAAGATATATATCAGAAATAGGTTCATCAGATTTCAATTTAAAAATATCATACTTGATTGTATATGTATTTATTATCATTTATTTAACATTTGATGTCCCTTCATGAGAGATAGATAAGGCATCTCATATATCAAAATCATATTTTCAATTAGATATTCTATTAAATTCATCATCATACAAGGCACAAAATAAAGAATTCATAGATTTATAGTTATTATTATATGCAGTTTTTGTAGCATCACTCCAAGTAACTCTAGAAGTTTGTGGTATTTCGTAATGATCTTATATTATAATCCAAATTTCAAAACTCATACTTTCTAATTGAATTTTCTTTTTCTTTTTCCATTGAGAATAATTTATACCATTAAAATAATGAGTTATGTTAGTAGTTTATCCTTATTTCATAATATCCAAAAATAACTAACATTTAGAATTTAAAAAATTTGGTTTCTTTAGAATACAACTAAAATCATAGTTGTAAAGATCATTAAAAAACCTCTGATACCAAATTTTGGTCAGAGTGATTAACTCAATAGGGGGTGAATTGAGTTCCCAATAATAAATTATCTTAAAAATAAAATTTACTTAATAAAATAAACTAGCTACTTAATCATGATAGAATATCAATATAAGATATTTCATTTTAAAATATTTCTCAAAGAGTGATTGTGTCTCATTTTAAAAAATGTTAAAATTATCTTTGCTTTTGAAATCAAATTACTTAGACAAAAAAAATATATAATCAATACATAAGATTAAATATCAAAGTAATAGTTTTGTTTATAAGTTAAAAACAATGTAGGTTTTGGTAATAAAATGAAACAAAATAACACAAAAGAATAAAATAGAGGTTCGGTTTCAAGATGAGACTTAATCCCCTCCACTCGGAAAACAATAGCTTCCAAGAAGATTATAATAATAATCAAACATATCCATAACCTGGATTAGGTAAACAAACAAAAACAACAAGTTATCCAGGCTAAATAGTCTCTTCTACAGTTATACATGGGAAGTAAAATAGTACATGCTGCAAAAGTACCTTTTCCACAAGCACTATGGGAAAACAAATGTAAAGAGAAAGAGAGAATAAAATGTATTCTCCAGTTAGGTGCAGGATACAGTATTTTCTGGAAAAAAATTAACAACACACTGATCGAAAAATATAATGGTAAATCATAAGAATATGAAGATAATAGTTATTCTCAAATATAGTATTATCGGAATGTTCAAAGTCTTTATATCATATTTGGTGAGGATTTAAAGCTTGTATCTTTAAAGTTCCATCAAAACAGAGGATTATATGAATTTACAGGTGTTCCAATTGATCTCTCTCAGTGTCTCAATCAATATCTATCATTGATTTTGTGCTTCTATGTCATAATCTATACAATAGATAAATTAGTAAGATTGAATAGGTTCAGAGATTCAATCACACAAATTCTCTATAGAATTATTGGTCATTAATAATTGTACAAAGAGAGAGATGGGGAGATGGTTATTCCCATATATATAGAAGAAATAGTGGAAGTATATCCCTGAATAGAAATGGCCATTGATCCATTCACTTAAAATTACATGGAAAGTAATGGTAGAATGAATCTGGGGGTGACTCAGCATCTGACAGTATCTCGGACTAGAGGTAACTCAGGTTGGTAGTGACTCAAATTCCATCAGTAACTCAGATTCTGGCGGTAACTAGTCTAGGCAATAGCTCCTTGATGGTGACAGGCTTGGGGGTAACTCCGCTAGCGGTAAAAACTCTCTCGGTGATAAGGATGGCAGTGACTCTCCTAGAAATTTCTTATCCTCATTGGTGACTCGCCTTAGTGGAAGCTTCTAACTTATGGTGACTCACCTCAATACTTATCCAAATTATCATAAAAATTGTCTTATCATATAAAATACTATGATAAAAAATGTAAATAAATAGTAAAAAATGAATCATGGTTTTTTATCATAAAAATAATTAATTTCTAAACACTATTCTCATAAGAAGGTTTCAAAAAAATCTGTCATTATTCACAACCTTGAAAGTTGGTAAAGGAAAAAATGAATAACTTCAGTTCACGGGTCAGTAATTCAACATACACACGAATGATGATTTCACAACTCATTTAATGAAATTATATGAATTTTTAGTTTTTAACCCTATAATTAAAAGATATTAGTATATTTAATATACTAAGTTTATTATAAAATAATGTTATAATATGAATTTAAGGAGGAGGATAAGGAAATAAAATAAAAAGGCTTTTATAAGAATATTACCTCTTCTTCAGGTATCCTCCTTAGGTTTTCACTATAACCTTAAAAGTTTTTATTTATGAAAAAACTAAGTATTTAAGGATTAGGATATGGAATTTGGGAAGTTATTTTATTAGGTTTTGGTTGATATAAATGGATTGATATGTGTTAATAAGTGTTGGTTGTGATTATTCATTTATAGTTGAGGAGGAGTTGCATTCTTGTAAATACTCATAAGTATTCACTATTGGGAGGTCTCCCTTACCTCATGTAGAAAAAAAAAATAACTAAGGGGAGGATTTATTTGGTTTATACACACCTCCAAAACAAAAAATAAAATTCATTTTAATAATGTTATTCCTTAACTTATAAGTTTCTCTACATTTTCTATTTTTGGTTTTCCACTATGGTAACTATTTTTCTAACATAGGTAATTTATCCATTAAGAATAAATTAAATTGAGGGTTATTATAAAATTTAGACCCAATTATTCATAAATATGATATGTTATTTATAAAATAAAAATCTCATGTGTGTTAGAAATTAATTTTAACATAATCACATATAATACGTAAAAATATGGTTTTAACCGTAATTGCCCAAAAAATAATATTTAGGGGTCAATATGTTAATTATAAAAGATAAATTGGTTGATGAATATACTATATTGTATATTTATTAACCTTTAAAAATAACTTGGCATAATATAGTATTTTGTTAATTTTAAATCATTAAATAAAATATCATTTATTATAAAACAACATTAATGTAAATTTGGACATTATTTATTTAGTTTGAATTTTAAAATATCAATATAATTATGCGATTCAAATATATTGTGTTCACACAACTGTAACATTATTTACTCATATAAACAATTAATGTAAGACAATAATTCATTAAATCTACTTCACTTTTAATATTTTTAGTACCATTTATTTTATTTTATTATAAACTAAATAATTCTTCCATTGGATTTTATTAAGAATCTACAGTAATTATTTAATATATAAATAAATTAAAATTAATTCTCTTAATAAAAAATAATTTACATTTAAAAATAATATTTATAACTGTAAATATGATGATTTTCCCCATCTAAAATCTTTATAACTATTAAAGGTAAGAAATGTTCTTTTTTTGTATTTTTCCTTACTTAACTTATTATATTGTTCATTTTCATGGAATAGTATCCCAATAACTCATAAAAATAGATCATAAGGTTTTAAGGATCCAAATATTTCCATAAAATGGGTTTTTTACTAGTTGGTAGGTCATTTAACACCTGATATTCTATGTTTAACCACTGTGTAAACTCATTTTTACCATAATCACTATAATTAATTGTAACTTTTTTCACTAATCACATTGGTAAAAAATTAAGTTGTCCTTATTAGAAAACATAAATTTTTCTTATTACATATATAGAATCCATTTTTCCAAATTAAACTCATATAAATGGAATAATTTCATTTTAAATTAATCCCACAAATGTGATGAGAAAGTGGATTTTTAATGTGAAAATGTTCAAAATTTTGAACTTTTTTAATATCTGAATTCAGTATGAAAATTATTCCAATGAAATATATTTTATTAATTGACATAAAATTAATATAATTTTACTTTAAATTAAATTAAAATTGTAATTTAAACATATAAATTATTTAAATGAAAAAGCAGTTTTCAATTAAAATTCAGTGTTTTCACTATTCATCAAAAAATGAACATTCTCAGAAAAATACCAAACATTAAACATAAGATAATTTTGGTATTCCAATTTGAAAAATAAATCTTATTTTTTAATATAAATTTTCTACAATTTGTAAAATTTAATCTTAAATTATGTGTGTAAGTCATGACTATTCCGTCTTTTAGAAAAAATACAGTTTTTTTGAAAACATTTTTTCTCTTTTAAAAGATTTTATTATTATTTTTCATCAATATATATACAATAATTTTTTTAACTATATATTTTTATAAGTAAGTCAATCCTATTCATACCTACTATTCTAATGTCTAATCTATAACTATCGTATTAAATAACAATTTTAATAGTATATTGTTGTTCGGTAAAACCCGGTCATGCATGTAATGAAAGCTTTCAAGGGTACTTACTATTGTGTGTAATACAAGCTAAAAAATCTGTTCCATGTAGATAAATCTAAACTTTTTGTTTCATTTATTTCTAGATAAGCTTAGTGTTGTTTGTAATATATGATGTCAAATATAATGTCCTTGTTTTAGAATTTGGGGGTGTTACAAATTATAATTATGACTAAATTATCCAAGGATAAATAAGAATGTATCATGGATCAAAAGGATATTTAAAGGATAATTGATAGTTTATTTTACTTTATGGAATAAAATTAAGATATTTTATATATTATTAGGCTTTTTACTCAATTACAAAGAAACCTAATGAACCTATATCTTATAGTAGCGAGACATATCTTAATTTAAGAAAAAGGAAATCTTGAGTGTGTTTTGAGGTATTATAATATAAAATCTATTAAAATTTATAGTTTTTCATATATTAATGAGGTAAAAAATGTTGAAGATCATAAATCTATTTCTAGATAAGTATTATTTATTGGTGGAAGATGTGTTTTTTCACTCTAAGAAGAAATTTTCTGGAACACTTAGTAAAACAAATGTAGAGTATATTTATGTATTTCAAGACATAACTAAAATTATTTATATGATTTACCAACATAAATATAGAAGATTATAAGTCACATATCATTTAATTGTTGTGTGTAATAGCTAAAGTGTAATTTAATTATAAAATAATTTATTCAACATTATAGATTGAAATATATTGATATCAAATGCAACTTCATCATTGACAAGTCGAATTGAGATATATTAGCAATTCCACACCACTGATCACCGAAAGTTACACCAATGAAAGAATAATCTTGTGAAAAAAATTATAAAATTTATGAGGTTGAAAGAGCACACTTAATTCTGATGTAATCAAAATTGGGAAGTCAATATCATTCTAAATCACCACACCAAGTTAACATTCTTTCCACAGTCATAGAACTTGTAGAAACATAACATTCATGAAAAAAACATAAATCATAAAATGGGTTTACTTGGTTTAGAAGTTCCTTCCTATTACCATAGAAGAAAAGAATTTTAATTTTAATTTTAATAAAAATTAAAATATTGAAATCTAAATCGACAAGTTGAAAATTTTATGGGTGACTAATCAATGATTTCCCAAAATGTGTTCAAGAGGTCCTGCCTAATACTAATAGTGGGATCCTTCTTGCCAACATTTTCCATTAACTTTTGATTATTTAGGGGGACCTACCATATTCTATGATAACCTATGATTGTATGTAGGTTCCATAGATCTGACTATTAATTTCTGGTAAACTAGTAAAATTACACTTACATTCCATATAATGAATCATATGTTCTATGCTTTTCTAAAAAACATTTGGGAATGATTTTATATACTATAAGCATAAAAACTTATGTATTCTATAACATCTACTCATATAACTTGTAAAAAATGACCATTTTCATGAACTATTCTAGAATAAAAACTTCCAAATTCCCTACCTCTGCTAGAACATTTTTTACTATGAGTCCATATATTAGGATGAAACATATCCTTTGAAGCATCTCCTTCCAAATGTCCCAATAAGAACTTTAAATAGACTTCATCATTTCTAATAATATACCACTTTAATATTTATTTCAATGAAACCATGAAAACCACAAAAACATTGATAAATTTCTAACTACTAACTTCTATTGTAACAATAGTGTATTCACTGCCTTCTTATTACCCTTTTCCTACTAGGGAACAATGGTGCCTTAGAAATTTTGGACTAAAATCTTGGTGAACATGTCACTGGGATTTTAACTCCCAATTATCTTACATAAATCAATAACTATATCCTATAGAATCTTATAGATGAAATGATATATCAATTCAATGTATTTTGTCTATGAGTGAAACACCATATTCTTTACCGAATGAATTGAACTCTTACTATCATATAATTATAGTCCACTATCCTATCTCCTTTATAGATCCTTCAACAAATACCTTAACCATATCAATTATCTCTATACTTCCACGAAGGTCATAAATTAAACTTCTATTGTAGATAGTGCAATCATTTTTTGTAACTTGGATATACTATATATAGGTATTCCACCAAATTTTAACACATTGCCTTTGGTACTCTTTTAAGTGTCTAAATTTACCCTAAAGTATGTATCTATATAACCCAACAATGGTTCAACTGTGTTGAAACCCAAGTCTATTTCTTATAATACTTTGAGATAATGGAGAATCCATTTCAAAGATTATATGTTTTCTTTGTCTGTATTCTTCATAAAACAACTATCAAATACCACCCCAAATATAATCTCATTCTCAATACATACCACGGATTATATCATGATTATTATAACTGATGAAAACAAAACTTTTACTATATACTTAGCCTCATCATCAGTTGGTGGCACTTTCACTTTAGATAATTTGATGTTTCCAATCAATGGGGTAGAAACTAGCATATATATGAACATCCCGAATCTCTCAATTATCTTTAAGATGTACTTATTCTGATACAAAACTAAATTTATAATTTACCTCTGTCTCTAAATTTTTATATACAAGCTTCTTTACGCCATGAGATCTTTTATCATGAGCCTTATGGAAAACATAAACTTTATATTATGAATATTATTAATATCCAAAACTACAGGCACATGTCATCAATATACATGAAAAGGATGATAAATATCCCATCATTGAATGCCTTTCAGTATCAATAGTGACCCAAATTACTCCGAGCATACCCCTTCTCTACTATAAAGTCATTGAACTTCTGATTCCATTATCTTAGTGCCTTATTCATGCCATAAATACTTATGTTTAGCTTAAAACCCAAGTACTTATTCATTTTTTCTATTAAACCAATAGATTTATTCACACATATATACTCCTAAAAATAATTATTATGGATTTTTTTCATCACATCCATCTATTCTATAATAAATCATTTAAAAGAAACCAAACTTATCTCCTTTTGGATGATAGTGAATTTGACTACCGGTGGGAAATTTTTGGAGAAGTCTTCTCCGTCTATATTTCTAAACCTTTTCAAAACTAGCCTATCCTTGTATCTGTTCTTACCATTAACATAATATTTAAAATATAATCCTAATTTTTCTTTAATGATTTCTTCTATTTTGGTAATTCTACAAGCTCTAAGGTTTTATTTGAATAAAAAAATCTAATTTAACATTCATGGATAACTCTTAATCTCTGAAATCATTGAAACTAGATTCTTCTTCTAAGTTAATGGGTTTTCTTCTATACATTAAAATTAAATATTTAAAATTAAATCCATACCTCTATACCAATCATATAATTTTAATAGATCTCCATAATTCAACATATAGCTCTAGTATTTACAGAACTAAAACTTACAGAACTTTACCCTTCAAAACTCTAACTGGAGCTTATAAAATCCTTGAGAATTATAGTATATCTTCCATTATCCTTACTGATTCTGATAAATATTTTGTACTCCCCAAAATTTCCAAAAATCATTTCCTTATGGAAATCTCCCAATTATCATCATTTGATATCCCGAAACAAAAATTTTAATTATCACATCACACAAAGAAATGTCCATTATACTTAACTTCAAGTTTGTCCCGTAACTTCTTATAGCTTTCTGGGTTAAAAAATCAAAATAACCTACCCCATTTGTTCAAAATGAATTTTTTTTTAAAATATGAATTTTAATATTAGCTTCCTTTTTCCAAATTTCCATGAGCATTCTAGAATATAGTCATGTGTGTTTTTCATTTTTAGTTCAAATTTGATTTATGCACTAATCCACACCATTATACTTAGGTTTACTAGGTGAATTATTTTCAAACCTGATTACTTTATTCCTGTGAAAATTTAATAATTACTTGTTATTCTATTCATCGCAATTATTAGACCTTAAGTATTTCAACTTTATTTTTCTTTATTTCTCCACTAAGCCCCTCCATCAAACAAACAATCCAAATAACTCCTATTTATATTTTAATATTTAATCACATACATAAATTATTGAATAATATAGTCATGACACTAGCTATAATGACACTCCATCAGAATGGGACACTACAAGCCCCCAAACATATGTGTTCAAAAGCTGTAACTTATGGGAAATTGGTCTCCTACTTTTTATGTTGAATGATACCTTCCACTACATTCAGAGTATAAAACTCTCATGAATTATGAACTTTTTTTATCAATATTTAGTACACTCTTTGCCTCTATAACTTTTATGTTCTTATCACTAAGATGTCCAAGATGATAGTGGAATAACTCTTAAATTTTAGAAATTTTTCATTCTTGAAATTACTTCTCTATCAAATCTTAACTCCATACACAAATTATATTCTTTTACACCTATATCAATGAACATGGAACTCAAAGAAATATTTTATTCTTCATTCATTTAGCTAGTTCTGAATAATACTTCATATATCCCCCAAATGAAAATTTCATTCGATATAAAACTAGAATGAATTGAACTTCTATTAACTCAAGGAAACTTATATCATTTATTTTGAATTTAACATCACCCTTTCTCATGATCTCGATAGTGTCATCATTGGATAAGTAATCCTTTCCAAAAATATTGTATTTATAATTCACCATGGGTCCCTTCTTGACTATAGAGGTGAATAAATCCCAAGTATCAATAATCTATGATTCTACAAGAACATTAACACTTGGTAATAAAATATTATTACCTTTGATGGTAGGATTAATAGAACTTGAACTCTTAAAATATCCTCTCACATAATTCTCCCTGTTATCCATACAAATTTTTCTTAAGATTCCCTCTCTTCATTAAATTCAAACATATGATTCAACTCCATATTGATCTACCTTCACTTATCTCCCATGATTTATCTTATTATTTCTTTTGACCTCTCTATTGGGTATAACTTCCTCCGCCTTATCTGTTCAATATATTAATGGTAGGTGATTATATTTTTCTTTATCTGAGTTCTTCATTCAAAATAAGATCTCTAACATTACTTATTGTAGTTACAATTTCACCCCACAATTCTTCTAATGATGATAGTAGTAATAGATCCCACACATATTTTTAAGAATGTAATTTTAACAAATTAAATCTACCTCTAAATTATAATAAAATCATTCACATGATTAGTCCCCATTTTTTCTTATAAAAATATCATTTTGAATAACCTCTATATCATGACCACCATGTTCGAAGATGTTGTATTTTCATACATATCTTAAAGAGATTTAATTAGATTCACTATGTTTTTCACTTCCTGGATGTAAATGGAAAAATTACATTCCAAATATATATAAATCAATCTAGGTTTGTTTATGTCTAGTATCTTATTCTGCTTTAACCATCAATTTTTTTATTCCTTTTAAAGAAACTTCACATCCCTACTAAATTAGATATTCTTACGTATATATCCAATATAAATTGAATTATATCCCATAAATCGTTTCTACCTATATTATTCCATTTTTAGATGTCATACCTTTTGAAAAAATGAGTTCCACATAATCCAAATAACTTCAACATAAGAGTTTTTCCAGATTTTATTCTTGAGTGTGCTTTAGAGCCTTGCGGAACCAATATTTGATAACAATTTTTGAGAATTTTACACTACTAATAACTATGAAATGTCTCTACCAAAGACCACTCATCAGTGTCTATACAAGTTCACCATATTCCATTAGGCGTGACCTGACATATACTAGAGGCTTCCAACTAGCAGTGAGGATCTAAGGTGTTATTTTAGGGAGATTATACGCTCATATTATAGTAAAAAAAATAGTAAAAATAGCCAAAAATTATCCGTAATAATAATAATCAAAGTATGTAGAAATAATAAACATATCTATGCTATACCAAAATGTAAATGTTTTCATACATAAGAATACATCAAAATGGATTTCCCACTAGGCTGTTCACAAATGAAAACAAAAAAAAAATACATGGAGGCATTACAAACATCCTATAGCCTCACCTCATTTATTTTTTAAAATCCTAATTGAGATAATATATCCCGGTTATAAACTATGGACCTTAGCCTTACCTAATCTTGTGAACAAAAATATCTTATCATGTATTAAAGTGTCAGGGTTGCACAAGCATGGTATGAGTAAAACTGAATAGGCTTCCACCAATAGTTTCCCTAACATTACTAATAAATTAGTTCATACACATATGATATACTAAAAATAATAAGTATAGTGTAGAAGCATAGTAAAATAATCACCATTGATCCTTGTGTTTTAAGAGACACCTAAGATCAACTATACTTGTTTTGGTCTATTTAAAATGTTTTTGACTGTAAAACATACCACCCAAGTAGAGACATGTACAACCCTATAAAAAAATGTGCAAGAACCAAGGAGAATTATTTCATTCATTAGAACCACAAGAATATCATACACAAAGAGAATCCATGTCCTACCTAAAACTTATCATACACCATCCGTCATGGGGATCACATCCCCTACCCAAAACCATCATATATCCATACATATAATGGGATCACATCACCTACTTAGATCCATCATGTATTATCCACTAATTATTTTCAACCCCAACCCAAAATCGCATACATCATCCATCCAAGGGTTTATATCCCCTGCCTTGCACATCATATATCATCCAATGGGGTGGCCACATCCCCTACCTAAAACCCCAAATTTTACCCACCTTGTGGAGCACATACCATTCCCAAGACATTATACATTATCCAATTGGATAGGGGGTTCACATCCCCTATTAGAAAATATCATAGATGCTTGGTGGAAACAGCTCATCATGGAACCTCATATAGAATGCACCAAGCGGGTATCCAACCCTGGAAACTCAAATAAAATACATATGAGGAAAAATCCTCCATGAAACCATATCAAATACACCCAAGTAAAAAATCTCCCCAGAATATATAACATGCACTTGAAGGACCAATGATCTATATGGAACCAATTATAGAATATACCTAAGGGGTCAAACTCTTCCCTACAATAGGTACCATACCATTATTACCCAGGGTTTCATCCAAACCTATTATTGAACTGTCAACCACAGATCATGAACACACACACACATATAATATACATGGTGGAATATCCCTCCTCATATCCACTCATATCATACACATGGATTAAACACATTACAAAACCCATCGCATGTATCTCAGTCAGGTTATCAAGTGAACAACTGATCCCTATCACTACAATTATTCTAGGATCACATCATTGTACATTGAGTTCTAATGTGAAACTCAGAATAAAAAATACCAGTCTTCATACACTACCCCTCTCTAGGGTCAATGTTATAATGGGGTACCCACTAAGGTCCCATATGCCACACTATAGTCCACAAACCCTATATAGAATCTGAAGGACCGCAGAACACCCTGAGAGGGGAGGGGTGAATCAGGGTGTCAACTTTTTCTTTTAAATCTATGGATTTTATTCCCCCATTGGTAGGAACCTGTTAAACCTGTTAGAAAAAATTCATGCAAAGATGGGGTATAAAAATTTTACTTGGTTCGCCACAAAGGGCTAGGACCAAGGAGAATACGCCGACAGTGTGCCGATCCTACCAAAAACCAATAATATTTAATAGTTATGGATTACAAGGTTCGATCACAGTCACTATGTTCTAGGCTCACTGCCTTTACAATGGTTTAGGGATAGATCACTGCATCCCATGGAACACTTCCATTGAGTACCCTTAGCTCACTACCTTTGGAGAAGTCTTACTCAGTTTACCTGAAGGTCGCTTCAATAGATTGGCATTAAAATCATTGTCTTTGTTCAACATGAGACACTACTTGCATCAACTACCTAGGTAGATGCACACTAAAATCCTTGTCCACATAAACCTAATATTCAATATTGTCTTTTGTGAACCCCTTTTGTGAAGCTCAACCATTCATAGAGCACAACCCCTCATAAATTAAACACATTCTCATAAAACACTTCTTCGCAGAGCGAAACCCTTCCCAGAGCTCAAGACTTCGTAGAGAAAATACCTTCACAAATCTCAACTACCTCTTTAGAACCCCAATCATTGTGAAGTACACTTCCTTCATAGAACACCTTGCATCGCGAAGCTCACTGATCCAATGCAGAACATCGCATCTTTTCAAAGCACTAAATACTAAGAAGCATTGACTTCATTCAATACCAAAGTAGCCTTTTTGTAAAGAACAAGCTTTCTTAGAAAACCATCTCTACAGATCACCCCTTTCTTCAAAAAATCAGAGTGACTATGGATATTCTCTCTTAAGTTCGTGCATAATAGAGAGGGTTGGCCTCTTATTTATAGGCTTAGTCAAATGTGGAGCACCGCTTCTTCCAATGCAATTTATGGATCGGTTAAAAATGTCTTCGTGTTGCATCTCCCTTTATGAAGCTCCATGAATATTCCGTGTTCACAATGCTCATCATACCCATAGAGCTCTCTATCAAATATCATCACGCTTCCACAATGTTCCACTTGAAAATACTTCTGTCAAGCCTCTGCACTACTGCAACGATCAAATTCTAATAATCATAGATTAACACCATCTGAAATTTCAATGCTTAATTTCTTCAAAATCCTCAAGCCATTCTTTACTAAATTCATGCCTTTTCCATTTTTGTGAAATCTTTATTCTAGAATAATACCTTTCGCAAAGCTCAGATTCTCGTAATCACAGACCACCCCATCACAATTTTCATGTCTTCACAAAACACACTTCCTGAAGACCATCTCTATGAAACTCATTCCTTTTACATATTTTCAGGAGATCTTAAAGAGAAAACACTTTTCAAAATGCTTTCCATTCTCCAAATTTTAGACCTCAAAAATTTGGAAAACACTAAAAAACGGAATCACCTTCAATACTTCTTATCTATTAAACTGTATGATCCCAATCCATGCAATCTCCCAGATCATCCATTAGAGGATTGACAACAAACACAAACCACACTTCGTTTCCAACAAAGAACATCCTTGGTTTCAACAATCTCCCCCTTTGGGTTTGTTGGTAATATGCAGATAAATTCAATATAGCACTAGCCACTATCAAAACCTGAGACACAATAATAAACTCATCCAACACTCTAAGTCTATGTGATCAATTCTCATTGTA
This sequence comes from Viscum album, assembly GCA_963277665.1. Lineage (NCBI taxonomy): Eukaryota > Viridiplantae > Streptophyta > Magnoliopsida > Santalales > Viscaceae > Viscum > Viscum album. The sequence continues at coordinate 12,000,873 of OY728158.1, forward strand.
GAAAACAAGAGGGAAGACATAAATCATGTTCTCATGTGTTCGAATGAATGCTCTAACTACTTCCTCATGGAACCAAATTATTTTCACATTTCACATTCTCTCCTTTGAAATTATCCATTCTCTTGAAACCATCCATAAACCATAAAAAAATTTCATCCTCCAAATTTTCACAATGAATTTATCCAATTCTCCCCCATTGGAAATAAACCCATAGACTAGTATTTGAAAATTTTAGAGCTCAGAATTTACTCCCCCTGAATCGTATCTCTTCCATAAACCCTCATCACTTCTACAAAAAAAATTATCATAGTTAAAACAATTGTGGATAGGGGAATATTAGTAACCTCCTCATGCACTAGGAGGTGTCTGAACATCAAGGTTAAACCGATGTTTCTTAAACACATACACTGATAATGGCTTGGTCATAATGACAACCACTTGCTCATCGGTTCCCACATGGTCCATTTTAATCACTCCTTGTTCAAATTTTTCCTTGATGAAGTGATATCTAATTTCTATATGTTTCATAGGATAATGTTGAACATGATTCTTCATAAGGTTAATTGTTCTCTTGTTATCATAGTAAATCACAATTGGTTGTTTCACCTCATCACCTATGTCAGTCAGTTGCTGCCCTATCCAAAGTAATTGAGTACACGCCTTAGTAGCATAGATGTATTCATCTTTAGAAGTACTAAGAAAAGTACTTTTCTATTTATTAATCGGCCATACCATGCATTTCTTCCCAATATAAAATAATCCAACATTGGTGGAATTTCTGTACACTATATCTCCATCCCAATAAGCATCATAATATTTTGATTGTCTCTTCCTGCAGAAAAGTATAACCCATAATTATGAGTACCTTGAATGTACCCCGTGATTCTTTTCACTGTCGCCATATGTTTTTATTTAAGATTACTCTAAAAGCGGGAATCTAAGAATGTTGTAAAGACAATATCCAGTCGTGTTGCTGTCAAATAAAGTAAGCTTCTAATTATTCTCTTATACAATATGGGATCCACAGACATCACATCCTCATGATTTCTGAGTTTTATTCCAACTAAAATAGGAGTCACCATTGGTTTGGAATCTTTCATATTAAATTTCTTCAGCAACTCTTTTTCATAACTTTCATTATAAATGAAAGTGTAATAATTATTATGAATCACCTAAATCCCTAATAAGTATGTTAGTTCTCTAATTATAAACATTTCAAATTCTGATTTCATGTGATTGGAAAAATAATCCACCGATCCCTACCTGATTCCACCAAAAATAATATCATCAACGTATACCAATACAAAAAACTCATCCTTCTTAGAATTCTTCATGTATAGATTGTGATCCACTCCTCATCTTTTTAATTAAATCATTTTTAGATAATAATCTAGTTGACAGTACCATGCTCTTGGTATTGTCTTCAGTCAATAGAGTGCTTTCTTTAATCTGTATACATTCATTTCATCATTTCCAAGCAGGAAACCCATCAGTGGTTCAATGTAGACTTCTTATTCTGGAAACCCATTTAGGAATTTTGTATTGACATACATTTGATAGAATTTATACCCTATCTATATTTATATGGAAAGAAATATCCCGATTGACTCCAATCTAGCCACCAGAGAAAATGGTTCCTCAACATCGACACCTTCAATCTATAAATATCCCTTGCATACCAGTCACGCCATATTTAGAATCACGTTACCATGCTCACTATATTTGTTCTTAAATATCCACTTAGTACTAATCACATTATGACCTTTGGGTCTCTTAACTAGATCCCATGTCTGATGCTTATCAATCTGATTTAACTCTTCATTCATGTCTTTCACTCATGATTCATCCTTTGTAACCTCTTCAAATGGGTATGGTTACAAAACTGATAAGAATGTATATTGTGCATTATTATTCATTCTCCTTGTTTTTGTTGGTGCATTCCTAACCCTAATGATGTTGGATTGATCAATCTCTACTCTTATATTTCTATTGTGAGGTTCAGTTGAGTTCTCTTCAGCCCTGGTTTCCTCTTCTAATTCCTCTTTTGAGTCAACATCATGATGTGAGGCCTGATATTTTTTTACACCTTCCTCTACTTTTATATTTCTATTTGTTCCATGTTCACATCCTTACTCATCTCTTATATCATCAGCATTGGAATTCCTTGAAGCATTTTCGGTTTTCTCTTTAATGATCTTAACATCACTACTTTCCAAAATCCTTCCCAAGCACTTATTAAAACACTTGTAGGTTTTTATGTTCATTGGATATCCAAGGAATATTCCTTCATCTACATTTTCACCATACTTACCTTGATTTCCTTATTTGTTTAAAATGAAAAAATTACTTCCAAAAACATGAAAATATTTCAAATAAGGGTTCTGTCTATTCTACAATTTATATGGTGTCTTCATCTCTCCCATATAAAGCTCTGTTCAATTTTGAATGTGCACTATAGCTTCAATAGATTATTTCCAGTAATGGAAAGATATAAAACTCTGAATCAGCATAGTCATGGCCATGTTGTTCACCTTTCTATTCTGGAACTCAATTACTGTATTTTTCTATGATGTTCTCAAAACAATTTACTTATGATGACTTCCATGTTTAGCCTAGTAATTTTCAAACTCAATGTACATGTATTCCCCTTCATTATCAGATCGCAGAACTTTGATTTTCCATCCAGTATCATTCTCAGTGATTCGTCGATAATTTTCCATGAAATCAAGAACTTGTAGTTTCCTATGTATAATCATTACACATTAAATTATACTATAATCATATATGAAAAGGAATAAATACATTTCTCAATGTGTTTCAGCAACATATATTGTGCCACATATATCTGTATGAATGAGGTCAAGAATATTAGATGCTCTTTTCTTATTTGTTTGAAAGGAATTGCAGACCAGCTTCTCTCTTATGAAAGAATCACAGGCCTTTTCTCACTCATGCTTTAGGTTGGGGATATCCATGACTATATTTATATGATATATCTTTTCTATGTCTTGCTGATTTATGTGCCCCAATCTCTAATGCCACAGGTTGTTTTTTTCTTCAATTGTTAGATAGAAAATGTTCTCTTTACAATCAACCTAATATAAGTTTTCATTTATTCTATAGACTTTCATGATATAATTCCTTTTCTTTCCATTTATAGTGCATCCCTTTTTATTGAAAGTCATAATAATTCTTGAGTCATAGAGTTGACTCTCATTGAGGAGATTGTGACGTATACCATCCACATAAAGGACTTCAGTTTTCTTTATCTCTCTATTAGCTAGATCAGTACTTCCACTTCCTTTGATCATCAAAGAACCATCATTACCGAATCTCATTGTTCCATCTACCCTTTTTTGGCATTCATTAGTCATCATTACCTGTCATGTGGGATGAACATCCACTATCAAAAATTCAGGTGCTATTGTTCTTTGTAGATTTGAGGGATACTTCTGCAATATTGGGTTTTTCAATTTTTCCTCTTTTCTTTCCATGAGATATTGGATTGATTTTAGGACACATATGGCCATTCCGTTACCTCTTCCATATACATGGGTTATTCATATTCATACTCTTCTTCTAAAGGATAAAACCAGTTCAAGATAGAAACACCATCTATTTGGAGAGTATTCATCTATATCTTAGTGTCGGAGGAATATCTCTTATCATTCATCTTTTTGAAATATAAAAACTTAATCCCAAAATTATAAAAATTAAAATAGAATCCATAGAAACTATTTATTATATATATTGTAGGATATTAATTTTTCTCCTTTGAACTCCTAGATCTTCCCCATTTAGATATCTCTCTGCCACTTCGCAATATGACATGGTATGACCCAGATATCCACATAACTAACACTTCATGATAGGAAATGTCTTCTCACTTATATTTATCCTCATTCATTATTCCTAGAGAAAATAGTTTGAATGCATATCATTTTTAAAGGCTTGATGATAATCTTCAGTTCTCCTTTCAATTTGATTTAAGGGTCTGTTTTTAATCACTTCTGGTAGTTTTTTAACATGATCAAAATTCATATTTCCTTTATTATAGTCCACTTTATATATTAAATTTTATGTTTTTGAATCACAATTGATTCCACTATTTCCCATGCAAGAGGGTCTTTGATCACCCAAAATCTTTTCAACTCCATCAGATCTATGCATTTTTCTATCCAATAGCTCTCCATCTGAGAACCTTCCAAGTCATATTTTCTTTTTTACTTATTTTGAATTTGATTCGCTTTTGAATTTACTCATAAGATTAACAACTTTTTCTATAAGTACCTAGATAGTTTTAAACTTAACATATTGTCTTGATGTAAGGAAATTGATGGCCTTATTCTATTCTTTGATTCTAAGATTTAATCCAATACATCATTTGTTCTTTCAAGTATTGATGATTGTACTTTCACTAGTTATTCTAGTCATTCAATTTCAACTCCAATCTGATCAACATATTCTAATATTTCTTCCACCATTGCTTTCCACTTATTATATCTCTTTCATTTATTCTCAAGATTACCAAAAGAAGCCTTAAGTTGCAACTTTAGATTAGAATTAGTGTCCATCTAATTATCTATAGATTTATCTGTTGATGGTTCTTATTTTTCAATGGTAGCCATCATGAAGGAATGTTTTCTAGATTTAAATTTTGGTTCTTCTTATTTACAGAATTCATTATCATTATCTTCCTCCTCACACAAAAAACTCTTCTTTTGTTCTTTCATTCCATATTTGAAATATTAATTTTTGAAAAACTTTCTATGAGGATTTTCGATATTTTTAGCATCTCTCTCTTTATCATCAAGATTTCTTGATCATTGAAAGGCAATGTTCCCAACTCTACCACAACGAAAACAAGACAGGGGTAACTTACCTTTAAATTTACCTTTCCCTTTATTAAGATTCTTGAAAATGAGAGAAAGAATTTATTTTTCCTCATCACGTTCATCACCACTATCACCTGTGATTTTTAGTTTTTTCATGGCCTTGAAATCCATTTCCTTGATTACACAAGTCGTAGCATCTTCTGGTTTGACTCTCATCTCATATGCCACTAGGCTGCTCAGCAGATCATCTATGGAAAGTTTGGAGAGATCCATTTCCTCATGCGATTACACATTCTCATTGTAAAGGGGTTTAAGTATTCTCAATATTTTCTTTACAATGTCAATTTCTTTGATTTCTTCCCCCGTACATCGAATTTCTCCTACCACTTCAGTAATTCAATTGAAGAAGGAATCCAAATTCTCATAAAGATGAATCTTCGGATCGTCAAATCTATTATGTAGGATTTTTAGTTTCGCCTCCTTTACTTTACTATCTCCTTCATAAATATTTTCAAGTTTTTCCCACATTGAATTTTCTGAGGTGTAGCTCATCACATTTAGATAGATCTGATTAGAAAGAGTTTTGGTGATAGAATTTTATGCTTTACCGTCTGCATCAAGAATTTTCATGTCTGTATCAGTCAAAGACATCCTTATTGGATCAGTAAATTGAATTACTTTCATAGTAGAAGAGAGGACTTCTATTCCAAGATATCTCATATAACATCTCATTATATTCTTCCAAATCTGAAAATTAATTCTATTGAATAGGTGAACTCCCCTTACATTGACTGAATTATCTATGATGACTAAGGGAAGATTTAACACCAGAAACCTTTACTCTCTAATACCCCTTGAAGGACCCTGGAACACCCTGATAGGGGAGGGGTGAATCAAGGTGTCAGTTTTTTCTTTTAAACTGGTGGATCTTGTTTCCACATTAGTAGGAACCTGTTAAACCTATCAAAAAAATGCATGCAGAGGGAGGGCACAAAAATTTTACTTGGTTCACCACAAAAGGATATGTCCAATAAGCATACACTAATAGTGTGTCGGTTGTACCAAAAACCATTGATCTTCACTAGATATGGATTACAAGGTTTGGTCAAAGTCACTCTATAACAAGATCACTACCATTAAAATGGTTTAGGGATAGCTCAATGGTTACCATGGAACAATTCCGTTGACTCCCCCTATCTCACTGACTTTGGAGAAGTCTTACCCAGTTTATCAACTAGATGGTCGCTTCAATACATAGGCATTGAAGTATTTTTCCCCATTTAGCACGAGACATTTCTTTAATCAATGACCTAAGTTGATTCACACTGAAATCCTTATCTACTTAATCCTGATATTCAATATTGTCCTTTCTTAACCCCCTTCGTGAAGCTCAACCCTTTGCAGAGCACAACCCTTAATAGATTACACACCTTTATAGAGCACACTGCTTCGTATAGCTCACTATTCTACGAAGCTCACTGCTTCACAGAGCTCAACCCTTCACAGAGATCTGGAATTTATTGAGTAAACACCATCACAAAGCTCAACTACCTCTTTGGAACCCACTATTGTCATGAATCACACTACCTTCATGGAACACCTTACTTCACAAAGCTCATTGAGCCAATGTGAAACATCTCATCTTCACGAAGTAGTCAATACTTAGAAGAATTGATTTTTTCAAGACTAAAGTATTCTTTTTACAAAGCACAAACTTTCATAGACAACCGGCTGTGCAGAGTACCCCTTTCTTTACAAAATAAAATTGACTCCAGTTTTTCTCTCTCAAGTTCATGAAAAACGGAGAGGGTGGCCTATTATTTATAGGTGCGGTCGAACACAGAGCTCTACTTATTTCGGTGCAATTTCTTGATCAATGAAAAACGTCTTCTTGGCGCATCTCCCTTCATGAAGATCTACAAATATTCCCTATTCGCAATTCTCATCATAACCACAGACCTCTCCATCAATGTCTCTTCATGCCGCCAAAACTCTCCACTCAAAAATCCTTCCATCAAAACTTCGCATCGCTATAATGCTCAAATTCTCATAATCGCGAAGTAACACCATATCAAATCTTAATGCTTCATTTCTTTGAAATCCTCAAGACAATCTTTGCAAAATCCGTGTCTTTTCCATATTTTTGAAATGTTGATTCTAGAATAATACAAACCATTCTCCTTACATCTAAAAATATATGATCCCTTTCCTTGTAATCTCCTTGATCATTCATTAGAGGATTGACAACAAACACAAACCATACTCCATTTCCAAAAAATAACAGCATTGGTTCCAATAGAATCTTCTCTCTAATTTATAACTCTAGGGATAAATCCCATTTCTCTAGTGTCATATTGTCTCTAAATATAACCATGTTTTCATCATGGACTAAATGGTCTCACAAAAAATACCTTACTAAAATCACACTAGAGAGATGGAATAAACCTTCCCTAAATTCCCAAGTCAACCTAGCTCAGTACACTCACACCTAACCTAAAAAATAAACCTATCAATGTTATACCCACCTAGGTATTCACACGCCTATGGGGAAGGGGCACTCACCCCACTCTCTAATCATCTATTAAAATGGATATATATTGTCTCAAAGTTATTATATATCTTATCCATAAGCCAAATATTAATATATCATACTTCCTCAAATAGAAAGTACTAAGGTAACCTATACCAAGGTATACTTTTTTCATTCTCTATAACTCCACCACACTCAATTCCTTATACCTCATAGATTATGTTTATAATTGAGCCCCTTTACATTGGCACTTGGGGCATCAAGCAAGTGCTCGAGGGTTCATCATGGACCTTTGAACTTCAATTATTTCCACATGAATTAAAAAAATAATTTATCCTTATGTTTGATCACTTAAACATGGAGATACTATATATCACATGTTATAAAAATATCATTCATAAAGTTTAGGGATATATTCTGGGACCACCTACCTCTTAGAGAGTTTATCACTTTTATCAAATCTTGATCTCCATCACCTAAGACTTTCCAAGATTCTTCTTAGCATGTATCTACACCCAAGCCCCTATCTCAAGACAAAAAATCCAAAATAATTAATTATAAAAAATATTATAATTAATATTTTACTTTAACCAAATATTAATTGTTTCAAAAAAACTAACTAGACTATTTCACCACACCAAATCCATGACAAATCACACTTGGAAGGTTCATATCATACCCACAAAAACATGATGAGAAAAAACCTTGTTAACTAACATTGATTAAATATTAAATATAATTCATTTTAATTAAAAACCTAAGAAAAATTAATATAACAACTTACCTTTAAGGAAATGGTGAGGAATGGCATGTGACCATCCTTATAGGATTCCCTATATCCACACTAATAAAAACCCCTATCATCCTCAAATTATTCCCACATTATTATATGGAATCGGCTCTAAAACCAAGTATAGATATATCTAAATCAATGATTTGTATCAATAAATAATAACTAAGTAAAGAGAAAGAAGAGACTCGCCTTTAACTTCCATGAAATACCACCAAGAACACAATTTTTTATGGGTGATTGAAGGAGGATGAGGGAGGGAACCCCGTTTTTTTAGCCACATGAGAGGGAAGATAAGGGAGGGGAATCATAATAATACGTAGTGAAATGCGAAATTCCTATTTTTAATGAAATATAGATAGTTTCACAACTTTTCTGCATAGTTTTTTAAACCATACCACCTACATTATCTTGAGCCATACCTTCTCACATGATTTTTGCAAAGAATATATTATTTGATGTATAGAACCTTTGAATTTTTTTATTGATGAGGTAATCATTTTTGTGTCAGTTTGAATCCTTATAAACCCATTACCTAATGAGTTATGGGTGGTGGAGGTTACCATAGGGAGTTTGTGGAGGAGAAGGATCGAGTTAAGATATTTTCATCTACATGAGATAATTCATAGTGTGAATACATAATTTACTTTTTGAATTTTTAGGTAATAGTTTCATGAGAATCTATATTAGAAGAATTAAAAGAGTGAATAATGTTTTTATAGATTGGAATCCTTCTATATTTTATGGATCTAGTGATAGTTTTTTCAATAGATGTAAATTGTATGAGGTTCACAATGTGAACCAAGGATTAACATCTTGAATGTGTATATTCCCATACTATCTATAAATTTATAGAGACCTTTGATTTTCATTATACAACCAACATTACTCTCAAACTCTAGATGAACCAAGGGAAATTTTCAAAGATTTTTTAGCCATTGATTCTTATTATTGGTCCCTAGAATCAAAAGATCAAATAGTAGGAATTCAAGACTGTTGGGATTTATCAAGAATAAAAAAATTCACTAAAATTGCAAATGGAATCATTGCATATTTTTTCTTCCTTGGTGATCCATACAACAATGAGGTAGTCCTTTGTTATTTGTGATTTCTTACCCTATTTTTATGGATTCAAGTATAAATTACTTTATCTGCAAAAAATCCCCTAATTAATTTATTATATTTTGTATAGCCTATTCTTTATTCATTGATGATGTCCTTTATCCATTATTTGTTTTCTACAACTATGATCATTTTCTATACTCACATTGTCCAATAATGATACTCACTTTGTTTTTTGATGTCTTTCTCCCCTGTTCTTTGTGTAATTCATCATCATCCCATAAGGTCTGATATTTGACTATTAATGGATGGGTTTGAGGATGAATAGACCTCTAGATTAATGATATAGGTATGCATATGATTTATATAACCCTATCAACATGGGGTTCTATGATTGGTGATGAGTTCATGGCTTCTAGAAGTGATGATTGTGAATAAATGGGATAAACAGATGGATTCTTGAATAGAAAGTATGTTTTAGATGAATATTGGGTCATACAGATGGATGAAGATTATTTTTACAAAGAACAGGTGACCAAAAATGAGAATATGATTTGGGGAAAGAACTGATCGTTGTGTCTAGTATTTATTTCATCATAGATCATAGTTAACATAGCAGATGTTTCCAAGACTAGTAGAACTTGATGTTATGGAGGTTAATTTCATGGTGTGAACCTTTATTTCACGTCATGAATTTTCATGATCAATTCATGGTGTAAATTTCACCCATGTTGTAAACCACACCTTATAGAGGTTTTTTTTCATGTAGACTCATGACCTGATACGTTAGGCCAACCTCAATTATCTTATTGGATTTTTTTAGTAGGTATTCATTATTAGAACTCTATATAGGTTAATGGCAGGGATTGTGTGCGATCATCATAGTGAATTTGGATTATATACTACCATAAAATTTGGGTTTTCAAGGCATGGGTCCCACATATTGAATACACTCATAGAGTCAGTACTCCATGATATTGTAGGTGGATAGGTCCTCATTGTTAGGATTTAGTACTCCACCATCACTAAACTCTCAAGGAGTGGGTCCTCCATTGGAGTTGGAACTCACTCTTCTAAGGTATCTACTAGCGAGGTGTGGGTCCTCCACTATATTTTTGGAGAGATTTATATTGGATTATGGCTTCAACATAAAACGATCACATTAAGTTATGGTATAATAATCATTACTATCTGGTTGTGAAGATCATGTTTCCTCTCTTTTGGTTTTTGGGGTATCATTATGATCATATCTATATTTTTGGGTTTCTACCTACGCTTTTCTTCATGGTCTGAGCTGAAAATTACCTTTTTGTTGCTTTATGTTTTTCATGGTTTCCTACTAGGTATTTTTATACTAACCCCTATAAGATATTCACCCAGATATGTAATATATTATAAAGAAGATAGATATATTGATAGTGAGATATGTGGACCTATTTTTAGAGGAGAAAGGTGGTACTTTGGGAATTGACCATGTTCGGCAGTTAGTGTAACATGGGAAGAATTTTTTGGAATATATTTATTTCAAATAAGTTTAATATTTTTTGAATTTTTTGTTACACACAACACTGATTTTATCTTTCATTACATAAAATTCTATGTTTATCTTGCATTATGTAAAACGCTGGGTTTAAACAAAAGGTGAAATACTATTAAAATATTATTATATAAAATGATTATTATCTCCTAGACATTGGAATGGTGTGTACGAATAGGATTAAATAAACTATGAAAAAATATGGTTTACAAATTTATATAAAATGAACTCATTGGTGACCAATTAATTATAATTAAAATAAAAAACTATTTGAAAATAAAGGAATTTTTTTTGGAAAAACTATTTTTATGAAAAAAAGAGGTTTTACCACAATAGATTATTAAACAAAATTGGTGAATGATTATAACGAAATTTTAATAGTATATATTCAAAAAAATATTTATCTTATGTTTTTTTTAAATAATATTTAATCATAAATCCAATTTTATGCTTAAAATTGTATTTTTCTAAAAAATAGTTTTATTGACTTTTTAAAAAAAATCAATTTTTTTTTTAAATTTCAGAAAAAATATTTTAAAAATTAAATTTTATTTTTAAAATCGTCATGTAAATACTATCTTAGGTTTAATTTTTCATAATTTTCTTAAAATATTAATTTTTGATGACTAGTGAAAAATAATGAATTTTAATTAAAAAAATTTTTTCCATTAAATTTGCCCATAAATTTAAATTATATTTTAAATTGTTTTTAAAGTAAAATTATTTCATTTATAAATATATTAATCCAATTTAGTTCATTGTAATAATTTTCATATTGAAGTTTTTCTCTTTGAAAACTCACTTTCTCGTCGTGTTTGTGAGATTAATTTTCAATTAAATTTTTCTACTTCGATGAATTTAATATAGAAATATGGATATATATTTGTAATATGAATGATTTATATTATATAATAAGGTCAAAATAATTTTTTACCAAAATAAATAGTGAAAATAGTAAAAATTAATAACTCTGATTAAGGTAAAAATGGGTTTACTAGGGGTTAACCTAAAACGATAAGGGTTGAAATGAAATAAAAACTTTTCTAAAATATATTTTATGGACATAGTTAGACCATTTAATGTTTAATTATAGATAATAATTCATTTTTTATCCTTTTTTCAAGAAAAAAATATGGGTACAACATTTCCTTTTCAAAAAATTACAAGTGTGTCACTCACCTCACTTATAAAAGGCCACCCAATATCCTCACCTCTTTAGACCTTAAAACCATTTTTCGATTGAAAAAAACATCCCAAATCACTTAAAAACTTACCTAATATTATCCTATAAGCCTTATTTTTTTCATAAATCCAACCCTGTAATTCTTTTGGTAAAAACCTACGGAGGTTACTCGAAGAAGATATAATGTTCTTCAACGAAAATTTTTATTTTAGTTCTTCCACCACCTCATTAAATTATTATTAAAACATGATGATATAATAAAATTAGTGCCTTACATATACTTATATGTTCTTATCTTAAGTTAATTACATAAAAAAACTCCACTTCCATCAAATGGGTTATGAAATAATCATTTATGTATATGGCGGACTACCACCTCGTGAACCAATGTCATTCTTTTTTCCATTAACACCTCTCAAGAATCGATATAATGATGTATTAATTGATTATATATTATATTTATGATATTAATGTACTCTTGTAGTTATTTCACATATACCTTAATACTTTCCATTCTGTGGGAATACGATAACGTCTCTCATGAGTACAGCGGACTACCGCCTCGTGAAGCATTCTGATTCATTCACACTTTACATGGAAGGTAATAAGGATGGTTATAACAAATATATGTGATATATATGACTTCAAATGATTTATTAATGGTATTATATTATTTACCTTCCTCTAATCTATCAAGGAAATGGAAACAACGTTCATTTATATGTACGACCTACCATCTCCACGAACAGTGTATTTCATTTACTATCTCTAACTTCTATAGAGTACTATAAATACATATATACTGAATATATATGATATTTATATCATGTTTATTATTCTGGATATTATTTAACCATGATCAAATTAATATGACCAAAAATAAAAAATCAAAACATACATGAAAGACAAAGCAGTTATTGCCTGAAATGTGACTTTAACATGAAATCATTAATAAGAGGGTAATAAAAGGTAATAATAAATTAATATATGGTATGATATATATATATATATATAATTATGGTTATATATATTTATAATAAACTTATATTTATTATTCAGGTTGTCTGAACATGTACGAAGGAAGTCCATACTTAAGGTAAGGGATATCTAGTCTATCTTTTATTTCTGGGAGGCATATGCCAATTCATCACTCATTTATTTTGTGTGATTTATATAATACCCATTTGAAATGTTATATAATTAATCTAATTATTTTAATTATATTTAATGTTTTATTTTATTTTATTCTTTATTGGGGCTTACAATTAAAATTATTACTAAAACAGCAATGTATTTTTGTCTCACTTTTATTTTCTGTGAGAAAAATATTATATTCACAACATGTTTATTTTATTTTGTTTATATAAATATCATGAATTTATTTTAGTATTATTATACTTAAATTTTTTGGGATTTACATATCCATTTTATGATCTCCCATTCATGGGGTTAATGGTTCAAAAAGTTACCAAAGCATTAAGGGATTTTTGTCTCAATTTTCTTTCTTTGGGATATAAGTTTTGTTATAAACTTATCTCCTTAAGTGAGGAGTATATACTAACCCTTTGAATTTTTATTTCATTAATATACTACTTTTAATTAAATTATATGATTCATTTAATTGTATTCTTTCATGTGGACTACAATTCAATGTTACCAAAGTTGAAAGAGTTTTATATTAAAATATCATCATTTATCTGGATCGTTTATGGTTATTCTTCCAATGAGGAAATATTATGATAAAACTCTTAATAAACTCATTAATTTTCAAATCCTAAGGTTATTTCATGGTAATAAATGGTTTCCATTCATTTTCCTATCCTTATGTACTCAATAGTTTAAAATAATTTTTTTAAGAGAAATTATCTTTATTTCTCTATTTTTTTCAAAAAAAACCCTTTTCATTAAAAATCATGTTATCCAAAAATGATTTAAAAAAGTTTTCAAAAATTATTAAAATAATTTATTAAAGAAATTTTTACCCATGTTTAAATTTAAAAAAAAATTAATGGAATCTTCATGTCGTTTTCCAAACAATGCATGTTTGGATCTTACTGAAAATGTGAAACAAATATTTGTTTTTAACATGCATGGAATTAATGGTGGTTCCAAATGTCATGTAATCTCAAATACTTCAATTTTCCCTTAAAATTTTTAAAATTACTTTTTAAATAAAATATTTTCCATAATATTTGGGACATTTTAAGACTTTAAATAAATGATTTCAAAGTAAAAAAATATTTTAAATAAAAATTAAAAAAATTCCAAATGGTAAAGGTTATTTCTTCAAGAAAGGATTTAAATGTTTTTTAAAACTTATTTTATAAGTTTTTGAGTTTATTTTAAAAGGAAAGGATTTTGAAATTGTTTTGTTTTTATTAATTCTTTTCAAAGTGGAAATGTTATTTTCTACAGGAATTATTTTAAATAATTATTTTGAATATTACTTTATATGTTTTTAAAGTTTATTTTCAAAGAAAAGTATTTCCAAAATAATTTTTAAATTGATGGTTTTAAAAACTTATTTTCAAAGAAAAATTATCTTCATCAAGAAAAGTTCCAAGTGATTTATATTTCAAAATTATTCTCCATCAAAGATAACATCCTTCTATGTAACTTCTCCTTTGTTGGGGATATGAACCAAGGATACCATTACTATTCTTTCTCTAATTCATTTTTGATTACAATATGTTTATGTGAAAAATCTCTCTTAGACTGGTTATATCAATATAAAATAATGATTAAACCTACTTCTTTTTCCATGGGTTATGATATGATGAAATGATTATGAAACCTATATATTTTCCATAGGTTATTATATAAATAAATATTTATGAAACCCATTTCATTTCTTGGGTTATGATATAATTAATGTTTGGTGATATTATTGAACACATAAGTATGATTTTCATTATGTGATAGGTGGGACCTATATCTCCCTCCATTTCAATGGGAAAATATTTATATCTCATAAGATAGATAGGACTTTTATGAGGATTAAACCCAATTAAATAATGGAATTTGTCCGCTTTGATGATCTTTGAAGTGAACCTTTACTACTATAATAGTTTGGTGAGTAAACTTATTCCTCTATGATTGACTTTGTAGTGAACCTTGAATACTATGGAAATGATTTTATATGCATAGGTGTATACCATAATTCCATGTCTTATTCTAATGTTATTCTATCTTGCCTCATGTTCTTTTATTTACTTATGATTCATGTCGTATGAACTACTAATATTTATGTAATGACTCAAGATTATGATCTTTGATATGTAGGGAATGGATTTTAAATTATATTCTCATTTTATAAGACCCTTATGTTCATGTTATTTTTATGTATGTCCCTTCTTTATCCGCACTGACCACCTAAACTCACCGTTTATTCGGTTTCCTTTCCTCAAGTTATGAAGAAAGGTTTTAAGTAGGGTATGTTAGTGAAGAGTACTAAAGGGGTAATATTTATTAGAGATGTTAAATAAATTTCAACAAAATATAAGATTGTGTACATAGTCTCTAAATACACTAAAGTATTATAGTCTATGTATAGAATCCCACCTTTTTATCATATAAACTTTCATTACATTTTACAAAACTGAGGATCTTTAAGGTTTAGTGTCTTGGAAACCAAAAACTAAAAACATGAATACATAAAACATTCTTCTTAAACACTTGAAAGGCTTATCTTTATGTTCATACTAGGTTCATTACTGCATCTCATAACCTGGGGACATACATCAAAAGAAAGGGTGAGCAGAAGGCCCAGTAAGGTAAACAAGGGGAAACATTTAACATGTGAACTTGAGATACATTAATAAAGTCATGAAAAAAGAACTTTAAGGCATGAGAAAGAAATCATGAGGCATATAATAATAAAAATAACGCATTTCATAACTTGAATATGTGGATACAGAATTTAACATAGACAAACATTTCTGGTTCACCAAGGTTATTCACCAAGGAATCATTAAAAATTACCAAGGTTATTCACTAAGGCGTCGTTAAAAATGGTCATCTCTAGAGATTAAGTCTTTACCCAATGCATTGGAGCGCTATCAGGGAGCACCGTTAAATTTTCATTTATTATCATGTGATACACATATATCATCATAAATCATTTCATAAATAACCCATATAGCATAAAAGAAATGGGTTTCCTTTCATAATCATAACGTTTTAAAAACTGCTTTAAAGACATGATCTTTATGTCACTTTAAACCCATGAAGAAAGGAAGGCGGGTTTCATGTATGTAAATCCCAGAATTTAAAATAGAAAATTTTTATATATATGTGAATACCCCTGTAGAAGAAAGAGATTTGACTATTCACTTTATAAAATAAAATAATTTGAGAAAAAGAGAGAGGCATTTTGAGACGAAAATTCTGCAGCATAACGGCTATGTTTTGGGGCTTTAGAAAACATTGAAAAGAGAGGGTACATAGGTCACCCACTCATAAATTATCCACAAAACAGTAGGGGGATAGAATATAGAGAATATAAAAACATGGTAATGAAATTTTAAAGACATACCATGTGAAATGAAAAACATGTAAGGAAGACAAAAATAAGATTTCTCTTATAAAAATTCGGCAGCCTAACGGCGTCACTTAAAACATCAAAAAGGGAATTGATGATATCAAATAGTGTCTCTAATAATATGAAAATGAAAGATAAGTATGATAGATATAGATATCATACCCTAGAATAATAAAAAGGAACATGAAATACTTGACATGAAAATAGATCTTGAAAACGAGAAGGGTGAAAGAATCAATTAAAAATTCGACAGCCTAACGGCGCCACTTAAAAATTCTCAAAATGAATTTATGAGAGAAAGAGGTGGTATCTAATCATGTGAACATAAAAGATCAGTATGATAGATATAGATATCATACCCCAACATAATAAAAAGGAACTTGAAATATTTGACCAGAAAATAGAACTTGAAAATGAGAAGGGTAAATGAATCCCTTAAAAATTCGGCAGCCTAACGGCGTCACTTAAACTTCATAAAAATGAATTGACGAGATCAAATAGGGTCTCTCATAATATGAACATAAAAGATCAGTATTATAGATATAGAGATCATACCCCAACATAAAAAGTAACTTGAAATACTTGACAAGAAAATAGACCTTGAAAATGAGAAGGGTGAAAGAATCTGTTACAAAAATTTCGGCAGCCTAACGGCGCCACTTAAACATTCATAAAATGAATTGATGAGATAAAGAGGTGTTCTCTCATCATATGAACATAAATAATCAGTATGATAGATATAGAGATCATACCCCAACATAATAAAAAGGAACTTGAAAGATTTGACCAGAAAATAGAACTTGAAAATGAGAAGGGTGAACGAATCCCTTAAAAATTCGGCAGCCTAACGGCGTCACTTAAACTTCAAAAAAATGAATTGAAGAGATCAAATAGGGTCTCCCATCATATGAACATAAAATATCAGTATGATAGATATCTATATCATACCCCAATATAAAAAGTAACTTGAAATACTTGACAAGAAAATAGAGCTTGAAAATGAGAAGGGTGAAAGAATCCGTTACAAAAATTTCGGCAGCCTAACGGCGCCACTTAAACATTCATAAAATGAAATGATGAGAGTAATAGGGGATCTCTAATTATATGAAAATTAAAATTAAATTAAGGTAAATATAAAAGAACATCCTCAAACATAAGAACATGGAGCATAAAAGAAATGACTTAAAAGAGAGTATTTGAAATGAAAGAGAGAGTTTGGATCCCTTGCCTTAAAACGTAACTCTTAAAACTCAAAGGTTGGGACCTTGAGGGCTTGGGGGAACCTTGGTAGGACTCCTTGGGAGGTAATGATACCAGAGCTTCGTTGGAGGAGAGTTGGTAGTCTAATGGATGAGAGGATGGCTTGGTATTTATAGGGAAAGTGAGGGGACAAGGCATTAATGGCCAAGGGACATCTCATTGGTAGTTTTGGAAAAACCATGGGATTACCCATGGTATTTTCCCATGGTATTGGCCACTTGGGACACCTCATACCTTATCTTACTATTCATAAGTCGACCATATTGATTACATACTTAATACATCATTTAATGATGTCATTAAACACCCGTAACTTAAAAACTATATTTCCACTATTCATCGAATATTCAACTTTCTCAGAAAAAACCCAAAATTTCACCTTTTCAAAAATTGATGCTCTGATTTCAAAAATGAACTCCATTTTATAAAAATAATTTTCTAAATATTTTTAATTTAATTTTTAATTAAATACACTATTCACCGAAAATTCATTTTTTCAGAAAAATCCCCAAACATTACCTTCAAATAATATCGATGCTCTGAGTTCAAAAATAAAATCCATTTTATAAAAATAATTTTCTAAATATTTTTAATTTAATTTTTAATTAAAAAAACACTATTCACTCGAAAAAACTAATACTTGACTAATAATTTATGAAACCGTTATTTAACCATTTTATTGAATCACATTACTTAATCAAGGTGCCTAGATTATATTAATACTTTCTTTAAGTGAGATTACTAATCCATTTGGTCACATTTCTAATCATAAGCATAAAATCACTATTCATAATTTATTATTCATCAAAAATTAAGTTGACCTTATTAGACTCTAAATTTCATACTGAACATAATTGTAGAAGACCATTTTTAGAAAATCATTACACATTTTTAATTATTTAAGGTTTACATAAACATTTTTTTAAAAAAATCCTTTCTCAAAAATTCACCAAAAATATGCATACTATATTTATCCGGACATTTGAAAATTCATAAACTTCATCAAAAGAAGAAATCAAAAATTTTATTTAAAACAAAGGATTACACAAGGCAGTTATGGTCTCCTTACATAGCCCCTTATCACACCAGCATAGGACCTAAGTGTAAGGTGTGATAAGGTGAGAGAATCCGAGGGAGGCTCGGCCAACATCGCACGAGTATTAATTTCTATCAGTTTGGACTTCTCACGAATGTGATTCCATTCTAGCTTCATATGATGATGTTCGGCTTGGGTTTGGTCCAGATCAAAGCCTAGTGGTGCTACCTCCTTCCCAAGTTCTGTTAGATGGGATTCGATTGGTCCAAGACTACTGGGTGAGGCCATCGAATCTTATTTCTATATTAATTAACAAAGGTCACTTGAATTTAGAGATACTAATCGCAACATTTAGTTTCCAACGGTCATATTGACTAATTGTCATATAACAGTCAAAACCCAACGGTCTCATTTTAATTATACTCATGTTATCAAATGAAACAGTTTTGTTGAGTATAAAATAAAATAACACACAAAATTAGGAAACAATATTTATTCAAAATTTCGGGTCGTTACAATAGTCCCCTCTTAATAAATTATGTCCTCTCAATTTAAAAAGAAATTGGGCTTGGAAATTTCATTGAAAGACCCGCATCGGAAAAGAGTCAGTAAAAATATTACTTTAAAAGAAAGAAAGGGAAGTACAAAGGTCACCCGAGTTAACCCATACTAGGATTCTCTGTAGGAAAACATGGACATGGAAGAGTAAACAAAGGGTCATGTTCTAAGGGAGAGTGATAGAAAACATGATTAGGAGAAATTTAACAACAAGAAAATCACAAACCTATGATGGGTTAAACGGTATTTGATTTCCCAGTAGGAAACATTAACAGATAAAGTTTTTGTTTTACGTTCCTTTTCACAGTTTTGAGGAATTAATTTACTACATAGAACAAAAACATAATTAAATATACCTACCTTCAAGTAGAGTTCCATCCTTTAATAAGTTTCTACCAAAACTAATCTTTTCACCAAACGATGAGCTTTCAAAAACACTTGGTCTCATCAAAACACAAGAATCATCTTCTTGAGAGTCACGTAATCCACAAAATATTAACTATCAATTTCTTCTATCTTTAAACATTATCCCAAAAACATAAAGGGTAAGATAAAACAACTCTTCAAAAAAAATAATCCCATAGGAAGGGAAACTACTTTTAAATCTTCAAAGTTTCATGGTACTACCCAAAGCTCATCATAGAACATTCCATAAATAATTGTCCTTAAAATTCCTCAAAATAAACCAAACTAATATTGAAACGAAATTATAAGAACGATCTCATAACATAGTCTTCCAAGATAGACTTTATCATTCATATTCGAACAACATCAACCACTCTTATCATCTTATAACAAAAGTAACTAACCTAATCACATTTTCCCCAAGATAGGTTAATCATTTCCATATGTAACCTAAATTACTATAATTCCACCTTAAATTCATCGATTATTCAAAATATAAGTCAACCTTCACTCCTCAAAGAAAATACCATAGTAATCTATTTACCTTAATCAAATAGGGTTCCCAAAATAGTGAATGTCTTCCAAAATAATAATCATCTTTTAATCCCCTAATCACCCTTTTTTTAAGAAGAACAGCTTCACTACATCAACATGTGGTACATAACAATAGATGTTTTCCTTAATGATATAAAATCATCTTAGGTAGTGACTCGATGATCTTAGAAAACATCAAAGATATGCTCATAGAGCACAAACTAAAATACAACATGACATAGACAATTATTGCGAAGAAGTTACATGTACTTCAGTCATTATGATCCATCTCATCATAGGATGTGCATTGTTCCCTTGTCCTTGAAGATTTTTGATGCTCATCGTGCCTCTCATCCCTTCTAAGATATCATTTCCTTGAATAATGTCCAAATTCTCCACATTTACGACATTGAAGAGTATAAGGTACATTAGATCGAACCTTATCTCTATTCATCACATTATCCATTTTTTTGAAGCAATTGGATACTTCATGCCCTATCCTCCCACACTTAAAACATCTCCCGGTTCCTTTGTGACATTCTCCTTGGTGCCTCTTCCCACACTTTTTGAAAAAAAGAAATTCGGTCTTCTTTCCCTTATCAACTTTATCAGATGAACATCCTTGAGACTTTGTCTTCTTCTTCCTTAATGAATTTGGGCATTCAACTAGGTACCAATTATTAACTATGATTTTTGATAGCTGGTTTGGCATAATCACAATATGTTCAACTTGATCTCTCGTCATCTCTGTCACATTAATAGGGCAATCATCACATTTCCTATCACATTGGTCATTGGGACATGCTCTTCCATTTCCCGCCATTAACTAAGAAAAGAACGTATAATTAGGGGGCTTAAATACTTAGCCAATAAACATTAAAAGGAAACTTTAAGCATAGAAGGATAAACTTATAGAAGGAAAGTATACCCTAACTTGTGATCCCCTAGTTTCCAATCTATTTTATCCATGATCATATATTCTTATGTGAATCTTTATATTATTTTATCCTTTTTCCTTTAATAATAGTTCATACTAAGCTTACGAATTAACCAAAGCATATCCCATGGGAGTGTCGTAACCAAGAGTGCAGCAAGGCCCGTTGTCATGTACCAGTTCCCATTTGAGTCTAGCTAAAAGCGATGTTTTCGGGTTTTACCCCTATGTACATCTATACTAAATCCACCTCTACCTGCTTGTATCCAGACAGGGATGTATTTGTTTGGAAACCCCTTACTCAATACTCACCAAAATACCAGGAAGATTTCCTACATTTAATCATTACTATAGGGTTCTTCCTAAAGTTTTCATATCCTAATTTCCACAAATAACTAAACCATCCTTTGATACCAACTATAACATCCTGCCTTTCTATCATATAAACTTTTATTACATTTTACAAAACCGGGGATCTTTAAGGTTTAGTGTCTTGGAAAACAGAAACTTAAAACATGAAAACATAAAACATTCTTCTTAAACACCTGAAAGGATTCTCCTTATGTTCATCCTAGGTTCATTACATCATCTCATAACCTGGGGACATACATCAAAAGAAAGGGTGAGCAGAAGGCCCAGTAAGGGAAACAAGGGGAAACATTTAACATGTGAACTTGAGATACATTAATAAAGTCATGAAAAAAGAACTTTAAGGCATGAGAAAGAAATAATGAGGCAAATCATAATAAAAATAAGGTATTTCATAACTTGAATATGTGGCTACAACATTTAACATAGACAATCATTTCTTTTTCACTAAGGTCCATCCCCAAGGTTTCATTAAAAATTACCAAGGTTATTCACCAAGGCATCATTAAAAATGGCCATCTCTATAGATTAAGTCTTTACCCAATGAATTGGAGCGCTATCAGGGCGCACCCTTAAATTTGTATTTATTATCATTTTAGCCACATATATCATCATCAAACATTTCATAAATAACCAATATTGCATAAAAGAAATGGGTTTCCTTTCATAATCATAACATTTTAAAAACTGCTTTAAAGACACGATCTTTATGTCACTTTAAACCCATGGAAAAAGGAAGGAGGGTTTCATGTATGTAAATCCCAGAATTTAAAATAGAAAATTTTTATATATATGTTAATACCCCTATAGAAGAAAGAGCTTTGACTATTCACTTTATAAAATAAAAGAATTTGAGAAAAAGAGAGAGGCATTTTGAGACGAAAATTCTGCAGCATAACGGCTATGTTTTGGGGTTTTAGAAAACATTGAAAAGAGAGGGTACATGAGTCAGACACTCATAAATGATCCACAAAACAGTAAGGGTATAGAATATATAGGATATAAAAACATGGTAATGAAATTTTAAATACATACCATATGAAATTAGAAACATGGAAGGAAGACAAAAATAAGATTTCTCTTATAAAAATTCAGCATCCTAACAGTGTCACTTAAAACTTCAAAAACGGAATTGACGAGATCAAATAGGGTATCTCATCATATGAAAATAAAATATCATTATGATAGATATAGATATCATACCCCCTCATAATAAAAAGTAACATGAAAGACTTGACATGAAAATAGATCTTGAAAACGAGAAGGGTGAAAGAATCCCTTAAAAATTCGACAGCCTAACGGCGCCACTTAAACATTATCAAAATTAATTGATGAGAGAAAGAGGTGGTATCTCATCATATGAATATAAATGATCAGTATTATAGATATATAGATCATACCCCAACATAATAAAAAGGAACTTGAAAGATTTGACCAGAAAATAGAACTTGAAAATGAGAAGGGTGAACGAATCCCTTAAACTTTCGGCAGCCTAACAGCGTCACTTAAACATCAAAAAAATGAATTGAATAGATAAAATAGAGTCTTTCATCGTATGAACATAAAATAACAGTATGATAGATGTAGATATCATACCCCAGCATAATAAAAAGGAACATGAAATACTTGACATGAAAATAGATCTTGAAAATGAGAAGGGTGAAAGAATCCCTTAAAAATTCGACAGCCTAATGGCACCACTTAAATATTATCAAAATGAATTGATGAGAGAAACATGTGTTATATCATCATATGAAAATAAATTATCAGTATGATAGATATAGAGATCATACCCCAACATAATAAAAAGTAACTTGAAAGATTTGACCAGAAAATAGAACTTGAAAATGAGAAGGGTGAATGAATCCCTTAAAAATTCGGCAGCCTAACGACGTCACTTAAACTTCAAAAAAATGAATTGACGAGATCAAATAGGGTCTCTCATCATATGAACATAAAATATCAGTATGATATATATAGATATCATACCCCAACATAAAAAGAAACATGAAAGACTTGACAAGAAAATAGAACTTGAAAATGAGAAGGGTGAAAGAATCCGTTACAAAAATTTCGGCAGCCTAACGGCGCCACTTAAACATTCGTAAAACGAAATTGATGAGAGTAAGAGGGGATATCTCATCATATGAAAATGAAAAGGGAAGTAATATGAATATAAAAGAACATCCTCAAATATAATAATGTGGAGCATAAAAGAAATGACATAAAAGAGAGTATTTGAAAAGAAAGAGAGAGTTTGGATCCCTTACCTTAAAACATAACTCTTAAAACTCAAAGGTTGGGACCTTAAGGGCTTGGGGGAACCTTGGGAGGACTCCTTGGGAGGTAATGAGACCAGAGCTTTGTTGGGTGAGAGTTGGGAGTCGAATGGATGAGAGGATGGATTGGTATTTATAGGGAAAGTGAGGGGACGAGGCATTAATGGCCAAGGGACACCTCATTTGTGGTTTTGGAAAAACCATGGGCTTGCCCATGGTATTTGTAGAGACCCGAAGCTTGAAGTACATGGAAATTACATTACTTTTGCGGAATAATTAATACATAACAAAAACAGACACACAAGGATCGTAATAGTTTAGTGTCTTTAGAAACATGGAATATAAACTTCTAATCATGTTGAAAGATCTTCAACAACTCCCATAATGATATTCCGATTTTTGTTTCCTTACCTAAAACCTTTCTTTATTTCCTGGGGAAAATAAAACATAAAAAGGTTGAGCTCAAATTCTCAGTAAGGGAAAACATAGAGAACATAAAACAATCCATAGACATTTGAAAACAAAAACTTGAACATGAAATTTAAACATCAAAATCTTGAGCAAAGACATAGAATCGTGGAAGTATGTAAGGAATATATAATAATGGAACATCAACCATGATAAAATATAGTGGGAATAAAAGATGTAATTGTGGAAACCATTCATCACATGTTATGATTTCCATAGTATCCAAGGCATTACTTCCAAGACCATCTTAGTGGACAAAGTCCCTTTCTGAATCGAGTTCACTCCTCGTTTCAGTCCTGTAACACTGAACCGGATTAACTTATCATTCCAGCCATGTCTATCTCATGAGATATAAATCTTTACCCAGTTCATTAGAGGGATATATAGGTCCCACCCATCTCATATTCAAATCATTCTTACTTGTTCCACAAAATAAACTTAAAATATTATCCATAACCCAAATAATAAAATGGGTTTCATAAACATCATCCCATAATTTCATAATCCATATAAAACAAATCGACATTTCATCAAAAGAAAAGTGAAACCATGTAAATCATAGAGACATTAAACTTGAATCGTACACATATGACATAATTTCATCTTAGATGGAAGATGGTTTTGATAAAACATTTGAAATGAATTCTTGAGGAAAATATCCTTTCTTCTTCAAAATCAATTTCTTTTCACAAAATGTCGTTCAATTTTAAAAGAAAAAGATTTTATTAAAAATAGTCATGAAATATTTTGGAGGAATATTCATGAAAATAAGTCTTTATAAAACTGTAAAAATCCTTTCATTTCGTATAAGTTAAAAAAACATTATTCTCGTACTTTTGCCAGAAAAGTCAAAAAAGTACCTCGTAACGTAAAACAAAAGAAAGATTCCTTACATACCATGTAGTAAAAGTCAAAATGGGTAAAAAGGACTTTAAACATACATGAAAACATTTTTATAAAACATGGACATGGATGATAGCAATAACCCCAGTAAATACTTACGAATAAGTAAACTCAGATAAAAATGAGACTTGCAAAATTATCCCTTACCTTAGGTCTGATATGCTTCGTACGTCTCCAAAACTCCTGTATAATGATTTAAATAATATCATTGACTTATTACAGAATCATATTCATTGTTATTATATCATATATGGTTCACTTATGACTTTATATTACCCATTCTTTTGTAAATTCATGTTAAAGTAGCATTTTGGGTAAAATCGTTTCATTTGTCGTTCGTGTTTTAACTTTTAATTATTCATATGATTACTTAGATCATGATTACTTAAATCCAGAATGTAAAACATAATTTATATATAATATATATTCATAATATACATAATAGATAGATAAATGGAAAGAAATAAACCGTTCATGGAGACGGTAGGTCGTACGTACGCATGAACGCTGTTTTAGTTTCCTTATTGAATTGAATGGAATTAAGTAGATGACATAAATATATATATATATATATATATACATAAATCCAGTAGCATTATTATTTTATATATTTCATGATTACTTATTATATATACTTTATAATCATTCTTGAATGGTTAACATGGATAGTGAATCTCATCGCGTCGTGGAGACAGTAGCCCGTACGTACGCACGAGCGATGATATCATTCCCAAGATCGTGGAATTTTATTAAATTGTATGTATAATATTACAGAATAATCATATATATTCATTACTTTCACCATTATACCCATCCAATTAAGGTGGTGGTGGAAAATAGATTACACCACAGCGTGGAGACGGTATTATGTACGTACGCACGCGCGGTGATTTCATTTTTCGTAGGATGGATAGATGGTGAAATATGGTTGTTTCATACTTATAATAACATATCAGTATATTAGTGATACTGATTTTATTACCTCATAATGAAACAACTAAAAAAAGAATAAGTGGAAGAAGAAATAAATTTGAAACAATCGGTAATGGACATTACCTCTTCTTTGAAGCGCCTCTTTAAGACCTCCTCTTAGGGAACTAAAATTGGTCTTTGAAGAAGAACAGGACCTCTAGGATGTTTCTATGTAAGTGGAGAACAGAATTTGGCAGGATATTTCCGATCTTGAAGGCTCAAAGTGGTGTGAGGAAGAGAGGGAGGAGGTTCCCTTTTATAAGGGAGGAGAGGGGCACCTTTGGAAATATAAGAAATATTAGTTTATATTAAATCCCAACCCCACATAAAAACATACAAAATGACTCATATCCAAAGTTTAGATGAAATAGGGTTGTAATCTCATCAACCAATAAAATTTATACATGTTAGGAATTTATTTTAAACATTATCAACTTGATTTATCCTTATTTAATCAATTTAATTTTATTTGTGGTAATAACATTCTAAATTTTAAATTATAACAAATAATTACTTATTTGTTGTGAATTGTCCATAACTGGATACTTTATAACATTTTAGACCATATAAATTTAAATTTATAATTTTTAAATATTTTTGTGACTTTTAAACAATTTTATAATATGTTATTTTTATAAAATAACAATAGTGTCAATTTTGACACTATTTATTTATTTTAATTTAAATAAAATATATAAAGAAGATATGTTCAAACTAAAAGCTTTAATAGATTCATAAAAGGTCATA
Organism: Viscum album; assembly: GCA_963277665.1. Lineage (NCBI taxonomy): Eukaryota > Viridiplantae > Streptophyta > Magnoliopsida > Santalales > Viscaceae > Viscum > Viscum album. Next base: position 12,027,815 of record OY728158.1, read on the forward strand.
TGTATCTAGAAAATTAGTGGAGCACATTAAATAGTTCATATAATATTTATTTTATTATTTTTAAAATCATTTATTTGGTTTATCTCTTAATAAAATAATTACTACAACATTTAATATACTTATTTGTTGCATAAAAATTAAAAATAAAATCCTATGATGAAGATAAATATATTAACTTTTACAATAATACTTTTAATCGAATTTATCATCTTAGAATCACAATATTTAAATTGTTATATTTATTAAATTATGAAGATGACAACTTTGGCATCATTTAAAATAAAATAATATAAGTGTCATAATCGCTTTTATAAGGCTCCAAATGGTCAAATATTCTACCATTGGATGATTATGGTTTAAATTTACATGACCAATAAGTTTTGGTTAGGGTTTTGTGCCATTTATGGTCACTCTTAGTTTAATAAAAACTATATTCTTGATAATTCACTAGATAAACAATTTCTGCATCACTATTGTGTCACAATTAATGATAATTATTTAATCCCTAAAAATTATAATTAAATTCATATGATGTAGATAATTTTATTATATTTCTATATACTATTCATGTTTGAAGTTTCATGATGTTTATCACTAAATTAAAATTAAAATACTTATAAGATTTAAGAGAGTAACATGTTGTCACTTTCTTTGGTTTTAATAATAATTAAATTATTTTCAAGGAAACAAGTCCATAAAATGAATCTATTCCGACCCTTAGGTGATATTTGTAGACTTTTAGCCATCCAATAGAATTTTGGCAGGTTTTAGGGTAATTTTATAATCTTATATTTACCCTTAATTACCCGATTTACCTTTAACTATGGTAAATAAAATTTACCGCAGTTACTATTCATAATGCCCAAAAATAAAAAATGGCTTATTAACATAATTTGGACCCACTGATTCCAAATATGGAATCTATTTTTCCAAATTCAATACAAAAAATTTGCAGAAATTAAATTAAAATTAATCCCGTTGTCGAAAGAAAACGGGTTTTTCTTTAAAACATTGCAAAATATTGAATTGATTTAACCTGTGAATTCAAGTTAAAATCAATGCTAATGAAATAAATTATATTAAATGGTAAAAATATATTCTATTTATACTTTAAAACCTTTCAATATTATAAGTTAACTATATAAATTATTACGATGAAAAAAGTTTTTTTTAATTAAAATATAGCGTGTTTTTACTATTCATTAAAATATGAAAGTTATCAGAAAAATATCAAAACATTATCCAATGTAAATTTTTATATCCTGATTCAAAATTATAATTTTATTTTGTAAAATTGAACTTATAAACATGTCAAAAACTAGATCTAAAGTGGGTGCGCCATCAAAAGGCGGCAAAACTGCATTTTTTGAAAAATACTTATTTTACCCGAAAAACTTTATTTTGTTCTTATACCATGTTCTAGAAAATGTGTAAGATGAATAATAAGGTTATAAAATTAAAATTTTAGTTAATACTATTCATAACGGCTAGTTCATAATAATATTATAACCATATATCATTATTTAGTGAAACCTGATATTGCGTACAACACACGCTATCGAGGAAAGTCGTGATTGCATGTAATGAAAACCAAGTCAGGGTTGTGTGTTGTGCAAGAATCCTTCGTTGTTTCATATAAAAGAATCCAACCATATTTCATTTGTACATTTAATATATATATATATATATATACACTCAATGTTGCGTAGAATAACTATTATAAAACAAACTTGAAATTGTGTGTAACACAATCTAAGAATAGTGTTGCGTATACTGTAAGCTAATACAGTGTTGCGTAAAGCGCAAGATAATCTTATTGTAGCATAAAACACATGACATCAAATAAATTAAAAATAATACTTATCATAAAATATCGGGTTGTTACATTCTACCCCCCTTAAAATGAATTTCGCCCTCGAAATTCATCGGGGATATAAATGGTTTACTACTTAAAAGTTTCTTTAATAGAAACCCACATCGTAAAAAGGAATACCAAAACTTGGATTTAAAAACTAAAGTATGAAACGTAACAGTTACCCAAATTTACTCATCACTGGGTTTACGCGTAGGAGAATATAGGTGAAAATATGGATATGGAAGAAAAATCTAACCATCAAGTTACGATGGAGAGTGGTAGAGAACGTGGATATGAAAAATCCATCAATCACAAAGCCATAAATTTGTGATGATCTAAGGTACCATCTGATTCATCGGATATAAGATCACTAGGACAACATTTTTGGTTTTCAATATCATTTCCCTAAAGTTGAAAATTTTGAATTAGAAGAAATACTTGCTTGATTTTGGTACAATCTCACTTTTGTTCGTGCTTTGAACAATTTCCACTTCATACCTTAAAGAAATAAAGTTGAATTTGTTATTCGTGATGTGTTAGCAGATCATGTGATAGAATGATGGTTCATTCCATCTGTTTCAAACAAAAGGTTAGCAAAAGTTATAAGTCCATCTTATGGTTAGATTAATCGTATATGGTTCCAAAAATGAACTTATACTTCATATATCATACCGCTTAATAAAATAAAACTAGTTTCTACTAACCAGGGACTTTTTGTAGGCCAGTGGTAGGCGATAAAGGCCAGTCGCACTTCGGTTGTGTGTTCGATTCCCATAGCCTTGTCCGACGCGATGGGCTGTCACCCGTCCTGCAGGTTGTCCTTTTTCTAAAACTACATTACAAATAATATCGGAAAAAAAAATCTAGCCTTAAACAATACTAACTTATGTCCAACAAAATTAATTCCAATCTTTAGTCTTATCCAAAATACATATGTCCAATCTCATATTATAAAGAAAACGATTACTTGAAATGTCATCAACCAAGCATGTGAATATCATCATTTATCCCACATATATCTTGTTGGTCACATTCCAATCATGTGAATACCTTAATCATGTATTCTCTTGAAAAATGAATACCCATTGAACCTTAGTGAAAACATGAATGCTGTCAAAAGTTAACTCTTTCCACATTCCAAAATCACAAAATTATATATACTCAAACCATGATATGACCTTCTCCTTATATCAGTCATGAGCTCATGAATACTATCAAACATTTAATTTTCTCTTTATCCCTTCATTATGCGCATACCATCTACTTTCAAAAATTATTTGAATAACCTTTCATGGTCACTGGTACCATTCATCATATACTTTCAAAACTTTTGGAAAGACAACAGTGTAACAATCCTTAGATGTCTCTTTATTCCATAGTACCATGAGATTACTTATACAGCATTACACTTGATAAACATGTAATCATTCCACTACCTTCTTAAACCATTGACTCAGATTCAACAATTCTTTCATCTCACATATCATTTGTAGTCTCTTCATTGTCATCAACATAAATACTACCCATACGACCATACTGATTCTCTTCATGAGACTTTCCCTTAGGGCATTGGTTTGCATAATGCTCGTACGTTCCACATTTAAAACATTTAACCATTGTTATTGTCGTAGAAATACCATTATCCTTGTCCATGGTGTTAACTGAACCTTTTCCTTTGCACTTACTGGCTTTGTGTCCTTCTTTTCCACACCCAAAGCATCTTCATATTCCTTTGAAACATTCTCCTTGATGCCTCTTCCAACATGATTTACATAGGTGAAATTGAACTTTCTTTCCTCTATGATCATCATGAAACTCCATCTTTCTCTTATTAGTCAAGTCAAGAAACTTACCAAATTTGAGTTTATTGATCATATTATGAGATTGATGATTCTACATAATAATGATGTTTGGACTTCCAAATCCCGTTTCATTTTGTTTCTCAAGAAGAATATCATTCCATTGTCCGTCATATCCTCCATTATCGTGAATATTCCTGTTTCCAGCCATTTTCTAAAACCCAAAAAGAATAGTGTGAGAGGAAAAAATCATGCTAGGGAAAACAACAGAGTAAAGGGGGAGTAACCTTAATATCTAACATCTTAGGTTAAATTCTAAGATCGTTACCATAGTTCTAGGACTATATCCTATACGTATACTTATCCTTATGGACATCCCTAGACATACCTTAGAAATATCTATAGGGATCTCACTAACGTTTTCGCATCCTAGTTTCCAAAGGTTAACTAAACCTTTCCTCTGATACCAACTGTAGAGACCCAAAGCTTGACGTACATGGACATTACATTACTTTTGCGGAATAATTAATACATAACAAAAACAGACACACAAGGATCGTAATAGTTTAGTGTCTATGGAAACTTGGAATATAAACTTCTAATCATGTTGAAAGATCTTCAACAACTCCCATAATGATCTTCCCCTTTATGTTTCCTTACCTAAAACCTTTCTTTATTTCCTGGGGAAAATAAAACATAAAAAGGGTGAGCTCAAATGCTCAGTAAGGGAAAACATAGAGAACATAAAACAATCCATAAACATTTGAAAACAAAAACTTGAACATGAAATTTAAATATCAAAATATTGAGCAAAGACATAGAATCGTGGAAGTTTGTAAGGAATATATCATAATGGAACATCAACCATGATAAAATATAATGGGAATAAAACATTTAATTGTGGAAACCATTCAGCACATGTTATGATTTATATAGTATCCAAGGCATTACTGCCAAGACCATCTTAGTGGACAAAGTCCCTTTCTGAACCGAGTTCACTCCTCGTTTTAGTCCTGTAACACTGAACCGGATTAACTTACCATTCCAGACATGTCTATCTCATGAGATATAAATCTTTACCCAATTCATTGTAAGTAGATATAGGTCCCACCCATCTCATATTTAAATCATTCTTACTTGTGCCACAAAATAAACTTAAAACATTCACCATAACCCAAAGAATAAAATGGGTTTCATAAACATCATCCCATCATTTGATAATCCATATAAAACAAATAGAAATTTCATCATAAGAAAAGTGAAACCATGTAAATCATAGAGACATTAAACTTGAATCGTACACATATGAAATAATTTCATCTTAGATGGAAAATGGTTTTGATAAAACATTTGAAATGAATTCTTGAGGAAAATATCCTTTCTTCTTCAAAATCAATTTCTTTTCACAAAACTTCATTCAATTTTAAAATAAAAGTATTTTATTGAAAATAGTCATGAAATATTTTGGAGGAAGCTTCATGAAAATAAGTCTTTATAAAACCGTAAAAATCCTTTCATTCTGTATAAGTTAAAAAAAATATTTTTCTCGTACTTTTGCCGGAAAAGTCAAAAAAGTACCTCGTAACGTAAAACAAAAGAAAGATTCCTTACATACCATGTAGTAAAAGTCAAAAATGGGTAAAAAGGACTTTAAAAATACATGAAAACATTTTTATAAAACATTTACATGGATGATATCAATAACCTCAGTAAATACTTAGGAATAAGCAATCTCTGATAAAAATGAGATTTGCAAAATTATATCTTACCTTAGGTCCGATATGCTTCGTACGTATCCAAAACTCATGTATAATGATTTAAATAATGTCATTGACTTATTAAAGAATCATATTCAATGTTATTATATCATATATGGTTCACTTATGACTTTATATTACCAGTTCTTTTGTCAATTCATGTTAAAGTAGCGTTTTGGGTAAAATCGTTTCATTTTTCGTTCCTGTTTTAACTTGTAATTATTCATATGATTAATTAGATCATGATTAATTACATCCAGAATGTAAATCCTGATTTATATATAATATATATTCATAATATACATAATAGATCGATAAATGGAAAGAAATACACCGTTCATGGAGACGGTAGGCCGTACGTACGCGTGAACGATGTTTTCGTTTCCTTATTGAATTGAATGGAATTAAGTATATGACATAAATATATATATATATATACATAAATCCAGTAGCATTATTATTTCATATATTTCATGATTAGTTATTATATATACATTATAATCATTCTTGAATGGTTAACATGGATAGTGAATCTCATCGCGTCGTGGAGACGGTAGTCCGTACGTACGCACGAGCGATGACATCATTCCCAAGATTGTGGAATTATATTAAAGTGTATGTATAATATTATAGAATAATAATATATATTCATTACATTCACCATTATACCCATCCAAGTAAGGTGGTGGTGGAAAATAGATTACACCACGACGTGGAAACGGTATTCCGTACGTATGCACGCGCAGTGATTTCGTTTTCCATAGGATGGATAGATGGTGAAATATGGTTGTTTAATACTTATAATAACATATCATTATATGAGTGATACTGATGTTATTACCTCATAATGAAACAAATAAAAAAAGAAGAAGTGGAAGAAGAAATAAATTTGAAAGAATCAGTAATGGACATTACCTCTTCTTTGAAGTGCCTCTTTGAGACCTCCTCTTAGGGCACTAAAATTGGTATTTGAAGAAGAATAGGACCTCTAGGATGTTTCTAGGGAAGTGGAGAATAGAATTTGGTAGGGTTTGGCTGAGCTTGAAGGCTCAAAGTGGTGTGAGGAAGAGAGGGAGGAGGTTCCCTTTTATAAGGGAGGAGAGGGGCACCTTTGGAAATATAAGAAATATTAGTTTATATTAAATCCCAAACCCACATAAGAACATCCAAAATGACTCATATCCGCAGATTAGATGAGATAGGGTTGTAATATCATCAAACAATGAAATTTATACATGTTAGGAATTTATTTTAAACATTATCAACTTGATTTATCCTTATTTAATCAATTTAATTTTATTTGTGGTAATAACATTCTAAATTTTAAATTATAACAAATAATTACTTATTTGTTGTGAATTTTTCATAATTGGATACTTTATAACATTTTATACCATATAAATTTAAATTTATAATTTTTAAATATTTTTGTGATTTTTAAACAATTTTATAATATGTTATTTTTATAAAATAACAATAGTGTCAATTTTGACAAAATTTATTTATTTGAATTTAAATAAAATATATACAGAAGATTTGTTCGAAATAAAAGAATTAATAGATTCATAAAAGTTCATATGTATCTATAAAATTAGTGGATCACATTAAATAGTTCATATAATATTTATTTTATTATTTTTAAAACCATTTATTTCGTTTATCTCTTAATAAAATAATTACTACAACATTTAATATACTTATTTGTTGCATAAAAATTAAAAATAAAATCCTATGATGAAGATAAATCTATTAACTTTCACAATAATAATTTTACTCGAATTTATCATCTTAAAATCACAATATATAAATTGTTATATTTATTAAATTATGAAGGTGACAACTTTGGAATCATTTAAAATAAAATAATATAAGTGTCATAATCACTTTTATAAGGATCCAAATGGTAAAATATTCTACCATTGGTTGATTATGGTTTACATTTACATGAAAAATAAGTTTTGGTTAGGGTTTTGTGCCTTTTATGGTCATTGTTAGTTTAATAAAAACTATACTCTTGATTTTTCACTAGATAAACAATTTCTCCATCACTATTGTGTCACAATTAATGATAATTATTTAATCCCTAAAAATTATAATTAAATTCATATGATGTAGATAATTTTATTATATTTCTATATACTATTCATGTTTGAAGTTTCATGATGTTTATCACTAAATTAAAATTAAAATACTTATAAGATTTAAGAGAGTAACATGTTGTCACTTTCTTTGGTTTTAATAATAATTAAATTATTTTCAAGGAAACAAGTCCATAAAATGAATCTATTCCGACCCTTAGGTGATATTTGTAGACTTTTAGCCATCCAATAGAATTTTGGAAGGTTTTAGGGTAATTTTATAATCTTATATTTACCCTTAATTACCCGATTTACCTTTAACTATGGTAAATAAAATTTACCGTAGTTACTATTCATAATGCCCAAAAATAAAAAGTAGCTTATTAACATAATTTGGACCCACTGATTCCAAATATGGAATCTATTTTTCCAAATTCAATACAAAAAATTGGCAGAAATTAAATTAAAATTAATCCCGTTGTCGAAAGAAAACGGGTTTTTCTTTAAAACATTGCAAAAGATTGAATTGATTTAACCTGCGAATTCAAGTTAAAATCAATGCTAATGAAATAAATTATATTAAATGGTAAAAATATATTCTATTTATACTTTAAAACCTTTCAATATTATAATTTAACTATATAAATTATTAGGATGAAAAAAGTTTTTTTAAATTAAAATATAGCGTGTTTTTACTATTCATTAAAATATGAAAGTTATCAGAAAAATATCAAAACATTATCCAATGTAAATTTTTATATCCTGATTCAAAATTATAATTTTATTTTGTAAAATTGAACTTATAAACATGTCAAAAACTAGATCTAAAGTGGGTGCGCCATCAAAAGGCGGCAAAACTGCATTTTTTGAAAAATACTTATTTTACCCGAAAAACTTTATTTTGTTCTTATACCATGTTCTAGAAAATGTGTAAGATGAATAATAAGGTTATAAAATTAAAAATTTAGTTAATACTATTCATAACGGCTAGTTCATAATAATATTATAACCATATATCATTGTTTAGTGAAACCTGATATTGCGTACAACACACGCTATCGAGGAAAGTCGTGATTGCATGTAATGAAAACCAAGTCAGGGTTGTGTGTTGTGCAAGAATCCTTCGTTGTTTCATATAACAGAATCCAACCATATTTCATTTTTACATTTAATATATATATATATATATATACACTCAATGTTGCGTAGAATAACTGTTATAAAACAAACTTGAAATTGTGTGTAACACAATCTAAGAATAGTGTTGCGTATACTGTAAGCTAATACAGTGTTGCGTAAAGCGCAAGATAACCTTATTGTAGCATAAAACACATGACATCAAATAAATTAAAAATAATACTTATCATTAAATATCGGGTTGTTACATTCTACCCCCCTTAAAATGAATTTCGCCCTCGAAATTCATCGGGGATATAAATGGTTTACTACTTGAAAGTTTCATTAATAGAAACCCACATCGTAAAAAGGAATACCAAAACTTGGATTTAAAAACTAAAGTATGAAACGTAACAGTTACCCAAATTTACTCATCACTGGGTTTCCGCGTAGGAGAATATAGGTGAAAATATGGATATGGAAGAAAAATCTAACCATCAAGTTACGATGGAGAGTGGTAGAGAACGTGGATATGAAAAATCCATCAATCACAAAGCCATAAATTTGTGATGATCTAAGGTACCATCTGATTCATCGGATATAAGAGCACTAGGACAACATTTTTGGTTTTCAATATCATTTCCCTAAAGTTGAAAATTTTGAATTAGAAGAAATACTTGCTTGATTTTGGTACAATCTCACTTTTGTTCGTGCTTTGAACAATTTCCACTTCATGCCTTAAAGAAATAAAGTTGAATTTGTTATTCGTGATGTGTTAGCAGATCATGTGATAGAATGATGGTTCATTCCATCTGTTTCAAACAAAAGGTTAGCAAAAGTTATAAGTCCATCTTATGGTTAGATTAATCGTATATGGTTCCAAAAATGAACTTATACTTCATATATCATACCGCTTAATAAAATAAAACTAGTTTCTACTAACCAGGGACTTTCTGTAGGCCAGTGGTAGGCGATAAAGGCCAGTCTCACTTCAGTTGTGTGTTCGATTCCCATAGCCTTTTCCGACGCGATGGGCTGTCACCCGTCCTGCAGGTTGTCCTTTTTCTAAAACTACATTATAAATAATATCGGAAAAAAAAATCTAGCCTTAAACAATACTAACTTATGTCCAACAAAATTCATTCCAATCTTTAGTCTTATCCAAAATACATATGTCCAATCTCATATTATAAAGAAAACGATTACTTGAAATGTCATCAACCAAGCATGTGAATACCATCATTTATCCCCCATATATCTTGTTGGTCACATTCCAATCATGTGAATACCTTAATCATGTATTCTCTTGAAAAATGAATACCCATTGAACCTTAGTGAAAACATGAATGTTGTCAAAAGTTAACTCTTTCCACATTCCAAAATCACAAAATTATATATACTCAAACCATGATATGACCTTCTCCTTATATCAGTCATGAGCTCATGAATACTATCAAACATTTAATTTTCTCTTTATCCCTTCATTATGCGCATACCATCTACTTTCAAAAATTATTTGAATAACCTTTCATGGTCACTGGTACCATTCATCATATACTTTCAAAACTTTTGGAAAGACAACAATGTAACAATCCTTAGATGTCTCTTTATTCCATAGTACCATGAGATTACTTATACAGCATTACACTTGATAAACATGTAATCATTCCACTACCTTCTTAAACCATTGACTCAGATTCAACAATTCTTTCATCTCACATATCATTTGTAGTCTCTTCATTGTCATCAACATAAATACTACCCATACGACCATACTGATTCTCTTCATGAGACTTTCCCTTAGGGAATTGGTTTGCATAATGCTCGTACGTTCCACATTTAAAACATTTAACCATTGTTATTGTCGTAGAAATACCATTATCTTTGTCCATGGTGTTAACTGAACCTTTTCCTTTGCACTTACTGGCTTTGTGTCCTTCTTTTCCACACCCAAAGCATCTTCCAGTTCCTTTGAAACATTCTCCTTGATGCCTCTTCCCACATGATTTACATAGGTGAAATTGAACTTTCTTTCCTCTATGATCATCATGAAACTCCATCTTTCTCTTATTAGTCGAGTCAAGAAACTTACCAAATTTGAGTTTATTGATCATATTATGAGATTGATGATTCTACATAATAATGATGTTTGGACTTCCAAATCCCGTTTCATTTTGTTTCTCAAGAAGAATATCATTCCATTGTCCGTCATATCCTCCATTATCGTGAATATTCCTGTTTCCAGCCATTTTCTAAAACCCAAAAAGAATAGTGTGAGAGGAAAAAATCATGCTAGGGAAAACAACAGAGTAAAGGGGGAGTACCCTTAATATCTAACATCTTAGGTTAAATTCTAAGATCGTTACCATAGTTCTAGGACTATATCCTATACGTATACTTATCCTTAGGGACATCCCTAGACATACCTTAGAAATATCTATAGGGATCTCACTAACGTTTTCGCATCCTAGTTTCCAAAGGTTAACTAAACCTTTCCTCTGATACCAACTGTAGAGACCCAAAGCTTGACGTACATGGACATTACATTACTTTTGCAGAATAATTAATACATAACAAAAACAGACACACAAGGATCGTAATAGTTTAGTGTCTATGGAAACTTGGAATATAAACTTCTAATCATGTTGAAAGATCTTCAACAACTCCCATAATGATCTTCCCCTTTATGTTTCCTTACCTAAAACCTTTCTTTATTTCCTGGGGAAAATAAAACATAAAAAGGGTGAGCTCAAATGCTCAGTAAGGGAAAACATAGAGAACATAAAACAATCCATAAACATTTGAAAACAAAAACTTGAATATGAAATTTAAATATCAAAATATTGAGCAAAGACATAGAATCGTGGAAGTTTGTAAGGCATATATCATAATGGAACATCAACCATGATAAAATATAATGGGAATAAAACATTTAATTGTGGAAACCATTCAGCACATGTTATGATTTATATAGTATCCAAGGCATTACTGCCAAGACCATCTTAGTGGACAAAGTCCCTTTCTGAACCGAGTTCACTCCTCGTTTTAGTCCTGTAACACTGAACCGGATTAACTTACCGTTCCAGACATGTCTATCTCATGAGATATAAATCTTTACCCAATTCATTGTAAGTAGATATAGGTCCCACCCATCTCATATTGAAATCATTCTTACTTGTTCCACAAAATAAACTTAAAACATTCACCATAACCCAAAGAATAAAATGGGTTTCATAAACATCATCCCATCATTTCATAATCCATATAAAACAAATAGAAATTTCATCATAAGAAAAGTGAAACCATGTAAATCATAGAGACATTAAACTTGAATCGTACACATATGAAATAATTTCATCTTAGATGGAAAATGGTTTTGATAAAACATTTGAAATGAATTCTTGAGGAAAATATCCTTTCTTCTTCAAAATCAATTTCTTTTCACAAAACTTCATTCAATTTTAAAATAAAAGTATTTTATTGAAAATAGTCATGAAATATTTTGGAGGAAGCTTCATGAAAATAAGTCTTTATAAAACCGTAAAAATCCTTTCATTCTGTATAAGTTAAAAAAAATATTTTTCTCGTACTTTTGCCGGAAAAGTCAAAAAAGTACCTCGTAACGTAAAACAAAAGAAAGATTCCTTACATACCATGTAGTAAAGGTCAAAAATGGGTAAAAAGGACTTTAAAAATACATGAAAACATTTTTATAAAACATTTACATGGATGATATCAATAACCTCAGTAAATACTTAGGAATAAGCAATCTCTGATAAAAATGAGATTTGAAAAATTATATCTTACCTTAGGTCCGATATGCTTCGTACGTATCCAAAACTCCTGTATAATGATTTAAATAATGTCATTGACTTATTAAAGAATCATATTCAATGTTATTATATCATATATGGTTCACTTATGACTTTATATTACCAGTTCTTTTGTCAATTCATGTTAAAGTAGCGTTTTGGGTAAAATCGTTTCATTTTTCGTTCCTGTTTTAACTTGTAATTATTCATATGATTAATTAGATCATGATTAATTACATCCAGAATGTAAATCCTGATTTATATATAATATATATTCATAATATACATAATAGATCGATAAATGGAAAGAAATACACCGTTCATGGAGACGGTAGGCCGTACGTACGCGTGAACGATGTATTCGTTTCCTTATTGAATTGAATGGAATTAAGTATATGACATAAATATATATATATATATACATAAATCCAGTAGCATTATTATTTCATATATTTCATGATTAGTTATTATATATACATTATAATCATTCTTGAATGGTTAACATGGATAGTGAATCTCATCGCGTCGTGGAGACGGTAGTCCGTACGTACGCACGAGCGATGACATCATTCCCAAGATTGTGGAATTGTATTAAAGTGTATGTATAATATTATAGAATAATAATATATATTCATTACATTCACCATTATACCCATCCAAGTAAGGTGGTGGTGGAAAATAGATTACACCACGACGTGGAAACGGTATTCTGTACGTATGCACGCGCAGTGATTTCGTTTTTCATAGGATGGATAGATGGTGAAATATGGTTGTTTAATACTTATAATAACATATCATTATATGAGTGATACTGATGTTATTACCTCATAATGAAACAAATAAAAAAAGAAGAAGTGGAAGAAGAAATAAATTTGAAAGAATCAGTAATGGACATTACCTCTTCTTTGAAGTGCCTCTTTGAGACCTCCTCTTAGGGCACTAAAATTCGTATTTGAAGAAGAATAGGACCTCTAGGATGTTTCTAGGGAAGTGGAGAAGAGAATTTGGTAGGGTTTGGCTGAGCTTGAAGGCTCAAAGTGGTGTGAGGAAGAGAGGGAGGAGGTTCCCTTTTATAAGGTAGGAGAGGGGCACCTTTGGAAATATAAGAAATATTAGTTTATATTAAATCCCAAACCCACATAAGAACTTCCAAAATGACTCATATCCGCAGATTAGATGAGATAGGGTTGTAATATCATCAAACAATGAAATTTATACATGTTAGGAATTTATTTTAAACATTATCAACTTGATTTATCCTTATTTAATCAATTTAATTTTATTTATAGTAATAACATTCTAAATTTTAAATTATAACAAATAATTACTTATTTGTTGTGAATTTTCCATAATTGGATACTTTATAACATTTTATACCATATAAATTTAAATTTATAATTTTTAAATATTTTTGTGATTTTTAAACAATTTTATAATATGTTATTTTTATAAAATAACAATAGTGTCAATTTTGACAAAATTTATTTATTTGAATTTAAATAAAATATATACAGAAGATTTGTTCGAAATAAAAGAATTAATAGATTCATAAAAGTTCATATGTATCTATAAAATTAGTGGATCACATTAAATAGTTCATATAATATTTATTTTATTATTTTTAAAACCATTTATTTCGTTTATCTCTTAATAAAATAATTACTACAACATTTAATATACTTATTTGTTGCATAAAAATTAAAAATAAAATCCTATGATGAAGATAAATCTATTAACTTTCACAATAATAATTTTACTCGAATTTATCATCTTAAAATCACAATATATAAATTGTTATATTTATTAAATTATGAAGGTGACAACTTTGGAATCATTTAAAATAAAATAATATAAGTGTCATAATCACTTTTATAAGGATCCAAATGGTCAAATATTCTACCATTGGTTGATTATGGTTTACATTTACATGAAAAATAAGTTTTGGTTAGGGTTTTGTGCCTTTTATGGTCATTGTTAGTTTAATAAAAACTATACTCTTGATTTTTCACTAGATAAACAATTTCTCCATCACTATTGTGTCACAATTAATGATAATTATTTAATCCCTAAAAATTATAATTAAATTCATATGATGTAGTTAATTTTATTATATTTCTGGATACTATTCATGTTTGAAGTTTCATGATGTTTATCACTAAATTAAAATTAATATACTTATAAGATTTAAGAGACTCACATGTTGTCACTTTCTTTGGTTTTAATAATAATTAAATTATTTTCAAGGAAACAAGTCCATAAAATGAATCTATTCCGACCCTTAGGTGATATGGGTAGACTTTTATCCATCCAATAGAATTTTGGCAGGTGTTAGGGTAATTTTATAATCTTATATTTACCCTTAATTACCCGATTTACCTTTAACTATGGTAAATAAAATTTACCGTAGTTACTATTCATAATGCCCAAAAATAAAAAGTAGCTTATTAACATAATTTGGACCCACTGATTCCAAATATGGAATCTATTTTTCCAAATTCAATACACAAAAGATTCAGAAATTAAATTAAAATTAATCCTGTTGTCGAAAGAAAATGGGTTTTTCTTTAAAACATTGCAAAAGATTGAATTGATTTAACCTACGAATTCAAGGTAAAATCAATGCTAATGACATACATTATATTAAATGGTAAAAAAATATTCTATTTATACTTTAAAACAATTCAATATTATAATTTAAATATATAAATTATTACGATGAAAAAAGTAGTTTTTAATTAAAATATAGCATGTTTTTACTATTCATTAAAATATGAAAGTTATCAGAAAAATATCAAAACTTTATCCAATGTAAATTTTTATATCCTGATTCAAAATTATAATTTTATTTTGTAAAATTGAACTTATAAATATGTCAAAAACTAGATTTAAAGTGGGTGCGCCATCAAATGGCGGTAAAACTGCATTTTTTGAAAAATACTTATTTTACCCGAAAAATTTTATTTTTTTCTTATACCATATTCTAGAAAATTTGTAAGATGAATAATAAGGTTATAAAATTCAAAATTTAGTTAATACTATTCATAACGGCTAGTTCATAATAATATTATAACTATATATCATTGTTTAGTGAAACCTGATATTGCTTACAACACACGCTATCGAGGAAAGTCACGATTGCGTGTAATGTAAGCCAAGTCAGGGTTGCGTGTTGTGCAAGAATCCTTCGTTGTTTCGTATAATATAATCCAACCATATTTCATTTATACATTTAATATATATATATATATACACACTCAATGTTGCGTAGAATGACTATTATAAAACAAACTTGAAATTGTGTGTAACACAATCTAAGAATAGTGTTGTGTATACTGCAAGCTAATACGGTGTTGCGTAAAGCGCAAGATAATCTTGTTGTAGCATAAAACACATGACATCAAAAAAATTAAAAAGAATACTTATCATAAAATATCGGGTTGTTACAGTATTGGCCCCTTGGAACACCTCATACCTTATCTTACTATTCTTAAGTCGACCATATTGATTACATACTTAATACATCATTTAATGATGTCATTAAACACCCGTAACTTAAAAACTGTATTTTCACTATTCATCGAAAATTAAAATTTCTCAGAAAAAACCCAAAATTTTTCCTTAACCAAATATCGATGCTCTGATTTCAAAAATGAACTCCATTTTATAAAAAAAATTCTAAATATTTTTAATCTAATTTTTAATTAAATACACTATTCACCGAAATTTCATTTTTTTCAGAAAAATCCCCAAAAGTTACCTTAACATAATATCGATGCTCTGAGTTAAAAAATGAAATCCATTTTATAAAAATATTTTTATAAATATTTTTAATTTAAATTTTAATTAAAAAACACTATTCATCTGAAAAAACTAATACTTGACTAATAATTTATGAAACCATTATTTAACCATTTTATTGAATCACATTACTTAATCAAGGTGCCTAGATTATATTAATACTTTCTTTAAGTGAGATTACTAATCCATTTGGTCACATTACTAATCCTAAGCATAAAATCACTATTCATAATTTACTATTCATCGAAAATTAAGTTGATCTTATTAGACTCTAAATTTCGTACTGAACATAATTGTAGAAGACCATTTTTCGAAAATCATTACACATTTTTAATTATTTAAGGTTTACATAAACATTTTTTAAAAAATATCCTTACTCTAAAATTCACCAAAAATATGAATACTATATTTATCCGTATATTTGAAAATTCATAAACTTCAGCATAGAAAGAAATCAAAATTTTTATTTAAAACAAAGAATTACACGAGGCAGTTACGGTCTCCTTATATAGCCCCTTATCACACTATCATAGGACCTATGTGTAAGGTGTGCTAAGGTGAGAGAATCCGAGGGAGGCTCGGCCAACATCGCACGAGTAGTAATTTCTATCAGTTTGAACTTCTCGCGAAGGCGATTCCATTCTAGCTTCACACGATGAAGTTCAGCTTGGGTTTGGTCCAGAGCAAAGCCCAATGGTGCTACCTCCTTCCCAAGTTCTGTTAGATGGGCTTCGATCGGTCCAAGACTACTGGGTGAGGCCATCGAATCTTCTTTCTATATTAATTAACCAAGATCACTTGTATTTAGAGACAATAATCTCAACATTTAGTTTCCAATGGTCATATTGACTAATGGTCATATAACAGTCAAAACCCAGCAGTCTCATTTTAATTATACTCATGTTATCAAATGAAACAGTTTTGTTGAGTATAAAATAAAATAACACAGAAAATTAGGAAACATGATTTATTCAAAATTTCGGGTTGTTACACTATGGGCATGTATTTTTGTAATTTATTGAATATTCATCAAAAAATATGTAATATCTTTGTATGAAAATTCTAGGTCACTATAGTAAGAGTTGAAGATAGGTGGGCGGTCTCTCAACAGCTTTTCGCTTTTTTATCTGGTTGGGTGACATCTTGGTTAGGCATTTATTTTTCTATTTTTTACTATCTATATCTTACTATTGTACTATTATGTTATCCCAGTGGCTATTTCATGCATTGTTTACACTCTAGAGGTTCTATTTTAGTATTACTCTAATTGTTTCATGAATCTTGGTGGTATGTATCTATCTTGGTACATTAGGCTAAGGCCACCAATTTTTTGTTTTATGCATAATCAGTGCTAGTTACCATACCTTGGCCTATTGGAGGTGGGTGTAGTGTATCACACTCAGTTTACTACCAGTCCAAGTGGGGCCCTGATGGGTTAGGTCATGATATAATGGTATTAAAGGAGGTCTATCCTTGAGATGTTGTGTAGAAATTGATTTTTTTTTTAGGATTGGTATGGGGACTTATGGAATTGTTGTTAATGTTTCTCAATTTCATATCTCATTCGAGGGAACCCAATGATGGTGAGGTAGCTGATCTTATCATATACTAAGAATATAACCACCTACTTGTTGACTTTGAATATTGAGGAACTTTTTGTTGGAAACAATTGGTATATGCATCGTATAGGAATAGGTCTTTAATTTTCATTTCCTTCTAGATTCATCTCCCAATATATGCTCATTTAATTATGGTACATCTTGTTAACTTTTGGGATGCCCATGTGAACACAACTATATAAGATACCAATATAGGGTCATGATGATGACTAGTTGAGTGATAAGGCCTCAGTGCAAGGAGTTATCCATGTGGTATTTCCTCGATGAAAGTATAGAGTAATTCTTCCACTAGATAAGCGGGATATTGATCAGGCTCCATTAGTTCAAGCTAGTGTCCATCTATAGTTTGATCATTCAATTATTCCATTAGGGTAAAAAAAGGCACATGAATGATAAGTTCATTATGATAGTTTCAGTTAAAGATTCTAATCAGGGTTCAAAATGATATAGACCCTCAGTCATCATAGGATTGGATTGAGTTAGGGGTTTGAGTTTTCCCACTCATGTGATCCCCAGATGATCAAATTGATATGCTTAAAATCAGTCTTCTTTAGGGAGTAGTAGGGAACTAGTGGGGATTGATCACTTAGAATAATGATGAGGTGACACTATCATGGAAATATTTTAAACACTAGTTTAATGATGAGTATTATCCTATAAGATTTCACTTTATATAGATTCAAGATCTTCTTAAGCTAGATTCGGGTGATAAGTTGCTTTCTGAGTACACATCAAGTTTTATTTATCTCACATTCTACTCTATTTATATGGTGTGAGATGGATACTTCTGAGTGTGGAAGTTCAATAAGGGATTTTGTAAGGAAATTTGAGTTAGAATGGTCTCTCTGTGTATTACCACTTATATTAGGGTGCTGGAGTGGGCCTTGGTGATATAAATATTCCTATAATAGAGGCATCGAGTGGTTGGAGCTATCAACATACATCATAAAGAATAGTCATCTACTATAGCAGGAAGAAGTCAGACTTCACAATCTCAATAAAGAAGGATACTAATGCATGGTCTTAAACGTGATAATTTGTAGCACAAGGATCACATAGAGGATCCAGTCAACCTAGAGAAAGAATGTGGTACACTTATGATGGATGGGGTCACATGGCTTGTGATTTACCAAAATAGCACACTATAGATGGTGGTTTTACCATACATGGACCACTTCAGAGTAAGTAGTTTCTTGGTTAGGGATCTCTCAGGGGTGTATAGGGTCTCCCCTAGGGAGTTGGCCCTAATAAAGGGTCTATTGGATACCCAATATGAATATATGAAAGAGGAGGAGGATGATATGACCCACCACCACCACCAACCCTAGGTGTTCCATGGTCATCCTAAAGATCTCAAGGCAGAGGGAATCATCAAATATTGGCTATGGAGGGATATGATCAAGTTTCACAAGAGGTGATTTGAGGTAAGATATCTATTTTCTATAGTTTATCTTCAGTACTTCTAAACACAGGCATGTTTCATTCCTTGTTTTACATATCCCTCATTTGAGATCTAGAGATCCCTATAGATTCTTTATCCTATCATTTGTGGCTAGAGGTTCCTGCAGATATTGATTCTTCTATTTATCACGTCTTCCAACAGTGTGAGTTGGTTCTTAGTGGAATGATTTTATCATGGGACCTCTTAGTTGATGTGATGAAACCATATAATTTCATATTAGCTATGGAATGGTTATCTGAAGTGCATACCCATATTCATTTTCATTGAAGGTTAGTTATATGTATATAGACTAATGAGAATATATTTATCATCCACTGTGAGAAGGACCTACTCGAAGAATGAGTGGGTCTCGTGATTAAGAATCCACAGCCTATATCCCATCAATTAGAAAGTTTATCCCTTAGTGGAATAAGATCCTTGGACATCTTGATTCCAATAGTGGTGGATGAATACATGGAAATATTTCCCAAAGATTTTTTAGGACTACCTCTAAGGAGGGATATTAACTTATACATCGAATAGTACCTCAAGCCTACACCAATATATTTTTTAGTATATCATATGGCCCTTACTGAGATTTAGGAGCTAATTGTGTAGTTTTAGGACCTTTATGAGAAGATATTTATTATACTCGGTGCCCCCCCAAGGTAGCTCTGGTGTTGGTCATAAAGAATACCAATGTGGGATTGAGGTTGTACATGGACCACTTTCACCTAAAATAAGTGATGATCAATACCAAGAACATGTTATTTAGGATCATTGACCATTTTAATTAAATTAATGGTTCAAAATGGTTCTCAAATATTGGTATAAGTTTCATCTATCAACAATTATAGGTTCATGAGGAGGATATTCCAAAGAGGAAATTACTATATTATTATGGGAACTATGAGTTCTCAGTAATTCACTCTGGTGTGACAAATTTCCCTATTGTTAACATGGGACTTATAAATAGGATCTTTCAACCCTTCTTGGAATGGTTTTTAGTTTTCTTTAACAATGAAATTGTTATTTACTCTACATAATAGGAGGATAAAATAGAGTATTTGGGGGTGGTTATAGACTTACTTTGGGAGAACCAATTATTCAATAAACTGTCAAAGTATTAGTTCAAGATTATATAGGTTCATATTCAGGGGCATGTCATCTCTGAAAATGTTGTAGTCATGGATCCAATGAATATATAGGTAGTTTTATCTTACGAACCTTCCAAGAGTGTGTTAGAGGTGTGGATTTTCCTTGAGTTGGAAAGGTGATATCAAAGGTTTGTGGAAGAATTTTATAATATTTTGGACCCTTTGACTACTTTAAAATGAAAAGTGTAGTTGTTTTACTATATTGAGTGATGTCATAAATCCTTTGAGGAGATGGGGTGGAGGTAGAATATTGATCCTATGGTAAAACTTCCAAAGGAGAGTGTTGAGTATGTAGTATTCTTTGATACCTCTAATACTGGGCTCGGGTGTGTGTTGATATAGATTTAGTTAGTGATTTTTTATAGGTTATATTAACTGGGAACCCATGAGTAGAATTATGTGACCCATGATTTGGATTTAGAATTAATAGTATCCACCTTGAGGATGTTGAGGAATTATCTTCTAGGTGAGCGCTCTCTGGTTAATTTAAACCACAAATGTTTTTTGTGTATCTTTTCAAAGTGAGATATTAATCTAAGATATAGGAGATGGATGGAGATAATTTTGGACTATGATTTCATTATAGTCTATAGTCTAGTCTAGGTAAGAGATATGTGATAGTATATTCCCTTTTGGTCCCATTGGGTAGAGGAGGCATCAAAGCAGTTTTCATCATTAGAGATAACCTTGGTAGAGTATAAAGGGGTAGATTATATAGAGTCAATGGTGGTGACCCCACCACTTTTATAGAATGTAAGAGATTCCTATTTGGGAGATATCAATTTTGAATTTTTATGTGGGTATATATCTTCAAGAGACACACCATATGCACACTTTGAATGTGGGGAGAACATCATTCTCTTCTAGAAATTAATAGTGGTACTAGTTATGCTATGTGAGGAGGTTCTAAGGGAGCTTCACACTAACCCCTTGGCACTACATCCAAGATTGAAAAAGTTGTACTAGGATCATCAGTGATATTTGTAGTGTCCTGGAATAAAGTATAGTGTTGTCTAGTTTTTCTTTGAGTACCTCATATGTTAGTAGGTGAAGGTGGATCACTGAGTTCCACTAGGTTTGGATCAAATTTTTGAGATCCCATAATGGATGTAAGATGAAATATCAGTTGATTTTATAATGAGGATTCCATGGAAATTGAGAGTCCATGATGATATCTTAGTAATTTTTATTAAGCTTACCAAGTCGACTCACTTTCATTCCAATAGGGGGGAATTTTTAGTTAAGAGTTTAGGGAACCTATTTGTGTAGGAGATCATTTATCTTCAGGGGGTACCCTCAATGATTGTCTCTGAACATGATACTCAGTCCATGTCAGGATTGTGAAGAGGTTTGTAGGAGAATTTCAGGACTTGGTTAAAGATAAGCATGACATTTAACCCCCAGAATGATGCCCAAATTGAATGAACCATTCAACTTCTGGAGGATGTGATAAGAGATTATATGTTAGCCTTTGTTAAAATATAGGAATATCAATTAACATTAGTTTATTTTTCTTATAATAATATCCCCCACTCCACTACCATCATGGAACTATTTTAGGCTTTGTATGAGATACCTTGTAGGTCACCCTAGTGCTAAAATAAGATTGGTGAGACGTCTCTTGTTAGTCCAAAGCTAGTTTAGGAGATGATGGAGAAAGTTTAGATGATCCATGAGTTTATGAGGAAAACTTAGCATAAATATAATTCTTATGAAAATAGACATCATTGTCCTTTATATTTTGAGTAAGTAAACCATATCTTCCTGAATGTATCTTCTCGATAAGGTTTGTGGTGGTTTGGTTAGAGAAACAAGATATCCTTGAGATTCAACAATCTATTACAGATATTGTGCAAGGTTGGAAAGTTTTATAATCACTTGGATATACCAACATAATTGGACCAAGTGCATGACATCTTCAACGCATCACAACTGAGGAGATACATGTCTGACCCATCGCATGTTATTGACTGGGGAGAGTTAAACATTGAGCATGGATCCACCTTTTCAGAGTACCTAGTGGATATTGATGGTATATAAGAGAAAAACCTCCATATGTGAGTCATTACCTTAGTTTATTTTCTTTGGAAGCATGATAAACTTTGGGAGAGCACATGATAACATGAAAACTAAATGACAACACTATAACCTTTTCTATTTTTGGTTATTTTTTCCTTCTGGGGTAAAATTACTTGATTAGGGGTAGGATATAATGATATTTTTATGTATAAAACATATGAATTTATTTATTGATGATGTATTCATTTTTTTCATCTCGGAACCTTACCTACCCATTACCTAATGTGTGTTGGGTGTAGTGGTTCCCATATAGAGTTTGAGGTGGATAATGATCGAGATGAGTTGTTTTCAACTAGATGAGTTAATTCAGGGTGTGAATACATAATTCATGGTGTAAATTTTTGGGGAAGAGTTTCAAGAGGTTCTGGATTTAAAGGATTCACTTCATGAATAACTTTTTTCATGACATGAAATCCTTATGGATTCTAGGGACCTAGCGATGGGTTTTTTTCTAGATGTAAATTGTGTGAGGTTCAAGACATGAACCAATGATTTATGCAATGAATGGGTCTATTCCTAGGCTTTCTATAAATTTTTAAAGCCCTATTATTTTCTTTATATTACCATCATTCCACTTAAAGTTCAAAAAAAACCAAAGTAGATTTTTAGAGATCTTCCATTCCTCGAATCATTTCTTTGATCCCTATAATCCAGAGATCAAATAATGGTAATCTGAGACTATTAGGATTCATCATCAATGAAAGTATTCTCTAATATCTCAAACAATGTAACTCCAAATACATTACTCTCTGGTAATCGATCCAATGATATGGTAGATATTTGTTATTTATGATTTCTTTCCCTATTGTTATGGATTCTAGAATAGATTGGTTTATCTAGGTAGAATACCCTAGTTTTTTTAAAGTTTGGGGCCGATGCCTCATTTATTATTTAAAGTAGAGACCTCTTTTAAATTGGGTAAAGGGAGACCCATTACATATCCTGAAGGCCCAAGACCAATTGGTCGGAACACAAGACTGAAAATATCATTTTTTGGCCCAAAGTGCCCTTTGGTAAATAGTACTACAACAGTAACTGGTCTTCTATAGTGCCTTCTATAGTGTCACCACTACTACAGTTCATACTATAGTGCCTCTGCTGCTATAATGCCACTGCTTCTACAGTTCCATCACTAATATAGTACTGCTACACTGACCTTCTAAAATGATGTTATAGTAACCCGAAAATTCTTCCCTGCCCGGATTTGATCCTAGGTCTTTTGGATGCCAAGAATGAGCCTTTACCACTTAGGTATAGGTTTTTTGGTAGTATAATCCCTCAGTTACTTTTTCATATTTTTAATATCCCATGCCTTATTTTTTATGGTATCATTTCTCTGTTCTTTAGTTTCCATAATTTGATCATTGGACAGACCCGCATTGGATAATGATGAATACTCACTTTGGTGTTTAATGGATTCCACCCTTATTCTTTACATACTTCATTATCATCCCATGTGTTCAGAGATTCAACTATTTATGAATGGGTTTACAGATGATCGACCCTCTGGATTGGAATTATGGTGATGAGGATGATGTGCATAACCCAATCAACAAGAGGTTCTATGACTAGTGATGAGTTCATGGAGTTTATTGGTGACATATGTGCATACATGGGAAAGAAATATGGATTCTTGAATGGAAGGAACATTTGGATGAATATTGGGTCATGTGGATGACTATAGATTGTTGTTCCCAATAATCGAAGGCCAGAAATGGGCATCGTGTGAGGGGATAGAACTAGTTGGTGCATCTTTTAAGGATTTTGGTGGAGATCATTGCTAACACCATATCTACATCATATACTAGAGGAACTAAAGGTTATGGAGTTGAACTTCATGGTATGAACCTTTATTTTATGTTTTGAATTTCTAGGGCTGATTCACTACATCAATTCCACCCAAACTATCAATCATACCTTTCATAGGTTTTTTCTCCATGTAGGATCACAATGCTATCCATCAGGCCAACCTTGGTTATCTTTTTTTATTTTTTTAGAGCATATTTATTTGTAGAACTCCATGAAGGATGATAGTGGGGATTAGGTCTGATCATAGTAGTGATTTTGGGGTCAATACATCCATAATAGTTGGGTTTTCCAGGGTGAAATTTATATAAATTGAATACACCAGTAGTATCGGTACTCCCTATATTTCATAGGTCCTGGTCCTCAATCTAAGGATTTGGAAATCCCCCATCATTAAGCTCTAGTACGGAGAAGATCCTCCATTTGATTCAGAATTCCCTCTACAAAGGAATCAACAAACAAGGAAAGCATCCTCTATTATATCTCCAGTGATGTTTATATTGGACTTTTGGCTTTGACTTTGCACTATCTCATAGAACTATAGAAGGATTATTGTTCCCAACTAGTTGTAAAGGCCAAGTTTCCTATATTTTTTATTCTGGGTATCTTTATGAGAATGTATATATTATTGGGTTTTTAACTTACCTTTTCTTCATTGGTTGATTTTACCATTACCATTACTATTTCTTTATGTTTTGGGGGTTTCTTACTTGGTATGTTTGTACTCACCCATGTATGGGATTCACAGGCATGTTTCATCTCTTATGAAAATGAAAGAGATATTGTTGGTTAAATTGGAGGAACTGATTTTGGGTGAGCATAGTTGTACATAGAGGAACTGACCATGTTTGGTGGTCAAGCATTGATATTGTGAGTTGGGATCTCTCATGATTTCCCTTTTTTTTTGTTAGGTTGCGACATATCTTGGTTTGGAATGCAGTTTTTCTTTTTTACTACCTATATATTGAATTTATACCCTGATGTCATCATAGAGGCCTTTTCATGAATTTCTTACACTCTAGAGGGTCCTGTTTATTATTACTTTGATTATTGTAAGGATATTGGTTTTGTGCATTTGTAATGGTACATTAGGCAAAGGTATCCCATTTTAGTGTTATTCCTACTCAATACTATTCAACATCCCCTAGCCAAGTGGTGATGGGTCTAGGGTGTCACACTCGGCTTACTACTAGTCCAAGTTGGGTCTCAATGGGTCAGTTCATTACATTTTTTCTAAATGGTTTACCAAACCAAGTAGCTCACACTATCCTAATCCATACCCCCCTCACATGGTTTGGTTACATAGTTTACCAAACTATGTTCCAACTATTCATCTCATATTATTTCAATCCAAACCCCCTAACATAGTTAGGAAATATGATTTACCAAACCATGGACTAACCATGTATCATTTTCTAAAATATTTTAGAATTTTTCATGATTCTTTATAACTGTATGCAATCCATGTACCAACACCCCAAATGAAAAACCACCCCACAAAGTTTAATCTGCATATTTACGTGGTTTGGATTAACTTTATGATAACCATGCACATGGGAAAACCCCCTTACAAAAATATAAATGTCAACCCAAGGATCTTGAGATTTTCCTAACCACATGATACCTCTCATAATCCACAATCCATGTCCAAACATCTCTTTTAGAGTCTCCAACTCTTGGAATTCTTATTCAGGTCCCAATTCTAAAAACATCCTCCTCTAAGGGATAAAAAATAAAATTCCTTCTAAATATCACAAACTGTAAATATGTTGAACAATACATACTCCCCACCATAACACTTCTCATCCTTGATAAGCCTTGATATCTTTCAACCATCAATCTTAACTCACCTTATTCATTAGTTTACCACTAAATCATTGCGTTCTACCTCTGAACGCCAATTGAGATTTCAATATGAAAATCCAAACATCAAGGCATTATATTTATCAAAACTCAATCCACCTTCTCTTATTTACTACCAATTATAAGTCAGTGATCAACCACATACATCAATCTCAAGACACTAAAGCATTATTGATTGATTCATCACATGGATTATGTTTCTCCCCATCATAGGGGATTTATTATAAAGGCTATTTAAGAACCATAGTTCTCTCACCCATAGTAATAACCTACCAAATAACATTGTATTAGTCCATTGAAATTATCAATATGAATTATACACCACCGTATAGAATTATATGTAAGTCACCAATCGTCTCACCTCTGGAAAACTTTTCTTGAAAACTCTTAACCTTACTTGTTGAGGTGTTATCACATTTCCTCATCCTAATAACTTAATTATCGAAGGAATCTCAGGACTATCTAACTCTCCCTTGAATCACATAAAAACCATCCCAAGCCTGATTTCAATATATGGACTCTATGTAAATCCACATATGAGTCCCAAATATTTTATTTTTTAGGTAACTGGATAAAATAAAATCCAACTATCTACCAACATCCAGGTGCTATCTCAACCTTCCACCAACCATTCTCTCCACATCAATAGCCCTACCAACATGAAGGTCATACCTCTATGATTCATAAGTTTCTCCCCACCACAAGAGTATCCTTATAATTTCTCTTCTAAACAAAAACATCCAATTTTCACATCCCATACTCTATCCATTACCAGACCTATTGATTATATGTGGTCATCCCACTAATACTTGAGTGCTAATGTGAAACATCAATCACTACCCATTCCCATTTCACCAGGAACATCAACATCATCTTCCATTGAAATAATATTCTCAATGAGTATTAAAAAAACCACTACCCAAGGTACACTCCACACTATATATATTACCTTATACCACTCCCCATGAATCGACTCAAATGGGCCTAATACCACACTCATGTTACTCCTCCAAATCCACTCTTACCTATCCTAGCAACCCATGTCATGATATAGGGTTGAATCAACTATACCATGACACCCAGATCCATTTTTAGTGACACCTGTCACCATATAGAGACACCTCTCATTCTATTTTATAAACTTGGGCCATCATCCACATGAGTTTTTTGTTGATCGCATCGATCCATAGGCTCTACATGGGTTCTCTCCAATCCATAACCAATTTTTCATCACATTTACCCAGTACCTAATTTCCCTAATGAATCAATACTTTATCAAAAATAAAATTCAACACTTACTCACCTCTCCCCATAGAAAGTGACCCTCTAAAGAACCTTCTCATAGGTTTATACTAACTATCCATATTCATCCTATCATAACCCAATGGGTGTATGCTTCCATATTACCTATTCGCATAACTAGAATCAAACTCTGATGGGTCACGTCTCACCAAATAGAGTCATGTATTCCTAATCATTAATTATGTGCCCCTTACATATCAATGTCATCTAGTCTGTAGTACCTTTATTATATATTTTTAATAAGACTATAATCTCACTTATGCCAAGGTCTACGCATAACCAACTACCACTTAGGAATTATTCCAAGCCATAATTATTTACACACACTATATCCATACTAATATGACCACATAGGATCACACTATAAATGGATAGGAATTACATTAATCCTTCCCTCAAAACCCAAAATAAATACTAAAACACAAGGAATCCCAAATTCCCTTCCCTAACTATCATAAAGGTATCAAACATCTTTGGGAATTATCTTCCCAATCCCAACCACATCTCTAAGGTATATCGTGCCTTTATAGAATCTTCCTCTTGAAATCTCAAATTCTAACCCACCCACTCCCAGACCCTCACATATACATATCAGGCATCAAATTCTAGGTAAACCACCCAACCTTAGGCACTGGTCACCTCTGGGGATACATATACTAAGATATTCCCTCAAGGATCAGGTTACATCCCTATGCATAGAGAGACATCACCATATAATAGTTCATGTAAAGTAAAACCATAGTCACCAGGTTTGGTTAATTGAAATTCCACCAAGATTCTATATGAAAAAACTACATTTCAGTTGTTTTTAACACTTTAAGTAACCAAACTATTATCACAATAACCCAAAATGGGTTTGTCTCTAAGTCATATGATGCTTGTACTGATCCATTAAGGGTCATTACACATCCCACGCTCAAAGGAACAGTGTAGCCATCATGAAAGAAAATATCTCTATAAGATCCATTGGACCAGTCATTTGATAAAATATACCATATATAGGTATAGTAGAATGATACTAATAATTTATTTAGGAAAACATTATATAAGTTATTATTGATGCTTTAAATAGTTGAACTCACTGTAATAAGTGATATCAATCACTCATAAGCACAAAAGTGTCATGTGAATCTTATATACATAAATAGTAAGACAAAGAAAGATATTTTGATTCCACATTGTAATATCTAATCTTGATACCACTCAATAGTTTTTAGATCAGTTCAATAAGTGACCTCAGGTAAGCCTCCTAGTATGCTAGAAGCTTCTGAATAGAAACAAGGGTCTAAGGCTTCGCCATGGGGAGATTATACCCCCATATTAGAGTAAAATAATAGTTTAAATGACCAAAAATTATCCATATCAATAATTAGAGTATGTATAAACAATAAACATATTCATGCTATAAAAAATTTAAATATTGTTATTCAAGAATACATCGCAACTAACCTCCCACCAATTCAATCATAGATACATATATAAAACTATAATACATTTAGGATCTATTATTATCTCCAAGACTCACCTTATACTTATCTCTAAAATATCAATGAGTTTCTCTAGCCCAATAATCAACATTAAACATATGCCCTACCTGAACCTGTGAATAATGTAGTACACTTACGTACCAAAGTGCTAGGGCCACCAGAACAAGGTGTGATTAAAACATAGTTATCCACCACCAATGGTGTCCATAAAATAAACATTAAAGTTTTGTATAAATATATGATATGATTAAAAAAATAAGGTGTGGATGCATAGTAAAATAATCACCATTGATCCTTGAGTTCGAAGGTGACACATTGGATTTACCATGCCTGATTCATCCCATGTTGGATGTCTTTGAGTATAAAACATAACACCCATGGGGAACCATTTTCATTCCTATAACCAAATAAGTAACACCTAGGGGGATATGTCTTTACTTGGAACCATGAGAATATCACACACCCAGGGGACCCATTTCTTATATGGAACCTATCATACAACATTCACCAAGGGGATTTTAATCCCCTATATTGAACCATCATATATCCATATACTTGGGGTTCACATACCCTACCTAGAACCATAATATTTCATTAACCCATGGGGTTACATCCCCTACCTAGAACCTTTTATGTTATCCACTCAGGCGTAAAATCATCAACCTAGAACCTGATATATTATCAACAAGGAGGTTGTATCCCCTACCTAGAAACTCATACATCATCCATTGGGGGATGTTATCCCATACCCATAACTTCATACATCATCCACCTAGGTGATCACATCCCCTACCCGAATCCATCATATATACCAAGGGGCCATAGCTCACCCGAGAACCTCGTATAGCATAAACCCAAGGTATGTCCCTCCATATAACATAATATCATATACACCATAAGAAAATATCCTACCTAAAACCATATTTCATACACCCAATAGAAAATACCATGGAACCATATAGCATGCACCTGGGGGACCCATTTCAAACCTAAAACCTCATATAATTTACACCAAATGCTATAATAAAATTTGATATTTAGAGTGGTTATTAATGAAAATTATATAGAACTATCATGAAATGATAAAAATATAATATAAGTTGAGTTATTAGTGATATTTCACCTAAATTCACAACTTATTAAATATTAGTGGTAGTCTTTTCATAAACTGCTTCCAAATCAAAGTTTAGTAGTGGTTTGTAAGAACCACCGCCAATAAACCCCTAAATTCATAGTCACATACCACTCCTTTTCTTTCTTGTGGTTATTTCCAATTTTATATATATATTTATTATAAATACATTAAGTCGTGGTATGATCTTTTAGTTCATTTTATGTATTCCTAAATCAAGTAATAATATTTTCATGATATTTATTCTATTTATATGAATAACCATATTTAGTTTCATATTTAGATTTAATGAGAATGTCTTGTATGTTTGTATTGATGTGTTATTCCAAAATCAACTAATCATGTACAATTTTTACAACTTATGTATTCATTAACTGATTATTTTAATCATTAATATTCCTATATATTTTCAACTGGACTTCTATATGTTCATCATTATTTGATTGTTTGATAAATTTATTAAAATCAAAGTCAACCCAATTGGATCCCTATTTCATTTAGTTAGGGTTTTTACGTTTTTTTATTGAGTATATAAATGAATATAAATTAAAAAATTGTTACCAAATATTTAATGGTGTAGATTTAATCTGTGAAAGAGAGAATATACAATGATACATATTTTAACATAAAATTCGTTTTCTTAATTTGTTAATTTATTTAAAATAATAACTAAATCAACTATATTATATCTTTTATTCAATGATGAGTATAAATTTTTTTCAAAGTGTAAAATATATTAGGTGTGTGGGTTTGATTTTTTCATGATTAAATCTATTTATTTATTCTCATATATATGTTTTTAGTTTTCCATAGATTTTAAATATTAAATTTTATAATAGATTACAATATATAATTATTTTATATTTTTGTTGCTAGTTTTTTAAGGGTGTTAAATTAATCATATGTTATATTTTAAACATGATTTCATTTCACTAATATATTGTATTTTTTTATAGTTATTTTTTCAATAGTATAAAAATGGAAAAAATTCGTATTACTTACCTCAATATTTAAAGGGTTCGGGTCAATTTTAGAGTTTTCAATTTAAAATGAATATGTCAATGGAAAAATTAAATTTCCATGTCATACTTGTGATTTATAATGATGTTTGAAAGGTTATTAAGTTTATTAACACTTCATATTTAAATGAATTCTAATTGGATATGTGTAATGAATTTGGAATAGATAATCGTACAATACATAAATTTTTATCTTTGTCAAACAATATAATCATAAAGCTACTAACCTGGTAGTATAGAATAAAATTCATAACATATTGATTGATGATTTTTGTATTGTATCACTACAAGATGAAGATCATAACATTTTAGTATATTATCGTGTATATTTTTTAGAGATTAATATAGGGGAAACCTAACAAATAAATCAAATGAGTTTAATGAACTTTTAGAAGTCAGAAATCAAGAGTTATACTAGGGGTGTGAAAAATGTTCAAATCTTTCCTTTATTATGAAATTTAACCATATAAAGTGTTTTTTAATAATTAAAAATAAAATAATATTCATGATATTAGATATATTTCATGATTTTTTTATTAATGTTAATATCATAGAATCATTTTATGAGAAGAATAAAGTTTTAAAATTTTAGTTCAAATTATAAAAAGATGCATGTATGCCCCAATTACTGTATGTTATATTTGTTTGAAGATCTAGAGATATAGGAGTGTAAAATATATCATAATTTTAGATGTAAAATGATGAATAATTATGAAAGGCTTAAAGGAAATGTTACTACAGAGAAGTAGAGAAATAAAACGCTCATAAATGTTTTATGTAACTATCCTTTCAAATCATGGTTACAAATATTATTCACATATTCTAAAACCATGGATCATATGATGTAGAATTTTATGGAAAACAATAGTGACAATATTATACATCATCTAAGAGATTCAACAATATGGAAATATTTTGATTCTTTACTCTTATATTTCTATAAAATCTCTAGGAATGTGTGTTTGGTATTGGATACTGATGGATTTAATCCATTTGGTACTTTATGTTCTAGATATATAATATCGATATTTATTTTTATTCCTTACAATATGCCTCTATGGATGTCTATGCAACAAATTTCCTTTATTATTTTAATGATTCTTCTAGGAAAAAATGCCTAGAAATTATATCTATGTAAACCTTCAACCACTTATACAATAATTGAAACATTTATGTGAAAATAGTGTGGATAGACATAATGAATAAACTAAAAAATACTTAAAATTCATGATTATCTCATGTTTACTATCATTTAAATTCCTAGACTTGGTAATTTTTATAATTGGAATACTCACACTGACCTAGAATGTCAATTTTGTAACTTTTATTTCAACTCAAAACACCAACTTATAGAAAAAAAATAGTATATTATGTGTCATTGATGATTCCAAGAAGAATATCATGGATTTTTATTTATTAATTTATGATTTTATGGAAAACATAATTTTAAGGTCTCTCCAAAATTGTTATCTAGGTCATAAATTTTGACAAAATTATTATCAATTGTTTTATAATTTATAAAATACCATCATTTGACCAAGGGTTGGAAAAGAGTTCATACCACATCACATTTAATTACAATAAAGAAATGGTACAAAAAATTATGTTTATAAAACATATGTATTATTAACTAAAGATGTTATATAATAATATTTATGTTATACACATAGAGAAGAATGTGTGTGATAATTTTCTTCTCACAATACTAAACAAGAAGGTGAAAATGTAGGATCATCCTAATTACATAAATACTTATAATTAATGAATACAAACAATGATCTATGGTAATATGAGGATATAAAGTATCCTAAATTAATTTTTTTTTAAACCATGAAAATATGTTTTCTTTTAAAGACATAAAAATGTGGAATTACTTGATGGATATTCTAGAAACATTTTATAATGTGTTGAACTAAACCATCATATGGTATATGGATTAAAAATTCTTTACTCACATATTTTTATTGAGTTGTTGTTACCATTGTAATTTTTTAATTTGTTCCCTAATAAAATTAAAGTGGTCATGATTTATTTTTTCATGTCCTCCAAAAAAAATTATAACCCAATGAGCTTAAAAAATATTGGAAGGAACTATGATGACACTTTTTAACAAGGATTCTGATATCTTCCAATCATTTTTCTCTATGAAGATTCATTTTATAATGCATTTGGTCATGGAAGTTAAATTTGGAGGATTCATACACTATCGATGGATGTATCCCATAGATAGTCATGATTGAATTATATTTTCTGAACTCAGAACATATAGGTTTATCATATGTTGATTCATTAGGTGCCTTGTTCATTTTATGTAATATGTGAATAAAAAATATAAACCATAAGGTTCTATTTATGGAGTTCATTTTTATGAAAAGATTCTCATATTCTATTCTATGTATTTGAATTATATTGAAACAAAATAAAATTGAGTCAAACATACTGATAATAACTCAAATTATAATCACCCCTTCAGTAAATCAATAATATTTTCAATGTTTGTTCATATAGTTGGAAAGAGAACCTCATTTTCAATAACCCATATACTATTCATACAAGATTAAATATTTTTTCTATTAAATAGTGATAATGTAGAACATTTCATTAAAAATTTTAAGACATAAAAAAATGACAGCTTCGTAGTTAAATTTTAAATGAGAAATAAAAAACAAATTTTGTGAAAAAAATATTTTTTTGATTGTTTTGTAAGTCATGTAAGTTCATAATTAGTTTCATATTTATAATATGTAAATTATTATCATTTATAAGTACAAATATTGTCTATCCATTTTAATAGATCATGAACTTTTTTAGTCAAGCTTAATTGTCTAATGATTTGAAATATTTAGCTTGAGGGCCTTTGAAGTAGTTTAAGAGTTTCAATGCCTACAATATTAATGGTTTCATGTTTCATATTTCTTATCATGAACATTTTTTGAAAACATAAAATTACGTAGTCTTTAGAAAATTCATATAGTTGGTATATTAAAGAAATTTTATTTACATTATCAAATTAAATTATCGTGGGAACTTTTTTGGGTTATTCAAATGAAATTGGGTTGATATTCATATTGGTATAAAAAATATATTTGATGTATTTTAAAAATTAGAACCTTAACCAATTAATTGATATTGTTAATTGTGATGAGAATGATCTATATATTTTTACTTTATAATCTACGATACTATATTATGTTAAAGATGCAATTGATGAACCATGGAGTGTTGTAGTTCGTGTAAAGATAAGATACTTATATGATATGGGTGATGATGTTATATAATGGTCTACTTATAGTTAACCCCTTAAATAGTAAGTTATTGATCTTTTAGTCCATAATGGCATCAAGACTATCAATCTTATAAGTGAGAGTGAAGATGAGGGCATCATGTTAGCAACATATGATTATAATAAATTATAAATGAACTATTATATTTCCAATACTCCTTTAACTTAATAAATCATATTTTATTTACTATTACAAAAGTTTCATTCATTATTTAATAGAGTTTATATCAAAAAAAATCACTTCCATTTCAAAAATATTTTTATTCAACATGGTTATAATAGTTGCACTAGAAAAATCATGAAGTCAACATTGATTGTTTATTGTATGGTGTAAATTAATTTCCTTTATGAATTTAAGGATTATAAAATAATGGTATGAGGTTCAAATAAAAATTCCTATATTATTTATTATATATAATAATATTAGAATTTTTATAAAATAAATTATTATATTTTAACATCAAATTAACTATTTAAATACCTGTAAATGATTAAATATTTTTATGTTAGTAATTTTAAATTTTATTATTGTATTATGTCATTTTCAAATGTTGAAACTTCTTTCACTATTGTTTGTCTTTAATTAAAAATTGAAAGAACTAGAAGGTATGTATAGCATACAGAGTCTGTAAAACTATATGAGCCTACCCTCCCCATAACATGCCATGATTTTAGGCATGTTCTAATAAACTAGAATAATAATATCTTTGATAAAAAAAGTACATGAAAATATATATTGATAAACTATTTAATAATTTTATGTTATTATAAATATTATTATTCTAATAGTATTTACATTTAATATTTTTAAGTGGTTATTATTTTTTAGGTGGATTATGCCACTCTGTCTAAGGATATTAGATACCAAATTTAAATAGTAGGAGTCACACATGGAAGCTTGGGATGAGAAGTTTATTATAGTAGGGGATTATTTGACTACATTATTTTATGAAATGATAAGGAGTATCCACAAAGTGATTGCTTCCATGATATGATAGTATCATCAAGTACAAACCATTCTTGTTTAAAGTTTTTTTTCTATTATTGTTTAATACAATCTAATTTATATATTCAAATTCAATAATAACAAGTATCTAATGCTAAAATTCATTAGGATAAGGATCAAATATCATCTCTAGATAGCCATAGTAAAATAGATGAAATTCTATAGATCCTTTGAAGTATTATTTTTTAATGCCTACACATCCCTTTTAATTATGTAATTTTAATTTAATGATGGTTTGTTTTAATGAATATTTAAAAGATTTAATATTATTCATGTGCATGGAACTTTTAATATATTTTCATTTGTATTTATAATGATAATGACATTTGTTTTATATCATATTGTTTTAGTAATTGTTTTTTTTTTGTATCTTTGGTATAGTTTCTTGAATAGAAGGTGGAATATTATTTATTTATTTTCATTTTTAGTGATGGTTTAAATCATCACTAATCATTAAAACCCACTGCTAACTGAAAGGTGGTAGGTTTAAACAACTGATAGGTATTGTAAAACCACTAAAAGATAGTTTGAGAACCTAAAAACCCAATTTGTAAGGATTTAGAGGCAGTTATAACAGCTGATAAATATATAAAAAAATTTGGAACTTGTGAGACCACCATAAAAAGTATTATATGAGGTTATAACCACCACTGGAGGTTTTAATATTGGTTATAGATACCACTAACTATATAAATTATATAATTTTATTTTCATTTATTGGAGGTGGTTTCAACTAGCACTAAATATTTTTTATTTAGCTTCATTTAAGGACTAGCACTAAATAATTATTCTGCAACGGTTATAAAGAAGTTACACATATAAAATTCATCATGTATAAATTACCAACATACCTAAATGTGGTGATTTATATAACCATCACATAACCTCTAATAGTGGTTTGAACTACTGTTTATAACTAAAAACCCATTATTATTTGTGTGTTTTCCTATAGTGAAGGGAATCGCACCCCATCCTGGAATAACTACCAGACTATCATTACCGTCAGCTACATCACACCTCATTGCTTGAACCCTAATTCACATATTACACAAATATATACATATATATCTCATATACCTATGGGAATATCCCCTCCCCAAAACCTCCCATATCATACACATGGGTTGAACACACACTGTAACCTATCACATGTCTAATATATCAGCCTCTCAAGCGCACAACCCATTCTTATCACTACATCCTTGTCAGACTCACATCATTCATGTATGAATTCAAAGGTACCAATTAGAATCAACAGTACCTACACCACTGCACTACACATCTCCATGGTCAACATCATGCTAAGATAGCGACCAAGGTTTTCTAGGACACACCACAGTCTAGAAACCCCACATGGGTTTCTATCTATAATTTTCAACTATAGGGTCCATGCTTGTGTCTAAGAAGGTATAGAATCCCATAGCATAACCATACTCACATCATGGACTAAATGGTCTCATCAATAATATCATACCATCATCACACAAGATAGATATCATAAGTACCATCAAAATTCCAAATACATCCAAGGTTATTCATCTCATGTCCAACCTATACATAAAACTGCCAATGGTATACCCACCTAGGTACTCACATACCCCTAGGCAAGGAACTCATACCCCACTCCCTTATCATCTATCCTAAAAGAAATAAGTTGTATCAAATTTTTTATATATTATATCCCTATCAGAAACATTCCAATATATCACACCCCCATTAATGATGAGGACTAATGGAACCTATACCAAGGTACACTATATTCATTATTTTTAATTCCACCCCTTTCAAGTATAAGTACCTCATGGAACTTGTTTATGAACAAGCCTTAAACCGCTGATGGATAAGGCATCGAGTGAGTGTCTGAGGGTCCATTGTGGTGCTTAAAACTTTCTTTATTTGTACAGTAATTAACAAAAAAATACTGAATTTTAAGGTTGATTTCCCATAACTGGCCAGACCGCATATCACATGCTATATAAACACCATGCATAAACTTTAGGGATACATTCAACTACCACCTATATCATATACATTTAGTTGCTTTTATAAAATTTCAACAATCCTTGCATAATCTCATCAAAGATTCTCCCATGATTATATCAACATCCAAGACCCAATATAGATCCATAACATTAAAAATAATAAATTGTGAATAATTTTATAATTAATTATTTAATTTGAATAAATAAAGAATAGTTTCCTAAAAACTCATTGGGCCATATCGTCCCACCGAAACTATAGCCAAATTACCCCAAAAGGACTATGAAATACTTGATTATCCTACACATTTCATCGAATTCACACATTATGAGGTCATATTTGATACTTATTCTTCCAAACTACACTTAATATAAGGGATTGGAAAAGTTGTGGTGTGGGGTCGAACCCATGAGGAATTTTGGCATGTTAGTAGCCAATCGAACAAAAACCTTAGAAGGGATTCCTCAACTTCACTCTTAAGGCTTGGGTTTTAACTAAATAAAGGTAGTTTAGAGTGAAATAAAATAATAAAGGAAGGTATTGGAGTCAATTTCAAGGTATAGGAAAACGTTTAAATCCTAAATCTAGCTTGGGATAGACATGTGGTATAGGCTATTAAGCAGTGAAAAGAACACCAATTGACCACAGCCCATCCAATTGGATCAACTAAAGATGGAAAATAATACTTTCTCAAGAGTAATTGACAACTTAAGAATAGGTAGAATGGATTCAAGGTAGAAATAATTACAAGATATTGGTCATACCCTGATCTTCTCCAACTAGGCCATGCTCATTTAAATTGCACCTCTATTGGTCAGGGATAATGAAAAATAATGAGATTTAAAATTATTAAAAAAAAATTTATTATCCATAGGGTTACCCATTTCTGATATTTATATATTCATTAGGTTCAAACCACCCCTACTCTCAAACCCTATCCTTGAATGGATTATTTTTGCAATAAAGTGATTATCAAAAAGTAAAGAAATATTAAGCATGTTGTTCATAATCAATAAATAGTTTAGAAAGAGACAATCTAGGATCAAAAAAACTAGAAAAAATACTAAAAAATGAAAGAAAGTAAATATAATTAGAAACTAACTTCTCATGATGAAAAATGAATAAAGAGAAATATGGAATCAAAACAAGTAATAAATAATCAAGAACTTGTTGTGAATGAAGAAACATTAAAGAATGAGGCAATATTTGATCAAGAATGGAGTGTGGAATTGAAATGGAAATCAGGTTTGAAAATATTATTGAAATAGATGAATAATAGGTGAATAAGGGTTAATAACTCAAAAGTATTCAATAAAAATGAAAGGAATGAAATAAATATATTTTATAATGAAAATGGATGAGAAAATAGAATAAAATGGCCGATGAAAAATAAGAGAGAAATAAAAGTGGCTGACATTCTGTACATAGAGGGTGCTCAAAATATTAATAGGTCTGATAAGTGAACAACATGTAAGTAATTCACATTTTGTACTGGCTTAAGTGACTTTTTTCCCAACATTTTCACATCATATAAGTTTTCTATATGCCGTGTATTTTGGATCCACTTTTTTTGCTGAAGAATCAGTTCATATCTTCGATCGATCGAACTTGTGAAACTTTCTCATTGTGCAATCTATGCACATCATTTATGGGATTCACATTTTGGAAGGTTTCTAATCCTTGAAATCGTAATGTTGTGTAATGATGTTATACAACATGTACTGTCTTTTTTTCATGAAAGTGATTTATGGGTTTGTTTGTAGCCTTTCAAGTATGTTGTGAATGAGTTTTACACATTGTGTATGTGATACATGGTGTGTAAAGCCTTTTTTTCAATTTCCATCATTTATTCCTTTGAATCCAATTTTCCTAATTCCTATTAAAACAAACCAAAAACCAGTGCATTATCAAATAAATCATGAATAAATATTAAATAAATGTATCTAATAAATATAAATTTATTTATTTATATAATCTAATTCTCCCACATTTGAAAAAACAATACTCAAGAAAAATTCATATCAAAAAGGATTCGAAGAGAAACAATTTTTAAAATAGGAAACATCCATTACAACCAAGAAAATAAAACTAAGAGTAATCAGAAAAAGTTATTCCTTTAAAATAAACCCTAGAGAGGAAATTATTCATGCCTCATAGCTTAGTTCTATATATAGATTATTTATTCTTTGAATTACAATTTCATAACTATTTATTAAATTTTGTACCCATTTTTCAATTTACGTCGCAAGAAATTTTCTCTCATAAATCAAGGTAAATTGTAATAGGATTTGTGCTCATACTCTATATACATGTTCTTAACCATATGCTTAAATTTTTTCTATCTTCATAATGAAAAATACCAAATCAATCATGAGGGATTCAGTAAAAAGGTTCAAATGACTTTGGGGCTGAGGGAAGGTGCGTATAAATTTAAAATAAATCCTAAAATGATGGTAAAATCTAAAGTAAAATGCATGATAAATGTAACACTGTAATGATGTGACTCCTCTAAGATCAAATGGTTTCCATGCTTCAATAGATCAAGGGGTATCCATGAATAAATCAAGTATGTATCAAAACTATACCATATTCCTTTCTTTCTTATTTTATTTTTTTTATTTTTTTTATTTTTTGAAAGATATGTTCAGTAAATATCTCACATACATCCCCTAACCACATATAATCCATTATGGTATTGACCAGTTTAGAAATAGTTATTTTTGAAATTCCTAATTTACAACCAATAATCGTTTTCTTTTCTATTTCTTTTCTTTCTATAAATTTTTTAAAGGATAAATGTCGGTATTGAAAATTTAAAAAGTAATCATGGATCACATCATACCAGTCTAGTAAAAATGTCACCATACATCTCCTTAATACCATCATCCCATGTACATTATCTAAAAATTCACCCACACTTGTTCAAAGGATAATCATGCATAATAACAAGAGTAGGGTAGGAAGAGATGGTCATCTTAAAACAGATCCATCCTAAAATGTTATCCATGGCTACTACAAGCTAAAGAGGGAAAATATAAGGTGGGTATCAGGAAAAAATAGCTCAAAAATATTTTTTCAATCATATTGAAAATGTATTTGTTCATTCATAGAATCAAAAAGATCTCGATGCAAGTCCTAATAGGTTTATATGCCCCAGTTCTCTCTCAAGAAATATGCCCAGAAAAGAATATGAAATCATGGGTCTGTAATCCTATTTTGAATGGGATCATGAAAAATAAATGGCATCACTCGGGGTATAAAATCAATTAATAATCCAACAAAAGGCAATTTAAAATTTTTGAATTTGAGTTAAATTAGTAAACTCAACAATCTTGCTAAAAATCTAAATATGAGTAAAACATGGATTTCTAAAATTTCAACATAACCTTGTTTTTTATTTAAATGGTTGTAATGAGTTTTCAGGTTTAAATCATTATTTTAGTGAAAATGCCTCCTAAATAGGTTAAAACAAGAAATAATCCAAGTGTATTGGTAGTAAATCTCAAGAAAGAATCTCCTAACTTAAAATAAGAAATTGTTTGAATTTTCCTAGAAAGTATCATGGTACAGATATCACATAAATAGCATAGAAAAAATTAGAAACATAAAACTGAATTTAGGAAATCGAGAGATCCTTGTAGTGAGTTTCATTCCATGGGGAAACTTGGTGGATGATGATTTCAAATTGGGATACTTGTATAATTTGTTAGAAAGAAAAAACATATACCAAATAAAACATTAGTATATATGGTTAAAATAGGATGAAAGTAATGAAATGGGTATGTGAAAATAGTGAATAGTAATGAAAAGCATCTCATTTAAATGCTGATATGTGGGTATATTTAAGTACTAGAATGGAATAAAAAAATATTATTTTAAAAGAAAAAAAATCCTAAGAACATGACCTAAATTAAAGAAATTAAAATATGGGTTGCATCCCATAAATCACTAACAATGGCATCGTCAGCTAGATGGATGGACAGAAGGATCAATCAATGGAACTCTAATTAATGAGCACACCCTTAATTAAATATTTCATGGTAAATTTTTAGTCTCTATCCATTGACCCTGAATGGTGGTTCTGGTCCATGTTGAATTTTACTTCCCCCATAGGAAAACTCCCTAATGACTATAAAGGGACCTGACCAAAAGGACTTTAACTTTCTAGGTAATAGTTTCAATCATGAATTAAAAAGTCTAACTTTATACCCTATTGTAAATTTTCATCATTTAATGTGTCGGTGATTCAATTTATTTGTTTTTTCTTCATAAATGTGGGAATTTTTGTTGGAATCCATTCTGATCTCTTCAAGTTCATTGATTTATAGCATTCTGGCATCTCTAGCATTTTGAGTATTAATATTCAGTTTCTTAATTACCTAACAAAATTGATACTCTAGTTCGATTGGTAAGTGACATGGATTCCCATAAACAAGATGAAATAGAGTAGTATCAAGGGGTGTTTTGTAAGCTATGAGATACTCCCAAAGTAAATCATCTAATTTAAAGCTCCTGTCTTTTATATTTATATCCACTTTCTCTTCAAGAATTTTTTAATTTCCATATTAGAAAATTAAACTTTCCCACTTGTTTATGGGTGGTAAGAAGTTATGGTATTATAATGATTTCCATAATTTCTAAGCAAAGATTTTATTGCACTATTTATGAAGTGAGTTCCATGATCAAAAATGAGTAATCAAAAAGATCTAGATCTCAACAAAAAAAATTTACCTTAAGAATTTCATGACCACTACAGCTGCGTCATGGGTGGTGGAATCAACTTCCAACCACTTTAAAATATAATCCATGTCTACTATGATGTAAAATATCCCATATGAATTTGAGAATGGTCCCATTAAATCGGTTCCCCATATGTCGAAGAGTTTGACTTCTAGGATGGGATTTTGGGGCATTTCATTTTTGTTTCTAATACTCCCTATCCACTAGTCTTTTCCACATGTTTAACAAAATTTCCTTGTATATTGATGAAGCATGGGTCAATATGTCCCACTTTTAAAGATTTTAGCCAAGGTATGTGTGGTTTCATGATTCCATCCTACTGGTGATCTATGAAACATGTCAAGAACACCTTGGTTTTCATTTTCTAGGATGTAGAACCATATTAATCTATCGGAACAGTTCTTAAAGAGTAGTGGCTCATCCCAGTTATAGTGTGAGGTTTTGGCTAAAAATATCTTCTTCTGCTGATAGGTAAGGTTAGGGTAGAGTGGTCTCATGGTGATATAATTTTCCATATATATAAAACATGGTTGAGCTTGGATATTTATCATGAAAATTGTTTCATCAATTAAATCATCCTTGATGTAAATATTAACATTATCCTTGATGTTTGGTAGTGGTGGTTGAGATAAATGGTCATTGATAAAGTTAATGGTTCCTTTTGTTTCCATGATTATGATTTCAAAATATTTAAATAGAAGAATACATCATATCAAACATGGTTTGGCATATTTTTTTGTTAAGTATATATTTAAGTGTTTTATGATTAGTGTATACCACTACTTTAGATAGTACAAGTTATAAGAAAAAAAATTTAAATTCCTACATGAATTCCAGAAGTTCCTTTTTTGTAGTCATATAATTCACCTAATCTTCATTCAGTGTGTGAATGACATATTAAATGAAACAAAATATATTTATAACTCAATGTATATAGATAGTTCCCATAGATAATTTTCTTTCATCACACATCAATTTGAAGTCCTTATCCCAATATAGTGAAATTATGATAGGAATGGCCACCAGAATATTTTTTTGGGTTTGGAATGCCCATGGACACTCTTTTTTGAACTCGAAAATAGTTTCTTTTTAATAAGTGTTTCAATGGGTGTTCTACTTCGACAAAGTTTTTAAAGAATTGGTGATATAATCCTTTATGGACCAAAAATATTCTTATCCCTTTCACTATTTTAGGCTCTAGTAAGTCATTCATCAATTTGATTTTAGCTGGATTCACATCCATGCCTTGTTTTGACATCCTATGACCAATTATTATTCATCCTTAGACTATAAAGTGACATTTTTCCTAGTTAAATACCAGATATTTTTATTTACAGTGTTTTAAGACTATATCTTAGTTACTCAGACACATCTCGAAGGATCTTTCATACATCGAAAAGTCATCCATGAAGATACCTTGGAATTCGTACAGCATATCATGGAATATATGTGTCATGTACCGATAAATTTTTTTTGTTTCATTACACATACCAAATGAAATTCATTGGTAGGTGAAGGTTCTGAAGGGACAAGTGAATGTAGTTTTTTAATGATCATCTAAAGTGACAGTAATTTGATTGTATCCTAAATATCCATCCAGGAAATAATATAATTATTTCTCTTTTAATTTTTTTAACATTTGATTCAAAAAGGTCAGTGTAAAATTATCTTCTGGGTTACCGTATTGAAATTCCTATAATCGATAAATACTTTCCATCCAGTGATGGTTATAGTGGAGATCATCTCATTTTCATCATTTTCCACAGTAATTATGTATCCCTTCTTTGGAATGACTTGTAGTAGACTCACCCATTCTCTGTTAGATATTGAAAATATTATTCCAACATATAAAATTATTATCACTTATTTCTTAACCACCTATTACATTTGTGGGTTGATTCACCTATGGGGTTTTCATTAGGGTTTAGCACCTAATTCCAATGAAATTTTGTGGGTGTAAATTATGGGGCTAATCCCCTTAAGGTCAGTCACTCCCCAGGCTATTGAGTTTTTGTTACTTTTTAGGACTTTAATCAAATTTTCCTTTTTTTTGTTATCTATGAGCTATTAATGATTGGAAAAAAATTTAAAGTCTCAAGGGATTTATACTTCAGTGTTCGCGGCGAAGGTTTTAATTCCAATGAATGTGGATTAATGATAAAGGGTATAAATGGTGGGATAGTGTCCCTTATCAATGGTTAAAATTAGGTTGCATCCTCATGATAATTTTCTTGGTATTAATCAGGGTATAAGATCGCCTTTTCACCCTCAGTGGTCATAAACTCATCTCATTCATCGGTATGAAAGATAGATTGACAGTCAAAAGAATCATTGCCTTTCTTGGAATCCTTTGCTAAATAAAAAAAAACTTTTTCGTCACCAACTCTAAATATATTTTTTCCTTGGTTAAACTCTTTTAAAACCTTACCAATGGTTAAAAATGGCCTTCCTATAATAATTATAACGTCTCTTTC
The DNA here is from genome assembly GCA_963277665.1 of Viscum album. Lineage (NCBI taxonomy): Eukaryota > Viridiplantae > Streptophyta > Magnoliopsida > Santalales > Viscaceae > Viscum > Viscum album. Next base: position 12,072,418 of record OY728158.1, read on the forward strand.
TTATTACATGTCTAAAATTAGGAAATCTATAGGAAATATAAACTTTTCAAATTTAACTAAGATATCCTCGAGAGACCCTTGAGGATACTTGACTGATCGATCATCCATTTTAAGTTCCACTCTTTTATATTTTAATTATTTGATCCTTATATTCATGAATACACTCAAAGGCATGATATTTATTCTCTTTCCTAGATCTCATAAAACTCTTAAAAAGATTCATCCCCCAATGGTGAAAGCAATTCAAAAACAGTGAGGTTCTCATATATTTGTTGTAATATTATGCTGAAAAATGGAATAGCATTATTCCTTTAGAAAGATTAATCTTGGTTCTTCCATCTTTCTCTTATTTGAGATAATTTCTTTTAGGAATTTTTCATAGGCAGGCATTTGGAAAATGGATTCAGAAAATAGGATGTTGATATGAAATTTCTTGAACATTGCTAGAATATTTTTATTTGGTTCCTCACTTTTTACTTTCCTAATTCTTTCTGGGAATGTAAGATGGGGTTTTTATAAAAATATTCCAACATAAAATTCTTCTTTTATGGGTTTCTCTTTTTTGGTATTTTTTTAGTTTCTTCTGATTATATACGTGTTCCTTTAACTGTTTCATTGGTGCTTCCATTGTCATATTTATTGAGATCAGTCACCCATTCCTCAGGTTCCCCAAATTCAATTCCTCCTCTTTTCATGGTGGTTGAAAGTCTAGTATTTTCCCACTCCTAAGAATGAATTCCTTTTATTATTCTCTCATATGCATTATAGTGTTATCGGGAAATGTACCTGGTAATTGGTCTAAAGAGTTTTTTGAAATTTTACACGTTTGGTGATTGATTTTTCCCATGGATGCTCTTTGGTTTTTCATTTCCACCTATTGAATTTTCATCATTCAAAATACCTTATACAAAAAGTTGTTAAGTAGGTTAAGTAGGTTCTCAAGATTAGTCTGGAGGGTTTGGGATTACTATGGTGGTGTTCATGGAGCCTGTTGATACTGTTGATATTGTGTTGATGGGAATTGTTGAGCACTGTGAAAATATTTTTGTAATTTTTATTTTAGTTGAGGAGGGGGACCTCATGTTGGGTACTCAAGTGGAACCTAATTACTTGGTAGTACCTATCCACTCCTCTGCCGAAAATAACCTTGGTTTTATTTTAGCTACTGGGCTATCCAATGTTGGTATTTTTTTATACTACTGGATTTGTTGGTCCAATTGGAATTTTTTACTTTAATTGACATAATTACAATCTTGAGCTTCGGTTTCTTCTATCCCTCCACTAAAATCTTGGTATGAATGTGGGCCTCTAAACATCTTTCATGATTTAATTTCAATTACTGGAGTAATAGGGGGTGGTGGAAAAGCAAGTAACTGAAATGACTCCAGCTTCTTTATCAGAGAATCTACATATGTTGCGAGGTAGGTAGTTTCTTCTACTTAGTTGATTCTATGCCAAGGTGTTCTTATATCACTTTACCACAAAATAGAATTGTGAGAAACCTCATCAAAAAAAATTGGGTTGGCATTTGACATCTTGAACATTAATTCCCCATCAGTAGTGCCATCTACTATGGTGCGAGCATCAGGCTAGCAGTATAAAGTCTAAATTTTAAGCCATACAAATGGTCTGTGATATAGGAATTTTTGGATCAACTCCACGAATCTATCCCATGATTCCCATGTTGATTCTCTTTCTTTCTACGAGAAGTTTTAAATTTCATTATGGAGCTTCCAAGTCTATATTGGTGAGAATTATTTGTCAAGAAATTTCTTTACTAATTAATACCATGTCATTATTGACTCAGGAGATCAACATTTTGGCCAATACTTGGATTTATCAAGAAAGGAAAAAAGGAAATACTCTCAATTGGATGGTCTTTGTTGATATGAATTAGTTGTTAAAGGTATCACAAACCTCAAGAAAGTCTAAAATGTGGTTTTGGGTGTCTTCACTTTAAAGCCCACTAAACTTCCCCATGTTCCAAATCATATGGATGAATCAAGGTTTAATATATAAAGTGTGTGCTATAATACTTGGGAACACAATATTGGACAAATCACCACTAATTGACAGAAAATTTTATTTCATAATGGTGCTCTCTTGTGGCATTGTTTGCTCACCATAATTAGAAGGTGGTGCATTTTGGGGGTCTTGAAGGTGTGGTGGTGCAAGATTATTATGCTCAGTCATTATGATGTGGAGGTGTTTATAAATTATTCTTTAAATCATGGGATCTGAGAGAAGTGGTTCTTGTGCATTCAGGATTTTTGAGCAAGTCAATGGTCTATGGAGCATGCACTGACCAATAGGAAAAGAAAGAAATAGTGAGAGAGAAAGAGGTTTTAGGTGCACCCAAAGGATAAAAATGTAAAAAGTAAAAGGAAAGGGGGGAGTAAAAGATTAAAGGGGGGTGAGTTAATCTGGGGATTCATCTGATGGTCACTATGCCTGAGAATTAATAATATGACAACCTTGTTCTTTATTACACACTTAAACATGATTTATTACATAAACTCTTCACTTGATACAACATGGAAGATCGAGAGGTCTATTGTCTTTGGGGTTTAGGAACATTACATAACAACTTAAAACACGAAACACAACATATTTATTTAAAACTTTCTTTACATTACCACTACATTCCCTCGTACTTAGCATTACATTGGATAACCTGAGGGCATGCATAAGAAAAGGGTGAGCTATAAAGCCCAGTAACGGAATAAACATGGAATAACATGAGGAATATAATACATGTTAGATAATAGGAATATCAATGGATCATAATAGAAACATGAACATAAATACATGATAAATCATGAAAATCATAACATGGAGATGTGGCAACAACACATAACATGGAATTAGCATGAGCCAAGGCTCATTTCACATCAAGCAGGAGTAAATACTCATTGCACATGAAGCTCGATTAAGCACATGTTGCACTTGAATTAGCATGAGTCAACACTCATTACACATGATGTATCATGATACAATACTTTACCCAATGCATTGGATTTCTATCAGGGCGCACCCTACTTAAACATTTTATTTCATGCATAACTGTACCTCATGGATCATAAAACATGGAATCAATCATCATAATTTATTCCATAGTAAAGGGAGGTGGAATAAAAACATGAAACCTTATAATAAATAATTAAATGTTCATAAATTTGAATACCCTTGATAGAGAAATGGGCATGGTATTCACTACACGATGACATTGTCTTGGAAAATTGTAGTGCAATTTCGGTGGAATAACGACGTGAAATAAAAACACATAAAAAATGGTTGATGATAGATAAAGGGGTATCTCATCATATTTACATGAAATAGATATTAAGGGGTTCGTATAGATACATGTACCAACAAATGTAATGGAATTTAGATACATAATACAAAATAATTACTTGGATGTAAAAGAGGAGAGAGAAATCTCCCACAGAATTTCGGCATGGTAACGGGTGTACATGGGAGGAATTAATGAGAGATAAAGGGGTATCCCATAATCAAAACATAAATAGGGAAGTATGGGGGAGGTGATAAATCATACCCCAACTTTTTCAATTGAAAACAAAAGGGAATGACAACTTAAATAAAATTGGACAAAAATGAGAAAGGTAGAAATCCCTTACTTGGATGTGTGCTTCCAAAGGCTTGGGAGAGGCTTGAGAGAGGATTATTTGGAGCTTGGGGCACCTTGGGAGGATTATAGAAAGAGTAGGGAATAGGTTGGATGAACTCCAAAGGCTTTTAGTGAAGAGGAAGTGGGATCTTGGGTGGGTTTATATAGGAAAGGAGGGGGATTCCTTATTATTTAGGTTTGGGACACCACACATTAAAAAAATCAATACCACAAACCAGACCATGGCTTTTGAAAATGGTTTTTTCCAAAGGGTAGTGAAACACAATATTTTATGAGATAAATGCCCAAAATTCTTAAAATAATAGGGTTGTTTATATTGAGGTGAGTCGCACTCTCAAGGAAAACAATTTAAAAAGAAAAAATGTTTTATAAGTCTTGGAGGGTCCACTAAAGCTTTGTAAACTAAATCAAACAAATATAAAATCACATTTAATGATAAAACATATATTGGCCGAAAATAATGTTTATAGTATTTTATTACATCACTATTGGGTCATTATGATGTCATAAAACACATTATATATTTACACGGTATTTAATTTTTGCCCAAAAATTCGACTGTCTCATAAAATTATGAAAAATTAACTATTGGATAATTTCGATGTACTGATTCCAAAAATAATATTCATTTTATCTGAATAATTTTATAAATATTTGAATTTTTACTTTTAAAATAAAAAAGTGACATGTATCGAAAATTCATGGTTTTGACAAAAACTAGCTTTCAAACCTTAATAAAAATTACAATTAAATTAATAATATTATATGACAATTTATATTTAATAAAAATTAATTTAATAATAATAATAATATTTTATTAAAATATTATTTAATTAAAAAATCCATTAATTCATCGAAATGTATTTCTAAGTTGAATATTAACTAAAAATATTATTTGTGCATTAAAAACAATTTACAAAGTAATAATAATAAAAAGAATGTATATTCTATATACAAGAATAATGTACATAATTTTATTACTAGGGTATCGTTACATAACCCCTTAAAACACATGCATAAGACCTTAGGGTAAGGTGTGTGATGGTGATGGACTCTTGGGGTGGCTCGGATAGCATTGCTCGAGTGGTAATATCTATCAACTTCCACTTATCTCATAGTTAGTTCTGCTCGAGCTTAACATATTAAAGATCAGATTGGGATTAGTCAAAAGTGAAGCCCAATGACACCACCTCCTTTTCGTGCTCTGACAAATGGGCTTCGTATGGGGAAAGTCTACGGCATGAGGCCATCGCTTCCTTAGTCTGAGTAAATTAGATTTGTTAAAGCCATATATTTATACTAATCATGTTATCACTATTCAATAGCTATATTAACAACTATCAAAATTCTTAATAGTATTTTAAAATACAAAACATAGAACCAAATAAGTTCATACATTTTACATAACCATAAGAAGACATTTAAATAGACCAAGATAAATTTTCATTAATGAATTTTTGGGTCATTACAATCTTCCCCACTTAAGAAATTTCATCCTCAAATTTTCCTTTTCCCACACTAAAACAGATGTGGGTAACTTTTCTTCATCACTTGCTCTAATTCCCACATCGCTTCTTTAAACTTTTGGTTTCACCATAACACCTTGACGAGGGGCATTGTCTTATTTCATAGAACTTTTTCTCTACAATCTAAGATCTTCACTAGTTGCTCCTCATAAGAAAGATCATCCTCTAGTTGTACTAAATTTTAATAGAGTACATGTGAAGGGTTTGGTATATTCTTCCTTTAAGTGGGATACATAAAATACATCATGTACTTTGGCCATGGTAGTTGGAAGTGCTAGTCGATAGGCCACAGCCCAAACACGATCAATAATCTCGAAGGGGCCGATGTACCTAGGACTTAACTTCCCCTTCTTTCCAAACCTCATGGACTTATTCCATGTAGATATTCATAGAAATACCATGTCTCCAATTTTAAACTCAAGTTCTCATCGACGATTATCTGTATAACTCTTCTATCAACTCTGGGCTTCCATGATATGTTGTTGAATGGTTTTCACCTTCTCTACTATCTCTTCAACCATTTATGGTCCTAACAGCTTACGATCACTGACTTCATCCCAACATGTCAGTGTTTTGCACCTATTCCCATACTAGGCTTTATAAGGTGTCATTCGGATGCTCAAGTGGAAGCTATTATTTTATGAGAATTCAACCAGTTGAAGATATTGGTCCCACCCTCCTTTGAAGTCCATAGAACATGATCTTAACATATTCTCTAGTGTCTGAATAGTTTGATTATATTGGCCATCAGTTTGAGGATGATAGGCCATAATGAAGTTCAGTTCAGTATCAAGAGCCTGTTGAATACTCTTCCAAAACATAGAGGTGAATCTTTGATCTCTATCGGATACAATAGATAGTGGTACTCCATACAGCCTAACCACTTCCCTTATATATATTTGTGTTTGTTTATCCAATGAGAAATCCTCCCAAATTGCAATGAAGTGTGTACACTTTGTAATACGATCCACAATAACCCATATTACATTATTGCCTTTGGAAGTCTTTGGAATTCTGGTGACAAAGTCCATGGTTATTTTCTCCCATTTCCATGCTGGTATGGGAAATGGTTACATCATCCCCTTAGACTTCTTCCTCTCTCTCCCTTCACTTTCCGACACACTAGGCACATTGATGTATACTCATTGATCTCCTTCTTCATATTATCCCACCAATAATGCTCTCATATATCTCGATACATCTTGGTTTTTCTTGGGTGAATAGAGAAATTTAAACTATTTGCATCATCAAAAAGTTCCTTCTTCAGCTCTAGAAATGATGGAACACATAGTCTTTTCCCAAATCTCACAATTCCTTCTTTATTAACATTGAACATCTAGGATTTCCCTTTTTTGATAGCTTCCACTTTCTTCTGAAATCCCACATCATCCTTTTGATCATCCTTTAACATTTCCAAAAGAGGTGGTTGAGCAATCATTTGTGAAAGGATTGATGATGTTCCTTTCTTTATTATTCTTATATCCATCTTCATTAAATCTAAGAAGATTGGATCCTTCTAAATTATCATCAATGATAGAATCACTGGGTCCTTTCTATTTAGAGCATCTACCTCCTTGTTTGCTTTCCTAGGGTGGTAATGGATTGAGTTTTCATAGTCTTTGATCAGCTCTAACTATCTTTGTTGATGCATATTCACCTATTTTGGTGCGAATATATACTTGAGGCTTTTTTGGTCTGTATATATCTCACACTTCTCCCCAAAGAGATAATGCTGCCAAATTTTTAAAGCGAATATCACTAAATCCAACTCCAAATCATGTGTGGGACTGGCTTGAGGAATAGAAAATGACTTTGTCCATTTTGCCTCAAATTCCATCAAAGGGAGACTTATAAAATTTTAAATAAGAACATTCCCACAAACTTTAACATGTGATACAACACTTATAGACGTATCTTACCTAATGATTTAATATCATTTCTACTGGGGACTCAATGTTCTTAGAAAACATAAAAGACATACTAATAGAACATGAATTGAAATACATTATTACATACACTACTTTGAATTAGTGGTTACATGTAATTAATTTTTCATTATCCATATTATTATAGGACTTCCCATTCTCCCTAGATCAAGGATATTTTTTATGCTCATCGTTCTTCTCAGCACTTTCAATAGAGCATCATCTTGGATAATGCATGAATTCTACACATTTATGACATAGAACCATGTAAGATGCCTTAGAAAGAGATTTGTTTCCATCCATCACATTATCTAGTATTTCATGTCAATTGGATACTTTGTTCCCTTCCCTTCCATGCTTAAATCATATCCTAGTCCCTTTGTGACATTTTCTTTGGTGCCTCTTTCCACATTTGTTGCATGAAGGAAATTGGGTCTTCTTTCCCTTATCACCTTTATCAGATGGACTTTTATGAGATGTCATCTTCCTCTTCCTTGATGTCCTTGGGAATTCAAAAAAGTACCAATTCTTAATTGTGATTTTTGATAGATGGTTTGGCAATATCATAATATTTCCTACTTCATCTCCCATTTGATTGGGAATCTTAGTGGTACATTCATCATGTTGCCCTTCACATTGGTTGTTAGCCATATTCCACATATTACTAGCCATTGGATGGAATAAAAGGAAAGTTAGGGGTAACACATAAAGTGTAATCCAAATACAAAAACGAATTAATTATAAATTACATTTATTTCCATAACTTGTGAATCAATAGGCTTGAATCTATGTTATCCATGATCTACTTTCTAACATATATTATTAGGGGAATTTTTTTAATTCCCTTAATAATGGTTCATACTAAGATTATTAATTTACCAAATCATATCCCCTGGGAGTTTCATAACCCAGAGTGCAGAAAGGCCCATTGTCATATACTAGGATACCTCAGGTCAAGCCTGAAACTCCTTATTGTGGTTTTCACCCCTAGGTACATCTGTGCTAGAGCCGCCTCTTCCTACTTGTATCAAGACAGGGATGTATTTGCTTGATAAACCACTTACTCAATACCCACCAAAACTTAGGGATGTTTTTATTATACTTAGTCTTGTCTCTAAGTATTCAATAAGGTTTTCTAATCCTAATCCTAAAAATAACTAAACTTATCCTCTAATACCAACTATGACAACCATGTTCTTTATTACACACTTAAACATTATTTATTACATAAACTCTTAACTTGATACAATGTAGAATATTGAGAGGTCTAGTGCCTTTTGGTCTTAGTAACATTACATAACAACTTAAAACATGAAACATGACATCTTTATTGAAAACTTCCTTTACATGACCACTACATTCCCTCGTACTTAGCATTGCATGGGATAACATGAGGACATGCATAAGAAAAGGGTGAGCTTTAAAGCCCAATAAGGGAATAAACATGGAATAACATGTGGAATATAATACATATTATAAAATAGGCATATAAATAGATAAAAATATAAACATGAACATAAAGGCATGATAAATCATGAAAATCATAACATGGAGATGTGGCAACAACACTTAACATGGAATTAGCATGATCCAAGGCTCATTGCACATGGAGCATGATTAAATCATCATTTCACATGAATCACGAGTAAAACCTAATTGTTCTTGAATTATAATGAGTCAAGACTCATTTCACATAACGTATCATGATACTATACTTTACACAATGCATTCGAGTTCTATTAGGGCTTAGCCTTCTCAAACATTTCATTTCATGCATAAGTGTGCCACATGGATCATATAACATGGAATCAGTCATCATAATTTATTCCATGGTAAAGGGATGTGTAATACATACATGAAGTTTTATAATCAACAAGTAAATGTGCATAAAGGTGAATACCCATGATAGAGAAATAGGCATTGTATTCACTACACAATGACATTGGCTTGGAAAATCGTAGTGCAATTTCGGTAGCATAACGGCGTGAAATAAGAACTCATAAAAATGGTTGATGAGATAGAAAGGGGTGTCTAATAATATTTACATGAAATGGAAAGTAAGTGGGTTATATAGATACATGTCCCAAAAAAACATAATGGAATTTATATGCATAATATAAAATAATTACTTGGAAGTAAAAGAGGAGAGAGAAATCTCTCACAGAATTTTAGCATGGTAACGGGTGTGCATGGGAGGCATTAATGAGAGATAACGGGGTATCCCATCATCCAAACATAAATAGGGAAGTATGGGGGAGTTGTGAAATCATACCCCAATATTTTTAATTGAAAACAAAAGAGTATAACAACTAAAATAAAATTGGACAAAAATGAAAAAGGAAGAAATCCCTTACTTGGAAGAGTACTTCCAAAGGCTTGGTAGAGGATTGAGAGAGGATTATTGGGAGATTTCGGAACCTTGGGAGGATTATAGAGATAAGAGGGAAGAGGATGGACGAACTCCAAAGGATTTGAGTGAAGAGGAAGTGGGATATTGGGTGGGTTTATATAGGAAATGAGAGGGAATTCTTTATTATTTAGGTTTGGGACACCACACATTAAACTAATCAAAACCACAAACCAGCCAATGATTTTTTCCCATGGTTTCTGAAAAAGGGGAGTGGAAAAATATATTTAATGTAGGCAATGTCTGAACTTCTTAAAATAATAGGGTTTCTTATGTGGAGGTGAGTCACACTCTCAAGGAAAACAATTTAAATAGAAAAAATGTTTTATAAGTCTTGGAGGGTCCACTAAAGCTTTGTAAAATAAATCAAATAAATATAAAATGACGTTATTTTAATGGTAAAACATATATTGTCTGAACATAATGTTTATAGTATTTTATTAAATCACTATTGGGTCATTATGATGTCATAAAACACGTTATATATTTAAACAGTATTTTATTTTTACCCAACAATTCGATTGTCTCAGAAAATTATGAAAACTTCACCATTGGATAATTTCGTCATCATGGTTCCGAAAATAATATTCATTTTATCTGAATAATTTTCTAAATATGTGAATTTTTACTTTTAAAATAAAAATTGACACTTATCGAAAATTCATGGGTTTTGACAAAAACTGCTTTCAAACCTTAATAAAAATTACAATTAGATTCATAAAATTATATGATAATTAATATTTAAAAAATAATAATTTAATAATAAAATTATTATTTTATTAAAATATTATTTAATTCAAATATCTATTAATTCATCAGAAAATATTTCTTAGTTGAATATTAACTAAAAATACTATTTGTTCTTTAAAATTTATTTACAAAGTAACAATAAAAAAAATCTGTTATCTATTCAAGAATAATGTACATAATCATAGTACTAGGGTCTTGTTACATTACCCTTTAAAACATCCGCATAAGACCTTATGGTAAGGTGTGTGATGGTGACAGACTCTTGGGGTGGCTCGGATAGCATTTCTCGAGTGGTAATCTCTATCAACTTCCACTTCTCTCATAGGCGGTTCCACTCAAGCTTAACATATTCAAGATCAACTTGGGATTTGTCAAGAGCGAAGCCCAATGACACCACCTCCTTTCTGAGTTCCGAAAAATGGGCTTCATATGGGGAAAGTCTACTCAATGAGTCCATCGCTTCCTTTGTCTGAGAAAATTATATTTGTTAAAGCCCTATATTTATACTAATCATGTGATCATTATTATACAGTTATATTAGCAATGGTCATAATTCTTAACAATATTTTAAAATCAAAAACATAGAACCAAATAATTTCATACGTTTTACATAACCATAAGAAGCGTTTAAATAGGCCAAGATAAATTTTCATTAATGAATATTTGGGTCGTTACAAATAATCCCCAGCAACTGTGCCAAAATTTAAATTGCTCACACGCATTATTGGATTTACATGGGTTGAGGTAAAATTAGATATTTATAGTCCCAAACTAAACTTAATACCAGATCTTAGTAAAGTGGTAGTGTGGGGTCAAACCCATGTGTAATACTATCAGGTCAACAACCAATTAAACAAAACCCTTTGAAGGGATTCCTCACTTTCACTCTTTTGATTTGGTCTTTAACAAAATCTTGGTAGTTCGGAGTTAATTAAAATATTAAAGGAAGGGATTGGGGTCAATTTTAGGGTACAGTAAAAGGGGTAATCCAAAGTCTAACTTGGCATAGACCGATGGTGTAGGATACAAAGTAGTGAAAATAACACCATTTGACCTTGGTCCAGCCACTTGGATCAACCTAAGATAGAAATGACTCCTTGATCTAGAGTAATTAACAACCTAAGCATAGGGAGCTTGGATTCTAAGAAGAGATAATTACAGGATATTTTTCTTTCTCTGGTCTTCTCCAACTAGGTCATGGCCATTCAAATTTTACCTCTAATGGTCAGGGATAATGCAAAAGAATGAGATTGAATTTTTTTCTAAACCTGGTTACTATCCATAGGGTTACCTAGTTTCAATATTTAGATGTTTATTTGGTTCAAACCACCCATAATCTCAACCCATAACCTTAGAGGTATTAAACATGAATGGTGGTGATGATCAAAAGTAGGGAAATATTAATCATTTTGTGTATAATTGTGAAATTTTTTAGAAAGAGACAACCTAGGATTAAAACAAGTAAGAACCAATATTAAAAAAATTAAAATAAATGTAAATATAATTAGAAACTAAATTTTCATGGTGAACAAATAAGAATGTGAAATCCAGAATAAAAAGGTGTAATAAGAAATAAAGAACTTGTAGTTAATGAAGAAATAATAAATAATAATGAAAACATTAATGAAGAATGGCATGTGGAATTGAAACATGTGTTAGGGTTAAAAATAGGATTGCAGCAGATAAAGAATGAGTGAAGAATGATTAATAACTCAAAAGGATTAGATAAAACAATGAAATGAATGAAATAAATATAATTTAGAATGAAAAAGGATGAAAAAATATAAGAAGTGGTGGAATAAAAATCATATATAAATAAAATTGGTCAACAATTTGTTCTCATAGGGTGATAAAAATGTCAATAGGCTTGATAAGTACACGGCCTGTAAGTAATGCATGTTGTGTATGGGATTCAGTTTTTGGTGGGTTTTTTATCTTTAAAATCTCTATGTCGTGTAATGATGTTACTTAACATGGATTGTCTTTACATCATGCAACTACTTCATGGGTTGGTCTGTGGACATGTAGGTATGTTTTGGATTTACACATCGTGTATGTGATACACGACATGTAAATCATATTTATACCAATTTCTATAATTTCTTCCTTTGAATCCAAATTTCCTAATTCCTATGAAAAAACTAAAAACCAATACATTATTGAATAAAACATGAATAAATATTAAATATATTTATCCAATATATATATATATATATATATCATATCAATTCCCCTGGAACCATCCTAATAAAATTCCCTATCAAGTGATATCGATTTAATTTCTAATTTCATCCAATTTAATTGAAAGTATTAGGAAAAAATTACAATGATATGTGCCTTCAATGAAGCAGTGAGCAACAACATACGATCATCCTTCTAGGATATACTATATCCAATCCAAGAAAATTTCCATGGTCCTCATCCTATTCCACTATGATATGGTGGAATCTATGCCAAACCATATCCCATATATTTCTAAATCAGTAATTTATAGAGAGAAACAAGAATAAAGGGAGCATAAAGAAGAGACTCACCAAAAACTATGTGGAAAACCCCTAAGAACTCCCCATTTCAAAGGGAAACAAATAATGAATAGGGTATAACCCCAAGTTTAGTCACATGAGAGGGAAGATAATGGTGGGGGAAAATACCAAAACAAGGGAGAAAGAATGGTAAATTTTACTTTTTTAATAAAATATGGGCAGTCGCACAATTTATTTTTGCATGATTTTCCAAATCATCCACCAACCATACATCATAAACTATCTTAAGACACATCCCCTTATATATATTTTTCCACAAATTTTACCAAAAAAAATCACTAATCATGAAAATCACACTATCCTGAGAACCACTCTAGCCCCCCCCCCCCCACATAGTTTAATCACATGATTTACCAAATTGTGCACCAATAATGTTTCTTGAACTATCCTAAGACACACCCCCAACATGGTATAACAAACCATGTACCAACCATTCATATACCTCTATAATATTATACGACTATATACTATTTTTTTCACAGTTCTCAAAAACAACTCGCAAGTTATTCACTAACACCCAACATAAATAACCACCTCACACGGTTTACTCTAGGTCTCTACATGGTTTGGCATAACTATGTGGTAATTATTCATAGGGTAAAACACATTGAAAAGAAACTTCAAATTGAATATCTCAACCTTTTCTAGAGCACTTGAGATCTCTCATGGTCCATGATCCATAAATTGCCTTATATAGAAGCTCCAACTATCAAAATTATTATATGTATCCAAATTATCAAAACAACTCCTATTACAGGAATAAAAATTTCAATTTATTCAAATTATAACAACTCATAAAAACGTGGGTGTATACACACCATAATTTAAATCATTTAAAGATTTAACATGTAAAAAACATTCAAAACTTCCAAACCAAAAGAACCCCTTGATATAGATGTATTGGAACATAGGAGCACAACTTCACCCTAAGCCACCAAACCAAGTTGACACTCTTTCCACACTCACAAAACTCATGTAAATAATACATTTAAGATTATAATAAAAAATTAAAGGGAAAATTATTTGTTTGATTTAGATGTTAAGTTCAATATCCACTGGAAAATATTATTTCACTTTTTATTTCAAAAAAATTATAAGATTAAACTATTAATTGATAAGTAATAAAATTATTATATCACTAATAAATGATCACCCAACTTCTGTGAAAGAGGTCACACCCCCACTTTAATAGTGAGGGATTGCAAGATAGAAATTTCCATTTCTTTCTAAAACTTATGAGTGACCCAAAGGTTTATGTGGTAACCTCAGATTACCTATATATTCTTTGAATCTAGAAACCAACTTATAATAGACTGGCCATTTTACTCTTACATTATATATAATGAATCTTATAATCCATATTTTTCCAAAAAAAATACCATGATTAAGGATTTTACATAACATCATCAAAAACCCTTACGTATGTTATAACTATTGACCATCCATCTTCTGAAACATGACCATATGGGTAAACTGGTTCTGGATAATAATCTTATCGATCCCCTACCTCAGATGGATTTCCCACTACCATGAGTCTGAACATCAAGCTGAAACATTTATTTAAAATATTCTCCTTCAGTATATCTTAATTAACCCAATGGCCCGAAGGCCTTCATTTTTTATTGATTTTTGATAATCCACCTTTCAAGGGGTGAGGTGGAACCCTTACAATGCCCGTACGCATAAGTATTACATATCCTTGTTGTCCTTAGAGAAATTCATTACCCATATGCTTCAAACATTACATACAACCCAGACTAACTACTTGGAACTACTCCTCCTAGCATCTTCATTGTGAAATCTTCTCTCCACTATCACATGGCTGTTCAGCTAGGATATCCCATGCATGTAAGGGCTTGTCCTGATGGCAGGTTCTATAACCTATCATTCTTTCAATTCATGTAGCTTCTACTGTGGTGAAAGATCCTTGCTCATCCTTCTATAGAGATTGTTCCTCAAAGGTTGTCTGGTTTTTATCTACACTAATGGTGGCCCAAAGGCCTTGAGGTGTCCCGAAGGCCTTACTGGACCGAAGGATTGGGTGGCCCGAAATCCTTAAAGGACTTGAGGACAAAATAGGTAGCCCGAAGGCCCAAATGGGGGCAAATTCCAAGCTGCTACAGTGCCAAATAGTGCCTGCTACAGTCCTACTACAGTGCCCCAGATATTGTGCCTCTGCCTGGATTTGATCCCGAGTCTCCTGGATGCACTTAAGAGTCCTCACCAACCAGAATGATTCTAATGTGCCCTTCAGTACATCTTAATTATAATTGTGAAGATACATCACAATTCTTAACAAAATCAACATGAATTATGGTTCAAAAATAGGGAAATTTTAAGAAATATTGATAAATACTTTGAAAAATAATTCCTTATAGTATTTGAGAGTATTGTTATGATTTTATTTTTAGTATATGATTTATGGTTTCTCTATTTCATTACTATAAAAATTTGACAAAATGGGATAATATATTTAAATCTTCCCTAAAAAATATTAGACTCCTTATCATTTTTATAGATTTAAAGTGAGAAATATTTCTACATAAGAGTTTCCTTATAGTTGGAGACATGAGTATATGATTTTTATCAAGATTTAATTGAAAGTAGAATACATCTTTACAATAAAAAAATAAAAACCAGATTAAGTATCCCACATGTGGTAAGTTCATAAATGGGGATTTGATAAAATTCAAAAGGAAACTTTGTCATCATAGTATTTTTCTTTACACTGAGAATTTGAGTGGTCTCACAAACAATACTTTATCATGTAATGTGGTGTTTAAATAATTCTCAAAGTGATATCATACAATGACTTGGTTTTTTTACTTAATTATATATTATCTTTAAAAAAAATCACATTGTATTTATTATAAATATTTCCATGGATTCAATTAAGTTTGATTGAATTTTAATTATCTTTAAAGGATTTTAGAGAAATACAAAACCATGTCATGGCTGGTTGAAAAACATATCAAAGATTTATGGTTTCAAATATAAATTGTAAATAGTGTTGAGAAATTTACTATAATGCTCATTATGGATCCTAAAGAAGAAAATTTATATTCACTCGTGACCATGGGAGAAAAAACATATAGTGGTTTTCATCACTATGTCATAGTCTCAAAAGAAATATTATAATCTATTAATGTGGTGTTTGAAGTTTTTTAGTGTAATTTTATAAGGCTTATATTCTCTATGATCAAAAATAATAATAAAACATGTTGTGGTTTCATATACTACATCATGGTGAGGAGGAAAAAAATCATGGTAAGTGTTCATGGTTCATGAGGAAGTCAAAGGAATTTTTTGAACTCACTGACCACCATGATTAGTGAAACCACATTTCAAAATTAAAGTAAATTGAACATGATACAATAATCATAGGAGGTTAATGGTGCAATAATATAAGACCACATTATAGTGAAACATATAATATGCCAATTTTTTAGTCAAAGATATAATTTTTAATATGGAAAAGACCTCTAGAATTCCAAGAAACTTAACTTTCAAGTTGGTTTTCTGATCAATCACTAACTAGATGAAACCACGTCACTATTTGAAAGGATTTATATATATATATTATTTTATTAGAGAATTTTACAAAACATGGATATATTGTTTTCACACAATATAGGATGTATTCCAATGAGTTAAATGGTTTTTTGATAAGATAAACAATATGCACAAAACATCCACTAATTAAAGCCGTCTGAGGAGGGTGAAGAATACTGTTTGTTTTCATTTATACTAATCATTGATATTTATTCCATTTATTAGAAATTGTATGTAACAACCCAAGGATTTGAAAATAAATTTAATATTGAATGCATGAAACACTAGGTTTCTATAAAACACCACTTTGTTACAACCGAGCTAGTAAACAAAATTTTTCCACCTTTGTGTTTTGAATTTCAAAAAACTGACATACATAGTTACATTAAGTAAGATGAGTATGATAGGATCGACTTACATTTTTTGGTGAATAGTAACTTGACCCTTATGAATAGAAACATACCTTTATGAATAGTAATATAACCCTTGTGAATAGTAACCACACCCACGAAAGTATAAATAAAATTTAGGCACCTTATAAATGAAATAGAATATTTTATAAATTAATAATTATGTGTTAGTATTTTTATAAGTAATAAATATTTAATTAAAATTTTAAATTAAAAAAATTAACTTTCATGAAATTTATTCCTAAATAAATATTTTTTTGTCCTATGATTTTATGATATTTTTATGAGACCTTAGCAAATTTTTGAATGTATTATAAAATCAGTTTTAAATTTAAAATATATAGTTTTCAAGTAAATAATGATTTTATTTAAAAATTAAATTTCTCTTATTTAGAAAATTATTTTGATAAAAATGTGTTTATTTTTTAATTATACACATCAAATAATAGTTAGGGTGAGGTTTTGGGATTTTTCTAAAATACGTGATTTTTTGGGTGAATAATAAAATACATTAATTTACGATTAATGCTAAATACATGATTTATTGAGTCATAGGTAATTTAAGGATTATGTAAGAACATTTGGTTTAAACTCAAATGCACTTATTATTTTTTTAGTTACAATAATCAAAACTATTCATAGTATTGAGCCAAAATAATAAAATAATGATCAAAATAATGTGAAATAACTCCTCTCCTCCACTATAAAAGCCACCCATCACTCCCTCTTCTCTTCAATCCTCTCAAGCCATGTGTCTTGCCTAAATTCTGCTAAAATATCCTCCGAATATCCTACCCATATCCTAAATCCATTGGACTCTTCATAAGACCAAATCCTCTCCCCTAAAGAGTCTCTCAAGGAAGATATATTCAAGAGGTAAATTCCTCTTTTCATTTCTTTTAATTTCTTTCAAGTTCCTTTCTTTATTTATTTTTTTCTAACCTCCTTTCCTCCAAATTTTATGATAAATATAGTACCTTAAATTTACTATAATTTTTTTATGATAATGTAATATTTCATAATTATCTCTCATTTCCCCTCCTTTTATACAACAAATGAAAACACCATCTGAGATGTGTTAATTTATCACATTCAAGGACGAAGGGTTTTAAACTTATATTACTACCTTAAATTATAGTCATGAAATTATTTTTATGGTTGAACCAGATCATAATATATTTAATATATCTTATTTAATATTATGGAATCATTTTTTCACATGGTATTAATTTATAAAACAAAATGGCTTCGTGGTGATCGAAAAACCAATAAATTAATCCAAGCGTTTATCATTAAACTTTTATCTAATAATTCAGGATCACCCAAAGTAACCAAATTAATTATATGATAATTTTACATTATATATGAAAATTAATAGCACATAACATAAATTTTGGAATTTAATTCTCATTTTACATTGACCTCAATACAAACAAACCGATCATGAAAACTAATGAAATGAGCACTCATAAACGATGATATTGAATCTATTAATCCATAAAAATGACCATAAATTAACTTAATAAAATTATAATAAAAAAAATAAATTTATAATAGGTTCTGAATTAAGTTATTAAGAATTCCAATTTCATGTTCTAGGACCTTAATTTCAAGAGCGGAACATATTTGGACATTAGGTAAGGGTTTCTTCATCTCACTTTCATTTTTGTAAGATATTCCTTATTCATTACTATTACTTTTGTATGGTGTATATATACTTACCATTGATGTATCATATATTGAATATATTTATTTTAATATTATTGAAGTTATAATTTTTTTATTATTAATTTTCAGGCAAATGATTCGATTGATTACAAAGTGGTAAGTATTTTCTACCCGAACATCCATTTTCTTTCAGGTTACTCTTTGTCTCTATTAATCCCTATTAAGTTATTATTTATTCTTATTTACTCATCATAAATTATTTTTAAATGTTATATATACTTTTACCAATCATAATCCTTCTTTATTTTATGGTGATTTATATTTTTTAAAAGGATCTTTCAAAAATCCTTCCCGATAAACATGCCTATTTCAAGAGAATTTCTCAAATTCTTACCTGTTTTTAAGGACATTATATAATATATTTTTAGAAACATTAATTATTATAAAATCTCTCATTTTATTATGAAAAAAATATATTTTAATTCAATTCTGGTTTTATGCAACAATTTTTTCAAAAGAATTCTTCTTTTCAAAGTAAAAGAGTATTTATCTCAAGAATTACTTGATTATTTTATAAGAGTGTTTTCACCTATTTCAACACTCTTTTTGATTCTTATGATAAAATGGTATTGATGTTTTATTATATCATACACTATATTGTATTTAATTTTTTGTGATTATATTGACAGTGGATGTAGTATCTTGATACCATTCACCATATTACTATGTATGGTTAGTGTTTATGTTTAATGTTTGGGGAAAGTTATTTATATTTCATATGTTATTTTAAATATGAATGTACATGCTATTTATATTTATACCCATTCATATGAGTAATCCATTGGAATTATTAAGTGATTTTTCAGGCCTGCTATAGCCCCTCGATGCATCGGTAGGTCTCATGAGACAAAACTGAATTAGGTTTGGCTAAGGCCTCACCATAGTATTTTCAGACGTCTTGACTGAGGCCTCAATGATATGTTTTAGTTGTCTAACATTATTAATTCCATCATTATGAAACTAGAGATTTATAGTCCATGTGATTATTCAACTAGTATAATATTGATGGTTATGTTTTATGAAATTTTTTAATTAGTTATTATTTCTACCATATTATGCTCAAGTATATTTTTAAAGGAATTCATTTTAGTTATTCATCATGCCTAGAGTTTGTGTTTATATTTTCTTCCATTTTATTATTTACCCATACTGATCCTCTGATCTCACCCCTTTCACATGTTTTATTTTCCACAGGTTATGAAGAAGTATATTATGAATGACTTACATGGATAATCTAGGAGTTTTTGTGTCATTCAAAATAAGTAGATATGTTGTTTCTCTTTTCAGGTTGTAATGATTAACTTATGTATGTATCTTGTTTTAAAATAATACTAAACTATTTGTTCCTTTGGGATATGAATTCCTTGCTTACATTCCAATGTAATAAAATAAGGCACCATCTCTAGGCAACTGGGGTCTGGTCCTTACAGTTGGTATCGAAGGAAGTTTAGTAAAAACCTTGGAAACATGATATATAAAATGTATATTAGTGAAAAAAACCTTAGATAGACTTTGTGGATAAGAATAAAAGAAAATCCTAGAATTTTGGTAAGGAATACATTATGTGGGCCTTCCTAGAATATTCATCCCTATTTGGATACTACAAGTGGTTGTGGTTCTGGCATAGATGTACCTATGGAAGAAAACTCTGACAAGGTGTTCCGGGAATGACTCGGGGTAACCTGGTACATGACAACGGGCCTTACCGTGCACCTAGTTTGACACTACTAGGGTATATTCTTATAATAATTCACAATTTATTTACAAACCATTGTGAAGAAATTAACTGTAAATTTTCCCTCAAAGAAACCATGTTTATGATTAAGAGATTAGCTATGGATAGAATTTCAATTTAAGATAAGTATTTTTTTAAGTTGAGATTATAAATTATTATTTACAGCCAAATATAGTGTATTCCATTGTTTATAAATGGATCCTACCACAATGAATGAGAACAAAAACAAAGCACGTAACTCAAATAGTAAGAATGATTATTTTTTCGGTGGGTTTATGCCAATATTTCGAAGGGAAATAATCTCTTAAATGTTCTCATCATATGAGGAGATATTATCATGTCATAATAATAAGGATAAAGATTTTATATGTGTTATGTATTTTTGATAAAGCGAGAGAAGAAGAGGACAACTAGGAAAAATATAGATAAAGGGAAGAAAGGAAAGGATTTTTTCCAATATGTGATAATTGTGGAAGGAAACACCTTGGTATATGATTAAGAGGAAAAGGAGTTTTCTTCAAGTGTAGCGAAAAAGAACACCATGCACATAATTTCAAGATAAAGAAAGAATCTTCCTATATTCAATGCTTCAACTATAGGCATATGAGTCACTATTCAAATGAATGTCCCAAACTTCATGGAAATATATCTCTGAAAATGTAAAGGGATCAAGGTCAAGCTTATAATATTACTATGGTTGAAGTAGAATAAATAATGTATTTGTGTTCAAGAACTATGCAATGATATTCTTATTATAATAATTATGAGATATATAATGATTTTTCTATAGTACTATTTCACTAAGGATTTGAGGTCGTATAATGAATGGTACAAAAGAAAAATAATGTAGTATAAAGTTAAACTTTTTGGAAAACACATGATTGAGGGAAATACCACCCTTAATATATTTATGATGTTGAGATAATGATGAATAAATCATTGATTTGGATAAGTAATGACTACCTTGTAACTGATTATTGACTTGTTGATAAGTGGTCTATACTATCATCAATGGAGTTTAAAACTCTTTTGGATTTAAGTAATATATCCAATGACATTTATCTTACTTAAGGAATATGGAAGAATGAATTTTTCCATTAAGTTTTTATAGTAATTTGAGTTATTACCATATTTAAATAGTATAAATGATGAAGTTATTCACATGTTTAAAATGTGAAAATTTAGAGCTACTTCATGTTGATTAAGGTCTAATGACAAGTTCATCTTGGAAATTCAGAGACCTTCTTTATAAAGTGTTGAATCATTATATTTTGGAAATTTTAACCATTTAAGAATGGTTTAAGTTGATCATTTTATAATATTTTATAGGTTAATTTATTACTTCACTACATGGAACAACTAGTGCTAAGTGATGAAGTATACATAGCTTAAGGTACAATCAAAGGAAACGTTTGTGTTAAGGAAATAGAAACATATATTTATAATCTTATAGAGTGGAACAATTCCTCAAATCTTGAAAAAGGGTCATAAAAAAGTGTCCTATTATCAAAAAAATTAATTATATCAATGCAATTTTTCATAACTATAGTTTATGGTTTTTTGGTAATCAACTTTCATCTGAATAAGTTATCTATCACCTTCCATCAGAACATGATGGTTAGATTATTCTTCCATGTCCATATGTTCACTTTTTAGTAATGTTATCCTATTCAAATGCATAGATTTTATATAACCTATTCATTTTACTTTCCTTATTATTAAGAGAATGTTTTATTAACCCTGTTTCCGATGTGGGTTTCCCAAAAGATAATTTTCAAGTATCAACCTTTAACTTTAAAAGTGCAATTTCGAATTGTGAGGACACAATTATATTGAGAGGGGAATAATGTAACACCCCAAGGATTTGAAAATAAATTTAATATTGAATAAATTAAACACTGGGTCTCTACAAAACACCACTTTGTTACAACATATCCAGTAAACATAATTTTTCCACCTTGGTGTTTTAAATTTCGAAAAACTGACATACATGGTTGCATTTAGTAAGATATTTAGAGTATAATAGAATCAACTTACATTTTTTTCTGAATAGTAACTTGACCCTTATGAATATTAATGTACCATTATGAATAGTAATATGACCCTTATGAATATTACCCACACCCATGAAGGTATAAATAAAATTTAGGCACCTTATAAATGAAATATAATATTTTATAAATTAATAATTAAGTTTTGGTATTTTTTTGAGTAATAAATATTTAATTAAAATTTTAAATTAATAATTTAATAAAATTAATTTTCTTGAAATTTATTCCTAAATAAATATTTTGTTTTCCTATGATTTTAGGATAATTTTATGATACCTCGATTAACTTTTGAATGTATTATAAAATCAGTTTTAAATTTAAAATTTGTATTTTTCAAGTAAATAATCATTTTATTTAAAAGTTAAATTTATCTTATTTAGAATATTATTTTGATAAAATGGTGTTTATTTTTGAATTATATATATCAAATTATAGTTAGGGTGATGTTTTAGTATTTTTCAAAAATATGTGATTTTTTGGGTGAATAATAAAATACGGTAATTTACGATAAATGCTAAATACAAGATTTATTCAGTCACAGGTAATTTAAGGATGATGTAAGAACACTTGGTTCAAAATCAAATGAAATTATTATTTTTTTAGTTACAAGAATCAAAACTATTCATAGTCTTGAGCAAAAATAATAAAATAATGATTAAAATAATGGGAAATAACTCCTCTCCTCCACTATAAAAGCCACCCATCACTCCCTCTTCTTTTTATTCCTATTAAGCCTTGTTCCTGGTATAAATTCCAATAAAATATCCTCACAAGATCATCCCAACGTTAATTATCCCTTTTTATCTTCAAAATACCAAATACTATCCTCTAAAGAGGCTCTCAAGGAAGATAAATTCAACAGGTAAATCCCACTTTTCATTTCTTTTAATTTCTTTCAAGTTCCTTTATTTCTTTTTCTTTCCACATATCATTTTTTTCAAATTTTATGATAACTCCATTACCTTAAATTTAATATAATTTTTTTATGATAATGGAATAATTCATCATCATATCTTCTTTCCCCTCTATTTATACTAGAAATGAAAACACCATCTGAGATGCGTTAATTTATCACATTCAAGGACAATGTGTTTTCAACTTCTATTATTGTCCTCAATTGTGATCATGAAAAAATTTCTATGGTAGAACCAGATCATAATATATGTAATATATCCTATTTAATTTTATGAAATCTTTTTTTTTTCTATTTTATTAATTTATAAAATAAAATGAGTTCGTGGTTATCAAAAACCCACCAAATTAATCCAAGTGTTTGCATTAAAAAAATTCTAATGATTCATGATCACCCAAAGTAACCAAATGAATTATATTATCATTTTAAATTATTTATTAAAATTAATAACACATAACATAAATTCTGGAATTCAATTCTCATTTTACATTAACTTCTATACAAACGAACTGATCATGAAAACTAATGAAACATGCACTCACAAACGATGATATTGAATCTCTTAACTCATAAAAACAAAAATAAATGAACTTAATATAATTATAATAAATAAAATACATGTCTAATAGGTTATTAATTAATTTATTAATAATTCTAATTTCATATCATAGGACCTTAAGTTCAAGATCTGAACATATTTGCACACAAGGTACGGGTTTCCTCATCTAACTTCTATTTTTGTGAGATATTCCTAATTCACTACTATTACTTATGTATGGTGGATGTAAAATAAAAATTGATATATCATATCATTAATCTATTTATTTTCATTGTATTCAATGTATCATCTTATTATTATTAATTTTGGTGCATATGATTTGATTGATTACAAAGTGTTAAGGATTTTCTACCCGAACCTCCATTTTCTTTTGGGTTACTATTTTTCTCTCTTAATCCCAATTAAGTTCTAATATATTCTTATTTAATCATTATAAATTCTATTTTAATGTTATATATATTTTTACTAATCATAATCCTTATTTATTTTATGTGGATTTAAATTTTTTAAATGGATCTTTCAAAAATACATCCCGATAAACAGACCCGTTTCAAGGGAATTTCTCAAATTCTTACCTATTTTCAAGCGCAATCTATAATATATTTTGATAAAAAGTTATTATTATAAAATATATAATTTTATCATTAAAAAAATATTTTAATTCACTTCTGGTTTTATGCAATTATTTTCCCAAAATAACTCTTCATTTCAAAGTAAAAGAGTATTAATCTCAAGAATTACTCGATGATTTTATAAGAGTGTTTTCAACTATTTCAACACTCTTGTTGATTCTTATTATAAAATGGGGTTAATGTTTTATGATATCATTGACCATGTTTCATTGAATGGTTTATGATTATACTGATAGTGGATATACTATCTTGATACCATTCACCATATTACTCTGGATGGTTAGTGTTTATGTTTAATGTTTAGGGAAAGTTATTTACATTTCATATGTTTGTTCCAATATGAATATACATATTGTTTATGTTTATCCCCATTTATATGAGGAACGCATTGGACTTAGTAAGTGATGGGCGGGGCCCTCTATATCCCCTCTATTCATTGATAGGTCTCATGAAACAAAAAAGATTTGGGTTTTGGCCGAGGTCTTACCCTAGAATTTTCAGACATCTTGGCCAAGGCCTCGACGATATGTTTCAATTTTCTGGAATTATGCATTCCATCATTATAAAACTAGATATTTATAGTCCATGTGATTATTCGACTAGTAGAATATTCATGGTTACATTTTATGGCATTATTTAATCAGTTTTTATTCCTTCCATATTATGCTCAAGTATATTTTTAAAGGCATGAATTTTAGTTATTCATCATGCCTAGAGTTTGTGTTTATATTTTCTTCCGCTATATTATTTAACCTTAATGAGAATCTGAGATCACCCCTTTCACATGTTTTATTTTCCCCATTTTTTGAAAAAGTATATTATGAATGACTTTCAAGGATAATCTTGAAGTTTATGTGTCATTTAAAATAAGTTGATATGTTGTTTTTTCTTTCAAGTTGTAATGTTTAACTTATGTATTTATCTTGTTTTCCAAATCTACTAAACTATTATTTCCTTCGGGATATGACTTCCTTGTTTATATTCTAATGTAATAAAATAAGTAACTATATCTAGGAAAATAGGGTCAGGTCTTTACACTATATACCTAAATAAATTAAAGGACTATATACATACTATATCCTATATTCTTTATTGACAATAAAACAATAATGTGTGATGTGAGATAATAGTTTCTAAGCACTGTGGATGTAACTGTTGAACCCATTTGAGGACGATGATGTATTTTTTTCAATACTATTGGATGAGTATTTGATTTATTTAAGTTTGTATAAAGTTAGTGAAGATTTATTATGAAGGATTAAATAGTCTTTCAGATGGTTTGAAGGATTACTGAAGGAGTTCTAGATTTCTAAGTGGTATTAGAAGGCATATGTAAGATATTCCTTGGAATCAAAAAATTGAAAAGGTATTGGGGGTCCTAAAAAGTAATACATAATAGATTTTATGGTATTTAATATATTTTTAATGATATGTTATATATCTCTAGTGCATATAGAAGATATTAAGAAAAAGTATTGGAGAATACTCCCTATGATATATAATATCTTCCAAAACTCTAATCTTTAAAAAATACATACATAATACATTCTTCTAATTTATAATATACTTCAAGAAATAAATAAGATATATTCTAAAGTTTCTTAAAAAAATAGAAATGTAAATGTTTACACCACAATATGTAATATCTTCAAGGAATACATAAGATTTTGGGTGATACATAAGATTCTAACAATTGAATAAAATTTGGAAAAGGACTAAACTGAACTATTATATGTATGGATAATTTGGTCCATATATAAGTATTTTATAGTACTTATATAATAGTTCTTCCAGAATTTAATAGGGAGTTTTGGAAGTATAATTTCTAGAAGGTGGATTTGGAATAATAAATAAATATGATGATGCTGAGTTGTCATTAAATTTCTAAACTTCATGATTCTTTTGTGAGTAATTCATGATTCAAGGAAACTATTTCAATTATGAAGATTCACCCTAGAGAATAAGGTCATTTTTTCAAGGATTTTGAGGATGAAAAATAATATGAATATATTTTTTGTAAATTGAGATGTATCCATATCATGAGGATAAATCCACATAGTATTTCAGGATAAAGGGAGTGTTTTGGGAGAACTTCAGTCCACGCTATTCTATAGTGAAAGTTAAAAATAGTGTTGGATTGTGATGATAGATTATGTCACGTTATGAAAATATATTCCATGGTGAAACCATGAAAAAATAAAAAGAATCATTTTCCATGATAAAGTCATGAACATCTTGACGTTATTGTTTCATGTCATTATATAGACATAGAGAGAATAATGAATGTATTATAGAAATATAAAGTTGCAGTATTTTTAATATCATGTGGACATTAAATATTAAGACTTGTGGAGATATTATCTATGAATCATAAAATGAGTTTTGATGATTGAAAATTATAAATAATTTAAAATTAAAGATTTATGTTTTTTTATATTCAATGTATGGAAAAAATATCTAGGGGATTTATTGAGTATATAAGAACAAAATAAAAGGAGAATATGTGTTCTATAATGTTATAATAATTCTGAAGGAATAATATGAGTTGAAAATAACCTATGAGGTTTTTTATAAAGGTAAGGGAGGAAGATCCAGATCATATTAGTCCATTTATAGATTTTTCTTGCACTGATGATCATTCTTTAAAGGAGTGGTTCTATTATTGTTGTAATAAGTTAGTTTTCGTTTAAGTTTAGTTGGTTCTTGTAATTATATAAGGTTCAAGTTCATTCCTTTTCCTATAGCTACTTATTGATAATAATAGAAGATTTGTGTGTATATGGGATAAAAACACCTACATTGGGGGAATGGGATTTCATCTTAGAGGAAAACTGTGTTAATATTGTTTTTGTTCCTTATTTTATTTATTCACCTTGGGGAGATATGGGGATATGTTTTGAATAAGAAATAGGAAATTTTTAAATTTAAAAAAGGGTATTAACATTGATTTACCCCACCCCCACCACAATGTTGATAAAATCCTTGGTAATCTAGTTAGTAACCACTCAATAAAATGAGTTAGTAAATCTTATAAAATATATTATGTTTTTGTGTAATTCTATCTCTCTCATTGTCATAGTTTTCTTAATTTATTAATGATCCAAAACACCTACTGTAATCGGAATTATATGTGTTTTATGGGAAAAACATTCACACTAATTCACCCCCAGTGGTTATGATATTCATTACTAGGAACATCACATGTTAATTTTTGTGGGTCAATCACTGAAAAATAATTTAATGGATGAAGATTTCATATATCATTCAATCATGAATACTATAGGATGGGGTAGATGATGGTTTTTACTTAAAAAAAGAAGATATTTTATTTCAATATATATATATGAGAATATTTAAAGTTTAAAACTAATAATGGTATATAATTAATTTATTTTTAAGTTTAAAGTTACCTAAAAATTACATGATGCCATGTCTTAGTGATAATAACTCTAAAAAACATGATTTATGGTGTGGAGAAACCAAATGATCAATAAAAATGATTGAATGGTGTTCAATAAAAATAAACCACCTGAGAATTTGTAGAAAAAAGTATTATTGAAAGTATTTAACGTCATTAATAGCACCTTATTATGTTCTTGATAAGAGAAGACCCTCCTATGAAGCCAAATTTTAAATACTTTTGAATATTTAGAATTAATTTTTTTATTATCAATAAGGATAAAAGTCACATGAATCTAAATTTTTAGGATCATGAAGGTAATTTTATTGGATATTCACATAAAATAAAGGGAAATAAATGATTCAAAAAATGACCAGGAATATCATTGAACTGAAATATGTCACGAACAAAATTTTTATGATGGTAAGGATAATTTTTTTGGTTTAAAATTCCTTGTTTCATCCTATTGAGAGTTCTATACAGCATCAAGAAGGTATCGGGAGCATATGGGGCATATTCATAGCCCAAATTTCCATAAATTAGGGAGGCAAACTAAGTTTCATGATTAGTGTATGGTTAGCGCTAACAGTGTGACTCAACCGTGTAGGATCCTAGTGCATAACAGAAGCTACACAGTCTTTCTAAAATCATTCAATCCAAGTTGTACACCTATGTTTGTGCTATATAAGTTTTGATGGTGTAATTTTACACAGTATGCGCATAGTTAGTCAAACTGGGTTCCTAGCCTATGTGAGTGGGGTTCATGGAATGTGGTTGGATCATGATTAGTGCATATTTTGGATAAATTTGAATCCAAACCATGTGGACCTCATAAATTTAGGGTAAATTACCTTTTTTATTATTTTATAAAATCCTTCATCCCCCTCTTTCTTTCACATTTATCTAGCAGACAACCTCTTTTCTCCTCCTATGAGATCTCCCTTCTCCTATACTTGGGATCTTGATAACTTCTACATTCGAACTTTATTTTTATCACCATTAAAATAATTGGATCTGAAAATATAGGCTCTTTAATCCTATTTATTCTTATTTTGGTTAATCTTCTTGTATCTTACACTATTTTTATGTGCTATCGTATCTTCGGGGCATTGGGTTGTTCTTCTAATTTCTCTCATTCTATCTTGAATCAAACGATGAAACTAGATGAGGAGAGTGTTACAAACATAAGGTAGGTGGTCTAGAAATTTTTCCTAAATGTTTAAGTGTTTTTATAGTGTTTTGAAATGTGTCTCATGCCCGACTTTTCTATGCATTTCTCATACATGTGTATTTTCCTTTCTAGTTAATTGAACCATGTTTAATTACCCCCATAGACCCATATTAAGTTGTTATAGGTTTCCTACCTCTTGGATACTACCCCTTTGGTGTGTTGAAAGAATTAACCTCCTTTATGAAATTTTTTAATCAACCAAAACACCTTATAAGTGTTTTTATTGACCTTTAAATAGAATTTAATTTCATTTAAATTAAATGGATAAGTTAAATTAAATTATGAAGGTGGATGGAAAGGACATTCTATGCTTTATATATTTATGTAAATGAGTTATGTACAATGTGATACCCATGGTTAGATCAATTAAACTTAATGAAAATGATTTAGTGGAAAATCCTCATGTTTATTATTATTAGATTATGTTTATTGGTTAGTGAACAATGTTTAAGGATTCTCTTGAGAATGGTGTTTCATGCTCCCTTACACTGGGTGTTGGTAATGCATCTCACATCATGTATTCTCATCTAGATGATGGTAATGATGCTCAATGTTCCTTTATATCAAGTCCTATGCATGAAGACTCACCCCACCATCTCGAGTGATGAGAATGAAGTCTCACATTCATGTGAGATCTAGGGATAGTACCCTTTATAGATCCATTGGCTCATTAGACTTGTTATGGATGTCTGAGTTACACCCTGGTTCCAACTAGCACCTACTATCC
The DNA here is from genome assembly GCA_963277665.1 of Viscum album. Classification (NCBI taxonomy): domain Eukaryota; kingdom Viridiplantae; phylum Streptophyta; class Magnoliopsida; order Santalales; family Viscaceae; genus Viscum; species Viscum album. The sequence goes on from OY728158.1 coordinate 12,102,156, forward strand.
ATGTATATTCCTATAAATTTCCTCACATATAGAGTGTATATACATGTATATATATTATAAATATATATACATGAATACTTATATATATATATATAGTTACCAGGATCAGACATACACTAGCCAATGTTGAAGGGGTAGATTCTTCTAAGTGTCTTATAGGAACTTGAGTCGACTGGTATTTATTTTACAACATTGTTTACGTTTAATTATACCTGCACACTTCCATGATTTTTATACTAGATGGATTATTTTATACATCATTGGTGGTTACCCACTAAGTTTATCTAACACCCTACTTGGGCCTCCATTGGTACCTGAGTAGACCTTATGACTGAAGGTGTGGATAAGGATATGAACCCTATCATAGATGCTTGATTTGTTTTACTTATAGCATGGATCATGGGATAAGAGGACTGAGTGTATTCTTGTGATTCTATCGGGTCTATCTTTTTCTCTTTTGTACTTTTTTATAGCATGTTGTATATTCATGTACTTTGTTTCCCCTTTTTGTATACTAACATGTAATGAAATCATCACATATATGACTTAGCCCATGTATTTTGATTATTATTACAGTTGCTTTGATGTTTATGCTTCCACAGTTGATTATTATCCTTGTTTCTATTATGTTATCTGTTGTATTATGATTTTTCTATTTCTATTTATTTATTATTACCCATTCTCCACTCTGATATGAGGGTATAGTCACCCCACCATGCTGCCATAGACCCTTACTACTAGTCGGTAGCCATTGATGTACGTGGAGGCACTCTTGAGTTCATGTGACCCACCGGCTCAGGGAACCGTCTTAATGGATCCCATATCAGTACATTAAAAAGGGGTATTAAAGGGTTCTTTTTCATTTTTTTCATATTTTTTGGGTGTTGGATAGAAGACTAGGATGTAATGTAATTTTGTTATAATCATGTTCCTAGGAGTATCTAACCCATGTATAGGGGAAACCCAAATTACATGGGATGGGTTTTTGTTGTTCTATTTTTCACCTATTATAGTTTCATGGATTTCACTATTGGGTGGCACGCGTGTTTTATGATGTTATTAATATTAATATTATTATTATTATGGATTTCCTTTTTTCCTTAGCCTATTATGGAAATGATTTATTATCTCAATAATCATTATAGGAACTTTAGGACTAATATTTCATGCATTTTTTTATGCCACATCTACTTCCTAGGTGTATTTACCTACTGCATATAGTTAGTTCCTGGATTATAATATATATAAATGTTCTAACACTTCATGAAAGTAAAATATATCATGTTGTAGGTTATAAACCTAATTTTTTCATAGACCAAAACAACATTAGTTGATTTTATTATGTTAATTCCAATGTTAATTTAAGAAGAAAGTACTTCTATAAATCTTGAAGGTGATTTATGTAATCAAATCATTGAATATGACATGTTGAATCCTGATACTGGATGAAAAAGGTATGGTTGCTGTTAATTAATGTTCCAATTTCAATTTATAAGGAGTATGGATTTTATAAATTGGAAAAGGTGATGTATCTAACTAGACCATGATATGTGTGTGTGTGTGTGTTTATGTATATAAGAGTACAAACTGAAATGAAAGTTAAACTTTTAAATTAAATGGTTACCACAGAATATGGATGCCAATTTCAAAGTGAATGGTGTTTTCCACTCTACCTTAAAATTGAAAATCCATATATCAGATCCTATATTGTGTTATATAAGACCTATACCCAATCCTAGACTTAGTAGTGGATATTTGGTAGTGTCTCTTACATTTTTATGGCATTCTATGGTCTTTCCTTTTCACCTATACTTGTCTATAGGAGAAGGAAAAGAGGTGTGATATTTTCTATAGGAAGGATATGTACCTTTCCTATTATCTATCTATGATCTTTCTAACTGCTAAATTAATTTTTGAGGCATGCATTTGTAATTATAGAATCATTCCACCAAAAAAACCTTGAGTCATATACTAAAAGGGGGATGAAGACCACCCCCCCGGATGTGGTGGGCCCTAAGCCTCCAGTGATACCTCCTATAATTCCACCTATGGAACCACCTGATATTCCTAATATAGTAACTCATGCCCAATTTCAAGAGGTTTTTCTATATATGATGTATTCTATGTAAGGTGTTGCTCGACTTGGCCCAACTATGGTAGAATTGACCCAGGAATTTCAGTATGAGCATCCTCCCACCTTTTTAGGGGATGGTGGACCACATGTTGTCAAGTCACGCTTTCTATATTTGATTTTTTGGATACACCTCAAGATATGATGTTCAATATCTCTACTTATATTTTATGCATTTCTGCCAAGCGATGGTGGGATATCATTACCCAGGAAGAACAACATTGAGACATGATCTATAGGGATTTATAGATGGTATTTTATGATTACTTCTTTCTAAATACATTGAGGGATGAATGGGATAGATAGTTAATGAACCTGTAGTAGGGATCCATGTCTTTGATATAGTATTTAGCCCATTTTACTGAGTTTCATCACTTCACTCCAACCTTAGTAGGAGATGAGCTCATGACTGCCAGGTGATTTTAGTATGGGATAGTATATTCCATCTAATCATAGGTAAACATCTTCTGATTGACCACTATTTCATATATAGTCAATAAAGCCCTCATTATAGAGTGGAAAATGAGGGAATTAAATGGTGTGATCCAAGGTATTTCAGCAGCCAGGCCCAGTAGTCATTCTTCTAGTATAAGGAAGTGTTGTTTTGAGGTTACTCATGGGGGTAGTAGTAGTCAGATATATCATTATGATAGCTTACTTAAATTTCACCAGTGTGGGAAGTCAGGACACATGAAACCCCGATGTATGTTAGATCTAGTTGAGTGAAGAGGCTGAGACAGGATAAGGAAATTCTAGAGGTTCTTTAAGACTTTTCCATCAATACCAAGTGATATAGGGTCTATACTGACTCCTCACTTTGGAGTGGGGCCATTAGTATCTCATCAAGAATCCATCTTGAATACCACCAACTATTCAGGATGAGGTGTTGGTCGAGGTAGAGGGAATCAGACTCAAGACTTACAGAAATAGTAGTGTGGTCCCGCTCAAGGCAGTCAGGTTGTCAATCAAGGTCACGGTATATTCCAGTTACATGAAGTGAAATTTGTGCTAGAGGAGTAGAGTTACAGACCTTATACTATTCGAGGTACTATTCTAGTAGCCTCTACTCTATTTTTTTCTTTATTTGACATAGTTTCATCGCACTCTTTTATATATATGGAAATTATGGAGAGTCTAGTCCTCAAGATAGAATAATTTTGTGGCATAATGACACTTGACATCCCGTTGGATGTCTAATATAATAGTGATTACTTGTGTAATTATTTTCCCCTTGACGTAGATAAATATATTTTTGTGTGGAATCTTTTCATCCTCGACATGATAAGGTTTGATGTAATATCAGGATGGACTTGTTAGTTCCCTATCAATCCTGCATTGACTGTTATTTTTGGAGGGTGAAGTTTACATCATCAGAGGGAATTAGAAATGTACACAAGGGAGAATTGGATGTCCACATGTCTCGACCTGGACCTAGGCATCAGGGGCTGGGCAGAGTGACAACCAAGATTTCTAGTCTATTCTTGGATGATCAGGGGTTACGAACTATTGTTTTCCCTACTATGGTGAATCTCTTTAGGGATTTATTCCATGATGAATTTTTTGAGAACCCTCCAGTGGCATGGAATTCACCATTGATCTATTTTCAATAGTGGCACCGATGTCCATTACTCCTTATAGGATGGAACCTACGGATATTTTAATACTCAATAAGTAGTTGAAGGACCTAGAAGATAAAGGTTTTTATCTAACCTAGTACTTCTCCTTGGGTATCACCAATCTTTTTTTCTAAGAAGGTGGACAGTACCCACATGATTTTTAGGGATTAATGACAGTTAAACCAGCTAACAATAAAGAACTAATACCCACTACCTTATGTAAATGACATATTTAATTAGATATGAGGAGTGAGGGTATTTTCAAATATTGATTTTAGGTTGGGCTATCATCAGGTTCTTGTAAGGTCTTTAGACATACCTTGTACTTCTTTTGAAAGAAGGTATGGTCTTTATGAGTACTTAGTAATGTAATTCAGTCTCAAAAACATGCCAATTGTTTTCATGGATCTAATAAATCATTTTTTCACTAGTATCTGGATTCATTTGTGGTAGTATTTGTGGATGACATCTTAGTGTATTCTTACTCTCAACACAACCATGCCAAACATCTTGAAATCATGGTGAACACACTGAGAGAGCACCGGCTTCATGAAAATATCACTAAATGCCACTTTTGGATTGATAAATTCAACTCCCCAGGTCATATCATCTCGAAGTAGAGACTATCAGTATACCTAGAGAAAGAGAGATAAGTAGTTTCCTAAGATGTCACACCTGGACTTCTCTTTGAGGTATCTTTTTAATTTTAATTTTTTTCACATAAATTTAAATGAATTTTTAAAATTATTTTGTTGGAATTCCAGTTGAGCATGACATTAGTGTGTGCTCCTGCACTGATAAATGAATTTGAGCCAACATGTTTCATGCAATTTTGCACCGATAAATGATTCTTGGCATGACAATGCCCGATACGTGGGCTAGGTACGGGCAAAGCCGTGCGCCCTGCCCAGCGCGCAAGCGGAACTTTTTATAATTGATGTTTTAAGCACGTAAATTTTTTTTAACATCAATAGTATTTTTATTATTATTAATCCCATTATTAATATAAATTATCAAATTTATTTATTCACTATTTTTTAGATTGGTTTAATTATTATTACTTTTTTTGTCCCTATTCCTTCTTTTTTTATTTATCTATTTTTATTTTCTTTTTTTCATCATTTCTATTTCTCTTTTTTTCAATCCTTCCCCCTCATTATTCCTCCCCATGTGGTTACTATTCACTCACATCCTCTACCCCCTCCTGTCGCGGAATTCCCAGGCCTGCGCAAACCCTAGCCACCACTACTTCTCTTCCACCTTGTTGCGACGCTGCCCTCTTGCTCAAACCATCCACACCGTGCCACACCGATCGCACCTCCCATATCCAGCACGCTGCCGGCTGCACTTCCCTCTACCCTCCCGCATCCTGGGCAGGATCCCGCTCAGCCTGTCTACCTTTCTCAGCCAAAGCCGCATCACCCCCCCCCCCCCTGTTGCCCACCCGCTTGTCCAGACTCCTCTACTACCTCTCCTCCCCTTTCAGACAGCCACGCACCCCTCCTCCTGCTTCGCCAGCTGACGTCATGCACCTCTCTACCCTTCTTCAGATAGCCGAGCCACACCACCTCCCCCTCCAGACAGTCATTGTCGACCTCCCTCCGACCTCTAGAACTCCTCACCTTAGGTTCGGAGCCCCTCATTTTTCATACTTTTATTTTTGGAAGTGTTTCAATTGTGATTTAATTTCGATTGTTTAAATATTGATGTTTTTTTACAATGCCTTGTTTTTTGGGGGTATTTGAGTTTATTTGAGGTTTATTGGGTGCAATGGATTTTTTTCACCAATTCTAAGAAGCTTACGACACACCGGTAGGTGATACCGCACACAATTATTATCTGACGATCATTTGCATGTTGGTATAATTAATTTAGCACCTTGTTGATTAGTTTCCATGCTGAAAAAATTAGTTTTGATTACGTTTTAATGTGAATTTAATTTGTTGGAATTGTGTCTAAGTGAATTGGTCCATTTTTATTTTGAAATCCCACCTTGAATGGTTTATCAGTGTTTTGTGAACTGTGTAGTTAGTGTATCAGGAGGTGCAGATGATGCAGTTTATGTTTTGGCATGGTGTAAAAATGAATTTTTCCATAAAAAATGTTTTGAGTAAACTTTTGACATTAAAAATCATGTGACATGTTTGGAAACTGTTTAATAAATTATCTTAGCGGTTTTCTTAATTATCAAATTGTTTTTGTTAAACTATGCATCTAATTTAATTTAATGTGTATGTGGTGCAGATTAAGTTTTTTAAAACATTTTGGTGTGCATATGGTTTTAAAAGAGTATTACGGTGTGAAAATGGTGTGTTTTTGCGTGCAAGAACCCTATTTGGATCTTATGTAATATTTCAACGTGTTATGTGAACTTGTAATTTAAATGATCACAAAGAGGGAATCCTGGGGTATTAAGTGGGGGGACTAGCACTAGTGATCTAGGGTTCCATAGATAGCTTGGCCCGGTTTCACTAGAGGGATTGATGATTGAAACACTAAATAAATATATGATAACTAGGGTCCATGGTCTTCTAAGCCACATTTTCTAAGGTTTGGGGTCTTCTAAGACACTTTTTATGAGGTTCGTGGTTTCTAAACCACGTTTCACCAATACACGACATTCTAGGGTCCCACTCGTTACTAGTACCCACAAGGACTCTCCCATCTTTTGGTGCTCCTGGTTAATATATACACACTGATGATACATGATATGTCACTTGAGTTATTACACAAACATGTGTCTACTTTAAACCGCTTTTCTTTAAAGGCATTCCATGAAAACTGTTTTCATTAACATTGTTAAGCATTCCTTACTTTCTTTCTTTAACATCGCAAAAGTAATTGTCTTTTAATGCTTGTGCATGGAATATTTTCTTGGTGGCATCATGTTGGGAGATTGATCACACCCTACTTACACCTTTAGGTATAAGTATATTTTTTATGTCTGATACAGGTAAGGGTCCAACATTTGGGAGTGGTGGTTTAGGTTGTTAGAAGACCTCTTGACGTGGCGTTGTGGTGATGACTTGAGGCTAGTGTCCTCTCATCAGCCGGTAGTTTTGGGGGTTGGTTTTTGGTCACCATACTTTTTAGTGTTGTTTGGATTTTGGTTTTAAATGTAAATCAAAATCTGTTTTTGGTTAGAGGCTTGTTTGGATGTGACTTTTACTTTTGGTTTGGTTTATTTTGTTGGTTTCTTTATCTTTGTTTATTCGAGTAAATGGTTCCGAAGTTTTATTGTGGTACATGGGCACTTGTGCCAGCCTGTGGGGATCGAGAAGGCCCTTCGAGCCTTACCATAGACTAGGTTGGGAATCGGTTCGGATGGCAACCCAACTTGGTTCATGACAAAATGGTATCATAGGAGGTTTTGTTGTCTGAGTTATTTTATTTGGGATGAGTCTGGTTAGACAGGAGCTAGGATTGCAGGGGCTTATAATTCTGGTTGCGAGTAGGGTTCCTGGCCAGCACACCTCGTGATAGACCCTGAGTCTCCATAGGGTGTCAGGATACTTGTTTGGCTTCTCTTCTAGGTGAGACGTGCAGGCTATAGATTGTGCATGGACATCAGGTGGGGAAGAAGAATTTGGACACGATGTTACATTTGCATATATAGTTTACTAATGATTACTTATCTTGCTGGAAATTTTATTTTTCTTTAGATATGATATATTGATGATGTTCTTTTATGATTGTTGTTCTTTGTAGCAAGATGACTCCCCAAAGATCTTACACACACCCACAGGAGGAATCCGGAGAGAGTTCTCCCTCGCCTCTTGATCAGATATTGGTAGAAGTTGTGGTCCGAGTTGTTCAGGATTTGGGACAAGGAGCAACTCCTGCTCCTGCTCCTTTTCCAACTATAGGATATGAGTCGGGTCTCAGAAAGGACAAATCTCAAGAGTTATTGAAGAATAAACCTCCATAATTTTGAGGTAGTTCAGAACCTCAAGAGGTAGAGGAATGGCTTAAAAATATTGAGCATATTTTCAAGCTCCTTGACATGCCAGAATAATTCAGGGAAAAGTGTTCCTCATTCCAGCTAGAGGGTTCCAGTTTCAAGTGGTGGGAATCAGTTATTCAAGCTTTGAAGCAAGGTCATATGGGTTAGAAGGAGTTCAAGGTTGTCTTCAACGAGCAGTACTGTCCTGAGGTTTTGACTTATGCCAGATCCTAGGAGTTCATGAATCTTTCACAAGGGGATCAGACAGTGATGGAGTATGAAAATTACTTTTATGAGCTAGTGCGGTATGCTCCTTAGATTTATTCAAGTTAATATTTGAAAGCTAAGAAGTTCAAGAAGGGACTTAGACCAGAAATACACTCTCAAGTTTTCTTGTTCACGGTGGGAACTTATGTCAAGGTGGTTGATCATGCTTTCATGGTCGAGATTGACCAGAGAGGAAAGTTGGGGTTTTCTGGATCAGTGTTGGGGTTTGGATATGGCAGTTCGTCTAAGAAGAAGAGAAAGTATGGTGACCAATGGAAGAAGAGTGGTGGAAACTCATGTCATCCTCCCGAGCAGACTTCATCTGGGGCTTCTGGTGCAGGGTATGTGGTGTTCCATTAGTGCGTAAGGGAAGGGAACATACGAACTGCATGTACATACCCTCATAGACCTTTCCATGGGTGTGGAGTTGTGGGAAATCTATATCACTTATGTAGGACTGTACGCCCTTACTAGACTGGAGTCGGATCGGTGGCTTCTAGAGGAGTATCAGTTTAGTCAGAGCTGACCAGGATGACAGGATCTCGATTTGGTGGTTGTGGTGGTAGGACCGGATCATCTTCAGATTAGATCCAGATCAGGGTAGAGCCTCAGGTGAGTGGTTGTTCTCAGGCAGGGACCAGGCATCTGCATGCTACATATCATGCACCAGCGATATCTGATGTGGGACCTTCGACTGTTCAAGGTACCATTCTTATTGCATCTTCTATAACTACAGTTTTATTTGATACTGGTGCTTCAGTTTCTTTTATATCTTCCCATATTTTGAACTTGTTGAGCCTTCCAACCGATATTTTATCTATTGAAATGGAGTTAGTGACACAGCTGGGTAGGAAAAAGGAGCAGCGTCTTAGGTTCCCATCATACACACTTTCCGTGTCAGGACATGAAATGGAATGGGATTTCTTGGTCCAGGATAAAGACATGTTTTATGTGATCCTTGGCATGGACTGGCTAGTGTGATTCTAAGCGCATTTTGACTGCTATCAGCACTGAGTCAACTTTATTGAACTAGATGGGAGTCCTAATTTATTTCATGGAGAATGGTATCCTCAGTTGGGTTGTGCAGGACCTCCACTTTCTGAGTTGGGGAATCTTGCTTATCAGTTGTCATTGGTCGCACTGGAGGATGATGTTGGTGTTTCTCAGGGTGGGTTACCTCATGTGTTGGTTGAGTTCCCAGAGGTCTTCCCAGATGTTTTTTCAGGCTTACCCCTAGAGGGGGATATAAAGTTCTTGATTGATTTGGAGTCTAGAACATAGCCTATATCTCTTCCCTCATATCACATGGCCCCCACCGAATTGAGGGAATTAATTATACAGCTGGATTATTTGGAATCCAAAGGATTCATTCGCCCGAGCATCTCTCCTTCAAATGCCCTAGATTTATTCACGAAGAAGGCTGATGGAACCCTCTGGTTTTGTATTGATTACCAGAAATTGAATAAGGTAACCATCAAGAATAAATACCCTTTTCCTAGGATTTATGATTTGTTCGACCAGTTGAAGGGGGAAAAGTGGTTCTCCAAAATATACTTGCGATTGGGTTACCACCAACTCAGGGTGAGAGAAGCAGACATTCCGAAGATAGCTTTCCGAAGCAGTTATGGTCACTTCGAGTATCTAGTAATGCCTTTAGGATTGACAAATGCTCTGGTGTTTTCCATGGAACTCATGAATTGGGTGTTCCACCAATATCTCAACTCCTTTGAAGTGGTATTTTTGGGTGACATCCTGGTTTATTCTGGATCTGTGGAGGAGTATGAGCATTACCTGCGGATTGTATTGGGAACTTTGCGGGACCATCACCTGTATGCCAAACTCTTGAAGTACACATTCTGGATCAGGTAAGTGAAGTTTCTAGGGCATGTAATCTCAAAACAAGGGGTTTAAATGGATCCTAAGAAGATCAGTGTAGTTATTTCATAAGAATATCCAAGGAATATGTTTGATATCAGGAGTTCTCTTGGCCTAGTTGGGTATTACAGGTGTTTTGTTTGGGATTTCTCACAGCTTTCCTCCTCCATGACCGCACTCACCTCGGAAAGGGGTGAAGTTTAAATGGAGACCACAGTGCCTGGCATCCATTGAGGAGTTTAAGAGGTGTTTGACCACCACACCTGTGCTGATCTTACCAAAGTCTAGGAAGGGCTATGTGGTTTATTGTGATGCTTCAGGTACATGCCTTGGGTGTGTACTCATGTAGGATAATAATGTGGTGGCTTATGGTTCTCGCCAGCTCCAGCCGCATGAGAAAAATTATCCGACTCACGACTTGGAGTTGGTAGCAGTGATGCATGCCCTGAAGACTTGACATCACTACCTCTTTGGGGAGAAATTTTTGGTCTATTCGAACCATAATATCCTAGCTTACCAGAAGGATATCAATATGAGGCAGTGCTGCTGGATTGAGTATCTACAGGGGTTTGACTTTGACATTCTCTATACCCTGAGAAAGGGTAATGTGGTGGATGACGATTTGAGAAGAAAGGTACCAGTGTAGGCATTGAGGAAGTCCAGAAATGAGTGGACTTTGATGGGGCTCTTCTCCCAGATGCACTTTGAGAGAAGGGAGAAAAACAGAGGTACTTTATTGGCTAGCATTCAGTTGACTCCCACTCTTCTGGAGTTGATTCAGCAGGAGCAGCTCGGTGATGAGTTGTTCCATCGATCTATGAAGTTTCTTTAGGGTGGGGAGACTCCTTCATATTGGTCTATTTCTCCTAAGAGAATCTTGTTCTTCAAGGGCTATGCAGTGGTGTTTTTGTCTCTGCGGAAGGTGGTGATGTAGGATAGCCACCAGTCTCAGTGGGTTGTCTATCCTGGTACTAACAAGAGGTATTACAATGTTCTTCTCCAGTTCTTGTGGCTAGGTATGAGATGGTACATAGCTGACTTTGTATCGAGATTCTATAATTGTCATCAGGTGAAAGAAGAGCATCAGAGACCATCTGGTTTGCTTCATCCATTACCCATTCCTACCTGGAAGTGGGACGAGGTCTCCATGGACTTCATTGTTGGCTTGCCTAGTACACCTCGAGGAAGGAATGCTATTTGGTTAGTAATTCATCATTTGACCAAGTCAACTCACTTTATCCCAATCATAGATACAGTGAAGGTGGAGGAGCTGAGCTATTTGTATGTTCAGGAAGTGGTCAGACTTCATGGTGTGTCATCAGCAATTGTTTCTGACAGGGACCCCTGATTTACATCTTAGTTTTAGGGAGGCCTCCAAAAGGCTTTGGGGATGTAGATTAAGATGATCATGTCATACCATCCTCAGACATATGGCTAGACAGAGTAGGCGAATCTGATTCTGGAGGACATGCTTCATGCATGTGTGTTGGATTCTGGAGATTCATGAGATATCCCTTTGGGATTGGTTGAGTTTTCTTATAATAATAGTTACCAATCCTCTATTAGAATTTCACCCTTCAAGGTGCTCTATGGCTTGCCTTGTCAGTATCCTTTGTGTTTGGATGAGGTAGGAAAGACCTCACTTTTGGGACCAATCCTTATTTATGATACATCTGAGAAGGTTGAGTTGATTAGGCAGCGGTTGTTGATAGTTCATATTCTCCACAAATATTATGCAGATCAGAGGCGATGATATATTTATTTTTCAGTGGGAGACAATGTGTTCCTGAAATTGGACCCTCACTTGGGTCACCGCGTCTTGGGAAAGTAGAGAAATCTAACGCCGAGGTATTTGGGCCTTTCAAGATTACTGGTCAGATTGTCAAGGTGGAATACATGTTATCTTTTCATTCATAGTTGACATCGACTCATGATGTATTTCATGTCTCCCAACTGAAAAATTATAATCCTGATCTTTCACATGTATTGAATTGGGAGGAATTGCAGATTGAGCCAGACTTATCAGTGCTTGGTCAGCTGATGCGGATAGTGGATTCTTAGGAGAAGGTTCTTCATGGGAAGTCTATTCCTTTGGTTCGCATTATTTGGAAACATGGGAATGGAGAGCTTGAGACTTGGGAGTGGAAGTCTTGGTTTGAGAAAAAGTACCCATTTCTATTCTCTGATCAGGCTTCGAGTTGAATTTCTGAGGACAGAAATTATTCATGGTGAGGAGAATTGTCACACCTGGACATCACTTTGAGGTATTCTTTTAATTTTAATTTTTATCACATAAGTTTAATTTCCTTTTTATAATTGTTTTGTTGGAATTCAGGCTGAGCACAACATCAATGTGCGCTCTTGCGCTGATAAATGAAGTCGAGCTGACACGTGTCATGCACTTTTGCACCGGTAAATGATCCTTGGCATGACAACTCCCAACATGCAGGCAGGGCATGGGTGAAGTCGTGCACCCTGCCCGGCGCGTGGGCAGAACTTTTTATAATTTATATTTTAAGAACATAAATTTTTTTTAACATCAATAGTATTTTTATTATTATTAATCCCATTTTTAATATAAATTATCAAATTTATTTATTCACTTTTTTTAGATTGGTTTAATTATTATTACTTTTTTTTGTCCCTATTCCTTCTTTTTTTTATCTATTTGTATTTTATTTTTTTCCCATCATTTCTATTTCTCTTTTTTTTCTATTCATTCCCCCTCACTATCCCTCCCCCATGGGTACTGTTCACTCAAAACCTCTCCCCCCTCCCATTGTGGCATTCCCTAGCTGGTGAAAACCCTATCCGCTACTACTTCTCCTCCCCCTTTTCGTGATGCTGCCCTCCTACTCGACTCAGCCACACCGTGATGCACTGATCGCGCCTCCCCTGTCCAGCAGGCCACCGGCCACACCTCCCCCTACCCTTCTGCATCCTCATTCGGATCCCGCTAAGCCCGTCCTCCTTGCTCAGTTGAAGCCACATCACCCCCTACTATCTACCTACTTGGTTGTACTCCTCCGCTACCTCTCCACCCCTTTCGGAAAGTCGCGCACCCCTCCTCCCCCTTTGCCAGCTGATGCCATGCACCTCTCCACTCTCCTTAGAACATCCGATCCACACCACCTCCCCCCTCTAGACCACCCTTGTCAACCTCCTTCCGACCTCTCGGGATCCTCACTGTACGTGCAGAGCCCCTTGTTGTTCATACTTTTATATTTGGAAGTGTTGTAGTTATGATTTAATTGTGATTGTTTAAATCTTGATGTTTTTTTACAATTCCTTGTTTTTAGGGTGTATTTGAGTTTGTTTGAGGTGCATTGGGTGTGGGAGATTTTGCGCACCAATTATGCGAATCTTACGACACAGCGGTAGGTGATACCACACCCAATTATTATCTGACACTCATTTTCATGTTTGTTTAATTAATTCAGCACCTTGTTAATTAGTTTCCATGCTTAAAAAATTAGATTTTATTGCATTTTAAATGTGAATTTAATTTTTTGGAAGTGTGTATAAGTGAATTGGTCCATTTTTATTTTGAAATCCCACCTTGAATTTTTTATCAGTGTTTTATGAATTGTGTGGTTAGTGTATTAGGAGGTGTAGATGATGCAGTTTATGTTTTGGCATGGTGTAAAAATAAATTTTCCCTGAAAAAGGTTTTGAGTAAACTATTTACATTAAAAATTATGTGACATGTTTGGAAACTATTTAATAAATTCTCTTAGTGGTTTACTTAATTATAAAAGTGTTTTTGTTAAAATATGCATCTAGTTTAATTTAATGAGTAAGCCATTCAGATTAAGTTTTTTAAAAGATTTTGTTGTGCCTGTGGTTTTAAAAGAGTATTGCGGTGTGAAAATGGTGTGTTTTTGTGTGAAAGCACCCTATTTGGATCTCATGTAATATTGTGACATGTGATGTGAACTTGGAATCTAAATGAGCACAAAGAGGGAAGCCTGGGGTATTAGGTGGGGGGGACTAGGACTAGTGAGCTAGTGTTCCAGAGATATCTTGGCCTGGTTTCACTGGCAGGATTGAAGATTGCAACACTAACTAAATATATAATGACTGAGGGTCGTGATCTTCTAAGACACATTTTCTGGAATTCGTGGTCTTCTAAGACATATTTTCTTAGAGTCGTGGTTTCTAATCCACATTTCACCAATACACAACGTTCTAGGGTCCCACTTGTTACTAGTACCCATAGGGCCTCCCCCATCTTTTGGTGCTCCCAATTAATCCGCACACACTAATGATACATGATATGTCACTTGAGTTACTACACAAACATGTTTCTTCTTTAAACTTCTTTTCTTTAAATTCATTCCTTGCAAAATGTTTTCATTAACATTTTTAATCATTCCTTACATTCTTTTTTTTATCATTGAAAATGTAATTGTATTTTAATACCTGTGCATGTAATCTTTTCTTGGTGGAATCCTGCTAGGAGATTTCTCACACCCTACTTACACCTTTGGGTGTAAGTAGATTTGTTTATGTCTCATAAAGGTAAGGTTCTAGAGTTTGGGAGTGGTGGTTCAGGTTGTTAGCAGACCTCTTGACGTGACATTATGGTGATGACTTGAGGGTGGTGTCCGCTCGTCAAGCAGTAGTTTTTGGAGTCGGTTTTTCACTATACTTTTTAGGGTTTTTTGGGTTTTGGTTTTACATGTGACTCAAATTTTGGTTTTGGTTAAAGGCATGTTTGGTTGTGACTTTTACTTTTGGTTTGGTTTATTTTTTTGGTTTCTTATCTTTGTTTATTCGGGTAAATCGTTCCCAAGTTTTACTGTGGTACCTGGGCACTTTTCCCAGCCCGTGGGGATCAGGAACGCCCTTCGGGCCTTGTCGCAGACTGGGTCGGGCGTCGGTTTAGATGGAGACCGGACTTGGTTCGTGACATATGAGCATCCCAAGAAATTATTTTATATATGGATATTCTTGATGTTATCCAGGTATTACAGATACTTAATTCATGATTTATAATGCCATGAATCACCTCCTTAGGGAATTAATTATAAGGGTGTGAAATTCATATGGATAGAATCTTGTTAGATTTCCTTTCAAGTGATTAAATGTCTGTTGACTTTAGTGTTAATCCAAATTATGTTGGAACTAGGTAGTTTCTACATGGTTTATTATGACACATCAGGTATCAGGCCGAGATCTATTTTGTTATAGGATGAAATTTTTTTTGCACACGAGTCTCATCAATTGAGGCC
Organism: Viscum album; assembly: GCA_963277665.1. Classification (NCBI taxonomy): domain Eukaryota; kingdom Viridiplantae; phylum Streptophyta; class Magnoliopsida; order Santalales; family Viscaceae; genus Viscum; species Viscum album. The sequence goes on from OY728158.1 coordinate 12,117,222, forward strand.
TCATGAGCAGAATTACCCAATGAACAACCTAGAGTTTTCATCTACAGTTTATGATTTATGTTTTTGGAGGCATTATTTTCTTGGGGAGAATATTGAGGTATTCATTGATCACAAAATCCTAAAGTACAAATTTACACATCATGACCTCAATATCAGGTAGCACGGGTGGGTTGAATACCTACAATCCTTTTATTTTGATCTTTATTTTATTCCCTTAAATGGAAATGTAGTAGAATATTCTTTGAGACATAAGAATCATACACTGGAACTACAAGAGGCCAGCGGTGAGTGGCACATTGTAGCCTTGTTTTCAGATATGTATACTGAGGCTTAGAAGTTTCATGTTTAGATAGTCCTATAATCTTTAGTTTTCACCTCTACCCTTATGAAAAAAGGTGAGAATGAGTCAAATATTAGATCCCAATGAACTAGCCCTGAGAGAAATAATCTTATATGACAATTAATATCCCAGATAGACCATGGATAAGTTTGATATCTTATACATACATGGGAGTGTCTAGGTTTTAGATTACATCTGAGAGAAATTGATGTGGGAATTTCATGCCTCAACATGAGTATTACATCCTAGTGTCACCAAGATGTATTGATACTTATTTCACCAGTATTGGTGACCTGGTATAAAATGAGAGATATCCAGTATTATCACTTGGGGTTTCACTTGTCAGTAGGTGAAGGTGGAATATCAGTGACCAGTAGGACTTATACAGATGTTTTCCATTTCTTATCATGAATGGGAAGATGTCTCCATGGACTCTTTGACATGTTTACCTAGATCGTCTCTTGGAAATGACATAGTTTTGGTTGTTTTTGATTGGTTTAAGAAGGTCACACACTTTTTACTTATTCAGGATACCTTTTCAATAAATGATATAGGGATGTTATATGTTAGGGAGTTTTTACGTCTCCATGTAAATCCTTGATCTATTGTATTTAATAGGGATGTCTGTTTCACATATCTATTATGAAAAGGGTTGAATAAGGCCTTGGGTATGTAGGTACCTCTAAAAATGTCCTATCACCCTCATACCAATGGATAGACAAGGCACACAATTCAAGTGTTAGATGAAATGATCCATATATATTTCCTTGATTTCAGAAGTTATTAGGAGAAACATATACCCCTATTTGAGTTCGCTAACAAAAACATATTTTAGGATATTGCCCATATTGATCCTTATAAGGCCCTATATGGTAGTTCATGTCAATCACCTCTTTGTTAGTTAGAGTCATGGGAGGTATTAATGCTTGGACCATGTCTTATACAAGATAAATTAGATTAGGTGCAACTGGTCAGGAAGGGAATGTTGACACCTTAGTCCAGACATCAATCATATTCCAATTGACACTGATGACCTCTTGAGTTCATGGTTGGGGATCAGGTTTTCTTTAAAGTTTCGCCTGGGTTGGGTCATCAACGAATTTGGAGGATGGGTAAGCTATCGCCTCGATTCATTGGACCCTATGAGGTTTTGAAGTGAATCAAACCAGTGGATTACCAGATAGAAATTCCTTAGAGATACTATTTTATGCATGATGTTTTTCATGTGTCTCAGCCCCACCAATATTATCTTGACCCATCACTTGTTTTATAACCAAATGAGGTTGAGTTACATATGGATTCTTCATTCAAGGAGTACCTTGTTCACATCATGGATTAGATCATGAAGACTCTCCATGGAAGTTCATCCCCTTTAGTATGGATAATATGGTAGCATGGTCGAGTATAATATTAGGCATAGGATCAAAAATCTAGAATCTGAGCTTAGTGATTGTTGATTTTCGTAGATGATCCCTCTTTACCCTCAGAAGGAAACTCAGGGATAAGTTTCTTTAAGGAGGAGAGATTTTAATGACCTAACTTTTTATGAAGGTAATAATCATGGTTTTTTTTAGTTTTAATTATTTGTTTCATCCTAGTGAGGGTTTCCTATGGCCTCAATAAGGTATTAAAAGCATCCATAACTTATTCAGAGCTTGAATTTCCATAAATTGGGGAGGCAGACTGAACCGCATGGTTAGTTCATGGTTAGCGCTAATCATGCACCTTAACCACATGGTCTACCCAGCGCATATTAGAGGATACAATATTTTTCAGTGATCATGAAATCTAAGTTTTACACCCATTCTAGTGTTGTAGAGGTTTTGACGGAGGCATTTCACATGGTTTGTGCAAGGTTAGTCAAATCGTTCACATAGCCCATACGAGTGGGGTTCATGGATAGTAGATGAAACACAATTGGCACATGTTTTGGAAAACAATGCATCCAAATCATGAAACCCCATTAAAATGAGGTTAATTCACTGTTTTCCCCTTATTTCATTAAATCACCCCCCCCCCTCTTTCTTTCCCATTTTTCTAATGGATATCCTCATTTATCCTCCAATAATATCTTCCTTATTATCTCTTATGTATATTGATAAGTCCAACATCTAGACTCTATTTTCATCAAAATAGAAGTCATTGGATCCACAATGGTAAGCTACTTAATCCCCTTTCTTCCTATCTTGGTTGATCCTCCCATATCTTGTGATATTTTGGTGCGAGCTCGTATACCCTATTTTTAGGTCATTGGTATATTATTTTGGTGTCTCCCATTATATCTCAAATCAAATGAGGAAACTAGATAAGGAGAGAACTATGAACCTAAGGTAGGTTCTCAAGTAATTTTCCCTAAAAATTTAAGTGTTTTCATAGTGTTTTTTGATGTTCTTCACATAATAATTTTACACGCATTGCTCGTATATGTTTATTTACCTTTCTAATTAATTGAACCATGTTTAATTACTCCCATAGACCTATATTAAGTTGTTATAGGTTTCTACATATTCGATACCACCCCCTTTGGGTGAGATGAAATAATGACCCTCCTTTATGAAATTATTTAATCAACCAAAATACCTTCTAAGTGTCTCTCTTGACCTTTAAATATAATTTACTTTCTTTTAAATTAAATGGATAAGTTGAATTAAATTATTAAGGTGGGTGAAAGTTTACACCATACTTTATATATTTATATAAATGAATTATATATAATTTGATACCCATGGATAGATCGGGTGAAGTGAATACAAATTATTTAAAGGTAAACCCTTGTGTTTATTATTATTAGACCATGTATATTGGTCAATGAACAATTGTTAAGGGTTCAGTTGATCATCTTGTTCCACAGTCCCTTATGTTGGGTGTTGGGAATGGCCTCTCCCACTATGTACTCTTGTATGGACGATGGGCATGACGCTCTCCAATCCTTTGTATTGGGTGTTGGGAAATATGACTCAACCCACCATCTCAAGTGAAAATAATGATTTCTCAAAATCATATAAAATTCAGGGCTAGTACCCTTGCTGGATCCATTTTCTTGTTAGACTAGTTATAGATTCCTGAGTTATTCCCCGGGTCTAGCTAGTACGTATTATCCATGTATTTGCCTCTAAATTCCATCACATATAGAGTGTATATACATATATAAATAATACATATATATATATATTACTACTTATATGTGTGTGTGTGTGTGTGTGTAGTTACTAGGATCATACATACATCATCTTTTGCCAAAGCAGGTAGATTCTTCTAGGTTTCCTATAGGAACCTGAGTCGAATGGTATTTAATTTCCATAATTTTTTATTATTAATTAAAAATTCACACTACCATTATATTTACACTAGATGGATTATTATAAACACCATTGTTGGAATCCTATAGAGCTTATCTCACACCCTATTCAGGTAATCTTTGGTGCCCAAGTAGAACTTAAGAATGTAAGTTTGGATAAGGTCAAGCACCCTATCATGGATGCTTGATATGTTTTACTTATAACATGGAGCATGGGAGAAGAGGACTTATCATATTCTCGTGATTCGAGTGAATATATTTTTTGGTATTTTGTATTTTTTTATTTCATGTTGTATATTCATGTACTCTATTTCTCCTTTTTATATATCATCATGTCATGACGTCAATATTTATTTAACTCACCCTATTCCTTTTGATTATTATTACAGTTTCTTGGTTGTTTATGTTTCTACATTTGATTATTATCCTTATTTATATTGTGAAATCTATTATATTATGCTTCCTCAATTTATATTTATTTATTATTATCATTGTACCTCTTTGATATGAGGGAATAGTCTCTCCACCATACAACCATAGACCTTCACTATAAATCGTTAACCTCTAGTGTATAGGGATGTGTGCTTGAGGACATGTGACCCATCGGCTTGGAGCACCATCTTAGTGGATCTCAGGTTGGTACGTTACACTTATAATGAATTAGTGAAATTTTCTTGAAAACAATGATGAATATTTTATAGAATATGTTAAAGGAGTTCACAATCTAGGGGAGAACCATAACAAGGATATTGTTTACAAGTAAACACTAATGATGGTGATGTTTATGATGATGATGATTATGATGATTATGAATATAATTATGATGTTTCAAGTTAATTATCTCCAAAAAATAAATATAATATCTAAAATTAATGAAAAAAATATATTTGGAGTCAAATATTTCTTAATGAAAACTTGAAGAATGATTTCTCTACATTGAATGGAGACATGAACTGATATAGTGTTTTCTTTTTGTAAAGTGGAGAGATGTCAAATTGATCCCAAAAAATCATATTCTATTAGTTAGAAGAACATTATGTTATATTCAGGGCATGGTTGAATTTGGATAGTTCCATATAGGAATATATGAGTAGGAATTGTTAGTATTCTTGGATATTGATTGAGTTGGTTTATAAGATGATTGAAAGTCAAATTTTAGTGGTTAATTATATCATAAATATTTATATATTTATTAGATAATAAAAAATAAATATTATATCTAATTGGTTAATATGGAATTTGGATACCTTATCACTACTCAACATTGTACAAAAATTGTATAGATAGAGCAACACCTTGAAGGAGTTGCTAAAATGTAGATTATCTTAGTTAAAATATGTGTGACAACTCAAGTTATATCAATATGAGTAAATATCCAGTGTATCATTTGAGGAAAATCATATTAGGATTGAGTGTTATTTTATCTAGGATTAAGTAGAGAAAAAATCATGAAATTATATCATGTTTATACTTAAGGTCAGGTCATAAATATCATATCATGAAAATTTTTAAGAAAAAATTTGAGAAGAATTATTTGACTCTTGAAGTTCACCCATATTCTTCCACTTGATAGTTTGGAGAAAGACCCCCCCCAATTATTTTTTTATATGATTTTTTTTAAGGAATCACAAGTATTTTGAAAAATATTTATACTCAATAACTAATATCCAGCAATTCTTTTTTCTGGTTTTGTTAAAGTTTTTGGATTATTGATTCCCTAAAATGGACATGTGGAAGTGATCTTCAGGTTGTTTGATACATAAGGAAATATATTAAGTTGGAGATGTAAATAATCAAGGGAGTGATGTATCATGAAGATATCAAATACCCAAGGGGGAGATGTATCATAAATACATCAAATACGCAAATGGGGGAGGTAAAGTACAAAGATAATTATAAGAAAAATGTGGAGAAATTTATTAATAGTGAATAATTTGAGATTATGCTTGGGTGGAGAATTAAATGGATTCCTTAAAGATAGGTTTATTTACTTTAAATCTAAGTATAATGTTAGTGAATTTTTCATTCATGAAAAACATTCATTTTAAAATTGTTTTTTAAAACCATCTTAACATACATGGGGTTAGAGTGAAAGAATTTCAATTAATTGAAATCACTATAAAAATTTTCTCATCAAGATTACTATTTCTAATCCACTATATTTAATGATTTTAAGGAGTAATAGATGTTATAAGTTCTCACAACAAACCCAAATGGATATATTGTTGGAAAAAATCAAGAAATTATTTTTGGTTTATATTTGTAAAAAAAGTAAAAAAAATACTTGAAATTAATAACTTTTATATCTAGTAATTTATATATTGGGTTTGGTTAATTTTTAAGGAAGGTAGTAGAGTTATAGTGAAAAAACCAAAAAATGCATTGTGGTTGAATATATAATGCCATGGTGATACCCATTGGTTTTTAAAAAGTCATAAAATTATAATGGTAAGAAATAAATGGTTTGATAGAGATAATTTGATGCATCAATTATCTTCCATGATATTATATCATATTGTGTTTCAAATTATGGTAAGAATGGGATTTTATAAAATCCCAATTCAAATGGGATGATCAAGAATCATGTGGTGGTTTCAAATCCGTTTTGAGTATAGATGGAAAAAAAATAAAGTTAGCATAAAATTATGTTACATTGGATTGGTGTTTCGAAGGAGGTTTTATATGGATTTGTTATACAAAATGACTTCAATTGGAAAACCATTACATGGTGTATTTCATGGTTCACATTTTTTTGTAGAATACCTATTTGAAATGATAATTCCTTGGAATGTTGGTCAAGGATATGATAGTTTTAATGGATCTAGATATAGGTTTTCTTATGAATAATCTAAGTAATTATTGTTTGAAATTCATGTCATTGTTAATTCCATATATGAAATTTGAAAAAATATATTTTAAAAAAATCAATGGAGACAGACCTGGAAACTATGGTTTTTAATAGTCAAAATTTGACCACAACAACTAGTTCAAGGTGACATATTTCATGATGTGGTTTAAATGATGCTTTTTCAAAATTGAAAATATTTATATTATTCAAACTATGACATAATCACAGATCAACCACTATACATAAACAATAATATACTCTCATAGCTACCATGGAAACTGACTACAACATCTACTTCTCACACACATCAATACCTAAAACCAGTCAAAAACAATTTCCAACCACTTCTATATAAATCACTTTAATAGAAATTCCACAATAATAATGAAACATAATGAAAAAAACGCAATACAACAAAAAATTATCTTCTAATGATTCTTTCATATAAAACATTAATTTCCATCGTAAGAATCATTATTGTATTTCTATATGTCCAAACAACCATTTTATTACCATATTTACATGATTAACCTTTTATGAAAGGTGGTTTCATCCATTTTATTCTCATTAAATAACATAAATTGAAACTATAAACAAAACCACTCAAAAAAATTATCAAATACGTCTTCTTGTATAAGTAATATCATTTAATCACATAAACACATGAAAATTATACTTCCCCTTCCATTTTATTAGACTAATTAATTTAATTTATTAAATAAATCCTTACCATCCACCTAAGGAAAACAAAAAAATGGAACTTATGTAATTTACACATAAATAGAGGATATGTCTTGAATCCCCTACCTTAAATAAAGATTAAATAGTCATTATTTAAGTAAACATAAAGGGGTGATCATAAGGCCAAAATAGAAAATATAAGATCCCTAGTAACATATAACACAAAAATCCCCCATCAATATATAACCAAGGCCAACAAAATTAATGTTCCTAAAAACCATTGGAACCAGAGGGAAGGGTGGGATGAATCAGTGGGGAACTTTTTGTAATTTTGATTCACTAAAATTTAATCCTTTAAACTTGTTAGAGTCATATTCCCCATCAAATTTTATAACAATATTGCAAGCATGCAATGATAAAAATTAAATAATGCACATAAGATTTAAAATGTTTGGCCTTAGTATGAGAACTTACATCTTTTCCATGGAAACTCCCATCGGTCAATAAAAAATTACTATTATAATGAAGTGAATACAAATTTGATCCAACTCCAGTTATACTCCTATCTCATAATAGGAATGATTCTACCAACTCCTATCGATTTAAAGAAAATCTTACAAAACTGAACCAACAAAAAAATTTGAAACTTTATAAATTTAGCTTCCAAAAGATTATCCATAATACTCCATCAGATTTCCTCCATCTGAACATTTCATTCAAGTGAAATATTTCTCTATTTGATGAAACTCCATCTGGTACACCCCACTAAAATTTCTCAACTTTTCTGATTTATATTATGTCTGATTACAAAAATTTATACAACTCAAAATCTTCTTTAGAATTTTTGTGAAATAATCTTTAACTAGTTTTTATGAACTGAAAACTCTATCTAATTCCTCTTAACTGAAACACTATTAGTAACCACTCTTCAAATCAAAGGTAAACATCAATTCAAAACTCATACTATTAAAAAAACTTTAGAGTTAGTTTTTCATACATGTGAATAGTGTTTTCAAATATATTTCATACTCTACTTCCATCACCATTTATAGGTGTTTCAGAAATATAAATGATGAGAAACCAATTTCACTTTCCCTCTCTGTAAAATTAAAAAACCAAAAATATTTCCTTGTTAGAAATTAGATGGATGCTTCTAAACTCTTTTAGAATACTCTTGAACATTATTAAAGCTTCAGGAATTCAGTTTCATTAACCTTCCTCAAACTTTATTAACTTTATACATTAAGGAACTTACACAATTTTCCTTAAACTTTAATTGATAACAAAACAAATAAATAAAAACATAGAATAGTGAAACTGAAAGGAATTCAAAAATATTATGTAATGATTTTAAAGAACTCCATATGATAATATTTTTGTATGGTGTATTCTTTATAAATTCTTCATCTGGTATCATCTATCTAATATTCTTCATCAAACTGACTCTATCTGATGACTTTGTATGATCATTATACCTTATCTCAATCTTTTCTCAAAAAAAACTTTGAAAAATCATCCAACTGATGACTGTTTGTTTGATAGATGTTTATCCAATAGATATTTTTATGATGGAATCAATCCATTATCCTTCCATTAGTATTGCAACTTCATAACTTTTCAAATTTTAACTTCATATATGCTTTAAAAAAACTTTTACATTTTAACATTGTACAAATTTTCTATGTGGAAAACTACACTAGCCTCTTTCTATTACAGTCTATCCATTCAATATGGTTAACTACATTACTGAAACTTCTAAAGACTTTAGTAGCATCAATATTCTTTGCATGATGCCCTGATTGGATTTCCTTTAACTATTTATAAAAACATCAAACAAGATTTTTCTCTCTTTGATTTTTCATAAATTATAACTTCAAACTTTTTATTCTCTTTTTGTGTTTCCACAAATAAAAACACAAATTGCAAATTCTCGTTTATTTCCATTTTTTACATCCTCCTAATTTCACTTCATTTATCAAAATTGAATATTTTCCTCTTTTCTAAAAACCCATACAAAAATAAACATGTGAATTACTTAAAATTATTTTTTTGGGTGGCTCATACCCCAACTAGTTACAAAACATTTCACCTTTTTCGATTCCACGCATCATGTTTAAACTTCAGTAGAGAGAATATTTATGTAAATATCTATTTTGAAAAGTTTTTTTATAATTCTTCTCAAGTAATTAAAAATTGTTTCATATATTTTTTCTTTCATATTTATATATTATTGTTTATAATAATAAAATTAAAAATATCCTTTTAGAAAAACATTGTCTGATAACCTTTTTTGTGACACATCTTCATTCTTCTCACAAATATTTTCCCAAAATCTTCCTACTGATGGATCTTTATCTAGTAACTCAGACATCCCATTTGAAAAAAAAAATCTTGAATTATGAGATTTTATGATATTAGGAACATTTAGAAGATCTCATCATCATCTAAATTTGTTAATAAATTTTCTTAACAAAACTTTATAACTTTCAAAATTCCTCTTGAAACTTCATAATCAAATATTTCTTAAAAAAATTCCAACACCTTTCTCAACTTCCAGAACTTTTCTCATCTATTAACAAAGAGATTCTTAAAAAATGTATTTTTTCAAAAAATATAAAACTTTATTAGGAGAATATCACAAATGATCTCAAAAAACTACCAACCAAATACTATTACAACTCCCATATAAATAATTTCTATAATAAAATATCAAAACAAGAGAATAGAACTCACCTTGAATGGATAATTCATGATCTTATGAATCCATAAATAAAATAATTACTAAAGAGGGATAGAAGGTCTCAAAATAAGCATCTCTAGCCACCAATGGTTTGAGGATAAATGATAAAAAATCAAAGAATTTGGATCTGATTTTGAATTTCTATTAAAACTAGAAACTCAATGTGTCGTGGTGTGATAATCCATGGTCACTCCATGAGAGACTAAATCAAACCAACCTCTAAAAATAATACCATTAATCCATTGTATGTCCCTTATTTAAAACTTTATCAAACCCAATTCATTTTATATAATAAAATAAGGTCACACTACAGTCAAATTAGTTACACCACGGTGCATGGCCATATAAAATACATAGAACATCCCCAAACCATGTTACGATGCAAAAAAATATCTACAGTATGAAAACACCTAAAAGGAAGAACCTAGAAAACTCAATCTTTAGGTATCACACCATGATAAAAAGGATTATATTGTAATAACATCCTATAGAATAATTTAATAAACACTCTAAATACTTCACATGATGACTAAAAACCTTCACATCATGACTAGAAAAATGTAAAAGGTTATGTGTGGGAGTGAATATTTTATATATAAGAGTAAATATCACAAACATATAAATTTTTCTTTTCAAAAATCCCATAAAAAAATTTCACGTGATGATTGAGCTCACCACACTATGATTTCACTTCTAGCCTCAAAAGAGTGTGGTGACTAACTTTCATGGATTTCACCCCAAATTGATGACACTTTCTTAAGATATGGAATAAAACCTCATATTATTACTCATCCCTTTATAGTGAAACACAACAAATTGATGAACTATCCTTTATTCCTGTAAATCCTTCACAATGTGACACTCGAGGCCATGCCAAGACACGCTCCTCCCAGCTAAAATCTTAGTTTAAAATCATGTTCCCTTACTCAAACCTTATCTTGGTACATATAACACCAAAAATAAACAAAGTAATAGATTGAGAAGGGGTAGGATATTACATTAAATACCTCTTAAATGATTCTCATCCTTGGTAATAAAAACCAAACCCATAAGTAAAACATTAACTACCAACCCAAACACTCCCCAGGAGATACTAGTCAAATAGAGAAAACACCATCACTATGGCACAAAGCATAATAAAAAAAATAATCCCAAACAAATAATCATTAAATCAAATATCCTATCATCAATAAAAATAAGGTTAAAAATGCATTAGGGCACTGAAAACACATATATGAATCTCGTTCCTATGTATATTCCTTCAAGCCATTATGCCTCCATATAATTTAAACTAAAGGAATAACTTTCCCATCCATCCCCTTCTATAGACCATCCTTAATCTCCAACGACTTCTTCCTAAACATCATGTCATCCTCTATATCTAACTCTTCCCAATAAATGAAAATATAATTAAAACAATGATAACCATGAATCTGTGACATATGGAAGACAATGTGGATATGATTCAACTATGGGGGAAGCTTCAACTAATATGTCACCTCATCGATACACCAAAACACCTCAAAAGAACTGATAAATAGAAGAGAAATCTAACTTCCTCGCCCAAACCTATAATTTACAAAACATGGTAAAACCATTAACAATACCTGATATTTGACCATAAACTTTATAGTTATCTTCTTATGATTGGTATAAGACTTCAAACATCCCTATGCCACCTTCTACCACTCTTGAATTATCTAGGCCATTTTAGTCATGCTCTACCCCAAATGTGCTCTAAAGACCACCAGATCTCTAACCTCAGTCCAGTACAATGAAGATCTACAAGGATTCTCATACAACACATCAAATTGATACTTTTCACTAGAATAGAGTTAGTTGTTATTATAATACCAGAGACCCTAATTTAGCATGTAAACACAATATCCTACATGAACATGCTCTAAAGAGCCTCTTTTCATGAATTATTTAAAATTTAAAATTTAAAATAAGGAATTGATGAAATTAACTTCATTTTTTAATTCATCATATCAAAATTATCTTAGTATTAATTTTTTACCATTTTTTTTTAATGTTTGTTTTTTGTTAAAAAATACATTTTTCATAAAACTTGTAATTTGTAAGACTTTATCATTATATAATAATGGCATGGAAGTATAAAAAGACTTTTAAGTAGTTAAATATGAATTAAGAAATAAAAATATTTAATTTAAAATATTATTTAAACATATAAATCACATGTACAACATTTTTATAACTAATTAAAACTTTACTATAATTAAAAAAATTATTTTCAAATATTTCCTCAAATTAAGTATTTTCTAGGGAGATTTAGCTTTAGATTATCTTGAATTACCCATGAACATTATTTTTTTATAATAAATCTATTTATTTTATTAAAATCATAATACAATATAATTTTATCTTATATGTAAATTTAAATCTTAAAAATCTTATTTTTCTAAAAATTATTTTTATGTGATAAAGTGTGTTTATTTTAAAATTAACTTTTCACATATTTAGAAATTTTATTTGATAATATGATTTTTAAAATTTGAAATTAAAAGTATAAAATTATTTAAAAAGTTATATCTTAATCTTTTTCATTAAAATTAATTACTAAGGTTAGAAATTAATTTCCAAGGTATAGGTAAATTAGGGTAAAAGTTAAAAGGTTAAAAAAATCCCTAAAAGAAGTTGTCTAAAAAAGTATTGGTTGAGGTGAGTTTAAAACCAAACTCATTTTATTATCTTCTTTTTTCTTTTTTTTAGACTTTAATACTTTAATGGTAAACTTAAATTATTGAAAATTTAAGTGTTACTCCCAAAACTACACATCCTTTCACTAATAAAAGGGTAACATCTTCACCCATTCAAGGCTCACCTCTCCTTTGAATTTTCTCTTGAAAATCCTCCAATTTTATCCTTATGGAACTATATTCCATGTTCAAAAGATTATATTCATCATTAGTAATCATAAGCGTAATACCTTTATATTTTTTGAAATATATTTTTTGAATTAATTTAATATTTTAGATATTTTTTATTTCACACAACACTGAATATAGCTTTTGTTATATGAAAGTACCAAATTATTATTACATTATACACAACACCAAGTTATGGTTTCACTACATGAAACACTTATATTAGATTTTGGTACATGAAACACTATATTTGGCTTCTGTTACACACAATACCGAGTTCTTGTGAAATCTTTCATTACATGCAAGACCAAGTTTTACCAAACAAAAATATACAATTAATATTGTTATTAAAATATTATTATAGTTATCACCTAGCCATTGGAATGGAAATTAAAAATAATATTAACTAAATTATGAAAATATGATTTAAACATGTATATAAAATGAATCTTTTGGTCATTAATTAGCTATAAATGAAAGTAAGAACTATTTTAAAATAAAAAAAATCATTTTTCTAAGAAATCTATTTTCTTTGTACAAACACCAATTTATCTCAATAAATTTAACAAACCACTATTGGTGAATTTTTTAAAAAAAAAATCTATATTAAATATTCAACCAAAATTTTGGATACTCATCCAATAGACTTGGTAGGAATGAGATAAGAATAAATCTAATTTTATGAATAAAATGATTTATTTTCAAAAGGGTAATTTTACATCCTTTTAATGGAAACCCCATTTTAAATTTAATTTTTGACACTTTTATAATTTTTATATGATAAAATAAATTTATTCTTTTAAATAGGGGTATATAAATTTACTTTGGTAAAATTTTTTGTAATTTATGATTAGTTTCATGTTTTGATGAATAGTGAAAAACTGCTGAATTTTAATTGAGAACTACTTCTTTATATAACTTATTTATATAGTTACATTATATTTTGAATTGGTTTTAATGTATAATTAGTAAAATTTTATATCAATTAATCCAATTTAGTTCATTGAAACCAATTTATCATTGACATGATTAATTTTAAATTAATTTTAACAAATTATGTATTTATAATTGTAAAAAATGGATTCAATATTTGTAATTAGAAATTAAAAAATTAGTAAATATGGACCTTTTATTTCTGGAAAATATGAACAGTAACTTTGGTAATTTTTTTCCCACGATAAAGGGTAATTTTGGGTAATTTTGGATAAAAATAAATTGATAAGGATTATAAAATTACCCTAAAAATTTTCTAAAGGTTATAAGATGAATTTAATTGTAAAATTAACACATAATTTTAAAATTTTAATAATTTAATGGAAAAATGTATGTGATAATGACTTGGATATTATTAAAATCCAATGGAGGGACAAAATATTGCACTCTTACTTTTAATAAGTATAATATTTTTATTTTGGGGTTAAATAAAATATATTATTTACTATATATATTATTATGAAATATAAAAGTTTTATATACATTATGTAAATTTATTTTTAATTTTTATTGGATAAATAATTATTATAAATAATTACACAATGCTGAAGTACTAATTATTCAATTAATGAAAAACTCAACTAATTAAAATTAAAAATATTAAAAATAAGTATAATTTGAATCGTATAATGAGATAAACTAATTTTATAGGTTAATATGACAAATTATAAGTTTATAAAATTAATTGGTTTGAATTTTTCTTGACTTACTCATTTTCATAAGGTCAATGTAATGAATAGTTTCAAAATTGACACTAATGATATTTTATGGAAATAATATTTTATTAAATTATTCAAAAAATAAAAAAAATTAAATAAGGAAAAAGGGTATAAATTATGTTGTGAAATATAATAAATTGACCATTTATGGTTCAATTTAAATATTATAAGAAAAACTATCAACCTTTTAATATTGGAAATGTTGTTATGAGAGTTAAAATTAAAATAGGTTAATTAAGGGTTAATTGAAAAGATAAGGTTTAAAATCACAAAAAAAACTTGTCAAAAATATATTTTTTGATGGTATTACCACCCTATACCAAGTTAAATTTTAATAAATTTCCATTTTTAGGTATTTTTATTGATATGTAATTTATTATAAATTAATCTTTTAGGAAATTCTAAAAGTGCCTCTCACCTTCATTATAAAAGGGAACCTCCTCCCTCATCTCATATCACCACTTTGATCCTTAAATATCTACCAAACTATGTCAAATATCTTATAAACTTCCTTATACACATTATATAGGTTTTTGCTTCCCAAAAATACAAACTCTACAATCCTTTATATGAGATCTAAAGCAGTCATTTTGAGGAAGAGGTAATCACTCTAATCAATCACTCTCATTTTCTACTGTTATATTATTCCTATATATCTATGATATATATCATAAAATAATAAATACATAACACTAAATATTATTAAATTTTATTATTATTATGAAAAATCCACTATACAATCCCTTTCCCATCGAACAAAAAAATAAAGTATCACTCTTGTGTGTGTACGTCTTACCGTCTCCACATAGCGATACAATTCATTTTCCATCACAATATTTTATGAGTGGGAATTATGATGGGTTTAATTTTTATATATGATATTTATGACATAATTATATTTTTTTTAATGATAATATAATATCTACCTTTTACCACCTAATCTTTGTGGAAATGATAACGTCACTCGTGCATATGTATGGATTACCATCTTCGCAATGCGATGTGATTCGTTTTTCATCTATATTTCACACGAGTGGCAATAAGGATTAATTTTATAAATATATATGATATATATAAAATAAAAAATAATATTAAATGATAATATATCAGGTAATTATTTTTCTTTAACATGAAAATAAAATGAAAATATCACTCATTCGTATGTACGACCTACTATCTACAAGAAAGGTGTATTTTATTTTCTATATATAAATTTTATGAATCATAATGAATACATGTATACTGAATATATATATGATATTTATATCATTTTTATTATTCTTTGGATTATGAAATCATGATCTATGTAAGAGGAACAAGGATAACATGTCAAAACATGAAAGAAAAACAAAGCGGTTATTACCCGAAACATAAGTTTATCGTGGAATTGTTAATAAGTGGGTAATATAAAGTCATAAGTAAACCATATATGGTATTATATATATAAATATGGTTATATTATAGATGAATAATAAAATTATATTTATTATACATGAGGTTTTAATGTGGATGAAGGAAGTCAATACTTAAGTTAAGGGATTTGTGTCACGCTTTTATTTCTCTAGGACAAATGCCTTATACACTACTTATTTCTTCTATGTGGTGTATATACTCCCCATGAATATATTTTCTGAGTATAATTATTACTATTATGGTATTTAATATCCATATAATTTTATTTATTTCATTTTTCATATTATTCTACTAATTATAAAGTTTTAATAGTTTACTTCAAAATCTCATCAACATTCGGGATTGTTTCATTTTAAATCTCCATTGGTAAATATTTATCTTCCACATCCATGTTTTATAAAAAAATTCAAAAAAAAATTAATATCATACTATGAATATATAAATATAGTTTTACCCATTTTAAACTTTTTACTAAATTGTTTGAAAGGAATATTTTTTTCATTTTTTAAACGATGTACTCTGTGACTTTTTCAATAAAAGTAAGAAAGGAGTATTTTGTTAACTTATAAAGAATTGATGGATTTATATGCAATCATGAAACCTTAATTACTTGAATCTTTCAATAAAATATTACAATTTTCTTTCCAAAAAAAATATTTTAAAATTTCATGGCATTTTAAGAAAATAAAATGTTTTTAAAATAGAAAGGATATTTTCCTCGATAATTATTTCAAGTGATATCTCAAAATTATTTTCCATCTAAGACAAAATTATTTTATGTTACTTATTATTTACTGGGTATATTATTCAATTAAATTAACCTCTTTATTTTTTATGGTTATTTTATGCTTATGATGGATTGATATTTATGAAACTCGTTTCTTTTTTATAGGTTATGTTATCATTGACTGATGTTTATGAAACTCATTTCATTTCATGGGTTTTGATATGATGAATGATTTATGTTCTTGTTGAATAAATTTGTATGGTTATCATGATATGATGGTTGGGACCTATATCTACCTCCAATGCATTGGGTAAATATTTATATCTCATGAGATAATTATTGGAAACAAGTGGACGTGCTTGCTTCACTATAGAAGATGGGGAAACCCGATCCACTATGGGGAGATGGGGAAACCTTATCTGCTATAGGAAGATGTGGAAACCCCATACCTTACAAGGAAATGACTATGACTTTGTATGGTGTTGTGTTCTTTCCATTAGGTTTATTCCCCAAGAAGTTCCCTGATATGTTTTTTAAATGTGCCTTGACTTATAGGGAATGATATTGCATGTTTATGTGTCTTCCACAATTCCACATCTTATTTCTATGTTATTATTTCATGACTTCTGATATTTATTTCCTTATGATACATATCTTATAAACTTATGATATTTATTCCATGAATAATGTATATGATCTTTAATATACAGGGTATGATATTCAAATGTTATGATTATGTTCTCATACCCTTATATTCATTTTATGTTTATGTATCTCCTTTTTTTACCCTTACTGAGTATCTGAGATCACCCTTTCTTATGTTTCTTTTCCCTATGTAATATATAAATTTTTTAAGTATGATTACTAAGGTGAATATATTTATGGGATATATTGAATCTCTATAGCCAAATTATAAGAATCTGTTCTAAGTTTCCAAAGGCCCTAAACTATTATGGTCCCCAGAAATGTGTTAATGAAATGTACTGAATATTTATCTAAAAATATATAATATCCATGTATGGAATGAATTAGTTCCACTAAATAGATATTTTCAGTTCTATAATTTTAAAAACATGAGAAATTCATTTTGGTTGACTATTATTTGGAAGGTGAAGAAGATTAATGGTGGAATCTTATCAATAATATAATGCAACGAGATGAAATTGACTCCATGGAATGGGATGAGTTCAAGAACTTATTTTTCAATAATTAATTTCATTGTATTCTTCATAAAAAATGTAAAATTAATTCCTTGATTTAAAGAAAAATGTTGATAAATCTTTTGTAACTTATGAAGAAAATTTTACAATACTTGTGAGGTATGATTCTCGTATTATCATCCAACCTAAATGTAAGGTTGGTCGATTTTCAATGGATTAAAAAAAAGTCTCCAAATGTTTTTATACATAAGGTAATTTTTTAGTTATGAATAAATAATCCTATGTTCCATTAATGTGGAAATATAGGTTAGAGTTACGTATCAATATCATGGTTTTGACTAGAAAAGGAAGATGGATTTTAAAGAAAAATATAAAAACCGTAGAGAAAATAAGATAAGTTTTTTTTATGTTCAAAGTTTGGAAAGAAGCACGGTGGATATTGTCTTATAGGTAATAGTAAATGTTTCAAGTGTGGAAAGTTAGGCCATATGGAAAATGAATGCCAAAGTAATGGTAAGAAGTTATCTAATGATGTGAAAAAAGAGAAGTCTACATAGAATAAACCCCCCACACTTTAATTCCTCAAGTGTAATAAAAATAGGAATAATTCTAATCAATTCCCAAATACAAGGTTTAATGATGAAGATTGATGTCAATGACTTATTAAATCCAATGGAAAAAAGGAAATATCATGCTATCACTATTGGAGATTTAGAGTACGATATTGAAGTGGTGGAATGATTGAGTGTTTATGTAATGGAATTCAAGAATAATCTTGTAGAGTTACTTTTATGGTATTACAGAGTAATAAAAAATCTAAGTATTATTCTACTGTAGTTTTCTATAAGAATTTAAGAGCATATTCTGAATGGTACTAGTAACCATGAAAAGTGTTTAAGGTGGTAAGGTGATATTTTTAGAAAACACATGATTAAAGGAAGGATAACCCTTAATATGTGCATGATATTAGGATAATGAAATACAAATATGTTTGATTATGATAAAATAAGTGGGATAGTATTAATGACCTTTGGAATGATAAGATGGAAATGTGTTTTATGATATCATGTATTGAGTTTATAGAATTTTGGATTTATGGTATGAGTAAAGAGTTAATATTTTAAATATTTCATGTTTTCACTAAGGTTTTATGGAAATTCATGTTATTATCATGTTTCAATAGAATACATGATAATACTAATCACATTTTTAGTTTGTAACAATTAAGAGATACATCAAGTTGTTTGGGAGATTAATGATAAGTTGATTTTGAAAATTTAGTAACCTTCTTTGGAAAGTTTTGGATTTTAATCTTTTGGAAGGTTCATAAGGGTAACCATTTATTAAATTTTTTAAGCTTAAATTTGGATAAGTTTTTAGAGATCAAGGATTTTTTATGAATATTGGATAACTTGTTCTAACCTTTTTTTTATGATAAAGACATATGGGATAAACTTGAAATCTATTTTTGGATCTCTTGATTAGCTAATACATTAGAATGGAAAAATTCACCTTTATTTCTTAGAATAAGAGATGAAGTAGAAATTGATCAATGAACAAAAGTGTGAGATTGTGATAAACTAAAAATTATATATTCTCATGAAAATTATTAAACATTATGTAAAGGGTATTGAAATAAAATTTTGTCTCATTCTCATAATTTTTTATGATATCAATGACCTTTTTCAAGCCTCTTTGGGTTATGGATTTATGGGTTGTCAACTTTATCCTAACCATGTTCTCTATCACTCTCCATCAGAACATGACAGTTATATTTCTCATTCATGTCCATGTTTTTACTTTCCCCCTATATTCTCTTATGTTGAAATCTATTTATGATTTACTTTGGGTAACTATTATGTTTCCAACTTTCCCTTTTTAAAGGGAGTTTTCATATTTATTTATTTTATGTTGTTGGAACTTTCAAGTATTAAACCTTTGATAACCGAGATGAATTTCTATGGAATAATTCATTTTAAGGGGGGTATAATATAATACCTATAGAGTTTTTTAAATTTTTTAATTAATTTAAAATTTTTGATATTTTTCATTTCACACAACACTGAATATAGCTTGTGCTATATGAAAGAACCAAGTTATTCTATCTTTGTACACAACAAAAAGATGAGGTTGCGCAACACGAAACACTTGTATTAGATTGTGGTATAAACAAAACTATGTTTTTATTGTGTTACACAAAATGCCGGGTTATTTTTATATCTTTCATTACACGCAAGACCTTGTTTTACCAAACTACAATATACTATTAGTATTGTTATTAAAATGTGATTATAATTACCACCTAGCTGTTAGAATAAAAATTAAAAATAATATTAACTAAATTATGAAAATATGATTTAAACATTTTTTTAAAATTAATCCTTTGGTCTTAAATTTGAAAGAAATTTAAGTAAAAACTATTTGAGAATAAAAAATTTGTTTTCTAAGAAAACTATTTTTTATGTATAAACACCATTTTATCAAAATAAATTAAACAAACCACTATTGGTGAATGTTTTTAACAAAATTTATATATTAAAAACTCAATAAAAAAATTTACACACATCCAATATATTTTATTGGTATGTGATAAGAAAAAATCTAATTTTATGAATAAAATGATGAATTTTTATAAGGGTAATTTTACCGCCTTTTAAAAAAGAATCCATTTTAAATATAATTTTTCAAACTTTTAAAAAAATTATATTATAAAATAAGTTTATTATTTTAAATTTTGATAGAAAAATTTAATTTGCTTATTTTTTTGGAATTTTTTTTATAAATTTCATGTTTTGATGAATAGTGAAAAAAATACTGAATTTTAATTGAAAATTGCTTTTTTGTATAACTTATTTATATAGTTAAATTATGTTTTGAATTGTTTTTAAAGTATAATTAGTAAAATTTTAAATCAATTAATACAATTTATGTCATTTTAACTGATTTCACATTGAAATTAGATATCAAAACATTTCAAACTTTGGACTTTTTCACCTTAAAAACTCGTTTTCTCATTCTGTCAACATGATTAATTTTAAATTAATTTTATCCAATTATGTATTTATAATTATGGATTCCATATGTTTAATAAGAAGATAAAAATTTATTAAATATTTCTATTTTATTTTTTGACAATATTAATAGTAACTTTGGTAATTTTTGTTACAATAAAAAATGGTAAAATTTGGTGATTTAGGTTAAAAATAGAGTGATAAGGAAAATAAAATTACCATAACACTTGACAAAATATTATTGTAAGAATTTAATTATACCCTTAATACATAAGTTTCGAAAATTAATAATTTAATGGACACATTTAATTGATAATGACTTGGATATTTTTAAAATCAAAGAGAGTGACAAAATGTCACACTCTTACTTTTAATAAGTATAATATTTATATTATGGAGTGAAATAGAATATATGATAGACTATATATATTATTATGAAATATAAAAGGTTTATATATATCATGGATATTTATTTTTAATTTTTATCAAATAAATAATTATCATAAATAATTACAAAATGATGATGGAGTAATTATTAAATTAATGAAAACTCAATTAAGTGATACTAAAAATATTAAAATAAATATAATTTGAATACCATAAGGATATAAAAGAATTTTATAGGTGAATATGAAATATTATGAGTGTGTTAAATGAATTATTTCTACGTTATCTTATTGTACTGATTTTCTTAAAGTCAATGTAATGAATATTGTCAAGATTGACACTAATGGTATTTTATGAAAATAATATTTTATTAAATTATATAAAAATTATAAAAATACTAAATAAGGATAAATGGAATAAATTATGTTCTAAAATATCATAAATTTACCATTTATTGTTCAATTTACACATTATAATTCAAACTAGAAACCTTTTGATATTGAAAGTTTTGTTACCATAGTTAAAATTAAAATAGGTTAATTAAGGGTTAGTCGAAAAGATATGGTTTAAAATTACAAAAAAAACATGTCAAAAATCTATTTTGGCTTAGTATTACCACACTATACCATTTTATATTCGAATAAATTTCCATTTTTAGGTATTTGAATTGGGATTTAATTTATTATAAATTAATCTTTTGAGAAATTCAAAAAGTGCCCATCACCTTCATTATAAAAGGAAACATCCTACCTCATATAATTTCACCAATTTGAGACTTTTATCTGAAAAAAAAATCTAAAAAATTATATTCTGAACTTACCTATACACATTCAAGATGTTCTATTTTCTCCAAAATACCAATTCTAGAGTCCTTTAGAGGAGATCTAAAGAAGTTGTTTCGAAGAATAGGTAATCGCTCTCTTTTTATACTATTATACTCCTCCTATAAATCTATGATATATGTCATAAAATAATAACTTCAGAATCATAAATATGATTAAATTTTATTTTGATTATGAACACACCACTATAAATCCCCTTTCCCATCAAACAAGAAAATAAAGTATCGCTTGTGCGTACGTACGTCTTACCGTCTCCACGTAGTGATAAAATTAATTTTCCATTACTATATTTTATGAGTGGTAATTATAATTGGTTTAATGTTTATATATGATATTTATGAAATAATTATATTTTTTGAATGTTAATATACTATTTACCTTTTTACCACCTAATCTTTTGGGAAATGATAACATCGCCCATTCATGCATATGGCTTATCATCTCCATGATGCGATGTGATTAGTTTTTCATCAATGTTTCACATGGTCGTTAATAAGGATAAATTTTATTAATATATATGATATATATAACATAAAAATTTTTCTGGAATGATAATATATCATATATATATCTTTATTTTAATATAACAATAAAATTAAAACATCGTTCATGCGTACGTACGGCCTATCATCTCTACGAACGATGAATTTTATTTTATATCTCTAAATTTTATGAATCCCCATGAAGACATGTATACTGAATATATATACGATATTTATATCCTGGTTATAATTTTTTATGTGATTAAATCATGATCTATGTAAGAGGACCAAGGATAACAATTTGAAACATGAATGAAAAACAAAGTGGTTATTACCTAAAACATAACTCTAACATGGAATTGTTAATATGTGAGTAATATAAAGTCATAAGTAAATCATATATGGTATTATATATATTAATATGGTTATGTGATAGATTTATAATAAAATTATATTTATTATACAGGAGGTTTTAACATGTATAAAGGAAGTTAAAACTTAAGGTAAGATATTTTTGTCTCGTTGTTATTTTTGTTGGGCACATGCCTTATACACTACTTATTTCTTTTGTATGGTCTATATAATACCCATGAATGTCTTTTATGAGACTTGTTTAGAATAATATGGTATTTTAATATCTATATAATTTTCTTTCATTCATGGTGCATATGATTCTACTAATTATATTGTTTTAAGGGTTTATTTCACAATCTCATCAACATTCAGGATTGTTTTATTTAAAATATCTATTGGGTAATATTTATCTTCCACGTATATATTTTTTAAAAAAGTTTTTTACTATTATACTATAAATATTTAATTTTATTTTTATCAATGTTTTACTTTTTACTAAATTCTTTTAAAGGAATCTTTTTTTTGTTTTCCAAATGAGGTACTTTGTGATTTTTTTAGAAAAAGTAAGAAAGAAATGTTTTTTTAACTTATATTGCATGAAAATGTTTCTTCTACAACATAATGCCTTAATTAAATGAATATCCCTTTATAATATTACAAGTATGTTTTCAAATAAAATGTTTTCTTTTAAAATTTCATGGAATTTTAAGAAAATAAAACGTTTTCAAAATAGAAATGATATTTTCCTCAAGAATTATTTCAAGTGATCTCTCAAAATTATTTTCCAACTAAGATAATATTATTTAATGTTTATTATTATTTATTGGGGATATTTTTCAAGGAAATTATCCTTGTTGTTTTTATAGTTTTTTTATGTTTATTTTGTATTGATATTTATGAAACTTATTTCTTTCATATGGGTTATGTTATGATTAAATGATGTTTATGAGACCCATTTAATTTCATGGGTTCTGATATGATTAATGATTTAAGTTCTTATGGAGTACATTTTTATGATTTTAATTATGTGAAGTGTGGGACCTATATCTCCCTCCAATTAATTGGGTGAAGATATATATCTCATGAGATATTTATGGGAAACAAGTCAATGGTCTTGATAAACTATATAAGACAGGGAAACCTGATACACTATAGGAAGATGGGAAAACCCGATCCATAATAGGAATATGGGGAAACCTGATCCCTTACAAGGAAAGAATTGTGACAAGGGATGGTTGTGTGTCCCGCCCTACAGGTGTATTCCCCATGAAGTTCACTGATAATTTTTGGAAATTCACCTTGACTTATAGGGAATGATATTACATGTTTATGTGTATGCAACAATTCCATGTATTATTTCTATGTTATGATTTCATGACTTATTCTCTTGATTCCATTATGATTTATATCTTATGAAGTTCCAATATTTATGCCATGACTCATGTATATGATCTTTAATATACAGGGTATAATCTCTAAATGTTATGATTGTGTCCTCATACCCTTATATTCATGTTATGTTTACATATATCCCTTTTTTACCCTTACTGATCATCTGATATCACCTATTATGATGTTTCCTTTCCCTAGGTTATAAATAAAGGTTTTAATTACGAGTACTAAATGGGAAGATCATTATGGGAGATGTCAAAGATTTCTCACCATATTTAAAGAATGTGTTCCAAGTTTCAAAAGGGAATAAAATATTACAGTCCTCGAGAACATCTCTGTGTAATGTAATGAATATTCATAAAAAAATATGTAATATCCATGTATGAAAATTCTATTTCTTTATAATAATCCCTTCATTTCCAAGAATACTTCCAAGGAAAATTCAAGTCCCCGATGTGAGTATTATCAACTACTTAGTTTTTCATCCTAATTATCTTCTTTAAAATCTATTCTAACCATAATAACATAATGATATAAGTTTTATTTATATATTTTAATGTTACTATATTAAGGTTATTATCATTTTTTTATATACCCCATCCATTAATAAAAACAAAATTATTATTTATGCATTGTGTGTACTACCGCCTCTACAATGCAACGTGTTTCGTTTTTATTAAACGCCTTACAAATATGGATATAAGGATGGTATTAAAGGATAAATATTATATTTATGATATCATTATAGTTCTATCATAACAAATTAGATAACATATTAATTATTTGATCAGCTAACAATCATCCTTAATTTAATCATTAAAATTAAGCGTACTAAAATAGTAACCTTTTATTAAAATTATGTAATATTTTCATATCCATTAATTATTCGTATAATTAATTCATATTATAATATATCATAGTGATAAATAATATATAATATCATTTTGATTTTTTTATATTGATATTATAACAAAACCACTTCATAATCATTCATTAATTCAGGGTATGTTAATGTTTGGGTCGTTTCAACCACCTAATTGAATAATACTATGAATTTATATCGTTTATTACTATGGGAAAATAATTAATGGTATAATATGATATAAATTTTTAAATACTTATTTTTTTAGTTTTTTTATATTTTGTATCTATAATTAATTTTTTAATTAAAAAACACACTTCAGTTGTCAAGAATCACTGAAACATCTTTGTTATTGATTTCATATTCAAGGATGAAGACTAAAACACTCATGAAAGAAGTTTGAAACATAATAAATAATTATAAATAATCCCTAAAAATAAATTTAATTACTTATTAATGATTAACTTTTAAATAATAATAAACATGGATGCTGCTATTATGAAACTAGTATAAACAATCAAAACTATAAACACCCGATTTGGAAAATTGAAAGAATTAATTTAGAGAATGACTATTTAAAAAGTGTATAAATGAAAATAGATATTAGTAAGTTTATTAATTTATTGTTTGATATGGATATTTTTTTATATAGGTGGTTAATGTGCGTTCAAGGAATTCGGGACATGAGGTAAGGGTTTTCCATCACAAATTTCTCTATTTAAGACATGTTTTGTATTATGCACCTAATTTCCAATATGTGGTGTATATATTCTTACTATTTGATATTTATATATTGAAATTAATTTCTAATTGGTATTTAAAGATAAATTTTAATTCCTATCTTTGAATAGGTTATGATTGAATTTCTACCTAAGCCATTTGTGGGGTTTTCCCATCTCAATTTTCATTCTTTGAGGCTCATGTTATAATGACCACCTTTTTTATTTTGTGAGGTGAATAAATTTATATGGTATAATTTTTTCCATAATAATAATGAAATATAAGGTATTTTCAAGTATATATTTTTATCTATCATTCATATTCTTTTGATTCAAGAGTTACCAAAACCATTGTAAAACTCAATCTTTTCCATGGTGGAAAAATTATCCTAAGTTTTTATAAGAAAAGGTGCATAATTTAGTTTAAAATACAAACCATTATACATATAGGAAATTGGATTCAGTTTTGGTATAGATGAACCTAGGGTTAATCACCTAGAAAAGTTTGGTCAAGAATTGACTCAATTATTACCCTGATGCATGATGATTGTGCCTAAGACTACACATTTGGCGAGAGACTCTTGGGGATATGATTTGGGATATTCACTAGATCTTAATGAACCATGATGAAGGAGTTTTTATACTATTTCCTATGTAACCAACCAATATAAACTATTTAACCTAATAATTATCTTCTATAGATAATCTAGTGCATTGAAAGTACCCTCTTACTTATATTTCTTTAATAAGGGAACTACCTATAACTTTGAGGATACCCCAGAGCTTATAATATGATTAAGGGATGTTCACCTAGACATATAAATCATTTTATTTAATGGGAAAGTATTTATTTTATGTATTTATCAATATACATATAACCATATTAATATTTATCTAATAGGTTCCTTAGGGAATGGTATGAAATGTATTGATGACTCTTATAGTGAATGCATTAGACTTAATCAGGTGATGGGGGAAGGATTTAACATCCCCTCGATGCATCAATAAGTCTCATAAAATAAAAAATGTTGGTTTTTAGTGTATAAAGCATCACATAACAAGATAAGTGTCTTAACATAATGCCTTAATAGTAAATTTTGATGCTTTGAATTATTAATTCCATCAGTATAAAATGAATGAATATCTATATCCATGTTTTCATTTATTGTCATGGATATTTAATTCTCTCAATTTCAGTTGATAATGGATTTATATTGTTCATTTATTCTTTTCATATCACTTATTCCATGGTTATGTTAGGTAATATTCTATTGTATACTACTCATTACTGAGTATCTGAGCTCACCCTTGTTTTTATTCCTTTCATTGGGAAACTTAGAGTAGGACAATGTGTAATTTTTAGGGATATGATATAATGGATAATAATTTTCTCTCAATTTGTTCAAGTTATATATTTTGTTTTAAAATGTGATGATTTTATGTATATAGTCTTATAAGACAACTAAGTTGTTTAATCCTATAGTAAATCTAGTATTTTTTACTAATAATGTAGTATAACTACTATATTTTGGTTTTTAGAGTTCAATATGTTACACTTATTATAATCAAACTCCAATGAGGGTAATATCTTCACTCAAAGTCCACTAATATCCAAAACACTGGTGCAAAACACATCCTCCAATGTATGGATGGTTTGCTCTATATGGTCATCTGTCTGAGGATAGAAAGTATAGCTAAGGTAAAATTGAGAAAAAATCATATTCAATACCACCCTAATCCTATTAAGA
Source organism: Viscum album (assembly GCA_963277665.1). Lineage (NCBI taxonomy): Eukaryota > Viridiplantae > Streptophyta > Magnoliopsida > Santalales > Viscaceae > Viscum > Viscum album. The sequence continues at coordinate 12,144,826 of OY728158.1, forward strand.
AAATTGTGTATTGTGATCAAAGGTTATGGTCCTTGATATTCCATGAATCCTTACCATCTCATTCATATAAAACATTTCTAGAACATCCATAGCACCCGACTCCCTGCTCTCTAATAAATGAGATGAATTCATCAACCAGTCCATAATCACCCAAATAGAATCATATCCACCTTGAAATCAAGAAAAAATAGTGATGAAGTCCATCACAATTCCTTCTCACTTCCACTTTTGGAAATCTAATAGCTACAAAAAACCACCAAAAATAGGGTACTCAAGCTTCACCATCTGAAAATCTAAACACAGAGATACAAACTCTATTATAAATTACTTTATCCCCAACTATCAAAATTAAATCCTCAAGGAATAATACATCTTATATATACCAAGATATACTTCCAATGGTGATCTATGAAACTCAAAAAGAACCACCTCTTTTATCGCCAGTAGAACAAATAATCTCCCAAAAAACATCATCTAATATCAATCATCACCCAACCATACCCAGGAGTATCTTCATAAAAGAAACAATCCTACATCACCTATACCTCTGATACTCCCCACTAAGACTCCTCAACATACTACAACGTAGATGATTTCACTATCATCTAGTACAGTAATCTTCTACTATTGGCCTCCTCCACATCAAGATGAATCCATGAAATCTCCTCCATCACCCTCCAAGAGTCCTCAAAATTCTGAACTACATCTCCTCACATCTTCATTATCATTGCATCAATAAATACATTGCATTTCCTCATTGTATAATATATTTAGAAATCAAAGTCCTATAATAACTCCATCCACAGTTACTAAGATCTCACTCATAGAATATATAACTCAATCTATAGTGATATATGAAGACCATAATGAATTCATTGATGAGGTTATTCCACCGCATCTTTAAGGAAAATACCACTTCCTCTAACTTGATAACATAGGTTCCATAGTTATAATTATGAGTATGTGACTTTATAGACACATCTGAGATCAATTACCTCTTCTTAATCAATATGGAACCTAAATTTAGATGATAATAATTGTACTAAACCTCAAACATCACTCCTTCCTCTGGAAACTGAAGGATAGAAGAACTGATTAACTTCTTCTCTAGGAACTCAAAATCTTTCTGACACTGATCATTCTATATGAAATATTTGTTATTCCAAGTCACAGACATCAATAATTCTATAACCCAAGATAAATAAAACATGAAACTATAATAATAACCCACAATATTAGGTAAACTATGGACCTCTACAATATTTATATCTTCTTTATAATAAATATTCATGTTGATATTTGATGGATCAAATGTTACTCCCAACTGAGACACCACATGAATAAGAAAATAAACATCACATATCCAAAACATGAACTTGGGAAACTTCCCATCGAGTTGATAATGATGAAGGACTTTAAAATATCCATAAGATGTTAGGCATTATCCTCATAAAACCTTGATTATACAAGAATTATTTTGATGAACATTACCAAGAACTGATTCAAGAACTCGTAAAACATATAGTTTATGAGTCCCATGAGAATAGTGTGGGAATTCATTACACTGAATGACATAACCACAAACTTACAGTTCCCATAACAACACCTAAAAGTATTCTTCAAAATATATTACTCGTTTATTATTATATAATGGTATATAAACTATATAACTATGTTTAAAAACCTGATATCTCCCTTCAACTTGTCAAATAAATCATTTATCCTCAAAATTGGATATTGTTCCTTAACTATTACCATATTCAACTAACATTAGCTTTGAAAAACATCGAATCATCATTTTATTTCTTGAAAAACAACATTGGAGCACCCTATGGTAACATGTTGGGTTGGATAGAACCCATATATATTAAATCATCAATTTGGACCCCAAAATTTCATATCTCTAAAGGTTTCATTCGATAATGATCCATTGAGATTGGATAGGTACTAGATAATAACTCTATCCCAAATTCGATATAAATTTTAGTGGGTAAATTCAGAACCTCTTCGATAAATACATCCAAAAACTTTTTTATTAATCTAGTAATTTCAACCACCTGTACATCCACCAAATCTAATTATATCCCTACTAGCTGAGAAAAAGGGGGGTCTAAATGCTTATATCCCATATAATGATCTGGCTCACCAATGAACACTGCATATTATCCCTCCTCATTATATAACACAACCCTCATCCATAATCAAGATTCCTCTTCATATAGAGTCCCAAGACAGGGACTAATGGGGGTATAATGAAGGAATGTGATGATAAATAATCGGATGAGGAAAAATTCCAAGGTAAGTGATAGATATATGGTACCTCATATAGAAACCCATATAATTTATACACTTTAATTCCTGATTTAATACATAAATATACACATAATACAATCCCAAAAGATAGAAATGTATGGTGCATTTGGGTAACTAGATACGTATCATAATAACTTGAAATATGGATATAGTGACATTATTTAAAACACCATAACATGCCCTAAAATTACATTGATCTTATAAAATTTCAAGAGATAACCTAGTGACATAGATAATAAATGGGTGGGTTATAAATCCCAGTAATGTAATACTCAATACATAACATAAGTTAAGGATAGCTGCTAAGACATCATAACAAAATATGACAACATCATGGTATTATAAGAATGTGGAAATAATACGAAACATGAAATTAGAAGCATAAGCCAATTATAGCCGCCAAGACATCATAAAAAAATGTACATAGGCTAACCACACATACACCATTCATGGTCTCACATGACATAAAAACATTACCCAATCTATTCGATGGAAAAATAATTCTAGTCCCACCCATCACATTCATATTATGTATATGAATTTGTGTGCTACATAGATCTTACATCATAAGAATGTATTTAATTAAATTTAATCCCATGATTAAAGAGTGTGGGTTATATGCATGGAATTCCCAAATAAATTAAGTATAGGTACAACTAGGTGAATAACCTTAAGTGTAAATGGGTACGGGTATTCACAACATAAAAGTTTGGCATAGAAAATCATGGAATAATTTCATCATCATAATATGTGTATATAGAGGATCATGAAAAGGATAAATAAGAGTGGAAGGTGGTATATCATTAATTTATTATCATAAATATAAAAAAGGAATGTGTAAAAATATTTTAATATAAAAAATTGTAAATCAAAAGGCTTGATATAAAGAAATTACTTGAATAAAGAGGAGGAAGAGAATCACTTACCTTGAGATGGTGATTATAAAATAATGGTAGGATCTTATTTAGATATTTGAAACACCTTGGGAGGTATTTAGACAGGGATAGTGAGAGTAAATTCATGATTGGTGGTATTTGAGTGAAGATTAATGGGAGGTTGAGTGCTATTTATAACGAAATAGAGGGGAATTCTTTATTAATTTCTAAACTTATGTTTTAGACACTAAGTGGTAACATAATCAAAACCAAAAACATTCCCATGATTTTTTACCATATTTTCTTACAAGTAGAAGTATTTTTAAATATTTTTTTATTATAAGAACCAATATTTTTTAAAATAATTACATTAATGATGTGGGAGTGTCATGTTCAAAAATAATTATTTTTAAAATCTTAAAATGTAATATAGGTTTTGAAGGATTAACTATAGGTTTGTAAAATTAATCAAATAAATTTAAAAACAAATTATTTTAAAGGATAAATATATTTTTATTTTTAGATTACTTTTATAGTATTTATTACATCACTTTTGGGATATTATGATGTCATAATACATATCATATATTTATACTGAATTTAATTTTTACCTAGAAATTTGACTATCTCTGATAATTATGAAAAAATTAATCATTGTATAATTTCTATATGTTCATTTCAAAAATAATATTTATTTTACCAAAATAATTTTATAAATATTATAATTTTCACTTCTAAATAAAAATCCTTATTTATTAGAAAATATTATTCTGTACAACACTAACCACATTATGTCCCTTACAAAAATTACATTGGGATTCATTAAATTGTATTATCATTTATATTTAAATAAATATTGTTTAATAAGAATATTTCATGAAAAATAAATTTATTTTAGCAAATTTTTACTTTATCAAAAAGAGATTTTTAATTGAAACTATATATTTCCCAGTATAACAGTTTTTGTTTCTGCATATCAAAATCTAGTTTTTATTACTCATATATAATCACGTGTATAATGTAATAATTAAAAGGGATAAATATAATCATTATTTTATTAAAAAATATAAAAATACATACTACTAGGACCTAGATACATAACCCTTTATTACACTAGCATACACCCTAAGGGGAAGGTGTGTGCTAATGGTACTTTCTTGGGTCGGTTCAGCGAACATGCTTTGGGTTGTGATCTTGATAATATTGAAATTATATTATAAATAATTTTTCTTGTGATTCATTTTTTGAATCTTAGCTTAATCTTGATCATGGGAAAATCCCAATGATGTCATCTCCCTCTAAAGCTCTAATAAATGGGTTTTATGGGATATGATCCAATTGGTCAAGGCCATCACTTCTTCCATTTGTGTCAATTAGACTTTATCATAATCCTTAATATATACTAGTATTAATAGTCATAGTAGAATAACTATAATATCAGCAGTTGTGATACTTAATGGTCTTTTAATCCCAATGGATAAATTATAGACATATTAGATAATGGTATAAGATAAAAAAATGAGATGTGGTGCATGTGTTTTCTATAACTACATTTCTTAATAAGGAATTTATTCATTCAAAAGGGAATTTTATTTATGAATGTTTATGATCTTATACCTTAGAAAATCTTCATCACATTTAGTGTCATCGTCTTCATAGTGTACAACAGACCATGCCCAACTCTTATGCCTCAATAACCCTACTGACAACCAGCACCATGGTCTCACTCATCCCTATGTCCCTATGGGTGGGGATATAATTGTTTTTCCCTATACCTTATCCATATCCCCTTATATTCCTAAATATCTATCAATTTTCTACTAAGAAGGCCTCTCTAGAAATTTTTGTTGAGGTTGAAATAGAAACTGACTACCTACACCACATTGGTCCCCAACTATAGTTGGGAAATGAAATCATTGATGAAAAAATTATACATGAAAAAAAATAGGATTATATCTCATGTAATGACCCAAACATTTATAAATTAAATTCCATTTTTAATGGATAAATTTCTTATTAAGTAATGTAGTTATAGAAAACACATATGCTAGTTTGGTTATTTTGGACCATTATAAAATCTATCATGTCAAATTTAAATTACCATTAAACATCATAAATATTGATAATATACTTGTTGTATAGTGACTATAAATATTGGTATATATTAAGGGTTATAATTAAGTCCAATTAATATAGTAGGAAGAAGTGATGGAATCGACCAGCAAGATCGTACCCTATGAATCTTGTTTATCGGAGCTTTAGAGGGAGATAACATCACTAGGATTTTCCCTTGAGCATGCCCAAGAAGAAATTAAAAAACTGATACATGAATGAAACTATTTATGATATAATCTCAAGCTTATCGATACTATGGCCCAAACCATGTTTGTCGAACCACCCTAGGAAAGTACCACTACTACACACCTTACCATTAGGGAATATGCTAGTATAATACGGGGTTATATATCCAGACCCTCATAGTATGAATTTATATATTTTATTTTTAATAAAATAATTATTATATTTATCCCTTCTCATTATTACTTTATATATATAATTATATATATTACTTAATAAAAATTAAATTTTGATACGAAGAAATAAAAATTGTCTTTCTGGAAAATATATGGTCTTAATTAAAACGCTCTTACTATTAAATTCAAGAATTTTGAAATAAATTTTATTTTCGTATAATATTATTATTATATCATATTTATTTAATAAAAATAATAATATAATTTAATGAATTGCAATATAATATTTATAAGGATCAGAAATTGTTATTGTCAAAAAAATAGTATTTTTTAATAAAATTAGATTTTGATTTAAAAGTGTAAATTATCATATTTAGAGAAATATTTTGTCAAAATAAATATTATTTTTGAAATCATCATTTCTAAAGTATCCAATGTTGATTTTTTCATAATTTTCTGAGATAGCTGAATTTTTGGTTAAAAATTAAATACGGTATAAATATACTATATGGATTGTGACATCATAATATCCCAAAAGTTATGTAATAAATACTATAAATGGAATCCATGACCCAAAATAGATTTCCAATTTAAAATAATTTATTTTCTAATTTATTTGATTAATTTTATAAACTCATAATGAATACTCGAAAACTTATATTGTAATTTAAGGTTTTAAAATCATTTATTTATGAACATGACACACTTCCACATCACCAATTGTATTATTTTAATATTGTTATTACCTCACCTTATAAAATATTGAAAAAAAATCTCTTGGGTAGAAACCATGGGTAAAAACCATGGGATGGTTTTTGGTTTTGATTATTTTATCATATAGATTCCAAAACCTAATTTTAGAAATTAATAAATAATTCCCCTATATTTTGTTATAAATACGTATGGAAAATTCTTTTAAACTTCACTAAAAACCCTTTGAGAATAAATTTTCTCTCCCTAGACATGTTTATGGTTCTCAACAACACTATACTTCACAAACTTTTGGGATTTTATTAAGTGTATCCTTATGTAATAAATCATGAATTAAGGAATATTAAAAGTATGGGTTGGCATAGTTGGTATCAGAGCAAGGTATAGTTATTTTTTGGGGATTAGGATTAAAAAAATTTAATGAAAAACCTAGGTATAATATTAAACATAGGAAAAAATCTATAAATTTTTTTAAAGTATTGATTAAGTGGTTTCCAAACAACAAAATCTATGTCTGGATACTGCAAGTGGATGTGGCTCTACCATAGTTATACCACAGGGTAATAACCCTAAAAAGGGTGCATTGAGTATTAACTTAATTTTTATCTCGTTTATAAAAATATACATTTTTGTATATATAGTTAGACACCCCCATGGTATATTCTTTTATAAATTCGTAAGCTCTTTATGAACTATTATAAAGGGATAAAAAATACTATACAATTTTATGTTATAAAATAGACCATAGATAACTTATATTGAAACCTAAAAATTAATAGGTTAATAAATACATTTTATTTATGAGTTATACCTACAATATTACTAATTTACCTTTTATTTTTTTAATAGTTCATTTACATCCCCAATTTTCCCTTTATTTTACTCAATGGATAGAAATATGAGGGATCGAGTCAACAACCAGTGTGATAGGCAATGTGATGACTTCCCAAGTGATATTTCCAACCTGATGGGAGTATGATTCAATAAATTCAGGAAAATACTTACTCAATTAACTAAAGTGTAGAATAGAAACTTGAATCATAGGGGAAACCTACATCTTCCTAATAAATAGCATGTTGCAATTGAGACCTTTATCTGATAAAGGACTCTGAATTTCAATGGCTATTATGATCCTTTAATCATATAAAAATGGTTCAACTCTATTGAAAAGATATTTGTTGTCCTTAAATGCTCTGAGTAAGATATGGTCATGCTAATGGTTTATCATTTAGAAGGATAAACTGATCAATGGTGGAAATTGATAAAAAAAATATTAAACTTGAGAAAGATATCAAAGAGATGGAGTGGAAAGAATTCCAAAAAAATGTTTTTCAATAAATATTTTTTTCACACTCTATGACTTAAAATGGGGAGGTATTTCCTTAGACTCAAGCAAAGGGATGAAAAATCCATCAGGTAATATGAGGAAAATCTCACGATACTTGTTTTATACACATCCATATTTTTTATTAAGTCTAAAAGTAAATTTCAAGGCTTTTTTATTGTGTTAAATCCAAATATAAAAAAATATTTGGTGATTTGAGACATTGATAGTTGCAAGAAATTTTCTGATGTACCATCAAAGTCAAAATATAGATCATTGTATTATAAGGTTCTCATAGGTCTAGATATAGAAAGTAGATAATAAAGATTAATTCTATGGTATTGATGTAGAAATCTCATGGTTGTAAGAGATTACAACATCCCACTTATCAAAATTATAGGAAAAAGATTCCTTGAAATTACCTAAAGGGGACAAGAAAATGATTTGGGTATGGGAAGGAATGGAACATGGCTAGAGAATGCTGATGGAAGAAACCCACCGGTGTAATGGAAGAAATGAATGCTACAACCAACCCCGATCCTATTGTCTAATGTTTTAACTACAAATAATAGAGACAATATAAAAATTAATGTACTAAGACAAGGGTTATTGATGATAAATGATGATAGAAACCTCCCTTCCCTAGAGATCAAGGGTGATCTGATGTCATAAAAAATACTGAGGTGGATCCAGAAAATGTTGCGGTGATAGGTACACTAGTTATTCATTCAATGATATTGAACATACTATTCAATTCTAGTTATGCTCATTCTTCCATATCATGCAATTTTAGTAGAACTATTTAAACACCACCTCAAAATAATAAAGTGGAGCTATCAATGAAAAAAATAAATGGGGAAATTATTTCATCCCTAGTACATAACATCACCCATTTCTATATTTTTTGTTTGAACGTTCCAGTGAACCTTGTGATGATCCTTTTAGTGGAATTTGATGTTATTTTGGGTATGTATTTTCTTTAATTTTATAGAGAAAACATAAATTTCTGAGAGAATTAAATCACCCTCCCTATTGTAGATATCCCTATAATTATATAATGGTTTAAGGATGAGGATAGATATCCTTTTGTATAATTATCTCAACCGTGTATATTATTACCATATGAGTAAGTGTATCTAGCTAAAATGATTATGACTAAGGAGAAGATCATCCATGATAACATGCCCATTATGAGGGAATGTTCTGATGTATTTCTTGGAGAATTTTATGGTCTTTCTCATAGTTGGGAGGTTTATTTCTTGATCTATAACATCTCTTTACCTTCTTTTAGGTAATTTTTCTATTACTTTTTTTTGGTGTGTTTTTGGCCTTTCAAGTTTGGGGAGAGTTTTTCAAGAAAATGACCTAAAGTTTGGAGATGTATGCTTGTTTGAATTAATGGAGGTTGGGTATAAATGTGTAAATTATTTGGGAGGGATTCAAGATTATTTGGGAGTTTTATTCATGGTTATTTATTTGGTACTACCTGTAGGATACATTTACATCATAAATGAATAGGTTACGGTGTAAGTTCATCACTAGGTACAAGCTGTGAAAATGCTTTGGGCCAAAAACCTTTTATGGAATAAAATGGATTTATGTTGTAAAACCAATTCTTACAACATAAAATCACTACTTGGGATAATTAAAATTGATATGATTTGTTTTTTAGTGTTAACGAGTTATGGGAAATTTACGGCATAACATTGAGTTCTATATTGTAAATCCCCCGTGTTTTGTAGGTTTTATCCATTGCTCGAGTAACTCCTTCATTTTTTTGTATCCTTATATCTTGAACTCTAGTAAATATCCTTGGTGATTTTGGATATCTTTATTCCTTACGGATCAAATCATTCAACACTTGATCTTCATGGTTATTTTATTGTGTATCTATGGGTAAGAAACATTTATTCTTTTACATTTACATTGGTCATGGTAGCACCATTGACCTACATTTTCAGATCTTTTGATCTTGTGGTGATGTTATTCTTGATCCATTATAGATCCAATGTGTGATATTCTTCTAGGGTATGTTTCTTTATTGGTTGTGGTTCATCATGCATATTATTTGAGGTATGTTCTCTTTTATCTTCTCAGTTGAAAACTTTATTTTTTGAATTGATTCTAAGATGTGGAAATCAATCCTAAAGATATCATTGTTGTCTTTTCATTCCTTGATGTGTTAGTGGATCTCATTTTGGGTGTGTACAACCTGAGTTTATGGTAGGTAGTTCCATCTATATCCAATGTTTGATGAACTATATTTCTCTAGTTTTTGTAATTTGTTTTATAAATGAATTGAGATGATTGATTTCTGTGTGTGAAAATGGTTTTTTGAGAAAAAATGGGTTTCCCCTTGTTTCAATAAAATAAAATGTATTTTCAAAGAATTATAAAATAGATTTATGAAATATTTTTCAAAGAAAGGCTTCGATTAAATGATTTGTAAAATATAACACATATGAAGCATTGGTTACTTAGGTGGAAGGTGTAGTAATAGGAATCGTCTATTGATACCATCAGGGGGTTCACTCAGGGGGTGTTCCTTTGCTCTCTAGGTCTATTGTTCTAGGTACTTGTTAAAAAATATTTAGAGATTCACTTTCTAGGGTGTTCCGATACTCACTAGATTTTATTCATATGTCAAGGGACTTGATGCACGTGATTGTCTATGTTTGGGAACGAGCATTCTAGATAACCTAACTTGTAGTGACCTTGCTATAAGAAATGTAGTAAATAGTACCAATTTTTTAGTACTAGTTTATAAAAATGCTGCTAAATACTCTTCATTTTTTTAGAAACTATTTCTAAAAACGTTGGTATTTAGTGGTGTTTTAAAAAAAACTGCTACAAAATAAATTTAAAAGGAATTTTGTAATGTTTTTTTTAACTGCTACTACAAGTTTTACCCCCCCCCCCACCACCCTAATTCTTCTCAATCTCTCTCACCAACTCACTCACCCTACCTCTTGGGATTAGCCTCCCACTCACCATTGATTGAAGACCTCCCTCACCATCCCCCACCCCATGCTCAAGGTCGTTTATTATTCTCTTTCCCATAGTTTCCATTTCTTCTTCTCAATGAAAGACTCCTCTTGGATTTCCTCTAATTGGTTCTAAATATTGGAACCCTTATCGGCCTCCCACCCCCTCGATATCATTAGACGCTTGACCATCTTCCCACTCGACCCCGACGTTGGATCTCCCTCTCTAATTCCCTCTCTACATCTATGCCACTAATCCCTCACCATGATTTGGGGTGAGCTTAATTTGTTTTTTTTCTAATCATAGGTAGTTGATTATATTCTCTATTTTAGGTCATAATTCTAAAATTGAATTAGGTTTAATAATTTTTTATTCAAATTATCCTTCAATGATTGTAGTTTAGTATATTTATAAAATATTTTTCTTTTAGGGACAGTGTGATGTTGATTATTCATTTTTCAAATTAAATCTATTTTATTTTTATATATTATAACATAATTATATGTTATAATAGAGAGTGTAGGAATTCCAATACATATAGATAAAAATTGGATTACCTTACCTCATAACACATATTGTATGTTACAAGTTTGAACATGTTTTTAGATTTTCCATTTGAAAATTGATCCATGGATAGAAGAATCAAATTTACATGTCCTAATTGAAAATTTATATAATGGATGAATAGAGATGAAGTATTTTAGCACTTTATATTGAAACAATTTTCTCCTGGTTATATGTGTTCTCTTTTTCTTGGATAATAGCATGTTATAGAAAAATCGAGCAGTTTTGTAAACAGTCAAAATAAACAAGATAAAGATCTGATAGTGCATAATGAAATACCAAACTTGATAAATGACATTTTTGGCATAGTAGGGAACTTCCATCAATAATGTAACAGATCAGTTGATTTATTTTTTGATGTTGTAGATATTAATGAAGTTTTCATTATTGTAGGACAACCTAATCAAGATGATAACATATTAATTGATGGTGATGAAGAAACTAATACAACGTAAAACTCAATCAAGAAAACAACTAGGTTTTCGAAATTAGTTGAAGATGGAAATCAGGAATTATATTAAGCATGTGTCAAATATTCAAAATTTTCTTTTCGTATAATATTTTACTACATCAAATGCACTTTTGGATTTAGGAACAAATATATGTTCATGATATTAGAATTGTTTTGTGATTAATTTTTTGAAGCTAAGATCCCTATATCATTTTTTGTGATGAATAATATTATTAACAGTCTTAGACTGAATTATATGAAGATACATACATGTCCCAATGATTTTATACTTTATTGAAAATAATATTTTAATTAAGAAAATTTAAAATGATGTTGTACTTATAGATGGAAATCAATAAATAATGATGTTAGTTTGAATCTTCATACTACCACAAATAAATAGAAAGATAAAAATTGATGTGGAGGCTTTATGTTACTTCCCATTAAAACCATGGATATAATGATTTTTTATGTCATTTAAAATGTCTGATCATAGGAAGTGGCATGATTTTCATAATAATAACGATGAGCTTATGAAACATCCAATATATTAAAAATCATTGAAGAACTTTAATTCCTTACATCCAAATTTATTTTATGATCCTAGAAATGTATGTTTTGGATTAAATATGATGGATTCAATAATTTTGGGAATCTATGTATCAATTAAATCATTTGTATAGTTGTTTTGATCGCTTATTATCTACCTCCCTAGATGTGTATGTAACAAAATTCATTCATCATATCGATGATTATTCCTAGAATTAAAATACATGGAAATGAAATTGATGTCAACCATCAGCAACTTATTAAATAATTAAAAGAGTTATGGAATGATGGTGTATAAACATACGATGAATCTACCATGAAAATTTTCAAAATGTATGTTCCCCTTATATGGACCACTAGTGACTTTCCTGAAATAAGAAAATTTTCTAGTTGGAACATACACACTTGTTTATCTTTTCCAATCTATAACTTTGATTTTGAGTCTCAATGGATAACTTATAGTAGAAAGTGGTGTTTCATGTGTCACCATAACTTCCTTAATACATATCATATACTTTAGTTTAACAAGTCATGTTCAATGGAAAAAATGATTTGAGGATTCTGAAAAAATTATTATCAGGATCACAGATCTTGACACGATTAGCAAATATTGGTATAGATTTTGGGGAAAAATCAACTAAAACAAAGTGGAAAAAGAGTTATAACACCACCAGTTATAGTTGGATTACAACAATAGAAGAAAAGGAGCATATTTTTTAAACTTTCATGTTGGGAATTTAATTTACTACATCATAATCTTGACATTATGCTCATTGAGAATAATTTTTTTGATAATGTGTTATTCACATTTCCTAATGAGTGGGTAAAATAAAAGGGTAATATAAATGATTATAAGGATTTATAATCAATCAATATCAAATGTGATTTATGGATAAATAATAATGGGAAGTATCCAACAACTATCTTTGCAATGAAAACCCATCAGAAATATATTTTTCTTCAATGATTAAAAAATGTGAAAGTGCCTGATGGATATTCTAGTAATATTTCAAGATGTTCTGATTTGAATCATCTTAAGATACATGGATTGAAAAGTTATGAATAAAATGTATTAATGGAGTTGTTACTACCTTTAAAAATGCATAATTTGTTGACTGATAAAATAAATTCCATTATAATCAACCTTTTAACATTCTTTAGATAATTTTATGACAAGACATTAAATCCCAATGAATTGGATATACCTCAGGGGAAAAAATTTATAGACACTATGTCATTTAAAGATGTTCTTCTCTCCATTATTTTTAACTATAATGATTCATATCTTTGTGCATTTGTCTCGAGAAGCTATAATTATAGGGGTCATATAATAACAATGGATGTATCCCATTGAGAGGTATTTCAGTTTAATATTTTTTTTATTAAAAATTTCTAATTTTATATGTAAAAACTTTATTTATTAATTTATTACCCAATATCATTATGTATCTTGGTTATTTGAAGTCTTATGTGAAAAATAAAGCTCGTCCAGAAGGTCCTGTTATGAAAGGTTAACTTGATGAAGAGTGTTTAACCTTTTTTCATGGTATTTGGGTTTGATATAGACAATATTTAATCAAATAGTATGTATTAATGATAATCCAAGTCAATTAAAAGATAATAATCAGTCATCAATGTTTCCTAATTTAAGTCTATAAGTTGGAAAAATATATTAATTTTCATGGATAGATATGTAGTTAAGACAAGAAAACATACATGTGCTACTCAATATTGATATTATTGATCCCGATGTCAGATAATTAAGGACACAAATGAGAAGAATCCATAGGATATGAACACATAATTTGATAGAGATAACAAAATTTGTTACCAAATAAATTTTTGAATTGTTTTTACATCATGTAAGTTATTAATCTAATACGTTGTTTGAATACGTTGACATTTATCTAAATTAGGTAACAATTTTTATATCAACTTATATAGGTAATGAATGATGATAATTGAACTAATATATCTAATGATTTGAAGATTTTAGCTCATGGACCTTTGAATCATACTAGGAGATTCAATAATTATAATATTGGTGGTTTTAAGTTTTATATTGTTAACCATGACGAAGGTTTGAAAACAAAAAATAGTGGTATATTCATAATTGTAAATCAATGTTACTACAGATATTTGGTTGATATTATCAATTTAAATTTTCATGTGAAATTTACAGTTGTGTTATTTAAATGTAACGAGGTCAATAATAATAGGGGTATAAAGAAAGATTCATTACAATTTACTTATTTTAATTTATCTTGGTTGATCAATACTAGTGAGTGGGAATAACATGATCTATATATTATAGATTCCCAAATAAAAATGGTATATTATATTGATAATATAGTGGATGATGGTTGGAGTATTGTTGTCCACATGAAACTGAGATACATGTATGTCATTGGTGATGAAGGTGAAGCAATTTGTGATAGTGAATCCCATCAACAATAATAGACTTAATTTTCTGTACCTGATGATAGTGAAAATTTTATTGTTTTGATAGAGAGTGAAGAAGAAAAAGAAGAATGAACGAAAGAAGGGAAAATAATTTTAAAAATGGAACCTGATGAAAACATGACAAACCAAGAATATAACTTGTAAGATTTTTATTTTATGATAATAAATAAAATTAATGTTTATTTTATATTAATAAATTCAAGTATTGTTTTATTTTATATTAATAAATGTAATGAATATTATTTTCAGGTTTGTTGTGTCCAAAGATCTTTAGTGTCAGTACTCACTCTACATCACACGGTTCACATTATTCTTATATAATAAAAGGTATAATTCATCACATACCTTACACACTTTTTTTATACTATTTCATCTTATCCTAATACACTTTCATCCATAGTTAATACTTCTATTGATGATATCAATGAATCATACATGACACAAAATGATCGAAAAATTACCTAAATTTAAACTTATTTTTTTTAATTTGGTATTTATTTTTTTGTTCCATTAATTTTCTAAGTAAATTGACATTAAATTTTCTTTAGTATCTCTCATAAAAATAGGACTTCAATTCTCTGAATAATCCACATTGTAATCCTATTATAATTGTTTAAATTTTATAGTATAGATCAATGTTGTGATAAAAACAAATGGTATATGAGCTAATGGTTTCAAAGACAAAAATTTATATAGATAAACATTTTTATTATTATAAGTGTGATTAATTTTGATAACATTATATTATTTTTCATTGATATAAAAATTTATATTTAGGATTATTTTTAGAGGATATGAAATTGAACGTGGTTGAGAAAATGATTTATAGGTTTGAAAGGTGCAACTGATTTTATGTTTATTCTTTCAATCATGAATGAGAAAATGATTGTAATGAATAAGATGTTTATAATGTTAAGTCTATTTATTTTTAAGATAATTGAGGGGATATTGATCATTTAACATTTAAATTAATTAATTATAATCAATTTCTAGTTTGAGTTTGTAAATTTCAATTTTTTGAATAGATTTTGGTCATTAATCTAATTATAATTATGGTTATAATTATTTGTTGAGATGGTTACCATAACTTGAAACTGATGTGAAAATTTTAACTTAGTGTTTAAGGATATTCTAGGTTTAATCCAAAAGGAACATATTAAAATTAATGAATTTTATATATTTATAAAAAAATATTGTATGATAATACAATACTATTTTTCCATACCATACCATGTCATGTATCTTCTAAGAAAATCAAGGTTATCGTATGTTAGGATAATTTTGGGCATATTTATGACTACCAATTATTCATTTAATTATTGTAACATTACTTAAATTGAATTTAGATAAAATCATATTTCATTTAAATTATATATCATATACTATTAATTTAACATGTACATACTTATGTGCAGTTAACTACTTTAAATAAAGGCACCAGAGGCAGGAAGTGGGGATGGAGGTGATGGAAAGAAACATGACCAAGTAATGGGGAGTGAGGGGAATACATCTTAGTAGACTATCTAGTACTCTTGTTTTTGTTTTCATTTTATAAAACATTAAATTTTGTAAACTATAATTTAATTTAGGTTCTATTATATGTAATGGATGTTATTATTTTTATTATATTGTAAAAATAAACTATTTTTTGTATATATTATTTTTATATTAGTTTTTGGTTCATCAAGTACTAATTTATTTATTTTTTTAGAATCATATAACTAGAAGTTATTAAAACCCCCAAAAAATAGGTAAATTTTCAACTTTATCAACAGTTTTAACCACCACTAAATAGTTATGCTACAAAAAACCATCGCTAATTTAGAAAACTACCTCTACATTTCTCACTAATAAAAACCTATGCTAATTTAAACAAAACCACCCCTAAAAAATTTGTTTAGAATAAATAACTAAAACCATCATGAAAAAAACCTTAATTGAATATTTAATGACTATCTATTTTGTATTGGTTTAAAAAACACCATTAAACTAATTGGAGGCAGTTAAAACCACCTTGAAATCCAAAAAACCGTTACTAGAGCTTGTTTTTTCTATAGTGTCCTTGGTGTGATTTAACTGTTCTTTGACTTTGATTACTTGATTTGATATATGAGATGCTATTTTAAACTATTTTACCTAGATTATTTAGAACTATAGAAAATGGGGAATGTTTTACCATGCCTTTGATGTAAAAACTATTTAACTAATTATCATTCATTGTTTTATTTAAAGATAAAAATGTCCAGATTTTTATATGGATACTTGTTAGGGAACATATTGGTGGGATCCTATTGATCTTGTTTAGCTCACACCTTGTGTACCCCTTTGAAGGTACATAAATCTTGTTATGAATTTTGATGTAGGGAAAGTCAAGGCGCCATAGTGAGGTAGCAAGGTTTCTGTCAGCTGATTTTGGGTAACTAGTAGTGAGATGGTGGGAGTTTTCCCATGCAATCACATGGATTAGTTAGTTTCTACTTTAGTTATCCTTTTCCATTGGACTTGTTCTTTGGGTTGTTTTAACTATTTTATTTGTATAATTTCTACTTTCATTTTTTAGTTATAGAATATATTTTCTTATTTTTCTCTTCTGTTGTTTCACTATGATATGTATATAAATATTCCATGTTGTCTCCTTCAAGTTGGGAAAAATTATTCCCTCTAGTTTTTTTTTTGATTCCTGGTTTCTAGTCGTCGGTCCATGGGGATCAGAAACCCCCTTTGATTATGTGGTTGGTTATGTAAGGTGCCTATTTGTGAGGGTATCGAGGTCAGTTCATTACAAAATGGTACCAGATCATGATTATGCTCAGTCTTTAGAAGTTAGTATATAAGAGATATGATTTTTGGGGCATGAGAGGTAGGTTATGGTGAGTGTTTGTCCAGGTCTTTCGATGATGAGACTCAAGTCACCATGGGATGTTGGGATATGTGTTTCTTATGTTGAGTCTTAATCTTAATCTTAGTTTTTTCTTATGTTTTCTAGTTTGAGATGAGATTACTTATTTTCCTGATCATTTCTTTTGTTTTTTTTTTGAGTGGTGATATGCCTCTGAGACATCTTCCAAGGGTTCCACATGAGGTTGAAATGGATATTCCTCAAGTAAATATTCCTTTTGATTATAATCTTATAGATACTATCATGTTAGCAGTTTGTGTCATGGACCAAAATGTACAACAATTCTAGAATGTATTTGTTGAGGTATAGATAGGATATGGTGGAGAAATGGATTGATCCTAGGAGTTCTTATGAAATAAACCACTATCTTTTAGTGTAGGAATGGTCCCTAAGAGGTGGAGGACTATATGGGAAATATTGATTATATCTTTGAATTACTGAATACACTCGAGAATATTAAGGTGAAGTGCACAACATTCAGACTTGAGGGTCCTAGTAAGAGATAGTGGTATTCCATGGTATAGGAAGATATGCACTTGGGATTGGATTAGAAGGTTTTCAAGACACTATTCTTACAGTAGTTCTGTACAGAGTCTCTAGTGGTGTAAAAGTCTCTATAGTTCCTCAATATACAATAGGGAGAGTGATCAGTGTCGACATACACCAATAGATTCATGGTTATGGTTCATTTTTCTTCAAAGGTAGTGAATAATGGAAAGCATAAAGCTTAGAATCACCTACATGGTTTGCGGATGGATATCAAATCATGGATATTCATACTGAATCTTTCTACTTATGAAGAGATAGTAGGTAGTGAAATTGTGGAATATATGGATATGGTAGTAAATGTTGGATATTTTTTCCCTTCTCTTCCACCTAGTGATAGATTTAGTAGATAACATGGAAAGAAGAGGAAGTGACAAGATCATCACAGGTGTGGTGGAGGTGGTTTTCAGTGGAAGGAATATTTTTCACTATCAGTTATAGACAGCAGTGTGCCTATAACTTTCTATCAGTGTGGAAAGGTTGGGAACACCCAGTGATCTTGTTTTTCACTAGTGAAGATGTGAAATGGTTGTGGTATCTATATCCATTTATAGAGGTTCTTCTAGTCTATGTATACTCTTTATTATGGTCAGGGATTGGCAGTCCCAAAGTCCACTATAGCATAGTCAGATGTTTCAAAATCTACAAGGCTCTATCCATGGGCTTCTAGAGTGAAGAACCTTTATATTGTCGGTGATTTTCCTATGAAGGTTGATGCAGCTCCAGTGATGGTAAGAGATACCATGTTTATTGTACCTTATGACGCAACTTCATTATTTGATACTAGTTCCACCCATTCATTTATTTCATCCTATTTTTTTGATGTGTAGAAACTTCCAATGAATCTCATGTCATTTATTATGTAGTTATCCATTCAAATTGTGAAGAGAAAAGAGAAGGGGTTTTATATTCCTTATTTTTTATTATTGGTAGCAGATGCAGAGTTAGTTTAGGATTTTTCTAAAAAAAATTGGATCTGTTTAACATCACCATCAGGATGGATTGTATTATCACTCATCAGGATGAGTCTGATTGTTATCATTAGTGTGGCTTATTCCTTGCTACCAATGGGAGATCTTGGGTGTTTCAGGGAGAGTGGGATCCTAGGTCTGGTCATGTATGACCTTTCTTCCCATAGATCAATATTTTGTTATTTTATATATTATTTGAGCCCAATAACATTTATTTTATTAGAAATCTTCACCTGATTGTTAGGTATTTCCTCAATGTTTTCCCAGATGACTTATTTGGTCTTCCTATAGAGAGGGAGGTGGATTTCTCAATTGAACTGGTTCCTTGTACAGAACCGATATTGATGCCCTCTTATCATATGGAACTAGTAGGGTTGAAATAGATCAATATTTAGTTGGATGATCTGATGTAAAAAGGTTTCGTTCTCCCTAGTTTTTTGTATTGGGTAGCCTCAGTGCTCTTTGCCCAGAAGGTTGATGGTTTACTTCTATTTTACATGGACTATAATAAATTTAACCAGGTGATTATTAAGAATAAGTATCATTTTCCCCATATAGATTCTTTTTTTGATCATCTAAATGGGGAAAGTGGTTTTCAAATATCAATATTTGGTTGGGTTATCATCAGCTCAAGGTTCAAGAGTTTGATATTACAAATAAAACTTTTAGAATTAGGTATGGTCATTCTGAATATATTGTGGTTACTTTTGTTCTAACTAATGCTCTCTTAGTTTTTATAGATTTTATGAACTGGGTATTCCATTAGTATCTATACACTTTTTGGTAGTGTTTGCGGGTGATGTGCTAGCTTATTTGATATCCGAGCATGGGCACAAACACCATCTGAGTTTGGTTTTGGAAATATTGAAGAGTCATTATTTGTATGGAAAGGTTTAGAAATATATTTTTTAGATCCAATAAGTGAAATTATTAGGGTGTGTTATTTCTTAACAAGGCCTACCAGTTGATTTTGAGAAGGTGAATTATATCTTTTCATGGGAGGATCCATGAAACAGCATTGAGATTTGGAGCTTCCTTGGTCTTGCTGGATACTATTAGTGGTTTGTCAAGGATTTCTAGAATTCGGTATCACCTTTTACTATTCTTACTAGGAAAAGGGTGAAGTTCACATGGGATGTTAAATGTTGGTCTTCTTTCAATGAACTAAAATGACTTATGACATCAGATCCTATTCTGATCTTACCTAATCCCGATAAGGGGTATATAGTATAATTTAATGCTTTCAGTGCTAATATGAGTTAAATAATTATATAGGGTAATCATGTTATAGCCTATGGATATCTTTATCTTAGACCACATGAGAATAACTACCCCCCTTATGATTTGGATCCTATTGTGGTTATGCATGCTCTTAAATGTTGGAAGCACTATCTATTTGGGGATAGGTTCACAGTCTTTTCTAACCATAAGAGTCTAAGATATATATTTTATTAGAATTAATTAAACCTAAAATAGATATGGTGGGTGGAATACCTTCATAAATTTGACTTTTACATATCCTACATAGCAGGGAAGGGAAATGTTGTTGTAGATTCTTAGAATAGGAAAGTTTCATCACAAGTTGTTTTGGAATCAAAGGAAGAGTATAACCTTATTGGATTCTTCACATATTTTCATCAAGATTATTAGGAGGATGTTTTAGGTATGGTTTTGATGAGTTTTTATTTATAATAATATATACTTGATTCTATTATATTGGTTCATTAGTAGGATGATAAGTTCAGAGGAATTAGAGAAACCCTTTATGGTGGGGAGACCATTTCTGGTTAGTCTCTCCCTTCAGATGGTATTATACACTTTGGGGATCAATTTATTATCTCAGCATATATGAAATGCCAAGGTTTTTTTAATATCATCATTCTTTATGGGGTGTTTATCTGGTGATTGTAAAGACATATTATTAAATGACACAGTGATTCTATTGGTCGGGTATGAAGTGTGACATTTCAGGTTATGTGTCTCGATTTTATACCAACCAATTGATAAAGGTAGAGCATTTGAAACCTTCTAGTTTGTTACAACCCCTTTAGGTGATAGTTTTTAAATGGTAAAATGTGTCTCTAGTATTATTTTTTTTGAGTACCATAGACTCTATAAGGTAATAATGTTATCTGGGTGGTGATTGATTGATTAACAATGTCAACCCATTTTATTCTGATCAAGTACACCACTAAAGTTGAAGACTAGGGTAAGTTATATGTGTAGGATATTGTGAGGATACATGTTTTTTCCTATTCTATTATTTCAGATAGGGATCCTAGGTTTACCTCATGGTTCTATAAGATTCTCCAAGAGGCGATGGGGAGTCAAGTTTGGTTGATAACTTCTTACCAACCATAGATAGATGGTCTAATGAATCATGCTATTCAGATCCTAGAGGATATGATTTATTCTTCCATCTTGGATTTTTATGGATCATGGGATAACCATCTAGGATTGGTTAATATTTCTTAAAACAATAGTTATTATTCATCAATCATAATGGCTCTCTTCAAGGCATTGTATGATCACCCATGAATGTCACCTCTTTGTTATGAAGATGTGGGAGAATCCCTCTCTAGTAGGATCTATTCTTGTTTAGGAGACATTGGTGAGGATTCATTATATATGTCGATGTTTGGTTATAGATCAAAGTAAGAAAAATCATATGTGGATCATTGATGTCATTCTTTGGAGTTTTCTATTGGTGACCAAGTTTTCTTGAAGGTTTCTCCTCGGATGGGTCACTATTTTCTTAGAAAACAGGGAAAACTAGAATCAAGAATTAAGTTAATGGAAAACTCAATTTCCTGATCTGGAGGATTTCCAGGTAAATCCTCTAGAAACACATCAACATATTCTTACACAATAGGTATGTATTCTATTTGAACATTCCTTTCCTCACATATATTTATTATATTCCCTTCCTCCCCCAATAATTGAATTCAATAGAGTTGTTGGGGTTGGATCTAGATGAGGATTAGATAGTGATGTTTTTGCTCTAAAGATAAGGGATTCCATATAATCCTCAAAAATTATAACCTCCTTATTCTTTCAATAAATTTTCATATCATGGTTTGAAAGTCAATCCATACCAAGGATTATATCAAATTCAATCATGGGTATTATAACAAAATCAGTAGATAAATCATGTTTATATGACATAATGTGGACTGTCTGACACAACTTTGTCGCAATGATACTTTTCTTAAGAGTTTTGACTGAAAACTCCCTTATTAAATCAAATTGAAAATATCTAATTTTTTGGAAAACTAGGAAGATATGAAAGAATACAATGATCCAGAATTGAATAAATCATTAGCTAATTTTGAGGAAATGATTAAAGTACCTACCACCACATCATTAGGAACTTCAATATCAATCGTTGTGATCACATAAGCTTATCACTACTCCCTTGTCCTTTTTTAAGGAATGTTTCCTTCACGCTTTGGAAAATCATTAGCATAGTGTACCATATTCCTACAATTATAGCATTGAACATTAATAGCTTCATTATTCCCCTTAAAAACACCCTCATGATGGCCCTTTTGTCCACACTTATAGCACACCCCTTTTCCTTTTAAGTAGGTAGTAGGGTGTTTCCTTCCACAATTATCATAGGGTGGAAAATAAACTCTTCCCTTATTCCCCATTTCCTTATTTCCTTTTCCAAAGTTTTCAAAAACCCTCTTCTTCTCTTTCTTTCCTTTAAAGTCATAAGGCTTAGAGAACTCTTTTTCCATTTTGATACCACATGAGACTATATCTTTGTATGATGAGAAATTTTTGTAGACCAGTGCCCACTGAAGGAATGGATTTAGGCCATCAAAGAATCAATCAAACTTTCTCCTTGGGTTATGTGTATTGTCCACATAATTCCTTGCTAACCTTGTGAAGTTAGCTTCATACTTTGAAAAAAAATTATCTTTCTTTTTCCTCAGATTTAGAAACTACCTTTCCATATTCGCTCAGTGTTCACAAGAAAATTATTTATCTAAGAAAAGTTCTTTGAATTCACTCTATTCCATGTTTTCTATCTATTCCTCCTCCTTTGTGTTTCGAATTAGTGACCACCATTAATCAGCATCTCCCAACAGACGATAAAATTCCATGACAACCTTCTCACTTTTTTCACTTCCTAAGGAAAGAAATATCTTCTCTAATGAACTTATTCACTTCTCTTATACTAATGGGTTTGTAGTCCCATTAAATAATGGAGACAATTATCACATAAAGAGATCTAACATAGCTCCTCCATGTTGTGAATCCGGATGCTCAATATGCGTAATGTTATTATCCAAAACCAGATTAAGTTTCCCTAGTATAGTTATAAGTTTCTCTTCACCATTCACAGCTCCAGATCCAACATCATTATCTTTCATAGGAGGGAAATACCTTCTGGGATACAAGCATTCATGCGGTTTTCATTCCTTCTATTAGGTACTATTTTTAAATAATTAAATACACTATATTAGGTTATGAATCATAATTTACTATCTCAACTTATAAAAAAATACTTAATGTATATTAAAATCATATGCATGTCTAATCCCATAATCATAAACATAGTTTTTTTGAGGAAAATTTTACATTTCAATCCTTCGTAATGGCTTGTAAAGAAAATGTGAATTATCCTAAGCATATCCCCTGGGAGTGTCAAACCAAGTTCACAATAAGGCTCGTTTTCATGTACCAGAATACCCTGGGTCAAGCTCGAAACTCCATGTCAGAGTTTTCACTCCTAGGTACATTTGTTCCAGAACCACTTCTACTTATAGTATCCAAACAAGGATGTTTTTTTTAAAAGATGATTCCTTGGCCCAAAATGACCAAGCCACAAATTATTATAAAAATAGTTTATAGAAGTCTAAAATATGGGATCATTTTATAATCTCTTTCAAACCAGATAGGCATGTATTTGAAAGAAATATCCACATAATCTATTCCTTAAAAAATTACAAGATTTACTTTTATGTTTATCTTCAAATACTATCTTAGGGGTTTTTTTCCCTAATCTACATTTTCTAAATCTAGTTTCCAATTTTTTTACTAAACTTCCTTTGATAACAACTGTAAAGAACTAACCATAGTTGCCCAAAGTTGGTGCCTTGTTACATTACATTAGCATGATTATAAGAAAGTTGTATCCTGAAGTAATGAATAGTTTAGTAGATTTGGAAATCCAGATACATACATAATTTCAACATTACAACTTGAAATTAAAAGCAACAAATAAGTTTCATTGGTAACATCCACCACTCTAATATTATCCCTGCAAGTCCACCATAATATACCTCTTCATGTCTTGGGAAAAATGAAACATGTAGAGACCCGAAGCTTGACGTACATGGACATTACATTACTTTTGTGGAATACTTGGTACATAACAAAAACACACACACAAGGATCGTAATAGTTTAGTGTCTTTGGAAACTCAGAACGTAATCTTCTAATCGTGGTGAAAGATCTTCAATATCTCCCATAAAGATCTTCCATTTTTTTTACCTAAAACCTTTCTTTATATCCTGGGGAAAAAAACATAAAAGGGTGATCGCAAATGCTCAGCAAGGGCAAATAAAGGAAATAAAAATCAAATCATATCTTTTTGAAAATCATAACCTGCAAAAGGGATCATAATATCTAAACATGGAACAAATAATAGAAGTGAAAATGAGATCCCCATAATCATAACATGAAACTTGAAACTTTGTGGCATTCACACATAATCATGGAAAATCATTTCTTATTTGTCATGACTCATTGCCAAGACTATCTTAGTGGACAAAGTCCCTTTCTGAACCGAGTCACCCTCGTTCCATTCCTGTTTCACTGAACCGGTATAACCTACCGTTCCATCCCTATCTATCTCATGAGATATAAAATCTTTACCCAATGCATTGGAGGGAGATATAGGTCCCACCCATCTCATAATGATACCATTCTTATGTGTGCCACAAAATCATAAACCATACATCATAGCATAACCCAAGTAATAAAAATGGGAATCTTAAACATCATGACATCATAAAACAATTCATATAAGATAAAGGAATTCATAAAAATAATTCCATCAAAACATAATCAAATCAATGTAACAATAGGGATAGAAACAGAACCCTATATTATCTTAGATGGAAAATAATTTTGATAAAACACTTGAACTCCATTCTTGAGGAAAATATCATTTCTACTTTAAAACCCTTTTTCCTTTCTTAACATGTCATACAATTTTAAACTAAAATAAGTTGATTAAAAATAAACTTTAAAACTTGTAGAGGAAGCTTCTTGGAAATAATGTTTTAAAAATCCATTCATGCTGTATAAGTTAAAAAAAACATTCTTCGTACTTTTGTCGGAAAAGTCAAAAAGTACCTCGTACGAAAAACGACAAAATATTCCTTTCATATCCTTTACTAAAAACTCACTGAAGGGTAAAATTGGATTTAAAAAATTGTAGGTGGATGAAAATAATATTACATATTGAGGAAACATGGATGTGGATGATAAAATACACCCCAGTAAATACCAAAGTATAAACAATCTCGGATAAAAATTGAGATTGTGATATTTCACTTACCTTAGGTCCAATTTGCTTTGTACGTGTCCGAAGCTCTTGTATAATGGTTTAAATAATGTTATTGACTTATTCCAGAATCATACATATTGATATGATATCATATATGGTTATATTCTTAGCTTCTTGTTAGTAATATTTCATTGTTACTTGTTACTCAGGTCCTTATTGCATTTTGTTCTTATGCGTGTTTTGCCGAATAAATACTTATTCTTCTTTTAAGGTTATAGATACATTATATCCAGAATTTTATTAGTGTAACATATATCATATTTATTCATTCAATTCATTTATATAATTACTATGTAATGATGATCATGTAGAACGAGTCGCATCACATCGTAGAGACGGTATTCCGTACGTACGCACGAGTGATGATATCGTTCCTATGATCGTGGAATTGTATTTGAGTATATATATATTATTTCAGTATCAATATTACATTATAATAATCATAAATAGTTACTCATTACACCATTATACCCATCCTTGTAAGGTGATGGTGGAAAATAGATTACACCACGGCGTGGAGACGGTATTCCGTACGTACGCACGCGCGGTGATTTCATTTTTCCGTAGGATGGATAGAAGGTGAATTAGGGCTGTTTCATATTTATAATAACATATCAGTATGTAAGTAATACTGATGTTATTACTTTATAATGAAACAACTAAAGAAGAAGAAGTTGAAGAAGAAAGAAATTGAAAAGATCGGTAATGGATATTACCTCTTCTTTGGAACGCCTCTTTGAATCCTCCACTTAGGGAACTAGAATTGGTCTTTGAAGAAGACCAGAACCCCTAGGATTATTCTAGGGAAGTGGAGAGGAGAAAATGGCAGGGTTTGGCCGAGCTTGAGTGCTCAAATTGGTGTGAGGAGGAGGGGTAGGAGGTGCCCTTTTATAAGGGAGGAGAGGGGCACCTTAGGAATATCTCAAAATATTATTTTATATTAAATTCAAAATCGGTTTATAATGGTTCCAAAGGGTCTTATTTCTAAGCTAAAGTGGGGATGGGTCTAAATCCTATCATACAATAGGATTTAGACAAGTTTAGGTTATTATTTTAACCTTATCAATTAGATTTAACTCTAAGTTAAATAATTTAGATTTTACCGTGTCTTTTTGTTTTCTTTCACTATATGGTTAATACACTTACTATAACATGACAAAAGAACCCCAAATTGTATATTATTAATACATATATCCTTATCTAAGTCATTTGTCCGAACCTTAGATTTTTAGGAATAAAATAACAATTAATACTATAATATTCGATTTAAAAACTATTTTGTGTCAATTTTGACACTATTTGATATATGATTTTTGTGAAAGTCATAACAGAATTATATGTTCTAACCAAGTTGATTAAATCAACACTAATATATCATAGTAACCTAGAAAATTAGTTTAATTCATAAAAAGTCTTAAATTACATTTTTTTTGGTATTTATAATATCAATTATGTCAATATTTCATTAATAAGATAATTACTGCATCATCTTTGTGTCATAAATAAATTAAATTATTTGATGTCTAAAAATTACAAATAAAATACCATCATGTATGAAATCTTTTTATCTTTCTAATGAATATTTACAATCGAATTTATCGTATTTACAACCCTATATTAAAAATGTTTTAGTAAATATACTTTGATTTTAACTCTTTTAACTCTTCTTTGAATTAAATAACAATAAATGTCCTAATCTAATCCAAGTGGGCCTAAATAATAATATTTTACACTTAAGGTTGTTTTTGGTCGAGATACACTTGTCCAATAGAATTAGGACATGTGTTAGGGTAATATTAATATCATTCTTACCCTTAATTACCCTATTTACTTTTAACCGTGGTAAATAAAAGTAAAAAGTTACTATTCACCAAAAATTATTTTCATCTCATTGAACCACATTTTACTTATTGACATAAACCGTGTCTCTAGGATTTTTTAAATTCCATTCACAGAAGCGGTAAAATTAAGTTTTATGAAAAATTCAGTTTTTTAACTACCACTTAGTAGTTTCACTATTCATCAAAAATTGATGTTTTTCAGAAAAATGCCAAAATTTAATCCTAAGCTATATTTCATATTCCGAATTAAAAAATGAAGTCTATTTTACCAAATTAATAACATAGAAGTTGCATTAATTAATTTTATAATTAAATCCCGCTGTTAAAACAAATAGCGTGTTTTTAAGAAACAATATCTATCAAAAGATTGACACTTGATTATGTCTGGTTTAAATGTGAAATTAAATTCAATGACCAACATTGTATTAAATTGTAAAAATATATTCTAAATATACTTTAAAACCACTCAAATTAATAATTTATCACTATTAATTATTTCGATTAATAAAGTTGTTTTTAATTATAATTTAGTAATTTTCACTATTCATCAGAATATGAAAGTTATCCGAAAAGTACCAAAATTTCACCTTAGGCTAAATTCGATACTCTAAATCCAAAAATGAAGTCCATATTGAGAGCTAAAATTTCTAAAATTTAAAAAGTGGTTATTACTATTCATAACGGCTAGTTTTAATAATATTTTAATAGCATATCGTTGTTTCGTGAAACTCAGTATTGCGTACTACACACGCTATCGAGGAAGGTTTCGATTGCGTGTAATGCAAGGCAAGTCAAAGATGCATGTTGTGCAAGCTCCTTTTGGTGTAGCGTACAACACAAGACATTAATAAAATTAAAAAGAATATTTTTCATAAAATCTCGGGCTGTTACATTCTACCCCCCTTAAAATGAATTTCGCCCTCGAAATTCGTCGGGGTTATAAATGGTTTACTATTTGAAAGTTTATTTAATAGAAACCCACATCGTAAAAAGGAATATCAAAACCAATATTTAAAAACAAAAGTATGAAACGTAACAGTTACCCAAATAAACTAATCATTGGGTTTCCACATAGGTGAAAATATGGATATGGAAGAGAAATCTAACCATCATGTTCTAATGGAGAGTGGTAGAGAACATGGCTATGGAAAAGCCAGCAATCACAAAGCCATAAATTTGTGACGATCTAAGGTACCATCTGATTCATCAGATATAAGATCACTAGGACAACATTTTTGGTTTTCAAGATCGTTTCCCTAAAGTTAAAGAATTTGAATTAGAATAAATACTTACTTTATTTTGGTACAGCCTCACTATTGTTCGTGCCTTTAACAATTTCCACTTCATCTCTTAAATAAATGAAGTTGAATTTGTTATTCGTGAAGTGTTAGCAAATCATGTGATAGAATGACGGGTCATTCCATCTGTCTCAAACAAAAGGTTAGCGAAAAATTATATACATAAGTCGATCTATAGTGAGATTAATCATATATGGTTCCTAAAATGGACTTATACATCATATGTCATACAGCTTAATATAATAAAACTAGTTTCTACTAAACAGGGACTTCCTGTAGGCCAGTGGTAGGCGATAAAGGCCAGTCGCACTTCGGTTGTGGGTTCGATTCCTACAGCCTTGTCCGACGCGATGGGCTGTCGCCCGTCCTGCAGGTTGTCCTTTTTCTAAAACTATATTACTATAACATCCCATCAATAATATCGAAAAAAACTTCTATCCTTAAACAATACTAACTTATGTCCAACATAATCCATTCCAATCCTTAGGCTTATCCATAATACTGCAGTCCACTCTCATAACATAGTGAAAACGATTACCAGAGATTTAATACCATCGTTGATCCCCATATATCATAAGATATGTTTTTTTTGTCACATTCCAAACATTCAAAGTCCTAAATCATGTATTCTCTTGAATACCTTAGTGAAAACATGAATGCAGTTAAAATTTAACACTTTCCACATACCAAAATCCTCAAAATTCTATATACTCAAACAATGATATCACTTAGTCCTTATATCAATCATGAGCTCATGAATACTGTTAAACATTTCGTTTTCTCATTTTCCCTTCATTATGCTCATATCATCTTATTTCCAAAAATATCTCAATCACTTTGAATACCACATTAGACCAATACATAAATATTCCAATACTTTATGATACAACATTATTTTGAATCCCATTACATAAACACTTAATTATTCCACCACATCGTTATCATATTCAACATCTCCAATGGTGATCGTATGTGACTTCCCTTTGTCCTTTGCCTTAAGCGGTTGCTCATGTCGATCATCACTAACCCTTGTATTAGGGTATTTATTAGCATAATGCCCCATTTCCTTGCACTTGAAGCATTGAAGTGTTGGTGGTGCGTTCTCTACAGTGTTTGCTTTATTCACATCATTAGAATCCCTTTTTCCATTACTTTGACACTCAGCTGCTCGATGACCTTCTTTTCCACACTTAAAACATTTTCTAGTCCCTTTAAGACAATCTCCACCATGCTTCTTTCCACACTTTGTGCATAATGAAACATTCATCTTCTTTTCACCATTATTCTGAGATTTCTCCTTGAACTCCATCTTTCGTTTCTTGTCAAAACCATGAGATGGATATGTAACACCAACTTCCATTTCTACCTTGATAGCACAACGCACAATTTCTTCATAGCTACTGAAGTCTCTTATAGCTAATGCCCTTCGAAGACTTGGTTTTAAGCCACTGAAAAATCGATCAACTTTACTTTCAGGTTGGATGATAATGCCGGATGCATACCTTGCAAGTCTTGTAAAATTTGCTTCGTATATACCAATAGATTCATCATCCTTCTGCTTCAGCTCAAGAAACTCCTTTTCCATCTTTGTTCGAAGAATACGAGGGAAGTACTTACTGAAAAACAAGTTCTTGAACTCGTCCCATTCCATGGACTCAATTTCATCTCTTTGCCTCGTATTCTTGATAAGTTTCCACCATTGATCAGATTCACCTTCCAAACGATATACTACTAAGATGACTTTATCATGTTCAGAACATTGAAGAACTGAAAATATCTTTTCAGTGGTACTGATCCATTGTTCAGAAACAAGTGGATCAGAAGACCCACTGAAAGAAGGTGGACGTTGCCTCATGAAGGACTCAATAGAATATTGTTCCCTTCTCTGCTCATTTGGAAGTCCAGAATGATTCATAGCTTGTGTAAGTATAGCAATAAGATTTTTCACTCCATCTCCCATAACATTTGTTTGTTCATGAGGACAATCATTGCATTGTCCATTGCATTGATCAACACGGTTCCTTCGGGTTCCAGCCATCGTCTAAAACCCAAAAAGAATAGTGTGAGAGGCAAAAATCATGCTAGGGAAAACAACATAATAAAGGGGGAGTACCTTCAATATCTAACATCTTAGGTTTAATTCTATGATCGTTAGCATAATTCTAGTACTATAACCAATACGTATACTTAACCTTAGGGACATCCCTAGACATACCTTAGAAATATCTCTAGGGATCTCACTAAAGTTCTCGCATCCTAGTTTCCAAAGGTTGACTAAACCTTTCCTCTGATACCAACTGTAGAGACCCGAAGCTTGACATACATGGACATTACATTACTTTTGTGGAATACTTGGTACATAACAAAAACACACACACAAGGATCGTAATAGTTTAGTGTCTTTGGAAACTCGGAACGTAATCTTCTAATCGTGGTGAAAGATCTTCAATATCTCCCATAAAGATATTCCATTTTTTTTACCTAAAACCTTTCTTTATATCCTGGGGAAAAAAACATAAAAGGGTGAGCTCAAATGCTCAGCAAGGGCAAATAAAGGAAATAAAAATCATATCATATCTTTTTGAAAATCATAACCTGCAAAAGAGATCATAATATCTAAACATGGAACAAATCATAGAAGTGAAAATGAGATCCCCATAATCATAACATGAAACTTGAAACTTTGTGGCATGCACACATAATCATGGAAAATCATTTCTTGTTAGTCATGACTCATTGCCAAGACTATCTTAGTGGACAAAGTCCCTTTCTGAACCGAGTCACCCTCGTTCCAGTCCTGTTTCACTGAACCGGTATAACCTACCATTCCAGACCTATCTATCTCATGAGATATAAAATCTTTACCCAATGCATTGGAGTGAGATATAGGTCCCACCCATCTCATAATTATACCATTCTTATGTGTGCCACAAAATCATAAACCATACATCATAGCATAACCCAAGTAATAAAAATGGGAATCTTAAACATCATGACATCATAAAACAATTCATATAAGATAAAGGAATTTATAAAAATAATTCCATCAAAACATAATCAAATCAATGTAACAATAGGGATAGAAACAGAACCCTATATTATCTTAGATGGAAAATAATTTTGATAAAACACTTGAACTCCATTCTTGAGGAAAATATCATTTCTACTTTAAAACCCTTTTTCCTTTCTTAACATGTCATAAAATTTTAAACTAAAATAAGTTGATTAAAAATAAACTTGAAAACTTGTAGAGGAAGCTTCTTGGAAATAATGTTTTAAAAATCCATTCATGCTGTATAAGTTAAAAAAACATTCTTCGTACTTTTGTCGGAAAAGTCAAAAAGTACCTCGTACGAAAAATGACAAAAGATTCCTTTCATATCCTTTACTAAAAACTCACCGAAGGGTAAAATTGGATTTAAACAATTATAGGTGGATGAAAATAATATTACATATTGAGGAAACATGGATGTGGATGATAAAATACACCCCAGTAAATACCAAAGTATAAACAATCTCGGATAAAAATTGAGATTGTGATATTTCCCTTACCTTAGGTCTGATTTGCTTTGTACGTGTCCGAAGCTCCTATATAATGGTTTAAATAATGTTATTTACTTATTCCAGAATCATACATATTGATATGATATCATATATGGTTATATTCTTAGCTTCTTGTTAGTAATATTTCATTGTTACTTGTTACTCAGGTCCTTATTGCCTTTTGTTCTTATGCGTGTTTTGCCGAATAAATTCTTATTCTTATTTTAAGGTTATAGATACATTATATCCAGAATTTTATTAGTCTAACATATATCATATTTATTCATTCAATTCATTTATATAATTACTATGTAATGATGATCATGTAAAACGAGTCGCATCACATCGTGGAGACGGTATTCCGTACGTACGCACGAGTGATGATATCGTTCCTATGATCATGGAATTGTATTTTAGTATATATATATTATTTCAGTAACAATATTAAATTATAATAATCATAAATAGTTACTCATTACACCATTATACCCATCCTTGTAAGGTGATGGTGGAAAATAGATTACACCACGGCGTGGAGACGGTATTCCGTACGTACGCACGCGCGGTGATTTCATTTTTCCGTAGGATGGATAGAAGGTGAATTAGGGTTGTTTCATATTTATAATAACATATCAGTATGTAAGTAATACTGATGTTATTACTTTATAATGAAACAACTAAAGAAGAAGAAGTTGAAGAAGAAAGAAATTGAAAAGATCGGTAATGGATATTACCTCTTCTTTGGAACGCCTCTTTGAATCCTCCACTTAGGGAACTAGAATTGGTCTTTGAAGACGACCAGGACCCCTAGGATTATTCTAGGGAAGTGGAGAGGAGAAAATGTCAGGGGTTGGCCGAGCTTGAGTGCTCAAATTGGTGTGAGGAGGAGGGGTAGGAGGTTCCCTTTTATAAGGGAGGAGAGGGGCACCTTAGGAATATCTCAAAATATTATTTTATATTAAAGTCAAAATCGGTTTATAATGGTTTTAAAGGGTCTTATTTCGAATCTAAAGTGGGTATGGGTTTAAATCCTATCATCCAATAGGATTTATACAAGTTTAGGGTATTATTTTAACCTTATCAATTAGATTTAACTCTAAGTTAAATAATTTAACTTTTACCGTGTCTTTTTGTTTTCTTTCACTATATGGTTAATACACTTTCTATAACATGCCAAACGAACCCCAAATTGTATATTATTAATACATATATCCTTATCTAAGTCATTTGGCCGAACCTTAGATTTTTAGGAATAAAATAATAATTAATAATATAATATTTGATTTAAAAACTATTTTGTGTCAATTTTGACACTATTTGATATATGATTTTTGTGAAAGTCATAACAGAATTATATGTTATAACCAAGTTGATTAAATCAACACTAATATATCATAGTAACCTATAAAATTATTGGAATTCATAAAAAGTCTTAAATTACATTTTTTTTGGTATTTATAATATCAATTATGTCAATATTTCATTAATAAGATAATTACTGCATCATCTTTGTGTCATAAATAAATAAAATTATTTGATGTCTAAAAATTACAAATAAAATACCATCATGTAGGAAATATTTTTATCTTTATAATTAATATTTACAATCGAATTTATCTTATTTATAACCCTATATTAAAAATGTTTTAGTAAATATACTTTGATTTTAACTCTTTTAACTCTTCTTTGAATTAAATAACAATAAATGTACTAATCTAATCCAAGTGGGCATAAATAATAATATTTTACACTTAATGTTGTTTTTGGTCGAGATACACTTGTCCAATAGAATTAGGATATGTTTTAGGGTAATATTAATATCATTCTTACCCTTAATTACCCTATTTACTTTTAACCGTGGTAAATAAAAGTAAAAAGTTACTATTCACCAAAAATTATTTTCATCTCATTGAACCACATTTTACTTACTGACATAAACCGTGTCTCTTGGATTTTTGAAATTCCATTCACAGAAGCGGTAAAATTAAGTTTTATGAAAAATTCAGTTTTTTAACTACCACTTAGTAGTTTCACTATTCATCAAAAATTGATGTTTTTCAGAAAAATGCCAAAATTTCATCCTAAGCTATATTTCATATTCCGAATTCAAAAATGAAGTCTATTTTACGAAATTCATAACATAGAAGTTGCATTAATTAATTTTATAATTAAATCCCGCTGTTAAAACAAATAGCGTGTTTTTAAGAAATAATATCTATCAAAAGATTGACACTTGATTATGTCTGGTTTAAATGTGAAATTAAATTCAATGACCAACATTGTATTAAATTGTAAAAATATATTCTAAATATACTTTAAAACCACTCAAATTAATAATTTATCATTATTAATTATTTCGATTAAAAAAGTTGTTTTTAATTATAATTTAGTAATTTTCACTATTCATTAGAATATGAAAGTTATCCGAAAAGTACCAAAATTTCACCTTAGGCTAAATTCGATACTCCGAATCCAAAAATAAAGTCCATTTTGAGAGCTAAAATTTCTAAAATTTAAAAAGTGGTTATTACTATTCATAACGGCTAGTTTTAATAATATTTTAATAGCATATCGTTGTTTCGTGAAACTCAGTATTGCGTACTACACACGCTATCGAGGAAGGTTGTGATTGCGTGTAATGCAAGGCAAGTCAAAGATGCATGTTGTGCAAGCTCCTTTTGGTGTAGCATACAACACAAGACATTAATAAAATTAAAAAGAATATTTTTCATAAAATCTCGGGCTGTTACAAAACATAAGAAGGTGTGAGGTCGGATGCTCAATAAGGGTAAGAAATAAAGTGGAAGATATCATAAACAAAAACATTAAAAATCCTGAATAATTTAAAACACATGCCTTTAAAAATAATAATCTTGAACACATTATGGCAGGAATATGAGATGAGTAATTATTTCCATAAGAAAATGTAATCATGGTTATTATACTAGTCGAGTAACCACATGTACTATGAATTTATAGCTTCATAATGAGGGAAATTAATATTCCAAACATTCTAAAACATACTTTCAAGGCCTTTTCCAAGACATCTAAAAATTATTAAGGCATAATCCAAAACCATGTCTAAAAAAGGGAAAGGCCTCGGCCAAGTCCATATCTATTTGTCTCATGAGACCTACCGATGAATCGAGGGGCTATAACAGGCCCCAACCATCACATAATAAGTAAAATGAATTCCTCATATGAAAGGGGATAAACAAAAACAACATATACATTCATATTGAAACTAACATATGAAATGTAAATAAACCATTCGAAGTAAATTGGTGAATGGTTTTAAGATAGCACATCCACAATCAAACTAATCATAAACCATTCAATTAAATAGGGTATATGATATCATAAATATCAATCCCAATAATACATAATAATAAATAAGAGTGTTTAAATGAATATACTCTTATAAAATCATTGAGTAATTCTTGAGATAAATACTCTTTTACTTTGAAAAGAAGAGTTCTTTGAGAAAAGTGTTTGTATAAAACCAGAAATGAAGTAAGATAGTATTTTCATAATAAAATGAGTTATTTTATAAATATAATGGTTTCTAAAAACATATTATAGAGTTCCCTTGAAAATAGGTAAGAATTTGAGAAAATCCCTTGAGTCGGGCTTGTATTTCGGGAAGAATTTTTAAAAGATCCTTTGAAAACATGTAATTCCCCATAAATGAAGGTAGGATTCTGGTTGTTACACATATATAGAACATTAAAACCGAATTTGTGAGTAGTAAATAGTAATTAATAATAATTTAATTGAGGTAAGTTGATAATAAAAGTAACCTGAATGAAAATGGAGGTTTGGGTGTAAAACCCTTACCTTAAGTCTGAAGGTGTTCCTCAATTGATATTAATGACCTAAATAATAAAATTTAGGTTCATAAATTAATGATTAAGGAACATAATATACATTTAATTTAATTATTATAACCTTATTAGGTTCATTAATGTCCTTTTGATGGGTTAATAGATTCAATTTCATTGTTTGGGATCATTTTCTTCCTTGGTTTTCATGATCGGTTTACTTATATTCATGTACAGATAAATGTGTAGAATGATAATGGTTGTCCAGAATAGAAGTTGTATGTTATTATTGAAAAAAAATAATATTACATGGTAATAAAATTCATTTTTTTATTGGTATTGAAGATGAATCATTATATAAAACTTTAATGACAATTATTTGGGTTAATTGGCGGTTTTTTATCACAACAAACTTGTTTTGATTTATAAATTAATATCATGTGTAAAAAAAGGATTAAAAAACCTTAAATAAGTTATAATACATATATTATAGTCTTTTTAAACCATAAAAATGGATTCATAACCCGAATTGAAGATGTTAATAGAAATTCCAAACCCGTCGTCCTTGAATGTGATAAATTAACACATCTCAGATGGTGTTTTCATTTCTAGTATAAAAGAATGGGAAAGAAGAGATGATGAAGAATTATTCCTTTATAATAACAAAATTATAGTAAATTTAAATTAATGGATTCATCACAAAATTTTTATGAAAGGAGTTGAGGAAAGAAAAATAAAATAGAGGAACTTGAAATAAAATAAATGAAAAGAGGAATTTACCTCTTGAAGTAATCTTCCTTGAAAGCCTCTTTAGGGGAGAGGTTTTGGTATTTTTATGAGACCAAGTGCTTATGGACGTGGGGGAGGAGCTTGGGAGGATATTTTAGCAGAATTTAGATGAGGAACAAGGCTTGAGAGGAGTGAAGAGAAGAGGGAGTGGGGGGTTTATAGTGGAGTAGAGAAGGGTTTTCCCATTATTTTACTCATTATTTTATTATTTTTTCAAAGAAAACTAATAGTATTGATTCTTATGAAAAATAATATAAATATGTGCATGTGATTTTGAAACATGTTTTCTTACATCATCCATGATGCTACTAATATTGAATTTAACTGATAATGTATATATACGATAAATTACTGTATTTTACTATTCATCAAAAATTCGAGTATTTCAGAAAAATCCCAAAAATTCACCCTAACCATTTTTCGATGTGCAGAATTCAAAAATGAAATATATTTTTTGAAAATAATTTTCTGTAACACCCCAAGCTTCTATGGTACGCTTCTCTTGGAATAATGCGATAGCGTGTGTTGAATGCAACATCGAGTTCTAACACACACCACAACCAATCAAACTAACCGTTATGAATAGTAATACCTACTTTTTAAAATTTTGGAAATTTTATCTCTAAAAATGGACTTCATTTTTGTATTCGGAGTATCGAATTTAGCCTAAGGTAAAATTTTGGTACTTTTCGGATAACTTTCATATTTTGATGAATAGTGAAAATTACTAAATTTTAATTAAAAACAACTTTTTTAATAAAAATAATTAATACTGATAAATTATGAATTTGAGTGGTTTTAAAGTATATTTAGAATATATTTTTACCATTCAATACAATTTTGTTCATTGGACATAATTTCACAATTAAACCAAACATAAACAAGTATCAATCTTTTGATAGTTATTATATCTTAAAAACACGCTTTTTGTTTTAACAGCGGAATTAATTTTAAATTAATTTTTGCCACTTATGTGTTTTGAATTTGGAAAAATGGATTCCATATTTGGAATCAGGATGTTCAAATTGTGTAAATAGGTAACTTTTATTTTTAGACATTTTGAATAATTACTTCGGTAATAATTTTATTTACCATGGTTAAAAGGTAAATCCGGTAAATAAGGGTTATAAAATAATATTATAATAATAACAAATTACCCTAAAACATGTCCTAAACTTATTGGTTGATACATGTTCAACCATGGGCATCTTTGGGTCAATTTTGGGACCCCATGGTGCCACTTGTAAGTGATAGGGACACTTTATTTTAATTAAGTTAAAATGAATACAAAAATGACACAAGCATATATCTTTTAGAAAAACAATTTTTACATAGGGTTATATATGATGGATTTTCGACTATAAATATTCATTAGAAAGATAAAACTATTTAATACATAATGATATTTTATTTATAATTTTTAGACATTAAATAATTTAATTTATTTATGACATAATGATGATGCGGTAATTACCATAATAGTGAAAAATTAAAATAATTGATATTATTAATACCCAAATAAATATAATTTGAGGATTTTAAGGAATTACACTAATTTTATAGGATAATATGAAATATTAGGATTGATTTAATCGACTTTTTTTGAACTAATCATTCTGTTATTATTTTCACAAAAATCAACTATTGAATAGTGTCAAAATTGACATAAAGGAGTTTTTAAAAAAAATATTATATTATTAATTGATATTAAATTCATAAAAACCTACGGTTCGGCCAAGAGACTTATATCATGATATTTTTATCATTAATGAACCACTTGGGGGTCTCTTGGATGTATATAGTAAGTTTATTAACCATATAATATAAAAATACAAAGAGACATTGTAAAAGTGAAACTAATTAACTAAGAGTTAATACTTAATGATAAGGTTAATATAGTAACCCAAACCTCTCTAAATTATATTGTTTGAGTGGTTTTAGACCTATAACCACCTTAACATTTAAATAATACACTTTGGAGCCATTAGAAACCGAATATGAATTTATTATAAAATAATATTTCTAGCTTTTCCAAAGGTGCCCCTCACCCCTCTTATAAAAGGGCACTCTCCCTTCTCATTAACTCACACCTTCAAAGCCTTTTGGTTCGGTCAAACTCTGCCCAAATACTCTCTAAACTTCCCTAAATTTATCCTATAGGTCTTCCTTTAGTCATAAATCCAAATTAATGAGCCCTTTTGATTAAATCAAAAAGAAGAACCCAAAGAAGAGGTAATGATTTCACCACCCTTTTTCAAGTTCCTTTCTTCTTCCACTTCTTATTTATTTTTTATTACCATTATAAAATAATAAATACAGTATCTTATATATACTGTGATGTTATTATAAATATGGTACAACCATATTCAGTATACTATCCATACTTTGAATAACATGTCACCATACGTGCGTACGTACGGCTTACCGTCTCCACGTCGTGGTGTAATTGTTATTCAATAAATTATTATTTGGATGGGTATAATAATGATGTTTAATTCATTTAAATAATTAATATAACATGATAATTATTCTTTATATATTATATACCATCCAATTATATATTATTTTAATATCAAAAGAATGATATTGTCGCTCGTGCGTACGTACGGACTACCGTCTCCATGAACGCGATGAGATTCATTCTCCATCGTATCCATTCAAGTATAATTATCATTTTATGATTAATAATAGTATCTAAGGACTTGATATCATTCTGTATATGATTAAGATACAAACTATCCATGACAAACACAGCTTACGTAACAAAACATATAAAAGAAAATGAGTAAGTTAACACCCGAGACAACGATAATACTAAGATATTATTAACAAATCAATGTTAAAAGATCATATATAATATCACATTAATGTATATGATTCTTGTATAATTTAATAAAAATTATTTCACCATTATACAGGAGGTTAACCTACCCCAACCAAGGGAAATTACAAGGTAAGTGTTTATTTCGCAATCTCTTCATTATCCGAGGTTGTTTATACGTAATAATCTACTGGGATCTCTTTATCATCCATATCCATGTTTCTTAAAAAATGAATTTCAAAACATTTTTACTATTTACTAGAATATGGGTTAAAGTCATTTATACCCTTTTTTTACTTTTTATAAGAGTTTTGTAAAGGAATATTTCCGTCGTTTTTCAAACAAGATGCTTTTTAACCTTTTCGACAAAATTAAGGTAAGAATGTTTTTTTAACTTATACGGAGGGTACGGCTATTTTCCGCCATTATAAAATCGTCGAAGCTTCTCTTACAAGATTATAAGAATATTTTCAAAGAAAATGTTTTATTTTATAAATATATGACTCTTAAATGATTTAAAAATAGAAAGAGATATTTCTCTCAAAAGAGTTTTGATTTCATCTATGTCAACATCCTTTGATGGATTTTACGCTTATTTGAAGTTGATTTATTATGATACAAAACTTATATATTTTATTGAAGGTTTTGTGATATGTTAGATTGTGAATGTGTTATTTTTATACCATTCATTGTTTATGGATGAAGTATTTACATTTCGTATGCTAGTTTTAATATGAATGTTTATGTTATGTTTAAACCTTTTCATATGAGAATCCATTGGACTTAGTAAGTGACGGGTGGAGCCCGCTATAGCTCCTCGATGTATCGGTAGGTCTCATGAGACAAAGTAGTGTCTTGGCACAAGGCCTTGACAAAATCTTATTTGTAGTCTTGGCACGAGGCCTTGGCTATGTGGTCATGATAGTCTGGCATTATGCATTCCATCATTATGAAAGTGGTTATTGATATTGCATGTGATTATTCGATTAGTAGAATATCCATGTGAATAAGTAAATGGCATTATTTAATTTTATTTTTTCCATACTATGTTGAAGTTCAAGTTTAAAAGGCTTTTGTTTTAGTTATACATTTCTGTTGGGCAAAAATCCCTCAAGGTAACATTGCAGTATTTTTGGGTTGATTGTGTTTGTTGACAAAGCAGGTTTCCATGGAGAATTGTCGAGTTCCCGAGAAGTTGTTGACATTCCATGTTGACAAAGAACTATGACAAAGGAAAGGACGATCTGGAGGCGGTATAAAAGAGTAGTATAAGGTGGCGCCGTTTTCCAGTGTTTGCCAAATTTATGGGCCTGAAAATCGCCAATGGAAAATGGAGTGATATGTTGTTGGCGAAGGTTGAGGAGAGAGAAATGAAGGAGGTGTGCGGAAAAATTAAGCGTGGCGCGCAAAACTAGCGGGTTGCGCAAAATCTTGAAGTGTGGCGCGCAAAACAGTGGGTTGCGCGAAATTGTATTTCGCGCAAAAGATGTTTCAAGGCCGAAAGCTTGAAAATCGGTAAAGGCATGAGGCGCGCGAAATTTTGGAGGCGTGCGCGGAAAATGAAGTGGCGCGCGAAATAGCGGATGAAGTATTTCGCGCAAGAGGTGTTACAAGGTCCGAAGCTCGTAAAATGGAAAAGGCATGAGGTGCGCGAAATTATGGAGCAGTGCGCGGAAAATGGTTGTGTGCGGAAGATTTGGATTTCGCGATCAAAGCGGATTACGCGCTCAAGGAGGGTTTTTCGCGCGGGGTCGATTTTGCCTATAAATATGAAGTGACCCTCCTCCATTCTAAAGAGTTCAAGACATAGAAAATACCCGAGCTCTGGTGCGCGAAATTGAAGTTAGAAAGGGTGTTGCGCGTAAACTTAATCGTTTGCGCGTAAAGTCAGCAATTGCGCAGAAAGTTGTGTTGGCGCGTAAAAGGAAGGTTGCGCGAAAAGTGGATTTCGCGCAAAGGCAGTGAATTGCGCGCAAGGCAGTTCCCAGGCTGCGCGTAAAATTTGGAGGTTGCGCGAAAAAGGAATTTCGCGCAAATCATAGAAATTGCGCGCAAGACACCGTAAGGGTTGCGCGTAAAAATTGAGGTTGCCCGGTACATCCGGTGCAAAGTGAGATTCATCTGCGGGTGAAAGTTGGACTTCAACAGAGCATCTACATACAGAGGAAGATGCATTCCTTAATGGAACTGAAGAGACCTACAGGTCTATAAACTGTGAGTGAATCCCTTCCAAGAGCAGTGAGCTTAGGAAGAGGAAGAAGGTGATCCTCTCGACCGGCAGTGAGCCAGAGAGAGAGAAATAGGGAGTGACCCTTGGGAAAGCAGTGAGCTGACCCTAAACCTTGTAAAGGCAGTGAGCCTGGGCATAGAAGTGATCTAGCCCAAACATTGTAATCCACAGCTAGTGAAGTCTAGTGGAATTTGGTACGAACTGGCAACTTGTCGGCGTATGCTCCTTGGACGTAGCCCTTAGCGGTGAACCAAGTAAAAATCTCTGTGTCTGCCTGCTTACTTTCCTGCATTGCATTCAAAGCATCATCATCAGGTAAAGGAGACAAGTGATCATAGTAACCACACAAGTTCAAACAAAGTGACCCTTGTAACAAAGAGGTCAAGATCCAGTGGGGCAGGAAGAACTTGAAAAAGAATATCCATACCCTGATTCACCCCCCCCCCCCTCTCAGGGTATATAGGCCCCTATTGGACCTAACAATTGGTATCAGAGGGATAAGTTGCTTTTATCAGATTTGTTTGCTTCGACATAGTGTAGTCGATCTGTGTGGTTGAAGATACATTTTTCTATTATCTCTCAATCTGCCATGGGAAAAGGAAAAGCATCAAAGAAGAATCAGAAGTCAGGTAAATTCCCTCAGTGTGGAAGTGTTTTCGGAAAAAGTGTGATTCAACTAAAAGAATCAAACAGCTTACTGAAGGAAGGTCTGGATGAATCTGATAGGGAAAAGATTGATTCACTCAATCATGATGTTGGAATGAGTGAAGTACATGAGCATCAGAGTGATGCTGAAACAGAAGAAGAAATTGAAGGAAGAATAGACATGCGAGCTGAGTTGGAGGCTGCTCTTGAGGAGATAGATGTTTGGAGAGCAAAAACAAAGAAATCCAACAAAGTTGTTCATGATACCAAACTCTACATGCAGCAGCAGGAAGAAGAGAAGTCTGAGTTGATGGAAGAAATTGAGAAACTCAA
This sequence comes from Viscum album, assembly GCA_963277665.1. Taxonomy (NCBI): domain Eukaryota; kingdom Viridiplantae; phylum Streptophyta; class Magnoliopsida; order Santalales; family Viscaceae; genus Viscum; species Viscum album. The sequence goes on from OY728158.1 coordinate 12,187,858, forward strand.
GTTATCAACACGAGAGAACTCAGAATCGGTTAGTGAGTATAAGATTAAGATTGAAGAACAGAAAAGGGAGATCGATGGCTTGAACAGAAAAGTGAAAGATCAATTCAAAAGCATCGAAGAACCTGATATTACAATTGACGTTGGAAACACCGAAGAAGTCAAATCTAAAGATATTCGGATCAAAGTATTGGAGATTGAGGTCAATAAGCTAAGAGGCTTAAATCAAAGGCTTATTGACATAGTTACTGACCTACTAGAGAAGAATGATTCTCATACCAATGAACTACAAAAGATGGCTAAAATGAAAGGAAAACAAAAGGCTGATGATTATGAAAAGAATCAAAAGTCAGATGAAGTACAAAATCTGAAAGCTAGAAATGATGATCTAGCATCACAGTTGTCTGAAGAAGTTCAGAAGAATCGAAGCCTACAACAAGAGAATGAATCTGTCTCTAAATCTGTTTCTGAGGAAAAATTAAAAGTAGTGAAGCAAAGTGCAATGGTGGAAAGGCTCACACAGGAACTAGAAGATGAGTTGAGTAGCAGGAAGCTTCTCAAGAAAGAACTGGATGTCCAACTTGAATCAAGGGAGATGAAGATTAAAAATTTGGAAGAGGATCTAGAATCAGTAAAGAAGGATGTGGAGAAATCCAATTCTAAAGGAATGCCAAAAATGAAGGATGCCTTACACTTGCTATTTGATCATCCTTCGACAAGTGATGATAAAATGAAGAATAGGTATGCTCTTACTGAAGAGAAACAACAGAATATTTTTTCAGCTCAAAGACCAGCATGTTACGGAAAAGCTGGTATTGGATTTGATGAATCCCCTCCTGTGCATGACAGAAAGAGATCCTTGAACAGTTCTAGAAATGGAAAAGATCCTGCAGGTGCTGGAGATAGGCCTAAAAGGGCAATTACAAAAATAAGTGATGACATGTGCTATTTCTGCGGGATTCACGGCCACACATCAAGCTTCTGTTTAGAGGCTCATGAATACATATCAAGCTGTGAAAATAGAAACTTTGCTGAATCCCAGAATAAGAAGAAGCATACGGAGAAATCAGACAGTAGAGTCTCTCAAAGGAAAGCATTTATAAAATGCTATTACTGTGGAAGAATGGGGCACACCATGAGTATGTGTCAGGAAGCTCAAGAGATCGATGCCAGAAGAAGAAAACAAGTTACATCAACATCTCAACAGAGAAGTGATGAAATGAGGTATGGCTTTAATAGAAAATGTTTCATATGTTCTGATCATGGGCATTTGGCCAGACAGTGCAGCAAGAAGAAAGCAGGGAAGGAAAAAGACCCGAGAAAGAGATTACCAACTCCAGTGGTACATAATGAGAAATTACACACTGGGAGACAAAGTGGTAAGTTTAAAAATAGGCTTAGAGCCTCAGGGGAATCACATGGAGCTGAACGAAAGGTGTATCAGTCACCTCCTCTGTCATACTCACAACCACTCTCAAGGAGAGAATGTGAACAAACCTGGAAGATTAAGGGGATATCTACTCCAGTTGTGATAAAGAAGAATGAACGTTCAATGGAGAAATCATCACCAGTGAAAAAGAGTGTGGTGACTCAGACATCTGATAAAAGAAAAATGAATAAAGAATGTGTTGAAAAATTTGGATGTCGTGTTCCACAGAGAAAAGTGGAGGAAGGTGCAAGATCCTTGCAATGGTGGAAGAAGCAGGGGAAGATGGCATGTATAGAGGTTCCTACCCTAAGAAGGAATCAAGGGAAATGGAATTTCGGTGGAACATCAAAGACAGAAATGTGTACCAGTGGGTTTAAACCCCAAATGGTGAAAAAGGCCGAGCCTACCAAATCTACATATCAGAAAAAGGATCAGAATGTAGGCAATGAATGCCTAGTCATATGGCCGGAACAGTTGAAGTTGGCTAGGCAGTTGGAGGAATCAAGAAAGGAGTGTGATGCCCTCCAAGAAAGAATCAAAGGGTTGACCCATCAGGATCAACCACAATCCTCATCTTGAGGAGTCCGGAAGAAACTCCCCTCTCCCTATGTATATAAATGCTATTAACTGATGATTGATGTGTTTCAGGTTTTAGGGAGATACGATCCAAGGGGAAGTGACATCTAAGGATGCGAAGTGGAGATCTGATATGCTCTACAGGTTCAATTGATTCAAATCAGGAACTAGGGATGAAGAAGAAAAGATGCAACTGAGCACAATTAAAAGTGATTGTGTTATTAGCTTTATCTCTTGTTTCCTACACCGAGTTCCAACTCAGTAGGCTTAGAGATTTTGTTAATGGCTCAAATTTGAGTGGAAGATGAGAACAAATGATGCAGGAGGAAAAGACGTGTTATGGGTCTAAACTGTTGGGCCTAACAACTGGAAGAGTTTCATAACACAGGGGGAGCATTCTATATCCAAATCAGATTCAAGAGCCATCAATGCAATAATTGGATGACTCGGCTCAGGTGTTTCCTATTGAGGGAAGAAAGACACACAGGGAGAAGCAGCAATAACAATGCATTTCATGCTTATCTATTTGCTCTAGCAATATGGTATCAGCTGACTGTTTTCAGGATACCAAGAAGCTGCAAGAGAAAATCAAAGGCGTCTCAACAAAAATTTGAGAAACCTAGCTGAAAGAAATGAAGCCACTGAAAAATGAGTCAGTGAACAACTTCCTGATGGAATTATTGAGGAAGAAAGCAACATAGGGAGATCAGAAGTGGCTTATGCTGATTCAGAAGAAGACACCAATGATGAACATGAAAGTGTCTAGTTTGTGAGTACAAGGAAGTAAAAATCCTCATTTACACAAAAGACAAAGAATCGAGCTGAAATTGACGGGCAGAATATCATCAGTGATCAGTGAGCTCCAGTTCAGACAAGCAGAATGAAATCACTACAGCAGACATCATTACTATCATAGGTTGAGTCAAAATGATTTAATGATGCAACTGATGAAGATAACTGGGTTCAGTCCATGAATGAAGAGCTAAATCAGATTGAGAAGAACCATACATGGGAGATTGTTTCGAGGCCAGTAGACAAGAATGTCATCGGGACTAAATGGGTCTATCACAACAAAAATATGACTGAAGATGGAACATTGATTCGGAACAAAGCACAGCTAGTGTGCAAAGGATACTCCCAGAAAGAAGATATTGAAGTTCATGAGACATTTGCACTGGTTGCAATGCTAGAGACAATCAAATTATTCCTAGCCGTTGCAGTACAATTGGTCTACATGTGACACAGGGAAAGAATGGAACATTCATTTCTCAATCCGAATATGTGAATAGGGTTTTGGAATGATTTGGAATGGAGAATTCCAAAGAAATGAAAACTCTGGTTGCTACCCGGATGAAATTATCAAAAGATGAGGATGGCAAGGCAGTTAATATCACAGAATACAGGCAAATCATTGGAAGTCTGTTGTACTTAACCGCAACAAGGCCTGATATTGTTTTCGCCACATGCCAAGCAGCGAGATATCAGAGTAATCCCAAGGAAAGTCACATGCTTTCAGTGAAAAGAATACTTCGGTATATCAAGGGCACGGTGGACTTCTGCTTGACATACAACGACAAATCTCAGACAGAGTTATTGGGATATACTGATGCAGACTAGGCCGGTTCAGCAGATGATAGAAAATCAACATCAGGTGGTGCATTCTATCTTGGTGGATTGTGTATTTCTTGGCTAAGCAAGAAACAAGATTGCATTTCATTGAGCACCGCAGAAGCTGAGTATATTGCGGCCACTCAAGCATGCACACAGTTATTGTGGATGAAGCAGCAGCTTGATGATATGGGAGTTGAAGTGAAGTCTCCGATCGGAATCCAGTGCGATAACTCAAGTGCTATAAATCTCATCAAAAATCCCGTCCATCACTCTAGGACAAAGCACATTGAGATAAAGTATCACTTTATCAAGGAGAAAGTTGAGCAGGGAATCGTGAAGTTGGAGTACGTGCCTACAGAGCTACAGGTTGCAGACATTCTGACAAAGGCCTTACCCAAGGAAGCCTTTGAGAGGCATCGATTGGCTCTGGGAGTTCAGTCGATTCCCCGCACTTGAAACAGTGTGGATGTGGGACCCCCCCCCCCCCCCCCCTCTCCCCGAGGTATGATGTGTTTTTCCCTAATGAGCTGATATGTGTTCTCTACTATGTTACAGACTACAAAGGAGTGACCTTTGGGTTCGTTGACAAAGGGGGAGAAAAGTGTTTGATAATGGGGGTGAAAGTTGTGATTGTTCACGGGGAAGACAGTGCGGAGATTTGATAAATAATAATTGATACGGGGAGAAGCTGACATGTGGAGCAGCCAGAAAGGGGGAGCAATGAGAAAGGGGGAGAGAATTCTAAATCTGACGATGCTAGACGTGATCGATCAAATCATAGAAATCACGACAGCTGAGGATCGTGATAAAATCAGAACAGTGGTGTTGGAATGGTCTGAGACGGTGTCCAGCTATCAACAATTGGTATCAACTTAAGAATTCACCAATTGGTATCAGTGTGGTTCAACAACTGGTTTTTATTTTAAGAATTGGTATCAGGGTGGAATCGACAATTGGGGTATGACATGAAGTGATTCATTGATGAACTTTTCATACTACTCTTGTTTCTCATGCCGAGCATTGCTCATGTGGGCTTAGAGTACGTGTTAAGTGAATCCTTGAACTCTATCATAATCGCAAGAGGCGAATGTTGGTAGCAGCTGGAAGAAGACTCAGTGAGGTATCAAAGTGCAGAAAATCATCCTGAGCAAAATTGTGAAGAGTTGTCAACAAACCCAAAGGGGGAGATTGTTGGGCAAAAATCCCTCAAGGTAACATTGCAGTATTTTTGGGTTGATTGTGTTTGTTGACAAAGCATTTTTCCATGGAGAATTGTCGAGTTCCTGAGAATTTGTTGAAATTCCATGTTGACAAAGAACTATGACAAAGGAAAGGACGATCTGGAGGCGGTATAAAAGAGCAGTATAAGGTGGCGCCGTTTTCCAGTGTTTGCCAAATTTATGGGCCTGAAAATCGCCAATGGAAAATGGAGTGATATGTTGTTGGCGAAGGTTGAGGAGAGAGAAATGAAGGAGGTGTGCGGAAAAATTAAGCGTGGCGCGCAAAACTAGCGGGTTGCGCGAAATCTTGAAGTGTGGCGCGCAAAACAGCGGGTTGCGCGAAATTGTATTTCGCGCAAAAGATGTTTCAAGGCCGAAAGCTTGAAAATCGGTAAAGGCATGAGGCGCGCGAAATTTTGGAGGCGTGCGCGGAAAATGAAGTGACGCGCGAAATAGCGGATGAAGTATTTCGCGCAAGAGGTGTTACGAGGTCCGAAGCTCGTAAAATGGCAAAGGCATGAGGTGCGCGAAATTATGGAGCAGTGCGCGGAAAATGGTTGTGTGCGGAAGATTTGGATTTCGCGATCAAAGCGGATTACGCGCTCAAGGAGGGTTTTTCACGCGGGGTCGATTTTGCCTATAAATATGAAGTGACCCTCCTCCATTCTAAAGAGTTCAAGACATAGAAAATACCCGATTTCTGGTGCGCGAAATTGAAGTTAGAAAGGGTGTTGCGCGTAAACTTAATCGTTTGCGCGTAAAGTCAGCAATTGCGCAGAAAGTTGTGTTGGCGCGTAAAAGGAAGGTTGCGCGAAAAGTGGATTTCGCGCAAAGGCAGTGAATTGCGCGCAAGGCAGTTCCCAGGCTGCGCGTAAAATTTGGAGGTTGCGCGAAAAAGGAATTTCGCGCAAATCATAGAAATTGCACGCAATACACCGTAAGGGTTGCGCGTAAAAATTGAGGTTGCCCGGTACATCCGGTGCAAAGTGAGATTCATCTGCGGGTGAAAGTTGGACTTCAACAGAGCATCTACATACAGAGGAAGATGCATTCCTTAATGGAACTGAAGAGACCTACAGGTCTATAAACTGTGAGTGAATCCCTTCCAAGAGCAGTGAGCTTAGGAAGAGGAAGAAGGTGATCCTCTCCACCGGCAGTGAGCCAGAGAGAGAGAAATAGGGAGTGACCCTTGGGAAAGCAGTGAGCTGACCCTAAACCTTGTAAAGGCAGTGAGCCTGGGCATAGAAGTGATCTAGCCCGAACATTGTAATCCACAGCTAGTGAAGTCTAGTGGAATTTGGTACGAACCGGCAAATTGTCGGCGTATTCTCCTTGGACGTAGCCCTTAGCGGTGAACCAAGTAAAAATCTCTGTGTCTGCCTGCTTACTTTCCTGCATTGCATTCAAAGCATCATCATCAGGTAAAGGAGACAAGTGATCATAGTAACCACACAAGTTCAAACAAAGTGACCCTTGTAACAAAGAGGTCAAGATCCAGTGGGGCAGGAAGAACTTGAAAAAGAATATCCATACCCTGATTCACCCCCCCCCCTCTCAGGGTATATAGGCCCCTATTGGCCCTAACAATTTCCTTAAATGTTTATTCTTATTTATGAAAGTTTCCTCTATATTGTTATCCTTACTGGGCATTTGAGCTCACCCCTTTTCTATGTTTTATTTTTTCTAGGATGTGAAGAAGTAAATTATGAATGACCTGCAGGGATATTATGAGGGGATAATAGTGTGGATTATGGATACAATATGTTGTTTTAGTAGTTTTTCACTTCATGATGTAATGTAAAACTTTATTAATATATCTAGTGTTTCCAAGGATACTAAACCAATCGGTCTTTTGAGATTTGATCTTTCTTGTGATCATGTCAATGTTATGTAATAATACACCGACTCTGGGTAACTGGGGTCGGGGAATTACAGTTGGTATCAGAGGAAGTTTAGTACAAACCTTGGAATCTATATTTAGATAAACTCTGATTAGAGCACATAGACCTAAGATGGACTTTGAGGATTAGTATAGAAGAACTTCCTATAATTTTGGTATTGTAGAGATTTTGTGAGTTTTCTGAGCAATACATCCATGTCTGGATACGAGCAGGTAGAGGCGGCTCTGGAACATATGTACCTAGGGGTAAAACCCGAAAACACCGCTTTGATCTAGACTCGAACGGGAACTGGTGCACGACAACGGGTCTTACTGCACTCTTGGTTACGACACTCCCGGGGGATATGCTTAGGATAACTCTCATTTTCTTTACAAATAATTATGAAGGGTTTATGAGTATATACTTCCTCAAAGAAAACATTTTTATGATTATGGATTATATCCATAAATAGTTCAATTTATGTTAAGTGTTTTATAAGTATGGGATTATGTATTTTGATTCATAAACTGATCTAGTTTATGCCATTGTTTAGAAATGGCACCTAGTGGAAGAAATGGAAACTGTATCAATGCACGCACTCCATGTAGGGATTTCCCTCCTTCTCAAGATAATTATAGTGGAGCTGGTGATGCAACTGGTGCCGATCAGCTAATCACCATACTGGGACAACTCACTCAGGTTATGAATAATAACTTTACCCGTATGGATCACCCTGATCCACAGCGTGGAGGATCAATGTTAGATCGATTCATGAGGCAACAACCACCAATGTTCAACAGGAGTACAAATCCCTTTGTAACTGGGCAATGGATAAATTCCCTAGAGAAAATATTTCAGGCTTTGGGGAGTAGTGAAAGGGAAAAGGTTATCATGGCAGTTTACCGCCTCACTAGAGATGCTGATCAATGGTGGTCATTGATTCAAAACACGAAGGAAGATGATGAAGTATCAAATATGGAATGGAGGGAGTTCAAAGATCTGTTTTTAGAAAAATACTTTTCTCATGACCATCGATCAGATATGGAAAGGCAATTTCTGAGTCTGAGACAAAAGGAGGATGAGAATGTCACAAAGTATGAGGATAACTTTACAAGGTTAGGAAGGTATGTTGGAGATTATATACGTAACCCAATAAGTAAGATTGATCATTTCTTTGATGGGTTAAAACCATTTCTCCGTCGAGCATTAGTCTCACAATCCTTATCGTCGTACGAATACATTGTCTCATGTGCTATCAAAACAGAAAAGGAATTCTCTAAGTCTTATGACTTTAAAGCAAAGCAAGAGAAGAAGATCAATCTGGGAATGGAAATAAGGGGAAGAAGGGAAAGGTTGAATATCCATCCTATGGTAAATGTGGGAAGAAACACCCCAGTACTTTCTTGAAGGGAATGGGTGTCTGTTACAAGTGTGGTGAAAAAGGCCACCAAGCTCGTGAATACAAAGTGAAGAAGGAAGCTACCAATGTTCAATGCTACAATTGCAGGGATATGGGACATTATGCAAATGAATGTCCTAATTGTCAGGGGAACTTACCTCAGAAAAGGCCAAGGGAACAAGGCCAAGCTTATGTTATCACTACCGTTGAGGTAGAAGCCCCAAAAGACGTGGTGGTAGGTAATTTAATGGTTTCCTCAAGTTTAGAAAATTCATTATTTGATTCTGGATCATCGCATTGTTTCATATCTTCCCAGTTTTCTAAAAAAATTAGATATTTCCAATTTGATTTAACAAGGGAGTTATCAGTTAAAACTCCTAAGGGAAGTATCATTGCAACAAAGTTTTGTGAATCAGTCCTCATTAGAGCACATAAATGTTCTTTATCTGCTGATCTCATCGTCATACCTATGATTGAGTTTGATATAATCCTCGGTATGGATTGGATTTCAGATTATGATGCGAAGATATATTCTAAGAAGAAGGAAGTTAAGATTTTTGATGATGACGATAATTAACACCTTATCTTTAGAGCAGAATCGTCACCACCTAATTCTTATCTAGATCCACCCCCAGTAGCTCAACTAAATTCAATTATTGGGGAGGAAAAGAATGAAATGACTGTGGGTGAGGAAAAGAATGTTCAAATAAAGGATGTACCTGTTGTGAAATAATATGTAGATGTATTTCCGAAAGATTTACCTAGACATCCTCCAGAACGAGAAGTTGAGTTTTCCATTGATTTAAATCCTGGATCAAGGCCTATATCGAAGACCCCTTATAGAATGGCCACTTTAGAATTAGTTTAACTAAAGAAACAACTAGAGGAATTGAGTAATAAGGGATTTATTCACCCTAGTGTTTCTCCATGGGGATCCCCTGTTATTTTTTAAAAAAATAAAGATGGATCTATGAGGTTATGTATCGACTATAGGGAGATCAATGCCATAATAATAAAGAACAAGTATCCCCTACCTTGCATTGATGATTTATTTGACCAACTGCATGGAGATCAATACTTTTCAAAGATTGACCTTTGATCTGGATACCATCAGTTGTGTGTAAAGAAGGAAGACATTCTGAAGACAGCATTTCGAACCAGGTACAGGCATTACGAGTTTACTGTAATGCCTTTTGGATTGACTAATACACCCTCTGTATTCATGGATATGATGAATAGATTTTTCAAGGAGTATCTCGATGAATTTGTGGTGATATTTATTGATGATATCTTGGTATACTATAAAATCTACGAGGATCATGAAAGTCACTTGTGCATTATCCTGAAGACTCTGAGAAGACATGAATTATATGGGAAGTTTAGCAATTGTAAATTCTGGCTTCATGAGATTTCTTTTCTTGGCCATATTGTCTCTAAAGATGGAATATCTGTTGATCCTTCTAAGACCAAGGCAATCCAAGAATGGCCAGCATCTACGAGTATAAATGAGGTACGCAGTTTTATTGGTTTGGCAGGTTATTATCGACGTTTCGTCCAGAATTTTGCCCGATTGGCAAACCCATTATTGAAGCTCACACGTAAAGGGGTTAAATTTGTTTGTACAAAAGAGTGTGAAGAATGTTTCGAAGAACTGAAGAGAATATTAGTCAATGATCCTATATTGACTCTACCATTGGGGAATGATGGGTTCGTTATTTATAGTGATGCATTGAAGAAAGGATTTGGTTGTTTCCTTATGCAGAATGATAGGGTTATTGCCTATGCATCACGACAGTTGAAAATTCATTAGCAAAACTATCCTACTCATGATCTTGAGTTAGCATTTGTGATATTTTCTTTGAATATATGGAGGCACTACCTCTATGGTGAAAAATGTGAGATTTATACTGATCACAATATTTTGAAGTATATTTTCTCACAAAAAGAACTCAACATGAGGAAAAGGAGATGGCTTGAATTACTCAAGGATTATGATTGTACGATACACTACCACCCAGGGAAAGCAAACAAGGTGGCAGATGCTTTGAGCAGAAAAGATCATGGAGTTTTGAACAATATGAGAATTGAAAGGGATCCAATTTTCATGGATCTAGTGAAGATGGACATGGGAATAACCAGGGAAGGTGAAACATCAATGCTTTTTCAAATGGTTTCCAAACCATCTTTACTAGAAAGGATTAAGAGTTCTCAGACCGATGATGAAGAATTTCAAAAGAAGATTAAAGCTGTGAATGATGGGAGATTGAGAGACTTTGTGTATGAAGATAGAATTTTGAAATTCTGGAAGAGACTTTGTGTTCCCGATATACCTGATCTAAAAATGGAATTGTTGGATGATTCTCATAGTTCCAATTTCTCTATACACCCTGGGAGCACCAAAATGTATAGAGATTTGAAGGAACATTTTTTGTGGTACAACATGAAGAGGTAGATTGCTGATTTTGTGTCAAGATGTATAGTTTGTCAACGAGTGAAAGCTGGAAGGCAACAGCATGGTGGAGTATTGCAACCTCTTCCCATACCGGAGTGGAAATGGGACAATATTACGATGGACTTTGTCATAGGTCTACCAAAGACTCCTAGAAGGAACGATGCAATATGGGTTATTGTTGATCGTCTTACCAAGTCAGCACATTTTCTTGCTATAAGAGAAGATCTACCACTGGAACGTCTAGCAAGACTATATATTAATGAAGTTGTGAGACTTCATGGAGTACCCCTATCGATTGTTTCTGATCGTGATCCCCATTTTACTTCAAGATTCTGGAAAAGTCTTCAGAAAGCCTTGGATACTGAACTTCATTTGAGCACTGCCTACCACCCTCAAACAGATGAACAATCAGAACGAACTATTCAAACCTTAGAAGACATGTTGAGATCCTGCTCACTTGACTTTCAGGGTATGTGGGATCAATATTTACCTCTGGTAGAATTTTCCTATAACAATAGCTTCCATTCGAGTATTTAGATGGCACCATATGAAGCATTATACAGGAAAAGATGTCGCACACCAACCTGTTGGGATGACGTGGGTGAAAGAAAACTTGTAGGTCCAGAACTGGTGGAGGAAACGATGGAAAAGGTGAAGGTAATACAAAATCACATCAAAGCAGCTCAAAGTAGGCAGAAGAGCTATGCCGATAATCGAAGGAAGGATTTGGAATTTCAAGTCGGTGATGATGTTTTCCTGAAGGTATCTCCATGGAAGGGAGTCATACGTTTTGGTAAGAAAGGTAAATTGAGTCCCAGGTACATCGAACCTTTAGAAATTTTAGAATGAATTGGGGTTGTAGATTACCTATTGGCAATGTCGCCAAGTCTCTCCAAAGTTCACGATGTGTTCCACGTATCTCTATTGAGGAAATACATGCCTGACCCAACGCATGTACTCACCTACGAGGAATTAGAACTGGAACCCGATCTGTCTTATTACAAAGATCCCATCAAGATTCTTGATACGAGGGAACAAGTACTGAGAAACCGGACGACTCGTCTGGTAAAAGTCTTGTGGAGAAACCATAAGATGGAAGAGGCAACGTGGGAACCCGAGGAACATATGATGAAGAACCACCCGAGTCTTTTCATGCGGTAGTATTCTAGAAATTTCTAGGATGAAATTATTTGAAGGAGGGGAGAATGTAACACCCCAAGCTTCTACGGTACGCTTCTCTTGGAATAATGCGATAGTGTGTGTTGAATGCAACATCGAGTTCTAACACACCACAACCGATCAAACTAGCCGTTATGAATAGTAATACCTACTTTTTAAAATTTTAGAAATTTTATCTCTTAAAATTGACTTCATTTTTGGATTCGGAGTATCGAATTTAGCCTAAGGTAAAATTTTGGTACTTTTCGGATAACTTTCATATTTTGATGAATAGTGAAAATTACTAAATTTTAATTAAAACAACTTTTTTAATCAAAATAATTAATAGTGATAAATTATGAATTTGAGTGGTTTTAAAGTATATTTAGAATATATTTTTACCATTTAATACAATGTTGGTCATTGGACATAATTTCACAATTAAACCGAACATAAACAAGTATCAATCTTTTGATAGTTATTATATCTTAAAAACACGCTTTTTGTTTTGACAGCGGGAATTAATTTTAAATTAATTTCTGCCACTTCTGTATTTGGAATTTGGAAAAATGGATTCCATATTTAGAATCATGATGTTAAAATTTTGTAAATAGGTAACTTTTATTTTTAGACATTTTGAATAATTACTTCGGTAAATATTTTATTTACCATGGTTAAAGGGTAAATCCGGTAAATAAGGGTTATAAAAATAATATTATAATAATAAAAAATTACCCTAAAACGTGTCCTAAACTTATTGGTTGATACATGTTCGACCATGGGTATCTTTGGGTCAATTTTGGGACCTCATGGTGCCACTTGTAAGTGATAGGGACACTTTATTTTAATTAAGTTAAAATGAATACAAAAATGACACAAGCATATATCTTTTAGAAAAACTATTTTTACATAGGGTTATATATGATATATTTTCGACTATAAATATTTATTATAAATATAAAAATATTTACTACATAATAATATTTTATTTATAATTTTTAGACTTTAAATAATTTAATTTATTTATGACACAATTATGATGCAGTAATTACCATAATAGTGAAAAATTAAAATAATTGATATTATTAATACCTAAATAAATATAATTTGAGGCTTTTAATGAATTACACTAATTTTCTAGGGTAATATTACATATTAGTATTTATTTAATCTACTTTTTTGAACTAATCATTCTGTTATTATTTTCACAAAAATCAACTATTGAATAGTGTCAAAATTGACATAAAAGAGTTTTTAAAACAAATATTATATTATTAATTGATATTAAATTCCTAAAAATCTAAGGTTAGGATAAGAGAGTTATATAATGATAGGTGTATCATTAATGGACCATTTGGGGGTCTCTTGGATGTATATAGTAAGTTTATTAACCATATAATATAAAAATACAAAGAGACATTGTAAAAGTGAAACTAATTAACTAAGAGTTAATACTTAATGATAAGGTTAATATAGTAACCCAAACATGTCTAAATTCTATTTGTTGAGTGGTTTTCGACCTATCCCCACCTTAACATTTAAATAATTTACTTTTGAGCCATTAGAAACCTAATATGAATTTATTATAAAATAATATTTCTAGATTTTCTAAAGGTGCCCCTCACCCCTCTTATAAAAGGGCACTCTCCATTCTCATTAACTCACACCTTAAAAGCCTTTTTGTTCGGCCAACCTCTGCCCAAATACTCTCTCAACTTCCGTCACTTCATCCTAGAGGCCTTCCTTTAGTCATAAATCCAACTTAAGGAGCCCTTTTGATTAAATCAAAAGGAAGAACCCAAAGAAGAGGTAATGATTTCACCACCCTTTTTCAAGTTCCTTTCTTCTTCCACTTCTTCTTTCTTTGTTATTACCATTCTAAAATAATAACTCCAGTATCTTATATATACTTTGATGTTATTATAAATATGGTACAACCATATTCAGTATTCTATCCATCCTTTGAATAACATGTCACCATACGTGTGTACGTACGGCTTACCGTCTCCACGTCGTGGTGTAATTGTTATTCAATAAATTATTATTTAGATGGGTATAATAATGATGTGTAATTCATGTAAATAATTAATATAACATGATAATGATTCTTTATATATGATATACCATCCAATTATATATTATTTTAGTATCAAAAGAATGATATTGTCGCTCGTGCGTACGTACGGACTACCGTCTCCACGAACGCGATGAGATTCATTCTCCATCGTATCCATTCAAGTATAATTCTCATTTGATGATTAATAATAGTATATAAGGACTTGATATAATTCTGTATATGATTAAGATACAACATATCCATGACAAACACAGCTTACGTAACAAAACATATAAAAGAAAATGAGTAAGTTAACACCCGAGACAACGATAATACTAATATATTATTAACAAATCAATGTTAAAAGATCATATATAATATCATATTAATGTATATGATTCTTGTATAATTTAATAACAATTATTTTACCATTATACAGGAGGTTAACCTACCCCAACCAAGGGATAGTACAAGGTAAGGGTTTATTTTGCAATCTCTTCATTATCCGAGGTTGTTTATACGTAATAATCTACTGGGATCTCTTTATCATCCACATCCATGTTTCTTAAAAAATGAATTTCAAAACATTTTTACTATTTACTAGAATATGGGTTAAAGTCATTTATACCCTTGTTTGAATTTTTATAAGAGGTTTGTAAAGGAATATTTCTGTCGTTTTCCAAACAAGATGCTTTTTAACCTTTTCGACAAAATTAAGGTAAGAATGTTTTTTTTAACTTATACGGAGGGTACGGCTATTTTCCGCCGTTATAAAATCGTTGAAGCTTCCCTTACAATATTATAAGAATATTTTCAAAGAAAATGTTTTATTTTATAAATATATGACTCTTAAATGATTTCAAAATAGAAAGAGATATTTCTCTAAAAAGAGTTTTGATTTCATCTATGTCAATATCTTTTGATGGATTTTACGCTTATTTGAAGTTTATTTATTATGATACAAAACTTCTATATTGTATTGAAGGTTTTGTGATAAGTTAGAATGTGGATGTGTTATTTTTATACCATTAATGGTTTATGGATGAAGTATTTACATTTCGTATGCTAGTTTTAATATGAATGTTTATGTTATGTTTAAATATTTTCATATGGGAATGCATTGGACTTAGTAAGTTATGGGTGGAGCCCACTATAGCTCCTCGATGCATTGGTAGGTCTCATAAGACAAAGTAGTATCTTGGCACAAGGCCTTGACAAAATCTTATTTGTAGTCTTGGCACGAGGCCTTGGCTATGTGGTTATGATAGTCTGGCATTATGCATTCCATCATTATGAAAGTGGTTATTGATATTGCATGTGATTATTTGATTAGTAGAATATCCATGTGAATAAGTAAATGGAATTATTTAATTTTATTTTTTCCATACTATGTTGAAGTTCAAGTTTAAAAGGCTTTTGTTTTAGTTATACATTGCCTTAAATGTTTATTCTTATTTATGAAAGTTTCCGCTATATTGTTATCCTTACTGGGCATTTGAGCTCACCCCTTTTCTATGTTTTATTTTTCCCAAGATGTGAAGAAGTAAATTATGAATGACCTGTAGGGATATTATGAGGGGATAATAGTGTGGATTATGGAGACAATATGTTGTTTTAGTAGTTTTTCACTTCATGATGTAATGTAAAACTTTATGAATATATCTAGTGTTTCCAAGACTACTAAACCAATTGGCCTTTCGAGATTTGATCTTTCTTGTGATCATTCCATTGTTATGTAATAATGCACCGACTCTGGGTAACTGGGGTCGGGGCATTACATTTTCTAAACATTATTAATTTAATTTTTAAATATAATCATAATTTATTCAAAAAATAACAATTTTAAAACTATAATTCATTTTATATCACCTTGAAAATTTAATCAAGATCTCATTATCTTATAACCTTAATAAAATAAAATAATAATATGATTTAATATTCATAAGTTTTATATTACTATTCATATTACTATTCATATGGGTATGTTATTATTCACCAAAAATTAAGTTTGTTTTATCAGACTCTAAATATCTTACTGAACGCAATTATGTATATAAGCTTTTCAAAATTCAAATCACAGAGGTGGAAAATTATGTTTAATGTCTAGGTTATAAAAAGGTGGTGTTTTTAGAGACTTGGTGTTTCATGCATTCAATATTAAATTTATTTTCTAAATCTTGGGGTGTTACATGAGTTATTTTATGTGTGTGTTGTTTTATCATCTTTGTCGACTAATTTTCTTATTTAATTGATTATATAATATTGGAATAAATCATAGGGAATCTGTTTTTGTCTTTTTATTCCTTCCTATGTTGGTGGATACCATTGCAGGTGTGTGTGACCTGAGTTTAAGGTAGTTGGTTCTTTCTCTAGCCTATGTTGGACGAACTGTATTGCTCTGGTTTTTATAAAAAAAATATAAATTAATTGGTATGATTTATTTGTGTGTATGGAAATGGGTTTTTGAGAAAAAATGGTTTTCCCCTTATTTTGTTAAAATTAAATTTATTTTCAATGCATTTTTTATGAAATGGTTTTCAAAGCATATTTTTCATGAAGTGATTTGGAAAATGTAGCACATGGGAATACTAGGGTACTTAGGTGGAAGGTGTGGTAATAGGCCATGTTTATCGATACTATTAGGGGGTTTACTAATGGATTGTTACTCTACACCATAATCATTTTTTTCTAGAGACATGTTAGACATTATTGAGAGGTTCACTTTCTAGGGTACTCCTCTGATCTCTAGATTCGATTCATATGTCTAAGGACTTGATGTGTGTGATTGTCTATGTTTGGGTATGAGTATTCTAGCTATCCTAGACTCTAGTGATCCTTGGAATGATAAACCTATGATTTTGTTTTTTATTGTTTGTCTTTGATTACCTTATTTAATATATGTGATATTCTTTGAAACCGTTTACCTAGATTATATATAAATGTGGAAAAACATGAATGTTTTACCCTGATTTTGATATAAAAACTATTTAAATGATTATCATTACTTGTTTTCATTAAATTTTAGTGTGTCCAGATTGTTATAAAGATACTTTTTATAGAACTCCTGGGAGGTATCCTACTGATCTTATTTGGATCACACCCTATGTGCCCCTTCGGTGGTGCATAAACCTTGTTATGTCTTTTGATGCTGGGAATAGACAGGCACTAGTTTGAGGTGGTGAGGTTTCTATTAGATAAATTTGGTTAGAGATTTTTGGGATGGTGGTAGTTTTCTCATGTTATCACATAGAGTAGTCATTTTTTATTTTAGTTGTCCTTTTCTGTTGAGCTTTTACTTTGGGTAGTTCTAACTTCTTGAGTTATATCATTTTCATTTTCTTCTTTCAATTATAGAATATGTTTTACTATTTTTATTTTTCATTGTTTATCTCTACTATGTATATATATACATTTTTTCTTCAGTTTGGGAGAAATTGTTCCCGATAGTTGTTATTTCATGACCTGGTGCTAGTTGTCATCCCATGGGGATTAGAAACACCCTTCAGGTATATGGCAGGTTGGGTTAGGTACTAGTTTCTGAGGGTATCTAGGTTGGTTTGTTACATGATCAAACATATACCCAGGGCATTACCAATATCCAAGACTCCATATAGATTGTCCACTTTCAAACTTGAGGAGCTAAAGAGGAAACTACAGGGGAATATGAATAAAGGGTTTAAATGCCAAAGTGATTCCCCATGGGGTGCACCGATCCTTTTCATCAAGAAGAAGGATGGGTCAATGAACCTCTATATTGATTATCATGAGATAAAAAGGATCATGATAAATAGAAATTATCATCTACCATGGATTTATGACTTCTTAGATTAACTATGTGAATCCCATTATTTATCTATAGTGGATATTTAGTTGGGATATTATCAAGTAAAGGTAAAGAAGGTGGATATACCCAAGAATGGTTTTCATACAAGTTATACACACTGCGAGTTCATAGTGATTCCACTTATACCCACTAATGCTCCATCTATCTTCATAAACTTAATGAATATATTCTTTATGGATTAAATCAATAAATTTGTGGTAGTATTTATAGATGGTATTATTATCTACTCCAAAATCAAGGAGGAACTTAAGGGGAATTTGAATGTTGTAATGAATACCTTATAAAAGGAAAAAAATTGTGAGGTACAGTAAATTTGAGTTTTGGATAGATCAAGTAACATTCCTAGGGAATGTTATAACCAAAAAAGGGTCACTATTAATCCTTCAAAAATAGAGGAAATTGAAGGATATCCCAAACCAAAATATGTGATGAAGGTCTATTATTTTCTTAGATTAGTTTGGTACTATCTTCAATTTGTGAAAAACTTATCATGATTATCAATCCTACTAACCAAGATAACTCAAAAAGAAGTGAAGTTTTTCTGGACTGATGAATGAAATGAGATCTTTAAAGAGTTAAAGAAGAGGTTAGTCACTACACCTGTGCTCAAATTACCCACTAGTGGAGAATTATTTTTGATCTATAGCGATGTTTCCAAAAAAGGATTAGGTTGTGTACTCATGAAAGATAACATTGTTATAGCCTATTCCTCCCACCAATTAAAGATTAATGAGTAGAACTACCCAACCCATGATCTGTAATTAGCTATAGTGATCTTCACATTAAATATTTCACAATAATATCTCTACAGGGAAAAGTGTGATATATATATATATGGGTCATAAAATCCAAAAGTATATAATCACAAAAAAAATATCAATATGCACCAATGAATGTGGGTAAAAATGATATAGTATTATGATTATTCAATCCATTACCATCATGGGAATGAAAACAAAGTAGAATATTCTCTGAGTATAAAGGACCTTGTAACCCTATTCGTGATGAGGATTAGGAGGAATACATTATTATTAGACATGTTATGGATGGACATTGGAATCACAAAATAGAATTCATCCTACCTTTATTAAATAACTACTCAACCGTCCATTCCTGAGAGGATCAAGGAGACCCAAAAAATATGATAAGGATCTACAATGAAAGTTAGAAAATATTCCATAGGTAAACTTTTCTAAATATGGAGTTATAAAGTTGGGAGCTTGGATGTTTGTCTTGTTGAAACTAGATATGAAGAGGGAACTTCTAGATGATGTGTACAGATAATCCTTCTCTATTTATCTAGGAATCACTAAGATTTATAAAGATATGAATAAAAACTTTTGGTTGAATAACATAAATAGGGAGATTACAGGATTTTTATCTTAATGGTTTGTATGCCAACAACTCAATGTTGAATGATATAAATCTAAGGTTATGATGCAACCATTTTCCATACTAGTATGGAAATGGGAAAATATAACCATGGAATTCATCATAGGACTCCTCAAGACATATAAATTAATAATACCATCTGGGTGGTATTCGATCACCTTAAAAAGTCATCGCATTTCATTACTATCAAGGATTATTTCTCTCTTGACCAACTCACCAAGATATACATAAGGAAAGTGGTGAGACTATAGGGAGTTCCACTCTCAATTGTATCTGATCGAGATTTGTGGTTTACCTTTAGGTTATAGAGAATCCTTTAGAAGGTGTTGGATATATAGTTAGGTTTTAGTGTTGCTTATCACCCTTAGAAGTATGGTTAGTTTGAGAAAACCATTAAAACTCTAAAGGATATGATGTGGTTTTGTTCAATGTATTTCCAAGGATGTTGGTATCAGAACCTTTACCTAGATGAGTTCTCATATAATATCAGTTTCCATTATAGTATTCAAATGGAACCTTATGAGGCTCTATATGGTAAAAGGTGTTATACTCCAACATACTGAGATAAATTTCATGAGTGGAAGATTATAGGACATGATCTTATCCAAGACATGACAAATAAGGTTCAAACCATTGAATATCATGTATAATACTCCCAAATTTGATATAAAATATATGCATACAATCATCAATGACACCTAAATTTTGAGGTTGGAGATATGTTTTTCCTTCATATATCTCCATTGAATAAATTCACAATTCTTAGGGAGAAGGTAAAGCTTATCCCAAGATACATTAGACCCTTTTATATCCTTGATCGCATAAAAGTTATGGCCTATTGACTAGCACTCCCACCGAAACTATCTCAAGTACATAATGTGTTTCATGTATCCCTATTAAGGAAGTAAATATCAGACCCCTCACATGTAATGAATCCAAAGGTAGTACCCTTAGAGAATTATATTTCATATGAGGAGTAGTGGAAATTTATTCCATCTTATGGGTCTTGATTCCAATAAATGAAGGTTATTTATCTAAAATTATTGGAGAGAAACTCACAATTACGAATATTCCCATTGTACAGGAGTTTGATGATGTCTTTCTGGAGGAATTTCTAGGTCTTCCACCAAATCGTGAAGTTGAGTTTTCAATAGAACTCATACTGGGTGTTATGCCTATTTCAAAGACACCATATAGAATGGCCCCAATTGAGTTTCAATAATTGAAGAAGAAACTCCAAGAGAATCTTGATAATGGATTCATAAGCCCTAGTGCGTCACCTTGGGGAGCACCTGTTTTATTTGTTAAGAAGAAAGATGGATCAATGAGACTCTACATTGATTATCGAGAACATAACAAGATCACTATCAAGAACAAATATCCTCTCTCGTGCATTGATGACTTATTTGACCAACTACGCGGAGCTCAATACTTTTCCAAGATTGATCTTCATTCAGGGTATCATCAATTAAGGGTCAAAAAGGAGGATATACCAAAGACGGCTTTTCGTACAAGTTATGGACACTATGAATTTATAGTGATGCCATTTGGTCTTACTAATGCCCCTACTATCTTCATGGATCTGATGAATAGAGTATTTAGAGACTATCTTGATCAGTTTGTGGTAGTCTTTATAGACGATATTCTTGTATATTAAAAGAGCAAGGAAGAACATGCAGATCACTTGAGAATTTTATTAAAGACCCTAAGAAAGGAGAAGCTTTATGCCAAATTTACCAAGTGTGAATTTTTGCTTAAAAAAGTTTCATTTTTGGGTCACATAATCTCAAAAGAGGAGATATCTGTGGATCCAGCAAAAACAGAGGTTATTGAAAGATGGTCGAGACTAATGACATTAACTAAGATCCGAAGTTTTCTTGGTCTCGATAGATATTATCGACGTTATGTGAAATATTTTTCAAGGTTATCTAATCCACTCACCAGGTTGACTCGAAAAGGAGTTATGTTCGTGTGGATGGAGGAGTGTGAAGAGAATTTCAAAGAGTTAAAACAAAGGTTATCTAGTGCACCTGTGCTTACACTGCTGTGTAGTAGAGAAAGGTTTTTGATTTACTGTGATGCATCCAAGAAGGTACTGGGGTGTTTTCTCATGCAAAATGATATGATGATAGCTTATGCCTCGCGACCACTAAAAATCCATGAGCAAAATTACCCAACTCATGATTTGGAGTTAGCCGCGGTAATATTTGCATTAAAAATATGGAGGCATTATCTTTATGGTGAAAAGTGTGATATTTATACTGATCATAAAAGTTTAAAGTGTATTTTCACACAAAAGATGCTGAATATGTTCCAAAGAATATGGTTAGAGTTTATTAAGGACTACGACTGCTCAATTCATTATCACCCTGTGAAAGAAAACAAGGTGGTAGATGCATTAAGTCAACAAGAACATGCTAGCTTATCCATGATGAGGATCACAAAAGGTCCAATATTTATGGATTTACAAAGGATGGATCTTGGAATTAAAATGGAAGTGTTCTCAAATGAATGTTCAACCATCTATACATGTGAAGATTAAAGAGGCACAAAAAATAAGATGTAGAGTTACAAAAGAAGGTGAGAAATGTTCCTAAATTCAACCTTGTTTATGATGGGATAATAAGGTTCGGGAATCGGGTTTGTGTTCCTCCCATCCCATAATTAAAGAAGGAACTGATGGATGAGGCTCACAGTTCTTCATTCTCTATTCATCCTGGAAGCACGAAGATGTATAGGGACCTGAAAGAGTACTTCTGGTGAGATGGCATGAAAAGAGATGTTGAATATGTCTCTCGATGTTTGGTTTGTCAGTAAGTTAAAGCTGAGAGACAGAAGTCTAAGGGGATGTTACAACCATTACCCATACCCGAATGTAAATAAGAAAACATCACTATGGACTTTGTCACCGGACTTCCTAAAACATCCAAAGGCAATGATGATATCTGGGTCATAGTTGATCGTCTTACGAAGTCAGCACACTTCATTGCTAGTAGAGAAGATTTCTCTCTGGATAATCTTGCCAGGATATATGTAAAAGAAGTGGTAAGATTTTATGGAGTACCACTTTCCATTATATCTGATCAGGATCTGAGGTTTACCTCGAAGTTCTGGCGAAGTATTCAGCATAATTTAGATACAGAGTTGAGTTTCAGTACTGCTTATCATCCTTAGATAGACGGTCAGTCTGAGAGGACAATTCAAACTCTAGAAGACATGTTGATAGATTGCTCTATGGATTTCAAAGGTGGTTGGGATCAACACCTACCTTTGGTGGAATTTTCTTATAATAATAGCTTTCACTTCAGTATTCAGATGGCTCCTTATGAATCTCTCTATGTAAAGAAATGTAGGAATCCAACTTGCTAGGATGAAGTTGGGGAAATAAAGCTATTGGGAGCTGATCTTGTTGATGAGATGGCAGAAAAGGTCAGATCTATTCAACAACACATAAGAGCAGCTCAGAGTCGACAAAAAAGTTATGCTGACAACCGAAGAAAAGACCTAGAGTTTTAAGTGGGTGATAAAGTATTCTTACAAATATCTCCTTGGAAGAGAGTAATGAGATTTGGAAAAAAGGGAAAGTTGAGCCCTAGGTATATCGGTCCTTTCAAAATACTGGATCGTGTTGGGAAGGTAGCTTACCGATTGGAACTTCCACCGAATCTCTCTCAAGTTCACGATGTGTTCCATGTATCTCTCCTAAGAAAGTACATACCTGATCCTTCACATGTACTAAGCTCAGAAGTTGTACCATTGGAGCAAGATCTTTCTTATGAAGAACAGCCGATAGAGATTCTGGATCGTAGCAAAAAAGTTCTACGGAACAAGACCACTCGTTTGGTGAAAGTTTTATGAAGGAACAACCAATTAGAAGAAGATACATGGGAGCTTGAGGATATGATGATAGAGATGTATCCTCATCTTTTTGTTATGAAGTGACGAATTTCGAGGGAGAAATTCATTTTAAGGGGGGTAGAATGTAACACCCTGATATTTTATGAGAAGTATATTTTTTTATGTCTTATGTTATACGCAACATCAAAGGAATCTTTCATTACACACAGAACTAGCTTGCCTTGTGTTATACGCAAGAGAAACCTTCCTCTATAGCGTGTGTTGTACGCAATATAGAGTTTCACTAAACAAAGATATGTTATTAAAATTTTATATAAACTAGCTGTTATGAATATTAATACCCACTTTTTGAAATTTTATAAATTTTATCTTTCAAAATGGACTTCATTTTTGGATTCAGAATATCGAAATTAGCCTAGGGTGAAATTTTGGTATTTTTCGGAAAACTTTCAATTTTTGATGAATAGTGAAAACACTAGGTTACTATTTAAAAACCGACTTTTTATTTAAATAATTATTTATTTTATTTAAATTTATTTTAGGTCAAAATTGATACATAATACATATATAAGTTCAATTTAATTCATTGGATTCATTTTATAATAATTTTAGATATATAAAAATTTTATTGAACTTTTCACCGTCTTTTACCCACCTCTTAGGAGAATTTACAAATGTACATAAAACGTAATTTTACCGCTTCTATGAGTAGAATTTCAAAAATATGAGAGACATGGTTAATATCAAGGAGTAAAATGTGGTTCAATAAGATAAAAATAATTTTTGGTGAATAGTAACTTTTTACTTTTATTTACCACGGTTAAAAGTAAATAGGGTAATTAAGGGTAAAAATGATATTATTATTACCCTAACACATGTCCTAATTCTATTGGATAAGTTTAATTCGACCAAAAACAACCTTAGGAATAAAATATTACCCTTTAGGTCCATTTGGATTAGATTAGGACACTTATTATTATTTTATTTAAAGAAGAGTTAAAAGAGTTAAAATCAAAGTTTAATAACAAAACATTTTTAATATAGGGTTATACATAAGATAAATTCGACTGTAAATATTCATTATAAATCTAAAAATATTTACTACATAATGGTATTTTATTTATAATTTTTAGACATTAAATAATTTAATTTATTTATGACACAATGATGATGTAGTAATTACCTTATTAATGAAATATTAACATAATTGATGTTATAAATACCCAAATAAATGTAATTTGAGATTTTTTATGAATTACACTAATTTTATAGGTTAATATTACATTTTAGTATTGATTTAATTAACTTTTTTTGAACTAATCATGCTGTTATGACTTTCAAAAAAATCAATAACCAAATAGTTTCAAAATTGACATAAAATAGTTTTTAAAAAAAATATTATATTATTAATTTTTATTCCATTCCTAAAAATCTAAGGTTTAGCCAAATGACTTATATAAGGTTATATATATTAATAATGAACCACTTGGGGTTCGTTTGTCTTGTTATAGTAAGTTTATTAACCATATAATGTAAGAAAACAAGAAGACACTGTAAAAGTTAAAATATTTAACTTAGAGTTAAATATAAATGATAAGGTTAAAATAGTAACCTAAACTTGTCTAAAACCTATTGGTTGAGATTATTTCGACCCATACCAACTTTATCTTCAAAATAAATCAATTTAGAGCTATTATAAACCGAATATGACTTTATTATAAAATAATATTTTAAGTTTTTCCTAAGGTGCCCCTCTCCTCCCTTATAAAAGGGAACCTCCTCCCTCTCCTCCTCGCACAATTTTGAGCCTTAAAGCTCGTCCAAACCCTGCAAATTTCCCTTCTCAACTTTCATAGAAACATACTAGAGGTCCTGGTCTTCTTCAAAGACCAATTTTAGTGCCATGGGAGGATGTTTCAAAGAGGCGTGTCGAAGAAGAGGTAATATCCGTTACCAATTCTTTCAAATTTATTTCTTCTTATACTTACTCTTCTTTAGCTGTTTCATTATGAAGTAATAACATCAGTATCACTCATATAATTATATTTCATTATAAATATGAAACAACCCTATTTCACCTTATATCCATCCTACGGAAAACGAAATCACCGCACGTGCGTACGTACGGAATACCGTCTCCACGTCGTGGTGTAATCTTTTTTCCACCACCACTTTACTTGGATGGGTATAATGGTGTAAATAATAACTATATATTATTATTGTAAAGTGATATTGATTATAAAATAGTATACATACACTTCAATATAATTCCACGATCATTGGAATGATATCATCGCTCGTGCGTACGTACGGCCTACCGTCTCCACGATGTGATGCGACTCGTTCTACATGATCTTCATTGAATAATGATTATATAAATGAATTGAATGAATAAATATGATATATATTACACTTATACCATTCTTTAAATGAGGTGTATATAACCTAAAAAGAATAATAATAATTTATTTGACAAAACATGCATAATAACATAAAGCAATGAACACCCGAATAACAAGTAGTAATGAAATATTACTAATAATAAGATAAGAATATGACCATATATGATATCATAACAATTAATATGATTCTGCAATAATTCAATGACATTATTTAAATCATTATATAGGAGGTTTGGATATGTACGAAGCAAATTGGACCTAAGGTAAGGGAAAATCTCTCATTCTCATTTTTTATCCGAGATTGTTTATACTTCAGAATTTACTGGGAAATATTTATCATCCACATCCATGTTTCCTCAATGTGTAATACTATTTCTATCCTCCTGAATTTTTTAAAATCAAATTTTACCCATTGGTGAGTTTTTAGTATTAGATATGAAAGGAATATTTTGTCGTTTTTAGTACGAGGTAATTTTTGACTTTTCCGGCCAAAGTATGAGAAGAATGTTTTTTTAACTTATACAGAATGAATGGATTTTTATGATTTCATAGAACATTATTTCCATGAAGCTTCCTTTACAAGTTTTGAAGTTTATTTTTAATCAACTTATTTTGGTTTAAAATTTTATGGCATGTTAAGAAAGGAAAAATGTTTTTGAAGTAGAAAGGATATTTTCTTCAAGAATGGAGTTCAAGTGTTTTATCAAAATTATTTTCCATCTAAGATAATATAGGGTTCTATTTTTGTCCCTATTTTTACATTGATTTTATTATGTTATGATGGAATTAATTTTATTATGTCCTTTTATCTTATATGGATTATGTTATGATGGCATGATGTTTAAGAATCCCATTTTTATTACATGGGTTGTGCTATGATGTATGATTTATGATTTTGTGGAACATATAAGAATGGTTTCATTATAAGATGGGTGGGACCTATATCTCCCTCCAATGGATTGGGTAAAGATTTATATCTCATGAGATAGACATGGCTAGAACGGAAAGTTAATATGGTTCGGTGATACAGGACTGGAACGAGGAGTGAACTCGGTTCAGTAATGGACTTTGTCTTCTATGATGGTCTTGGCAAAGAGCCTTGACTAATATGAAATGATTTTCTATGATTATATGTGTATGCCACAAAGTTTCATGTTTTAAGTTATGATTATTGGGATTACATTTCACTACTATGATTTATCCCATGTTGTGATATTATGATCCTTTTTCAGGTTAATATTTTCAAATGTTATGTTCTTATGAATATGATATGATTGATATTTCTTTTTTTTTACCCTTACTGAGCATTTGAGCTCATCCTTTTGTATGTTTTCTTTTCCCCAAGTCAAGAAGAAGGGTATTAAGTAGGATATTCCAAAAGGGACTCTAGATATGATGAAATAAATGGGAGACAATGTAGATTATTTATGAACCAGTTGTTTATGTTTCCCAGTTTCTAAAGACATTATACCTATACATTCCTATCATGGTTTTGTTATATGTTGTAATAAGTATGCTTCAATTCTGATGTAATAACCATGTATGTAAAGTATGGGTCATTATAATATTAACTTCAGTGATTTTTTAATTAAGTGTAAATATTTCATGTTTTATCCTTTATATGTATTTATATTATTAATTGGATTTTACTTAAGTGATTAACCATGTTTTAATAAAACATTAAGAAATAATCCATTTATTTAAATTTCATCTTCTCATATTAGTTCATTTATTTATGTGATCACGGTCTTGCATCCATAAAAAATAATGAATAAGAGAGAAATAAATAAATGACTTAATCATGACCTTATCCAATAGTTTATTTATTGAGCGGACAATAAATCAACCTATGACCTATGAGAAAACTAATTATGCCAATCTTATCATGAGTTACAGCATTCCACCTATCCACCTATGTATCACCTCAGTCGGTATCATCTTGATTCCATATTGAACAGCCTATATGAATATTTGTATACTCCATTTATTACATATATTTATAACTAACACACATGTGAGGGGAACCAAAGTATTAGTTATGGGGAATTAGATAAATGACCTTGGACATAGAGGTCCTATATAATAAAGGAGGGTGGGATGAATCACAGACCATCATATTTAATTTAATAAATAATGAATACAAAAACATGAAATAAATTTAAATTAAATAATTCCAACACATACACAGGTCTTGGTCAAGATCATGATTAGTTAT
This sequence comes from Viscum album, assembly GCA_963277665.1. Classification (NCBI taxonomy): domain Eukaryota; kingdom Viridiplantae; phylum Streptophyta; class Magnoliopsida; order Santalales; family Viscaceae; genus Viscum; species Viscum album. Next base: position 12,215,347 of record OY728158.1, read on the forward strand.
ACACATGAAATGGTTATACAAAAGTACACTATCTAACATTCAATTTTATTCATTCCTTTTATTAAGATAAATGTACTTTCATTAATTAATTAATTAATTACCTTTATCTTAATGACCATCAAAAGGCTCTTGAAAATACCCATCATAAATGCATTAATGGAAAAGAAACGGCATAACCAATAATTAAAATTAATTATAAATAATTAATTGAGTATTTTTACTTATTTAAAAAAATTATTAAATTTTCAAACACATCATGTGTCAATCAATTTAATAAGTTTTTAATGCTATAATTAATTATTTAATGTAATTTAATCCTATGCTTTATTTTCAAACTACGTTGTGTGTAATTACAAGCTACGCATCATGTTCCTTTAATTTTATGTACTTGGGATAAACGTATGGGGCTTCAACATGCACCTCAGCTGGACTACATGATGTATACTAGCCAGCTACATATTGTGTATCATTATTTTCATGTGTCAACATAACTCACTGAAGGACTCAGTCTATTATTTGTATACGGGGCCACATGACATGTACTAAAGCTGCACATCATGTTTTTTTATAGTCATGTGTCTACATGACCCGCCAAATTACTAGGCATGTATTTCAGATGAATGAAATAATGAACTACACATTTTTTACACTGTATACAAGTAATGTATTTCATTAATCTTCTAGGTTTTCAGGCTCATGCAGGGTAAAACCATGTATTTGACCTCACATTTTGTGAGAATTTCACTTCTAAACTGTGTAGACTACACAACATGTATGCCAGCAACATGTCATGTAATCTAACAATTCATATGCCAAGTTTCCCCAATTTAAAAACAGTGAGAAATAAATTCACCATGTGTAGTTACTTCATGGAATACCATGTATCCCATGAAACGTTCAAGTACAATACACTTGGGTATAAAATGTATACTTCAGCTACGCATCATTTAACCCAGTCTCACTAACCAAAATCATTGGCACTTACAAATGGAATCTATAGTCATTATTTGTTATTAGACCATTAATAAAATATGAATATTGAATTATGTAATTAAAATGTTTAAATAATATTAATTAAAAATTGGATTGAATAATTAATAATCCAAAATTAAATATCTAACCATTATTTCACATAATAGATCAACAATCAAATAAATAATTATAAATTTAAAATGTGACTAATCAGATACCACTTGTAGGTTCTGAGCATAGTGTAAGTGCCTTAGTGGGTGAAATAACCATATATGTTTTTTTTATTTTAGGGATCATCCATAAATTGTGTATGATTTAAACGCTGAGAATAATTAAATTTTCTTATGAATATTTACATAAGAAATCCCAGAACCTATAGAGGATCATTACACGTCAAATTTATAATTAATTTATATTATATCTAAATAAAGGTTGCCTCATCTTATAAAATTTCTTCGAAGCATATTTTGATCATTTAAAACACTTTTCATATTACCTTTATTGAACCGGTAGGATCCAAGTGTTGAATCCATTTAGCGGTGATCCACACATGCTCCTTTGATATCTAAGAAACACTGATGGACCATCAGGTGCTAGCATGGTGGATCTATCATCTTGTGTTGTTCAACTTGATTGTAACAAATTCCTTTGGTATTGATGGAATCTATTTAGTGATTATTTTTCTTGAGAGGAATAGAGTAGGAGGAATAGAGAGAGAATTTTTTTTCTATGCAATGATTCTCAAATCTTGATTTTTCGATTAACCCTAAATAGTAGATATAACTATGTATTTTTAGATTTGGGGATTACATTAAAATATTATTTAATTATATACCAACCCTTAAATAATATAATAAACCTTATCAACCCCCATTACATATATTATTATTATTATTATTATTTTATGGTAAGTGTTAATTGGTGCAATGATAAAAATTATTTTACCAGCTTGCAAATTAATATTTATTACTAAATGAAATCTTGGTCCACTTGGATTACTCATTATTTATTTAATACCCAAATAAATATTTAATTAAATATTTATTCATAAATAAATATTTTTGATGGAAAAGGAATGAATAAAAGTATTCACTGGTCTTGAGAATAATATTTATTCGGTTAATTAAATTCAAATAAAATTTAATCAAGATTAATAGAAACACATAGTTTGTGACCCCATAACATTTTCTTTCCTTAGAATTAGGTGGGCTTGGCTAAAGTAAAATGAGAGAGAATTCTAGAGGGTCACACACTAAGTGTTTCTATTGATCTTGAATAAATTCTATTTGAATTTAATTAATAAAATAAATTTTATTATCAAGGCTGATAAATAATTTTATTTATGTTTTATCGATCATAAATATTTATTTATGAATAAATATTTAATTAAATGTTTATTCAATTATTGAATAAATAACAAGGAATATAAGCAGACCATGATTGTGTCTAGTGATAAATATTAATTTATAAGCTGGTAAGATAATATTTATCATTGTTCCAGTTAGTATACACAATAAAATATTATTATTATTATTATTATTATTAAATGGGATGGGAATTGATAAGGTTTATTATATAATTTAAGTACGGGTACACAATTAAATAATATGTTAACCTAAACTCTAGCTATATAAATAGATGGTTATGTCTATTGTGTGGGGTTATTCAAAATAAATAAATTTGAGAATCGTTGTGCATGACAGATTTCACTCTTCATTCCTCCTCCTATCTTCCTCCCAAGAATGAGAAGCACTATAGAGATTCCTTCAAGCCCAAATGAATTTATTATGATCTATATGAACAACAAAGTTGATAAATCCATTGTTCTAGCACCTTGAGTTTTATTAGTGTTGTTCGGAGATCAAAGGATCCTGTGTGGATCACTACTAGAGGGAATCTATACTTGGATCCTTCCAATGAAATGAATGAAATCTAAAAATGGTTTCAAATTATCAATAGATACCTCAAAAAAAATTATAAAATAAGGTAACCTTTCTTATATCTATTATAAATTAATTATAAATTTAATGGAAAATATCCTCTCTAGGTTTTGGGATTTCTTATGTCAATATTTAATGGAAATTTTCATTGGTCGTGGTGTTTATATCATTCACACCTTTTTAATGATCCATTTAATTCCACACAACCTATATGGTTATTTCTCCCACTAAGGTGCTTCTGTTGCACCTGGAACCTTCATGAATCCCATTTATCGAATTTTTTGAGGGAGATGGAATTATTGGAATTTTCCCTTGACCAGTCCCATGTATAAATTCAATAAATGATACACGAAAAAATCATTTATGGGAGAGGTTTAAGAATATATAGATCATAGACCAAACCATGTTCATTGAACCACCCTAAGAAAGTACCACTATCGTACACCTTGCCCTTAGGGCATACACTGCTATAATAAAGGGTTATGTATCTAGACACTAATAGTATGAATTTGTATGATTTATTTTTAATTAAATAATGATCATATTTATCCCTTTTTATTATTACTTTATATATATAATTTCATATGAGTTGATAAAAATTAGATTTTGATACTGAGAAAGAAAACTTGTATTTTTGGAAAATATATGGTTTTAATTAAAACACATTTTTAGATAAATTCAAGAATTTTGGAATAAATTTTATTATCATATAATATTATTATTAAATAATATTTATTTATATATAAATGATAATATAATTTAATGAAGTCCCATATAATCATTATAAGGGTTAGAAAACTATTATTATTGTAAAAATGAGTATTTTCCAATAAAAGAATATTTTTATTTAACAGTGTAAATTCTCATATTTAGATAATTATTTTGATAAAATTACTATTATTTTTTAAATTAGAACATCAAAATTAGCCTATGGTGAATTTTTTTCATAATTTTATGAGGGAGTCAAATTTTTAGGTAAAAATTAAATACACAATAAACATATGATATCTATTATACATCATAATAGACCAAAAGTGGTGTATTGAATAATATAAATGGAATCTAAGACCAAAATTTTATTTCAAATTATAATAATGTATTTTTGAAGTTATTTTATTAATTTTATAAACATCTAATGAATCCTCTAAAACCTATATTTATTTTAATGTTTTGAAATCAATTCTTTATGAACTCGACTCACTTACACATCACCAATGTGTTATTTTAATATGTTAAATTCTTGGAATTATAAAATATTGAAATATACTCCTCCTTGGTAGAAACCATGGGAAAAAACCATGGTTTGTTTTTTTAGTTTTGATTATTTTATCATATAGATTCCAAAACCTATGTTTAGAAGTTAATAAAGAATTCCCCTACATTTTTCTATAAATACCCACCCATCCCCTCTTCCATATTTACTAAAAACTCATTTATCATGAATTTAATCTCTCTCTGTATTAATCTAAATCCCTCCCAAGGTATTCCCAGTCCCTTAAGAATCACCTCCTGGGATTTTAGAAGCACCCTCCCCAGGTAAGGGCCTCTCTCTTATTCCTTTATTTAAAGTACTTTATTTGTATAAATCCCTATTGATTTCCAATTTTTCATGTTGTAATGTATTTGTAAACATCTATTTTATTGTCCTTATAATTTTAATGTATTTATAGAACACATTTCACTCTCATTAATCTCTTTCATGGGACTTTATGTAAACTCATTATGCTGCCAAAATTATCCCATGATTTTACATGCCAGACTTTTATATTGTGAATACCCATCCCCATTTTCACTAATGGGTATCCACCTATATGAAAATATCCTTAATTTATAGGGTACTTCCATGTATGTAACTAAAACTCCTTAATCATGGGATTAAAAGTGATTAAAGATGTCCTTATTTTGTATGATCAATGTGGCACACAAATTCATGTATATAATATGAATGTGATGGGTGGGCCTAGAATTATATAGCCCTATAATTTATTGGTTAAATTTTTTATATCATGAGATACCATGTATGTTGCATGGAAATTTATCCTAATAACACTATGTTATAATGTATTGGTGGTTAGCCATGAATTATTCTTATGATGTCATGTTTTATGTTTTACTACATTCCTATATTGCCTTGATGTTATTGTCTTATATTGGGATTTGATGTTCATGTTTATGATTCTCACCCCTTTTATGTCACTTGGATATAACTCTTGAATCAAATATATTACTTTCATCATGTTATACTCGGATTATTCCCTTGTTGGAATTTATAACTCACCTCTTTCTTATGTATGTCCTTGGATTATCTTGTGCAATTTTAGAAGATCAATGGAATATAAGGGGATGTTATGAAGTTTTTAAATAATTTTTTTGTATTCTTATTTCAAGTTGTTGTGATATGTATCTAATTTCCCAGAGACACTAGATCTCACAATCTATTGGGATTGTATTAAGTTGTTTCTTATGTCATAAATCGTGAACTAAGGCATATTAAAATTATGGGTTGTTATAGATCCCTATGGATGCATAAGAACGGGTAGCTCTAGAGAAGCGTGAGGAAGACTATTAGAATTGACTCTATGTTGGTCAAAAAATAAATTGTACCAATATCTAAGATCCCTCATCTATATCTCTAGTACTAGGTAATCCCTAATGGCTCCCCTCCTAGGATGATCTGAATTGATCATGCATCCTCTTAATAACCTCTTACTTCTTATGCCCCTCTATAAATATAGGTAATGTAATGTGGTAACTACATATCAGATAGCAGGATGTGTCACGTCCTCCAAACAAATTTCTTTGGACTCCTCATAAGTGAAAAGATTGGGAGAAAATGAATAAGGTCCTTGATTAAAATCCTAATATCCCACACACTCAGGCTCCCCTGTTGGAGGGAGAATAACTCCTTAATATATTTTTACTTCATAATAAATGGGATAAATTAGATATGGAACTCCCTGTAGAAATAATCCCATAATATTTTCACTAATTTTTAATTCCTAAGGAATAGGATCCACTTATAGCATGTGGCCCCTATCATCTGACTAACAGCCTATGGAACTTGATGTTCTATCATGTCATGGATCAAACTAACACCCAACAGAACTTGATGTTCTATCAACAGTGGAACTTGATCTCCAACAACCAATGATCCATCTCCACAATAGATATTCTCCCTTCATACCTTGACAATACCTGACACTGTAACTTGCATAACATTCTTCATCAAGACTCATACTCCTCAACTGGGTCAACCCTTCTACGGTCAACTGGATCATCATACCACACATCACCAACCTAAGCAACACATATATTTCAAATAGGATCAATCTTTTCAAATAATAAGGGAAAATCCTAATCCTGATAGCATGTAATTTATTAGGAATAATTTAATTAGAATCATTTTTAACATCCTCAAATCATTATGATTCAAATAAAATTGCAAATAAGTATGATTCATGTACCTATCCTAGGTCTCTACCCTATAATCAGCATTATTTTACTTAGAGTGTTTAGTAAGATTAAGGTATTTGTGTCAGATCATATGGGGCCCTAGTCATTTATTTCCTAGCCTATCTCACTTTCTAATTCACAAACTATATTTGATTAACAATTTTTTCATGACAAACCCATACAATCCTTAATAGTGATTATCTCCAAACTCCATTTTAATGATCATACATGGATATGATACCACTTTTTAATTACCCTCATCCACTTTGAACCCCTTATAGACCTACAATAAAGACGATGGAATCCCCTAGAGGCCTACTTCTAATGGGCCATGGGTTAGAAATGAGAACCTATGGTATAAAACAAATAATTGGGAGGTATTTCCCTCATAATACCAAGATCATATAAAGAGAAATGATAACCAACCCTATGATATAAATGAAAATAAAATCCCACAATGCATGTTATAATTTTATAAAAATAAAATTATCAAAAAATTAATAACAAAATGAAAGTATTAAGTCAACAACATTTCTAACAACTCTAATCTCAAACTGATAATTCCTAGATCGATCACTAAAACCTTCTTGGAAACATAAAAAAAATAGATTTTGTGTGTGTGGGTGGGTGAGCATACTTGTATACTCAATGGGATCCTCCTAAATAACTCTCATGTAAATGTTTAAGAAGTATAATAGTTCTTCAGTATGAAATATCTCATACCATAAGCATGCCACATATCACAATTACATCATCATCATCAAATATCTACCACCACATACAATATCCCAATTACATATCCAAATCCATTTTTAATTTTCTGAAAACACTTTTAAGGTAAAGTGTGAAACTTTACAAAATTTCAAGACAGCACTGAAATACCACAAAACCAAAAACAACCATCACTGCACGCCAAAGTAAAAAAAATTGAAATTCAAATCACATAAACTAAATTTCTATGCATTGAGAACCGCACTTCACCTGCTCAATTCCAGAAACACCTAAACACTGACATGAGGGTCACATCTTGTCCACATCGTCTGTGCCATCATTGATCCACCGGTTCCACTGTCATCAACACCACACCATCGTAAACTTCAAATAACAAACTACCATCGTCGTCGTTCGAACACCATCATCGTCGTTCAAGAACCATTGTCACTGTTCGAGCACTATCGTTGCCATTGTAAGATGCTAGATGTGCCTCCTGGAGGCCACTGACCGCTCGAACATCATGTCATAAACCCTCCATGAGGACCGTCACACCATGCCGACTTGGTAGGAGTGTTGGACCTGAATGGAAGAGCAGAGTATGAGTGAAAGAAAGCCTCACCGGAGGACAATCCCAATTACTATGACACTAGTGACCACCTTCCAAACGTCGTACGTTGAAGACCATCGACCCACCATAAAAAATCATCACGTTTCCCTCGTCTTCCAATCGACACCACGCCAAAAATAAATACAATAGCCTATTTTCGGAGTAAACACAAATCGAGACAAACGCCTTGGGTAAAAATGAAACTAATCAGATTTGTCGACGTGATCTGTATCCCTCCTTGTATCAACGTCTCTTTCCATCATGAACAACATCCCGCAGAAAAACCACATAACGAAACACACCAGAAAACATCCGAACAAACTAGAAAAAATGGTATGGAATCCAGAAGCATACTGTAAGATAACCCTAGAGAGAAACACCAAATACGCAGAAGAAGGAAAAGAAACCCAAAAGACAAGCAACACTAGTAAGAAAGGCATAGAGATCTCCACTGGACCCCCTCCAACACCATCCCAAGTTTTCCCAACACCCTCATCAATCTCGACCAAGTGGGGTCGATCCTGATGGATTGAATAGCAAGGTCAGTGGAGAAGAAGAACACTAAACACCCTCTCCATCGACGACCCAAACCGCCTGAATCACCTGCACATAGACCCAAAAATGGAGGTCTGATGCACAGGGTAAGGAGGAAAGAGGGGAGGAGAAAGGAGGATGATATTCCACTGAACAAAATCACTATTAAATCAAGGGAGGATAATTACTAAAGGGGAGAGAGTACCAGAGCATCATTTTCAGAGCAGGAAAAAGGCAGGAGGAGGCGGCAGGAAGGAGGAAGAGTGGATATCAGAAGCATCGTCGATCCTACAGTGAAGGTTTTAAGTCAATATCTTACCCTACACCTGCCATTATTTATCCCCACCATATATCATCATCTAAACCACGTAATCAATTCATCCATTATATCACATTTTATAACTTTAAGTCGTTACATTTTGTATTCTTATACCTACTTTAAACTATCACAACCTGCACTACACCTGTAAGGGAGAGTGTGGAAAAGGCGGTATACATTCATCCATTTTATTAATAAATTATATATATTAAGTAAATCACCTAAACCCAAAAATAATTGGGTTTTGGTGAGGTTATTCAACTCATATGGGGTGCATAAGAAATCACACAAAAAATAAAACATATACTATAGTCACACACAACCCAACCCGGTTGATCCCACATTTTGTGTCTAGTATTTATTTTCAGTGAGCTTTAAGAATCATTATATTTTTATATCAATATGTTGATGAAGAATAATTATCTTGGAATTTTGTTGGAAGACACAAGATTGTTGTTGAAGAAAAATAATTCCTAATAAGTTTTCTACTTTATATTAAGATAATCAGGGAATTTTGTTTTTAAATATGTTTGTCATTTGTATATATGAAAAAGGAATATTTATTATTTTTTTTTATTTATGCATATGGAAAGGGAAGAGTTATTGTTTTTGGAGTTTTATAGATCTATTCATATTAATGGGAAAAGGTGTTTGAAGAATTTGAGATCAGTAGGTAATTTATAAAAATCAATTTTATATCTCTATGAAGAAGGAAGTTTAAAAATATATTTAGAGGTTAGATATTAAAGTTTTTATTTTGTAAGATATTTTATTTATTATAATATGGTATTATATATTTTTAAATGCATGGTTATACTTCATAAGAGTGACTTTTCTGAGATGTTGTGGAGTTTGGCAATTGTGTTTTGTAAAGTGATATTTTGGAAAACTATTTCTAACTTTATAAGAGTATTTTACTAACTCTTACAAGGTGGATGAGTCTTGATATTTTTTTAATGGTATTTGTTAGCTCAAATCCATTACATACACTTGAGCAGCTAGACCATCATAGGGATACTCAGGCAATCTCAATGGTGGAATCTATCCTCGACCAGTTAAAGGATACATATTTTCAATGTAATTCGACGCTATAAGGAATATAGAAGGGTAGTGTAAGAGGGATTTCCACCATGTGGGGTGACATCATAGTTGTAGTCATGGTCATGGTATAGAATTTATACCATGAGATTTAGTTACGCAGCTACCATGTATTCAAATTGATATATAATCACACATCAAAGTTTATTTTTAATGTGGGAAAATATTAAAAGCAAGTACTATTTGTAAATTAAAATATGGACATGCATTAGTGGAATGACATCGTTTGGATCATATTCTTTTCTCAATGAGAAAATTTCATAATAGGATTACATACGGGTTTATTATGTTGTTATTTAAAGATGAGTGAACTCTATAGAATATAGACTCTATCTCGTGTAGATCAAGATCATACTGCAAAGATCACTACAAATATTATGGAATTAATAAAGTTAGTGAATCTCATATTATAAACTTATGGTCTTAATATGAAAGGAAAACTTTATATGAAATAAGTATTCTTTGTATGAAATAAAATATCATGAAACAATAAAACTTAATAAGGTATATATGAGATATTTGTAGGGTATATTTTCATAATAAAGAGGGAGTTCATAGAGTATAGGCATTGGATAATGTAAGGTTTGAATATGATGATCATAGGGTATAAGACTTTGTAAACAAAGGGATACCAACTACAATATAGAGTACATGAAATGAAATTCAATGATAATTATAAGGTACAGAGAGTTAGTAGGGTACATTTTGAAGCATCATAGGGTATACTCAAAACCATCATGAGGTATAAGGAGTTCGTAAGGTATTAGATCTTCATAGGGTACAGTCATCATAGTGTACAAGGAGTTCATAAGGTACCAAATAATTTAAAGGGTATAAACACTTTGAAAAAATATGAAGATTGTAATTTTCCATAAGAAGGGGAAACATGGATCAGGTTATGTTATATAAGTCAAAATTTTAGTTTTATATATCACAGTACAATCAATCGTGATTTAGGAAGAAATGAAGAATGAGAATATTATAGCCACATCCATGATACTTTATTGGTATATTCACATACAGTTACAAATTTTTCTAAAGAAATGTAATTTTTTGTAAGGATTAAATAATCTAATTCTTTAGGGATTTTTAAATGATAAATATCATGGAAATTAAAAATATTATATCCATGTGGTATAGTGAACATAAGAGAATAAAAAATAATAAATTGAAATTGCATATAATGATATATATATATATATATATTACAAGTTAAATAATATATAGTGTAGTGTGAACTGATACTATTTATTATATAAAAAATAAATGACTATCAAAAGTAGTGATGAAAATAACTAACACTGTATATCCTAAATAATTTGGGTGTTGGATAAAAAATATGATCCAATGTTGTTTTTTTACATTGAAAAAGAAGAAGTAAGAAGGATAGAAAGTGTTGAACGGTCTAGTTCTTATATGAATAATAGTATTTCATTTATGAAATAGAAGAATAATAAGAAGCTATTGTATGTCATCTTGTGCATACAAAAATAAAATGTGATTTTCCACTATTAAAGGGAAGAAGAAAGTGAAATAAGTAGTACATCAACAACCCTATAGTAGTTTAAATTAGTGAATGACTATTTGGTTATTTATTTACATTTCATAACATTATAAAGTGTGGGACACACTAAATTGTGGTATGTACTAACATAGTCGGGAGATTTATAACTTGAGTGCAAGGATATTCTCTTATCATTATAAATCATACATTGATACTGCTGGGTTGTATAGCCTCAGTGAAATCCAGATCATACTAAGGACTAGCCGTTCATTTTGAAAAGTACACCTTGTAAATATATCTGTCCTTTTTGAATGTGTGTTTGGATTTATTTCATGAAAAATGAAGTTTATAAGATGGAATAGGAGATCCACTCACTTATTAGGTGACAGGGATAAAAGAATAAAGGATTAAAAAAAATTATAAATACACTAACACTAATTCAATCCCCCCTCTCAGTGTTTAATACATCCTAGTTTGTCCTCTCAATTTGTATCAGATGCTGATTCACCTCTAATTGGATTCTCTATTTTTGAATTTATTCTTTTTTAAGGATTTTAATCTCCTTCCAAATTTATAATCAAATGTATATTTAAAAAAATAGAAGAAAATTATGATCATCCTTATAAATAAAAGTTATATTACATTCTTATTCTGTAAATATATAAGTCTCTACCAAGACCTTGAAAAAAAAGAAGAATAAAGAGGATAAGAAGTTGAGAAAATATTCAGAGTATATAAATTAATTTCCACTAGTTAAAGGTAACTAGAATGGTAAATTGTTTGGTAAATCTATTGAAAATAATTCCATTGATGAATCATGTTCATGTTCTTATTGTGATGATCTTATGATTAATGAATCACTTAGTGATTTTTATTTTTATATTAATGATTATTTAAAAATGGTTTCTATTAAATTTATTTAACACATACTTGAATACATTGATGGGATAGTAGATGAGAAATCACAATAATAGTTAGAATTTAATGCAATAGAAGATGAAATAGCTAAAAAGTAAAGTAGATGTATCGCAATCACACATTTTTTGAGGCTAAGGATTAATTTGTATCACCTTCCTAGGAAAAAATGTCATTAAATGAAAAAAAATTAAAAGAAATTTTGTTAGGATATTTTTATTATAGAAGTGTTTTATGTATTAGATAAATTACAAAATATATATATGAATGCAAAAAGTGCATAGTTGACAGTTAAAAACAAGATAATAAATGAGATTAATGAATTTATAAATGAGATAGATAAAATTCATAAAGATCTAATTCAATATCTAAATAAAGAGTGTAAAGATGGGGTGATATCACTTAAAGATAATAAGAACTTTCTAAATTTGAAATTTCTTAAGTTCAAAGTGAAATTGATAAATTGAGAAATCACCCAAGAAGAATCTTCAAAAGATTTTGGGAAAAGAATATCGGATGTCATAAGAACTTCTAATAAGAGTCTTGAATCTAGAAAGACTCATTTTTTTGGGAAAAGGGGATTGGGATCCTATGAATAAACATTTACTCTAAGCTCTTGGAAGAAGGTAACATTGTGTCCTAATAAATTTGTATTTACTAAAGTTATTTCAAATGTTGGTACACATTTTAAATTAAAATATGGAAAAAAATAGTGGAATGAAATGATGATAAGCCTACCACTATATCAAAGTTGGATAGAAGAGTGTATATGAATTCTAGTTCCTCAAGAGAAGCTTAACTAGTTAATTAAATGTCCAAAAGCAATATGCTTTCAAATCTAGAAACTCAAGATAGATTGTAGTTTATGAAAAGAAAACAATATTTATAGGGAATTGTTGGTTTTGTAATAGGTTTGGGAATAGATAATTGGATTGTTGGTATAATCCATCAATTTCATAAGTTTAAAGGAATCCCATTTTAAGGGTATCAAGTCTAAGATATAGAATCAACCAGAGATTAAAATGAAAAATTTATCAATGTTAAACAGATTTGAAAATCTTGGAAATATCTATATTGATTTCTATTAAAGTGGATACAAGGATAGAATATACTCAAATAAGAATTTGTCAAAAAAATTGAAGATATAAGATCATAGAAACTGAAGAAATAAGGAAAAATATTCCAAGGGTAAAGTCCAAAAAGGATTCCTATATACGTAAATAGTATAAGGAAATTTGACCAGCTAATTTAGAAAAGGAAAGGAATATGGAAGAAGAAAAATTGAAAAAATATAGAAAAGGGAAGAAATATATTCCACATGAAGAACCTAAATTTCATGATTGGTTTTCAAAAAATGAAAAACTTAGTGTTTCAGAAGAACTATGTGGAAGGTGTAATAAGGAAGGACTCACTCTTAAAGGTTGTTTAACCTTACTTCCAGTATAAGAAAAATACTTAAAAGGGTTTAATATTTAAATGTGTATAAAATCTTGTGAAAAAATAATTATTCTATATATTAAAATGAAAGTTGAGAAAAGTTCCAAAATTCCTAAAGAAAAATCAGATCTAAAACACTATTTTGAAAGTAATAAGTATAGAGAAAATAGGTCAACTTGGTTGAGAAAATCGTCTAAACATTACTATCCACATTGAGGAATAATAAGTTCAACCCTATTTCCTATTATTTGTATTGTATTTTTATGGTTACAATGAAATGAATTTAAGGTGAAGTAAGTTTTTAGGGGTAGAAATTAAAAAGGAGTGAAAACTATTAAAACTGGACTGAAAAATGAAGAAGAATCATCCTAGAATGATCTATCTATTGATATTATAAAGAAAACCGATGTAAATATCATCCTTGGTGATATTAGGATGGCTGTAAAAACTGGGAAAAAGGTGAAGATATCCATCTTTAAATTGATTCTACATTATGTACTCTTAAGGAAGTGGGTAATTTTTTATAAATATAAGTGGGGTGACCCCATGAGGGGGATACAAGTTAAGAATACTTTGAAAAAAATATACAAAATTTTCACTTTATCTAAATATGAATTCCAAGAAATGATATAAAAATGTGTCATTGAAAAGGTATAAATTCATACTCTATAATCCTTGGTTATAAAAATAAAATACTAAAATTAAAAGGGAGAATTATATTTTTATTAATGGCATGAATATGAAATATTGATGAAGGTTCAGAGCTATTTTCTAAATTTTAAAAACCCACTACTTACATATGAATGTTTTTGACCTATGTGTTAAAGTGAGTACATGAATTCAGTTTGAAATATTTTGTGAGAATATTTATTATAATTAGTATCAATAAATTATCTTAGGTTGAAAATATTTGGACAACTCCTGAGAAAGGTAATGATTATTTCATTTCATTTAGTATCATATTATTTAATAATGGACATCTTTTTTGTCTAAATTAAATCATTTTGTTTTCTATAATGATAATTCCTCACATATAATTATATTGGAATGGTTTATGGAACATTATTTGAGTATTAAATGATACTAACCTCTCTCCAATAATTTTTAATTATTTTCAATAAGGGATGGAGATAAAATTGAAATGAAAGGTTTATGTGAATTAGGGATATAAGTAATGATTAAGTGAGAAATGGAAATATACATATTTAAATATAATTTTTAGTGGGTAATTATAATAAATAAAAAATGGGAGTTTATTAAGGAAACTTTATGTTTGTTGTATTTTTTATCGATAAGTTTTAAGTATCAATGGATTTTGATGATAATATGTTGATGATGAAAAAATATCTTGGAAGTTGGTTGGAGAACCTGAGATTATTGTTGAAGAAAAATAATTCCCAAGAAGGTGACTACTTTATATTAATACAATCTTAGAATTTGGATTTTGAATTTGTTTTTCATTTATACATATGAAAAATGAGATTTATTATCTTGATTTTCATTTAAACATATAATAAAGGAAGATTTATTATCTTTGGTATTTTATAGATTTTGTCATGGGGAAAATTAATTGGATAATTTTTTCCATGGAGAATTTATAATGATGAATTTTATCTATCTCTGAAGAATAAATTTTAAAAAAAATGAAGGAAGTTGGGTGTTAAGGTTTTTGTTTTAAAAGCTATTATATTTATCAGAATAAGATATTTTGTATTTGGTAATGGTATGTTTATACTTCAGAACAGTACTTATTCTAATATTTTATGAAGTTTGGAAATCATATTTTGTGGAGTTGTATTTTGGAAAAGGATTTCCAACTTTGTAAGAGTATTTTACTAAATCTTACAAAGTGGTTAGATCATGATAATTTATCAAAGGTTTATCAAGAAAATGTTACAACTCAAAGTCAATACATCCACTCGAGAGACCATGTCATCACAGGGATATCCATCCAATCTAAAAATTGGTAGAAATCCTTGAGTTTCATATAGGAGGTGTAGCAAGCTAGTGCAAGTTGGCACTAGAAAAAAAAGTTCATGGGACAGTGCAAGAGGGAGAACCACCATGTAGGGTAGCATGATGGATGTGGTTGTGGCATGGGTTCAATACTCTAAAATTCCATTACTCAACTATTTTTCATTCTAATTGATATAGAATCATGCATCAAGGTTTATTTTAGATGTGGGGGAATATTAAAACTGGGTATTATTTGAAATTTAAAATGTGGGCACATGTTAGTGGAATGAAATTTTCTTGATCATATTCTCCATCGTACATGGTTTTTTACTAATAATGTGTTTTTATAGTATTTCATGTGAGATTATCATTCTTGTATTGAAATATTAGTGAACTTCATGGAATATGGGAACTATCATATGTAGATGAGGATCATACCACAAATATCACTGGAAGCGATAGGGAATTCATAAAGATAGTGAATCTCATATGAAATACTTATAGTATTCATATAAAAGGTAAGATTCATATGAAAGAAGTATCTCCATGTGAAATAAATTCCCATGAAACAACAAAACTTCATAGGGTTCACATGATAGGTTCATATGGTACATTTTAGAAGTGAATGGGAGTTCTTAGAGTATAGTCAATGGAGATTGTAAGGTATAATTGTGATGATCATAGGTTGTAGTACTTTTCAAATAAATAGAGATTAGCAGCTTCATAGAGTACATTTTATGAAGTTTGGTGATCATTGTATGGTATAGGTCATTTTTAAGGTGCATTATAACTCATCATAGGGTGTACTCAAAACCATCATAAGGTTTCATATCTTTATAGGGTACAAAAATCTTTGAGTATAAGGAGTTCTTAAGGAAAAAAATACTTTATAGGGTATAAACACTTTATGAAAAATTTGAAGATGAGAATTGTCCAGAAGAAGAGGAAACATGTATAGGAAAATTCTATGTAAGATGATCTTTTAGTTCCAAATATCACAATGTTGTATGTTGTGATTCTGGAAGAAATGAAGAAGGAGAAGATACCAGCCACATCTGTGATAGTTTATCTACAAAATTTCATGCAATTACAAATGTTTTTAAAGAAAAGAGGTTACTATGTAGGTATAAAGAATCCAAGACTTCAGGAATTTTTAAAATGGTTATATGTATCTTAAAGTTATAAGATTAAGGGGTTTTAAAATGACAAAGATCATGGAAATACAAAATGTTATATTCGCACAGTATGGTGGATATAGGAGAATAAAAAAGAACAAATTGACACTATATATAACGATGTGTGTGTGTATTATTGGTTGAAGAAGATATAGTGTAGTGTGAACCGATACTACTTCTTATCTTAAAAATATCATTGTTTATCAAAGATAGTGAAGATAACCAACACTATATGTACTAAATAATTAGTGTGTTGAAGAAAAGATAATATCCATTGTTTTCTATTACACTAAAGAAGAAGAAGAAGAGAGAAGAAGATAAAGTGTTGTGTTATCTATTTCACATAGGAATAAAGCTCTTGCATTTTTACAAAAGAAGAAGGATAATAATAATATATTGTCAATTGTGTTGTTCATATAAAAAAAGGTTACTTTCCATTGTGTAAGGGAAGAATGAGAAATAAGTAACACATCAACAACCCAACAATAGTTTAATTGGTGAAAATATTTGGTTTTTTATCTATGTTTCATATAATTTTAAAGTGTGGGAAGCACTAACACAGTTGGGAGACGTGTAACATGAGTACATGGATATTATCTTCTATTTGAAACTCACATGATGATACTTTTAGGCCATATGGAGTCAGTGAAATCTAGATTATTCTAAGGATTATCCTTTTATTTTGAAAGGTGAACATTGTAAACTTGTTGTGTCCCTTTCATGTGTGTCTTTTGATGGGTTTCATGAAAAAATATGGTGAGAAGATAGAATGATATATGCATTAAATTAACCAGTGATAGTAGTAAAATAAGATAAGGATAAAAAAATTTAAAGACACCAACACCAATTCACCCACCAGTGTTCAACATATCCTAATTGGTCCCCTCAACCCTAAGGGTTAGATACCAAATCTACACTACCATTTCCCATAACAATCACCCCATCAATGTTAATATTCAATATTAACTTCTATCATCTCTAAAAAAACTAATCATCCCTAATTCCTCATACAAAACAATCACAAAAAACCCACATTTTTTCATTAATAATCATTTTATTTATATTGTCCATTAACTGGAAATATTAATTCCTTATTTCATTTGATTTCATATTTAATGTCAAAACAATCATTATTCATCATCCACATTTAAATCACACCCTTTCCTTTTCATTCCAATATTCCAAAATTCATTAACAACCACATTTATTAATTTCCATCTTGCACCCATTACCACATTAATCCTTTACAATAATATTCCATTTCACTGGGAATCTATAACATATCCTCCTAACACATAACCAACAACCGAAAAATCAATGTCACACCAGATTCCAATAGCCATCATAGCTACCACAAAGTCATTCCTTTTCCAATAAACTAGTGATGCAATCATAATAGACCAAACTCTACACATCAATAACCATGTCCTCCAATTCCCACTATAAAAACATGTTGCAGAACCTGTTACTCACACATTTCAACACCCAAAACCAACCACAACAATTCCTAACAGCTTCCACACATATCATACCAATAGAAATACCAAAACAATACAATAGTATAATATAAAAAGAATGGTAAAATTAATTTGTTTTGTATTTTATGTGATTTACACAATCATTATATAAACAATCACTACTACATAATCATAATTATTGAGTGCTACCCTTTATCAACGCTAAACAAAACATTGATAAAATTAATGATTTTATTGGTGCTTGTAAAAAACATTGAAAAATTGTATCTTTATCATCACTTATAAATGGCGACCTTTATCAGTACTTTTTTAACATTGATAAAGGTATCTCTTTATTAGCACTTATTTTAGAACTGATAAAAATCACTTTTATCAGTGATTTTTTAGCACTGATAAAAGGAGACTTCCACAAAAATATATATATTATTAAAAAAATATTATAATATAAAAATATATTTCTATTGATATATATAATATTTGTTTAAATATGATTTATATAATACTAAATATGTATTTACACTTAATATATAATATATTTATTGAAAATTGTTATGAAATAATTAAAAATTAATATTAATTAATAATTTGATAAATATTATCGAGTAATAGGAATTTAATAATAATTTCATGACATAAAAATTTAATTAATTAATTAATATTTTAAGATAAGTTGAAAACTTGACTTGAACTTCAAACATCTATAAATTTTGATCCAGATGTCAGTTTGGGCTCCACAAAATGTAAAATAAAAGATTGAAAATAGCTTTACTCTATCTTAACCATAAGGGACCCCATTCACTATTATTTCTTGGTCAAAAAGGTTTGAAAGACCTCTAAAATTGAGTTTTTATTTGAGATACCATAATTTTTTAATATTCAAGGGAATTTCAGTTTCACTTGAGAAGATTTTCTTGAATTTTTTGTGAATACTAAATTTATTCCTCGGTCTTACATTCATATGGATGTTATGGTGTCAAATTTTATCATTTTTCAAATTGTATTGTTATTTATAATGTAAGGCCCTAGAATTCCCTGAGAGGGGAGGGGTGAATCAGGGTGTCAACTTTTTCTTTGAGTGAGATGGATCTCGTACCCACATTGGTAGGAACTCTTTGAACATGTATGATGGAATCATTCAAATATAAAACACCCATATTCAGAAATATAAACACAATCATCATCATCGTAATTTTAAATTTTTATTCCATGAAGAGTACAATCCCTACTAGGATCCCGGCCTAAGGAGGCCTATAATAATGTAGACTGAGGGATAGCACACTGCCTCCTTCATATCACTTATGTCAACTCCCCCTTTCTCACTACATTAAGTGAAGTATTACTCAGTTTATCAACTTGAAGGTTGCTTTAATAGATTGAGAACTTAAGTCTTTGCACTTATTTGCATGAGAATTTGAATGCACCATTTTTTTAATTGATGAAATTGAATTCACTTTTCACTCAAAAAAGATGATCAAATCCTTCCATTTTTACAACTCTTTCATAGTCACACAACTTTCTCACTTTCACGTAACACCTTAGTTTTTATGCAACTTTTAGTTTTATCATGCGACTTTTATTCTTTTATGTAACACCTTGATTTTAACACAACATTTAGTTTTATTATGCAACTCTAATTTGTGAAACTCTTTCATAAAGTAAAGGCTCGGGATATTTTTTGAGAGAGTTACCCCAAATGAAGGAGGTATCCATCTATTTATAGACATAGAAATCCCTTCACGCAACTTATTTGCGTGACTTTGATGGTGTGTGAGACTTTTCATGGGCAATGAATATTAAATATTTGACATCACCTTTAGCATAAAACTCATTACCTTTACACTACTTCAAATCAATTTTTTGGGTGTTCAAAACACTTCCTATTTCATGAAAATCTAAATTTTGTGAAGTTTTAGAACTTGTGTGAAACATTTTCCTTTTTTGTATTTTGATGTGATGTCCCTAAATCTTCCCTTGCATGAAATTATAGAATCCACCATTACCCTTTTGTGCAACTATTATATTTACACGACAATATTTCCTTTTCCAAAAATAGCTTTCTCCATCCTTCAAATTTTAGACCCAAAAAATTTAGTCAATATTGGGAAACAAGGCCACCTTTAACACTGAACTCACCTGCACCGTAAGATCACTTAGCTTGCAAACTCTTTTTTCAACCTAGTGTGGATTAACAACAAACACAAAATGCATTCTGTTTCTAGCTGTGAAAACCTTTGGTTCCAATATATAATTATATATATATATATAGAAATTTATATATATAAATTAGGGTTTATAAATAAATATGTAAACATATTTACTTGTAAAATATATTTTTAAATATATAAACCATATATAAATATAAATATAAAATAATTATCCATTTTATGTAAAATAAAATATCGTAATATGTATATACCTATACGATTATATATATATATATATATATATTTTATATATAAATATGTGTGTGTATTAACAAACACATATATATTTATGGGCGTGTAACACCCCGAAATTGTGTTAAATGTATTTTTCGGATAAATTTAATATTTTTGATATTTTCTGTTACCCACAACATTGAGATTAGCTTGAGTTACGCATAACACTGAGTTTATCTTGCATTACATGCAACACTGAGTTTAGCCTAGTTTGTACACAACACTGAGTTTAAACAAAACATAACATACTATTAAAGTATTATTATTTAATATAATAGTTATCACCTAGCCCATTGCAATGGAGGGTATGAATAGGATTAACTAAATTATGAAAATATATGGTTTACCCATGTATATATAATGAATTCCTTATAGATCAATTAATTAGAAATTAAAATAAAAACTATTTGAAAATAAAGAAAATATTTTTATGAAAAACTATTTTTATGCACACAAACATGTTTTACCCTAATAAATTAAAAAAATCACTTTTGGTGAGTGATTTTATTTAAATTTATATAGTATATATTCAATAAAAATTTTAACATCCATATTATGTGTTTTATGGACAAGAGATAAGAATACATCCAATTTTATGTTTAAAAATTGTACTTTTCTAAAAAAATAGTTTTGTCGCCTTTTATACACTTATTTTAAAATTATTTTTTGTAACTTTTAGAAAAATTATTTTAAAAAATTAAATTAATTTTTTAAATTAGTATTTAAAATTTATCTTATAGTTAATATTTTATAATTTTCTAAGAAGATAAATTTTTCAATAAATAGTGAAAATAATGGTTTTTATTAAGAATTTTCATTTATTTTAAAGCATTTAAAAAATTAAAATTTGTTTTAATATGGTTTTAAAGGTAAAATTATTTAAATTATATATCTATTAATACAATTTAGGTTATTATAATCAATTTCATATTGAATTTTGATATAATTTTTTTTAAAACTTTTAAACATTTTCTCTTTGGAAAACTGATTTCTCACAGTGTTTGTGAGATTGATTTTAAATTAAAAGTTTCCACTTATTTGAATGAAATTTAGAAAAATTAATTCCATATTTTTAATAATTATAATTTATATTATCTAATAAGGTAAATTTAATTTTTGACAATAATGAATAGTAAAAACAGTAAAAAATATTTAATTGAGGTAAAAATAGATTCACAGGGGGTTAAACTAAAATGATAAGGGTTAAAAATAAACCAAAACATGTAAAACATCAAATTATGGATATATTTTAACCTTATCACTCCTAGTTTTGTGAATGTTACATTTTTTATCCTTATTTCATGTGAAAAACATGGGTACACCTTTTTCATTTCAGACATTGTAAGTGTGTCACTCACCTCACTTATAAAAGGTCACCCCCTCTTCTCTCCTCATCACACTTTCAAAAATAATTAGTTCAACCAAGAACAACCCAAATAACTTCATTAATTCCATAATATCATCCTAGAATCCTTATTTTGGTCATAAATCTGTCCTAATAATCCTTTTGGTGCAAACCGAAAGAAGTTGTCCAAAGAAGAGGTAATGTCCCTAACCCAGCATTTTATTTTATTTATTCCTCCAAATAATTAAATTATTATTAAACCATGATTATTTAATTACCTAATTATCATCCATATATTTTTATATTTTTATGTTAATTTAATAACTTAAATATTTCTCCTCTTTGATCAAATGGGTTATAAAATCGTCATTCGTGTGTACGACGGACTACAGCCTCACGAACTGATGTTATCTGTTTTCTATCAGCACCTCTCAAGGATGGATATAATGAAAATTTTATTGTTTATATATGATATTTGAGATATTATTATGCTTCTATAATCATGATATCATATGTTATTTATTACCTTCCATTTTCTGGGAATGAGATAACGTCGTTCGTATGTACTGCAGACTACCACCACACAAAGCGATGTGATTTGTTCACACTTTACATGGAACGTAATAAGGATGTTTTTAATGAAAATATGTGATATATATGACATAAAATTTATTCTTTAATGGTAATATATTATTTAAATTTCTTTCTTTTTTTCTATTGGGAAAATGGAAACAGCGTTCATGCGTAAGTATGACCTACCATCTCTATGAATGATGTTTTTCATTTTCTATCTCTAAATTTTATGGATCACTATAAAAAAATATATAATGAATATATATAAAATTTATAACATTTTTAATATTATTTATATTATTTATCTATGATCATAGTAAGAGGACCAAAAATAACAAATCAAAACATACACAAAAAATAAAGTAGTCATTGCTTGAAGTGTGACTTTAACATGGAATTGTTAATAAAAAGATAATAAAAGGTCATAATTAAATAATATACGGTATGATATATATATATATATATAATTATGGTTATGTGATATATTTATAATAAACTTATATTTATTATACATGAGGTTTGAACATGTACGATGGAAGTCAAGACTTATGGTAAGGGATTTTCATCTCACTTTTATTTCCTAAGACAAATTTCATATTCACCACATGTTTCATTTATGTGGTGTATATACTACCCATGAATATATTTTATTATTATTATAATTAAAATTATGTGTATTTACATATCCATTTTAGGAGATATCTTTCATGGGGTTTATAGTTAAAAAGTTACCAATGTGATAAGGTATGTTTTCTCTCAATTTTTCATCCTTGAGACATTTGTTATGTTATGCACCTATATTCCTTTATGAGGCTTATATATAGTACCATTGACATGTAATATCATGAATTTATTTATTATAATTATATTATTTGTTTCATTTAACTTTATTATTTCATGGGTATTATGATTCTAAGTTACCAAAGTGGTAAGGGTTTAAGGTTACAATCTCATCATTTATCAGGATTGCTCTTGATTATGATTCTAATGATGAAATAATATGATATCTCTCTCAAGAAACTCATGTATTTTCTTCTCATATTTTTATTTCTTTAGAATACATTGTTTCCCTTCATTTTAATCTCTGTATGTATTCAAGAGTTCAAAATAATGTTTTAAAGAAAAATCATCTTTATTTCTCTCTTCAGTCGAAAACCTTTTTTTCCAAAACCATGTTTTCTAAAAATGTTTTCAAAAATGTTTTTAACATTATTCAAATGATTTATTAAATAAATTTTTACCCATGTTTGAATTTTTACAAAAAAAAAATTAAAGTAATCTTCATATAATTTTCCAAATAATGATCATTTTACTTTTATCAAAAATTTGAAAGGAATATTTGTTTTAGAATGTGTGACATGAATGGAATTTCCCAACATCATGACCATTATTTTACTTAAATATTCCTTTATAAGTTTTCAAGGTTATTTTCAAAGAAATTTATTTTCAAAGAAATTTATTTTCAAAAAAATTTTGTTTAAAAAAAATTAAAGTAGAAAATATATTTTCCTCAAAAAAATGTTTAAATGGATTTTAAAGATTCCTTTATAAATTTCCAATATTATTTTTAAAGAAAATGATTTTGAAAATTATTTATGTTTTAAAAGGTTTTTTCAAAGTGGAAAGGCTATATTCATCAATAAATGTTCTAATTGATACTTCAAAATCATTTTCTATCTAAGGTGATATCATTTAATGTTACTTATGATTTTTAAGAGATAAGATTGAATGATACCATCCTTGTTATTTCTTGGGATGGTTAATGTTTATTTTGATTAAATGTCTATGATACCCATTTATTTTTTATGGGTTATGCTATGGTGAATTGATTAAATGTTTATGAAACCTATTTTCTTTACATGGGTTATGATGTGATGATATGATTGATGTTTTATGATATTGCAGCACACATAAGTATGGTTTTCATTATGATATTTATGGGATCTATATATCCCTCCAATTCATTGGGTAAATCTTTATATCTTATGAGATAACAATGGGAAATAAGTCGATGGGACTAATCCACTATGGAAAGAAGGTGAGTCTTGATCCACTATGGTATATCATACACATGAATGGTGTTATTATATCCCCCATAGAATGGAAAGTAAGAAGGTATATATGATATCATAATTCTAGAAATTTAATTATTTACTATAGTTAAGGTAAAAATGGGTTTAACATGGAGTTAAAATAAAAACATAAGGGTTAAAAATGACTTAAAACGTATCTAACACCCATTGGATGACCATATTATGACCTTATCTCTTATTGGTTTGAGAATGTCCCATTTTGGTGCCTTTTGGAAAGTGAAAATTTTGGTTACACCTTTTTCTTTTCAAAAATTACAAGTGTGTCACTCACCTCACTTATAGAAGGTCGCGCCCTCTCCTCTCCTCTTCACACTTCCCAAATATATTAGTTTATCCAATCCCTAACCAAATAACTTCCATACTTTCCTCCTCTTATATTAGAAGCCTCAATTTGGAAAAAAAATATCTTAAGAAGATTTTTGGTGAAATCCAAAAGAAGTTTTCCAAAGAAGAGGTAATGTCCCAAACCAAGTATTTTATTTTATTTCTTCCTCCACATCCTTCAATCATTATTAAATAATGCTTATATAATGACCTTAGTATCTTTAATATACTTAGATCTTATTATGTTAATTTCATAACCTAAATCTTTATCATCTTCCATAAAATAAATTAAAAAATCATTATTCGTGTGCATGGAGGACTACTGCCTCGTGAATATATGTTACTCATTTTATATCACTACCTTTCATGGATGGATATAATTATGGATTTATTATTTATATATGATATTTATGATATTATTATGCTTCTGGAATTATGATATCATATGTTCCTTCTTACCTTCCAACCATGGGAATACAATAATGTCGTTCATGTGTACAGTGGACTACCACCTAACAAAGAGATTTGATTTGTTCATGCTTTACATGGAAGGTAATAAGTATGGGTTTAAAAAACATATGTGATACATATTTTCATTTGTACATATGACCTACCGTCTCCATGAATAGTGTATTTCATTTTCTATATCTAACTTTTTTGGATCACTCTAAATGCATATATAATGAATATATATGCTATTTATATAATGTTTAACATTTTTTAGATGATAGAACTATGATTAATATATGATAAAAAATATATAAAATCAAAAAATACATGAAAAACAAAGCATTTATTGCTCTAAACGTGACTTTAATATGGAATTGTTAATAAAAGGGTAATAAAAGGTCATAAGTAAATCATATATGGTATGATATATATAATTATGGTTTTGTAATAGATTTAAAATAATCTTATATTTATTATATATTAGTTTCTAATGTGTATGAAGGAAGTTGAGACTTATGGTAAGGGATTTCTATCTTACTTTTATTTTCTGTGAGACAAATTCCATTTTCACCATGTGTTTCATTTATGTGGTGTATATACTAACCATAGATTTATTTTTTTTATTTTTATCCTTAAAATTATGGTTATTTAAATATCCATTTTAGTATATCTATTTCATGGGGTTTATGGTTCAAAAGTTACCAAAGTGGTAAGGGATTTTTGTCTCAATTTTCCTTCTTTGATATAAATGTTGTGGTATACACTTATCTTATGTTATGAGGTGTATATACAACCCCTTTTACATTTAATATCATGAGTTTATTTATTCTTATGGTATTATAATTTTCATTTAATATTATTCTTTCTTGGGTCTTACGATTTAAATTTACCAAAGTGGTAAGGGTTTTATGTTACAATCACATCATTATTAGAGATTGCACATGATTATGCTTCCAATGATGAAATCATATGATCTATCACTCAAGAAACTAATTTATTTTCTTATACTATAGTTATTTATATAAAATAAATGGTTTTACTTTATTTTCCTCTTTATGTACTCAAGAGTTCAAAATATATTTTTAAAGAAAAATCATCTTTATTTCTCTCTTCAGTCAAAAACCTGTTTTTCCAAAACCATGTTTTCTAAAAATGTTTCCAAAATTTTTTTAAACATTCTTCAAATGATTTATTAAAGACATTTTTACCCATGTTTTAATTTTTTTTTTAAATGTTTTTAAAGGATTCTTCATGTCAATTTCCAAACAATTCTCATTTAGATTTGATTGAAAATGTGAAAGGAATATTTGTTTTAACATGTATGGTATGAATGAATTTTACCAACATCATGACCATTAATTTCTTTGAACCTTACTTTATAATTTTAGATGTTATTTTCAAATAAAATGATTTTAAAAAAAATTATGTTTTAAAAAAAATCAAAATAGAAAAGATATTTTTCTTAAGAAATGTTTTAAATGTTTTGTAAAGATTCCTTTATAAGTTTCCAAGGTTGTTTTTGGAGAAAATGGTTTTGAAAAAAAATATTCTTTAAGAATTTTTTTTCAAAGTGGAAAGAAAATATTCCTTAAGAAATGTTCCAAGAGATCTTTTAAAATCATTTTCCATATAAGATGACATACTTTGATATTACATATACTTTATTGGGAATAATATTGAATGATACCATCTGTATTATTTCTCTAGATGATTAATATTTATATTGATGAATTTTTTATGAAAATCATTTATTTTTTATGGGTTATGTTATGGTGAATTGATGAAATTTTTATGAAATCCGTTTTCTTTAAACGGGTTATGATATGATGATATGATGAATGTTTTATGATATTATAGAACACATAAGTGTTGTTTTCATTACGAGATGGGTGTGACCTATATCTCCCTCCAATAAATTGGATAAAGCTTTATATCTCATGATATGATAATGGGAAACAAGTTTATGGGCCCAATCCACTATGGGAAATAGGTGTGTCCTAATCCACTATGTGAAACAGGTGCATCATGATCCATAATAGGAAACATGTGATAAGCCCTGGTCCACTATTTTGATGTTCTTGGTAGTTAAACTTGACATATAAAATTTTTTTTCTATATTTATGATGGTTCCACACTTTTATGATATGATATTATGGTTTAAGATTGATTTATGATGATTTCTCACTCTTATGGGCCATGTTTTCAGAAATAATAAAGTTTTATTCCATGACTCGTGTTTATGATTAATGAAAGGTTTAGTATAAACTTCATAAGTTATGTTCATAATCACATTCCATTATGCTTATCTTGTGGTTTCATATGATCATATATTGATATCTCTTATGTTTAACTATACTGAGCATATGATCCCACCCTTTCTTATATTTCCTTCTCCATGTTATGAATAAAGGTTAGGTAGGGTATGCCTAAGAGGAGTACTATATGAGAATATATCTTTCTTAAAATAATAATATTGTGTTTCTAGTCTCTAAAGACACTAAAATATTATGTCCCTTAGGCGTGTATTTATGAAATGTATTTAATATTCATCTAAAAATATGGGATATTTATGTATGAAAATCCAGGGTCATTATAGTTGTTATCAGAGGAAATTTTTAGTAAATCTTCAGAGATTAGGATTAGTAAAACTTTAGTGAGATTCATAGGGGAATTCCTAAGTAAATATCTTTGGATATGTCTTAGTATATCTATAAGAATAAGTATAAGGATAAATCTAAAAATAGGAAAATATTCTATAATTTTGGTGAAGGATAGATAAAGGAGTTTCTAAGAAATTATAAACATGTTTGGATACTACAAGTGCATGTGGATCTGGCACTGAGGTACCTAGGGGTAATAACTCCAAAAAGGGATCATTGAGCTGGAATCGATCTTCACCTGGTTCACAAAAACAGACCTTGCTACACATGGTTTGACACTCTTAGGTGATATGCTTTATAAATTCACAAACTCTTTACCAACCATCATAAAATAATGACCATGAATAACCTAGGTCAAGACTAAGGTTTCATAGATTGAAAAGTATGTGTCATGATTTAGACATCCTATAAATCATTTTTCATGATTATGTGGTTTTACACTATGATTAGTGTCTCCCATGCTATGATTTCTTATTTCATCCAATTGTCAGAACCCGAATAAACCATGTTAATTCTGATTTCAATAAACAATATAATGATTTTCTTCCTAATAAACCAACTGTTATGGGATATAGAATAAAAAATATTATTGAAATGATCACACAAGTTCCTCAATCTATGAATCATGATAAACTTATAAATGAGAAAAGGAGGTAACAACATTTTGTGGAGTCCTTCATGAGGAAATTTCCACCTTCTTTTAATGGTTCCACTAATCCACTAATTACTGAGAAATGTATTAGTACCAATTAAAATATATTTTTCATTCTTTAATGTTTAGGTAATGAAAACGTCATTTTGGTTGTTTATCATTTGAAAGAATAAGTAGATCGGTGGTGGATGCTTATTAAGAACATTAGGTAATAATAATAATTTAATCTATGGAATGGGAATATTTTAAGGGGATATATCTTAGTATGTACTTCCCTCATATTCTACAAACAAAGATAGTGAAGAAATTCTTTGAGCATAAGCAAATGGATGATGAATCTATTAGTACTGATGTATCCATAAGACATTGTTAAATACTCTAAATGTGATCATATTATAAATTTATATCTCAAAATACACTTGACTACAAAGGTGTAGTAAAGAAACAATGTGGGGTTAAACCCATAAAGACAACTGGTAGACAATAAACCTATTGATTCAAACCCTAGAGTAGGATTCCTTACAATCTCTCTTCAGGATTGGTTTTAATAAATCTTACATAGCTTGGATTCAAATTCAATAAATAAAATAGGGTTCAAGATCAATTATAGGGTTTATGAAAAAGGATAATCCTAAATCTAACTTGGGATATGCCTATGGTTAGACTACGAAGCGGTGAAAAGGTTTCCAATTGGTTATGATCAAACCAATTATATCTACCTAAGCTGAAACTATTCATTAGTCCTAATATAGGTAACAAACTAGATGTAGTATGCTTAGCTTTAATGGAAGAAAGTATTATAAGCTAATGTTCATATCCTATTTAACTCTAATTAGGTCAGGATCATTCAATTTCACCCCCCCCCACACACACAAATGGTCATTTTTGTACAAAGGAATGAGATAAAACAAATTAACCTAATTACTAGCTACAGGGTTACCAAGTTTCAATTTATAGATTCATTAAGATTAAGTGAACCCTTACTCTCATCCCCTAACCCTAAGTGAATTAGTTGTGTATAACGGTGTTAAAAAGGGTGGGAAAGTGGGCAATATTGTAACTAACCAACTTGGGTCGACCAAACCAGTCACCCAAACTAGCCCATCATGGGGTGAGATATAAAAAAGATAACCAAAAAAGTATTGAATATAAGTAAACAAGATATACAACCAGAGTACGAAGTGAAAACAATAGGGATATACAACCAAGAAAAGTATGATAAACCAAGAAGTAAAATAAATTCTTGACCAAAAGTCTCCATGTGACCAACTGTCACCTCCATAAAGAAAGCAAAACCAAAAATAGTGACATAAAGAGAAACCATCATGTTACCAAATTCCCTTACCTTTACATGTTACCTTAAAAACAAGGTCTAAATCTACCCAATGGAAAAAGTATGTTGTGAGAAACAAATCCTAGTATGAAACCTCAAAATAATCTATACAAGATCTAATGTTAATAATGCACAAGTTCTAGCTTTAAAAAATATTGTTTTATAAGAATTTTTATAATAAATCGGTTTAAAAACACTTCTCACACATTCCTTGGGTTTTCCATAAATTTCATATCATGTTTTCCAAAACCAAAAACATTCCAGTTATAAAAAAATCAAGTAAACATACTGAGATATAGATATAGATGTGATATAACTTCCATGAAATAAACTATCATGAAATAAACAACCATTAATGAAAATGCACATTCCATTAGGGCTCTAGACTATGGGAAAATATGAACTAGACACTCACAATCCTAAATAGTCATAAGGTTAGATCCAACTAATATCAAGTTCTTCCATAGTCCATCGATATATAGGAGGTTACCTCATATTGGTGTTACACACACTAAGGTTACCTATGTCTCTTTCCCAACACGGCCATGATTCATATTGTGCAATGTTTTTCAATTTCTATGTTTAAAACCATGCTCGCATTTTTATAAAATCATTTCAAATCCAATAAAATATGCTTTAGGGTTTTAAAATCCATTTTCTATTTCAAATAAAGTCAATTTTGTTTTCAAGGAAAAAAATCCTTTCAAACACGAACCCATGCACTACTGGAAAACTAACATATACCAACGGTTTGGAACCGTTGGTATAGGCCTCCAAACCGTTGGTATAGCCTATACCAACGGTTTGGAGAACCGTAGCCAAGTAAGCCATTGGGATAGGTCTATACCAACGGTTTTGCGAAAACCGTTGGTATAGACCTATCCCAATGGTTTTGGAAACCGTTGGTATATGTATTTCAAAAAAAAACATTCGCTGGGATTTGATCCCAGGACCCATAGTTTATCATTGAACGACTTAACCACTAACCTAACATGACTTTTTTAAACATAATTACATAAATATATATATGTATTGTCATAATTATTTTAAATTTTGATTTATATAATGTTCTCGGTAAGAAGATATGATAAAAATTCTCAGGACCTATACCAACGGTTGTCAAAACCGTTGGTATAGTTCTTGATTCTGGAATTTATTTTGTGTTGAAGGTTGATTTCCAGGGGGCTTTTCCCAATGGTTTTGGCAAACCATTGGGATAGGTATACCCTTTCCCAACGGTTTTGGCAAACCGTTGGGAAAGGTGTCCACAAAGTGGACTTTTCCCAACGGTTTTCCAAAACTGTTGGGAAAGGGTATACCTATCCCAACGGTTTTGGCCAAACCATTGGGAAAGGTGGCCACAAAGTGGACTTTTCCCAATGGTTTGGCCAAACCATTGGGATAGGTATACCCTTTCCTAACAGTTTTCCAAAACCGTTGGGAAAAGTGGCCAAAAAGTGGGATTTCCCAACGGTTTGGCCTAACTGTTGGGAAAAAGGACCTATACCAACGGTTTTTACAAACCGTTGCTATAGAAGCATTGGGAAAAGTCAGGTTTCCAGTCTTGATGCCCTTATCAATTTCAAAACATGCAATTTCATTTCAAATATCAAGTAAATAATAATAAAAATAAGAAATTCAAGAAATTAGAACACTTGGATTGCTCCACCTACCTTAAGAACATAGAAAACCTAACCACCTTTGACAATAGAGATTGGAAACCACCAGATCTACCTTTGGAAGACAAGGTATGATAAGAAACTGAAAAATATTGATAGAAAACATGATCCAATTATCAATTATAACATAAATAGTTCCAAAACCACAAAATGATAGAGAGAGGAGCTGAGAGGAAGGCTTACCCAAAGAGATGAAGTGCTTATCCCTACTGATCAATTGTTTAATGGAGTAGTCCAGACATGAAGGAATAACCCAAAAATGACTAGGGTAAGATCTCTAGCTAAGAGGAGAAGGATGAAAAAGAGAATGAAGAATCAAACACCTTCATGGAACCCTAAAAGATGAAACTCAGGGGATTACATAGTGTGTAATATTTTACACATCGTGAAACTCTTTCATTTTAAGTTATGTTGAAAAACAAGGCACTTTTTAATTAAAACCCGAATTTTCACATTACATGACATGTGCAATCTCACGCTATAAATCCATTCATGGGATCTATCAGGAAGGCGTTACACATTGTGTAACCTCATTACACATCATGTAACTGCCTAAAAAATAGAAGAAATAGAAGTGTTATGCTGAAAATTATAACAAATATTTGACTTCAAGATTACAGGTATCCTCCCAATTCATGTTCAGAAATACACCTCCAATGAAAAATGAAACCAAAGGTAGATATTGGAGAATACCTGATAGAAAGGTAATGGGGAATTACAAACATGATTCCATAATAATAATAATAAATCATAATTAAGAAATCCACACTTGAAAATAATTAAGAATCAATCAAAAAAACACTTGGATGAATAAACAATGAATGAAAGGAAATTGTTGATGATGAACATATATTGGTATTTAAAATGAACATTGAATCATGACATGGAATGAAAACAGATGATCCACCATTGTAAAATGGAAATTAAAATCAACAGAATTGATAAAAATGGTAAAGGAATAAATTATAATTCAGTTTGGAAGGAAAACAGAGAAGAAACAAGAAATAAAACAAGAGAAAATATGGTGGCTCGACGCTTTTGTATGTAATGGAGGCACTAAAATATTTATAAGATCAAAAAGTACAAGACGTTTAAAGTCTTGACATCATGTAATGGATTTAAGTGGATTTTGTCTCGACATGTACATGATGTATAAGTGTCATTCATGTTGTGTAATTCATATCCACAAACTTCTCTGAGGATATTGTATCTTTGAAAAATCTATAGCCTGTATCTTTGATAGTATGAGATCTCAAACATTTCATGTTGTGTAAATTCTTTATGTCATGTATGCGACTCATGCCTTGTTCTTCACGTCATATAAATTCAATGGGATTCTGATTTTGAAGATCTCATGACATGTAATGTATTTACATGTCATGTACTGAATTCATGTCATGTAAATATTCACGGTTTGGTTTTTTGTCCTTAGTTATGTTTTGAATTAGAAATATACATCGTGAACTCCTTTCATGATGTGTAAATCCTATTTTTCTTAATTTTTAGTTATTCTTCCTTTGAGTCTTAAATTCCTATTTCCTGTAAAAACCAACCAAAAACCAGTACATTATTGAATACAGCTTGATTAAACCTTAAATAAATGAATCAAAAATGTATATAAAAATTTGTCTTATCATTTACCTATAAGGATAATTTTATAATACTTTCAAGGTACAGTTATGGTTTAATCATTACCCTGAAAGAAAAATTGATCGATTCTCTAGTGGCTTAAAACTAAGTCTTCAAAGGGCCTTGGCTAAAAGATACTTTAGTAACTATTAAGAAGTTATTCTATGTTCACTAAAGGTAGAAATATAAATTGGATATTCCCACCATTACTATGGTTTTGATAAGAAATGGATGATCGAGTCTCATGAAAACTCAAATGGTGGAAAGAAATTTCAATCATCTACATGCCAGAAATGTGGGAAGAAGCAACAAGGGAATTGCTTGAATAGAATTGGGACGTTCATTAAATATGTAAAGGCAGATCATAAACCATGTGAATGTCAAAATGTGATTAATGGGATAGTTAATATATCATCCTGCCTTTTTATAACATAGACTTTCATTACATTACACAAAACTGAGGATCTTTAAGGTTTAGTGTCTTGGAAACCAGGAACATAATACATGAAAACAACATAAAAAATTATTCTTAAACACTTGAAAGGATTATCCTTAAATTCATCCTAGGATCATTACTGCATCTCATAACCTGTGGACATACATCAAAATAAAGGGTGAGCAGAAGTCCCAGTAAGAGAACAAGAGAAACATTTAACATGTGAACTTGAGATACATCAACTATGTCATGAAAAAGAACTTTAAGGCGTGAGAAAGAAATCATGTGGAATATCATAATAAAAATAAAATTTTTCATAACTTTAAGATGTGGCTACACCATTTAACATAGACAATCATGAACATATCACCAAGGTCCATCCCCAAGGTGTCATTTGAAAATTACCAAGGTTATTCACCAAGATATCGTGAAAATTGTAATCTCTAGTGGTTACATCATTACCCAATGCATTGGAGCGCTATCAGGGCACACCCTTAAATTTTCCTTTATTATCATGTGAGCCACATATATCATCATCAAAAATTTCATAAATAACCCATATAGCATAAAATAAATGGGTTTCATTTCATAATCATAATGTTTTAAAAACTGCTTTAAAGACATGACCTTAATGTCACTTTAAACCCACAGAAAGGGAAAGCGGGTCTCATATATGTAAATCCCAGAATTTAAAATAGAACATTTTGATATATATGTGAATACCCTTGTATAAATAATATCTTTGAGTATTCACTTTATAACATAAAATAATTTTGAGAAAAGAGAGAGGCATTTTGAGACGAAATTTTTGCAGCATAACGGCTATGTTACAAGGTTTTAGAAAACATTGAAAAGAGAGGGGACATGGGTCACCCACTCATAAATGATCCATAAAATAGTAGGGGACATAATATAAGGTATTTAACAACATGGTAATGAAATTTGAAAGATATACCATATGAAATGAAAAACATGGAAGTGAGACAAAAATAAGATTTCTCTTATGAAAATTCGGCAGCCTAACTGCGTCACTTAAACTTCAATAAAAATGATTTGACAAGATCAAATAAGGTCTCTAATCATATGATCATAAGAGATAAGTATGATAGATATAGATATCATACCCCAACATAATAAAAAGGAACTTGAAAGACTTGACATGAAAATCGAACTTGAAAAATGAGAAGGGTGAAAGAATCCCTTAAAAATTCGGCAGCCTAACGGCGTCGCTTAAACTTTCATAAAACGAAATGATGAGAGTAAGAGGGGATCTCTCATCATATAAACATGAAAAGTTCAGTAAGAGGAATATAAAATAAAATCCTCTCACATAAGAACATGGAGCATAAAAGGAATGACATAAAAGAGATTACATGAAAGAGAAAGAGAGAGGTCGGATCCATTACCTTAAAACGTAACTCTTAAAACTCAAAGGTTGGGACCTTGAGGGCTTGGGGAAACCTTGGGAGGACTCCTTGGGAGGTAATGAGACCAGAACTTCGTTGGGGGAGAGTGGGGATTCGAAAGGATGAGAGGATTGCTTGGTATTTATAGGGAAAGTGAGGGGACAAGGCATTAATGGCCAAGGGACACCTCAAAAGTGGTTTTCTCAAAAGCATGGGCCCTCCCATGGTACTTCCAATGGATTTAGGCCACATGGGGCCCCCAATACAATAATTCATCAACTTTGGTCGGAAAACCCATAAAATATCTCATGAAATCATCATGACACAGTTATGATGTCATTAAACATACCGAAACCCTAAAACTGTATTTTTACTATTCACTGAAAATTCAACTTTCTCATAAAAATCCCAAAATTTCACCTTAACCAAATATCAATGCTCTGATTTCAAAAATGAACTCCATTTTATAAAAATAATTTTCTAAATATTTTTAATTTAATTTTTAAATAAATACACTATTCACCAAAAAAATCATTTTTTCAGAAAAAACCCCAAAAATTACCTTAACATAATATCGATGCTCTGAGTTCAAAAATGAAATCCATTTTATAAAAATAATTTTATAAATATTTATAATTTAATTTTTAATTAAAAACACTATTCACCCGAAAAAACTAATACTTGAATAATAATATATGAAACCGTTATTTAACCATTTTATTGAATCACATTACTTAATCAAGGTGCCTAGATTATATTAATACTTTCTTTAAGTGAGATTACTAATCTATTTAGTCACACTACTAATCCTAAGCATAAAATCACTATTCATAATTTACTATTCATCAAAAATTAAGTTGATCTTATTAGACTCTAAATTTCATACTGAACATAATTGTAGAAGACCATTTTTTTGAAAATCATTACACATTTTTAATTATTTAAGGTTTACATAAACATTTTTAAAATATCCTTTTTCTAAAATTCATCAAAAATATGCATACTATATTTATCCGGTCATTTGAAAATACATAAACATTATCATAAGAAGAAATCCCATTTTTTATTTAAAATAAAGGATTACACAAGGAAGTTGCGGTCTCCTTACATAGCCCCTTAGCACACCAGCATAGGACCTAAGTGTAAGGTGTGCTAAGGTGAGAGAATCTGAGGGAGGCTCGGCCAACATCGCACGAGTAGTAATTTCTATCAGTTTGAACTTCTCGTGAAGGCGATTCCGTTCTAACTTCACACGATGAAGTTCGGCTTGGGTTTGGTCCAGAGAAAAGCCCAATGGTGCTACCTCCTTCCCAAGTTCTGTTAGATGGGCTTCGATCGGTCTAAGACTACTGGGTGAGGCCATCGAATCTTCTTTCTATAATAATTAACCAAGATTACTTGTATTTAGAGACAATAATCAAAACGTTTAGTTTCCAATGGTTATATTGACCAATGGTCATATAACAGTCAAAACCCAACGGTCTCAAAAAAAATAAAACACAAAATTAGGAAACAAGATTTATTCAAAATTTTGGGTCGTTACAATCTTCCCCCCTTAAGAAATTGCGTCCTCGCAATTTTTAAAATTGGGTTTTGAAATTTCATTGAAAGTCCCACATCGGAAAAGGAGTCAGTAAAACTATTACTTTAAAAGAAATAAAGGGAAGTACAAAGGTCACCCGAGTTAACCCACACTAGGATTCCATGTAGGAAAACATTGACATGGAGGAGAAAAAAAAGGGTCAAGTTCTGAGGGAGAGTGATAGAGAACATGATTAGGAGAAAGTTAACCATAAGAAAATCCCAAACTTATGATGTGTGTAAACGGTCTTTGATTACCTAGTAGGAAATGTAAACCAACAACATTTTTGTTTTACGTTTCTTTTCATAATTTTGAGGGATTCATTTACTACATAGAACAAAAATATAAGGAAATATACCTACCTTCATATAGAGTTTCATCCTTTAATAAGTTTCTACCAAAACTAATCTTTTCTCCAAACGATGAGCATTCAAAACTACTTGGTCTAATCAAAACACAAGAATAATCTTCTAGAGAATTACGTATTCCACAAAAGAAAAACTATCTATCTTTAAACATTTATCCCAAAAACAGAAAGGGTAAGATAAAACAACTCTTCAAAACGAAAGATTCCCATAGGAAGGGAAACTACTTTTAAATCTTAAAAGTTCCACGGTACTACCCAGAGTTCATCATAGACCATTCCGTAAGTAATTGTCCTTAAAATTCCTCAAAATAACCCAAACTAAGATTGAAACCCAATACAAGAAGGAATTGATAACATAGTCTTCCAAGATAAACTTTATCGTTCATCTCCAAACAACATCAACCACTCCTAACATCTTATAACAAAAGTAACTAACCTAAACATATTTTCCCAATATAGGTCAATCATTTCCATAAGTAACCTATAATACCATAAGTTCACCTTAAATTCGTTGATTTTTCAAAATATAATTCAACCTTTACTCCTCAAAGAAAATACCGTAGTAATCTCTTTACCTCGATCAAATAAGGTTCCCAAAATAGTGAACATCTTCCAAAATAATAATCATCTTTTAATCCCCTAATCATCTCTATCATATTAATACGGAAATCGTCACATTTTCTATCACATTGGTTGTTGGGACATGTTCTTCCATTTCCCACCATTAACTAAGAAGAGAAAGTATAATTAGGGGCTTAAATACTTAGCCAATAATCATGAAAAGGAACTTAAATCATATAAGGATAACTTGTAGATGAAAAGTATACCCTAACTTGTGATCCCCTAGGTTTCAAACTAGGTTATCCATAATTATATATCCTTATGTGAATCTTTATTTTATTTTATCTTTGTTCCTTTAATAATGGTTCATACTAAGCTTATGAATTTACCAAAGCATATCCCCTGGGAGTGTCGTAACCAAGAGTGCAGCAAGGCCCGTTGTCGTGTACCAGTTCTCGTTCGAGTCTAGCTCAAAGTGGTGTTTTCGGGTTTTACCCCTATGTACATCTGTGCCAGAGCCACCTCTACCTGCTCGTATCCAGACATGGATGTATTTTCTTGGCAACCC
The DNA here is from genome assembly GCA_963277665.1 of Viscum album. Taxonomy (NCBI): domain Eukaryota; kingdom Viridiplantae; phylum Streptophyta; class Magnoliopsida; order Santalales; family Viscaceae; genus Viscum; species Viscum album. The sequence continues at coordinate 12,253,545 of OY728158.1, forward strand.
CTTACTCAATACTCACCAAAATACCAGGAAGATTTCCTATATATAAACATTTTTATAGGCTTCTTCCTAAAGTTTTCATATCCTAATTTCCACAAATAACTAAACCATCCTTTGATACCAACTATAGCATCCCACCTTTTATAACATAAACTTTCATTACATTACACAAAACTGAGGATCTTTAAGGTTTAGTGTCTTGGAAACCAGAAACATAATACATGAAAAAAACATAAAACATTCTTCTTAAACACTTGAAAGGCTTCTCCTTAAATTCATCCTAGGATCATTACTACATCTCATAACCGGGGGACATACATCAAAAGAAAGGGTGAGCAGAAGGCCCAGTAAGGGAACAAGAGAAACATTTAACATGTGAATTTAGATACATCAACTATGTCATGAAAAAGAACTTTAAGGCATGAGAAAGAAATCATGTGGCATATCATAATAAAAATAATATTTTTCATAACTTTAAGATGTGGCAACATCATTTAACATAGAAAATCATGAACATATCACCAAGGTCCATCCCTAAGGTTTCATTTGAAAATTACCAAGGTTATCCACCAAGATATCGTGAAAATTGTAATCTCTAGTGGTTACATCATTACCCAATGCATTGGAGCGCTATCAGGGCGCACCCTTAAATTTGCCTTTATTATCATGTGAACCACATATATAATCATCAAATATTTCATAAATAACCCATATAGCATAAAATAAATGGGTTTCATTTCATAATCATAGTGTTTTAAAAACTGCTTTAAAGACATGATCTTAATGTCACTTTAAACCCACAGAAAGGGAAAGCGGGTCTCATGTATCTAAATCCAAGAATTTAAAATAGAAAATTTTGATATATATGTGAATAACCTTGTAGAAATAAGTGCTTTGAGTATTCACTTTATAACATAAAATAATTTTGACAAAATAGAGAGGCATTTTGAGACGAAAATTATGCAGCATAACGGCTATGTTACAAGGTTTTAGAAAACATTGAAAAGAGAGGGGACATGGGTCACCCACTCATAAATGATCCATAAAATAGTAGGGGGACAGAATATAAGGGATTTAAGAACATGGTAATGAAATTTGAAAGATATACCATATGAAATGAAAAACATGGAAGTGAGACAAAAATAAGATTTCTCTTATGAAAATTCGGCTGCCTAACGGCGTCACTTAAACTTCAATAAAAATGATTTGACAAGATCAAATAGGGTATCTCATCATATGATCAAAAGAGATCAGTATGATAGATATATAGATCATACCCCAACATAATAAAAAGGAACTTGAAAGACTTGACATGAAAATCGAACTTGAAAAATGAGAAGGGTGAAAGAATCCCTTAAAAATTCGGCAGCCTAACGACGTCACTTAAACTTTCATAAAACGAAATGATGAGAGTAAGAGGGGATATCTCATCATATAAACATGAAAAGGTCAGTAAGAGGAATATAAAAGAACATCCTCTCACATAAGAACATGGAGCATAAAAGGAATGACATAAAAGAGATTACATGAAAGAGAAAGAGAGAGGTCGGATCCCTTACCTTAAAATGTAACTCTTAAAACTCAAAGGTTAGGACCTTGAGGGCTTGGGGAAACCTTGGGAGGACTCCTTGGGAGGTAATGAGACCAGAACTTTGTTAGGGGGGAGTGGGGAGTCGAAAGGATGAGAGGATTGCATGGTATTTATAGGGAAAGTGAGGGGACAAGGCATTAATGGCCAAGGGACACCTCAAAAGTGGTTTTCTCAAAAGCATGGGCCCTCCCATGGTACTTCCAATGGAGTTAGGCCACATGGGGCCCCCAATACAATAATTCATCACCTTTGGTCGGACAACCCATAAAATATCTCATGACATCATCATGACATAGTTATGATGTCATTAAACATACCGAAACCCTAAAACTGTATTTTTACTATTCACTGAAAATTCAACTTTCTCATAAAAATTCCAAAATTTTACCTTAACCAAATATCAATGCTCTTATTTAAAAAATGAACTCCATTTTATAAAAATAATTTTCTAAATATTTTTAATTTAATTTTTAAATAAATACACTATTCACCAAAAAATCATTTTTTCAGAAAAAACCCCAAAAATTACCTTAACATAATATCGATGCTCTGAGTTCAAAAATGAAATCCATTTTATAAAAATAATTTTATAAATATTTATAATTTAATTTTTAATTAAAAAACACTATTCATCCGAAAAAACTAATACTTGAATAATAATATATGAAACCGTTATTTAACCATTTTATTGAATCACATTACTTAATCAAGGTGCCTAGATTATATTAATATTTTCTTTAAGTGAGATTACTAATCTATTTGGTCACATTACTAATCCTAAGCATAAAATCACTATTCATAATTTACTATTCATCAAAAATTAAGTTGATCTTATTAGACTCTAAATTTCATACTGAACATAATTGTAGAAGACCATTTTTTTTAAAATCATTACACATTTTTAATTATTTAAGGTTTACATAAACATTTTTAAAATATCATTTTTCTAAAATTCATCAAAAATATGCATACTATATTTATCCGGTCATTTGAAAATACATAAACATTATCATAAGAAGAAATCCCATTTTTTATTTAAAACAAAGGATTACACAAGGCAGTTACGGTCTCCTTACATAGCCCCTTATCACACCAGCATAGGACCTAAGTGTAAGGTGTGCTAAGGTGAGAGAATCCGAGGGAGGCTCGGACAACATCGCACGAGTAGTAATTTCTATCAGTTTGAACTTCTCGCGAAGGTGATTCCATTATAACTTCACACGATGAAGTTCGTCTTGGGTTTGGTTCAGAGCAAAGCCCAGTGCTGCTACCTCCTTCCCAAGTTTTGTTAGATGGGCTTCGATCGGTCCAAGACTACTGGGTGAGGCCATAGAATCTTCTTTCTATAATAATTAACCAAGATTACTTGTATTTAGAGACAATAATCAAAAAGTTTAGTTTCCAGTGGTTATATTGACCAATGGTCATATAACATTCAAAACCCAATGGTCTCAAAAAAAATAACACACAAAATTAGGAAATAAGATTTATTCAAAATTTCGGGTCGTTGCAGTTAATGCAATAGAGGAAAAGAGGACGCCAATTAATGTACCTCCTACACTCTAGTGTTTCAAGTGTAGGTAGTTTTGGAATTATACAATTCAATTCTCTAATAAAAGGGATAATGTGAATGATAAGCCACAAAAACCTATAAAAACAAAGGAAAGAAGGGAAATATTATGTGATCACAATGGATAAATTTAATTATGATAATTTGGGAACATTTATCCTCCCCTCCTTATTTGTGAATTTAATGTTTGATTTTGTATGAATGGGCCTTATGAAAATCTTATTGTTCTTCCTTTAGTGAAATTTCATGTGATTATCTCCCTCTGCATAAATTTCGGAATAATGAAATCACATTTTATATTCTATCAGTACAAGGATGAACCCAATAATCCAATGAAAATGTGTTTTCTAAGATAAGAGCTTGTATGAGGAATAAAGGGTGAATTAACTTTTGGAAGTGTATATGTATCCATGTAATATTAACTTAAGAGTTATGGATACCATCATGGGTTTATGAGTTTATGGTTGATCATAAGTTAAAATTCATTGACACCCCTTTTGAGGTTTTATGTGATGGGATTTTATCAAGATTAAGGATATTTTAATATACATTTATGTCAATAAAACCCTTTGGTTTTTTATATGTTTTATTGACAAAGTTATTTAAGGAGAAATTTCTTTACACTTTGTAGACATATGATTAAAGGTACTAGTAACCTTTAGGGTTTATCTAATCTTTGATGTTGAGGTAATTATAGGTTGTAGTCGATCACCTTACGAAGCCAGCACACTTCGTTTCTATTAGATAAGATTTCTCTATGGATCTTCTTTCTAGAATATACATTAAGGAAGTGGAAAGGTTGCATATAGTACCACATTAAATTGTATCTTATCGACATCCAAAGTTTACCTCAAAGTTTTTACAATTTATTTATCATTCTATTTATACAAAGTTGAGTTTTTTCTCTGTGTTCCATCCTCATACATATAATCAATATGAAAGAACAATCCAAACCCTAGAGGATATGCTAATATCTTATTTTATGGATTTCAAAGGTGTTTGGGATCAAAACCTTCCTCTAGTTGAATTTTATTAAAAAAATAGCTTTCACTCAAGAATTTAGATGTATCTTTATAAATCCCTTTATGGAAAAAATTGTATAACTCCAACATACTAGATTGAAGTTTCAAAAAGAGATTTATTGTGCCTTAGAAAGCATATGAGATGGAAGAGAAGGTTATAGACATTCAGCAACACGTAAGGACAACACAAAGTTGACAAAAATTTTGTGTTAATAATCATCAAAATGATCTAGAATTTGAAGTTAGTGAGAGGGTCATTTGATGAATTTCTATATAGAAGAAATAAGGGAAAACTAATCCCTATGTATATTGGTCTGTTTGAAATACTTGTTTGTATCGGGACACTAGCCTAATGTTTGGCAGTGCCACCGAACCTCTCTCAGTTTCACGATGTGTTCCATATACCTCTCTTGAGGAAGTATATATCTGATTCTTCACATGTACTAAGCTCATAGGTCATACTATAGGAGAATGATCATTCTTATATGGAACAATAAGTTGAGATTTTGGATCATACAAAGAAAGTGCTATGAAACAAGACCACTCACTTGGTCAAAGTTTTATGGAAAAACTAACAGATTCAGGAAGCTATATGGGAACCTGAGGATGTAATGAGGCATAAGTATCCTCAATTTTTGGTACCAAAGTGATGAATTTAAAGGGAGAAATTCATTTTTAAGGAGGGTAGAATGTAACACACTGATATTTTGTGCAAAAAAATTGAATAAATTTAATCTTTTCGATATTTTGTGTTACACGCAACCCCGAGTTTGGCTTGCATTGCAAACAACACTAAGTTTGTATTGTGCTACATGTAACACTATGTTTAGCTTGTGTTACATGAAATATTGATTTTATCCTATGTTACTCACAACACCGAGTTAAAACGAAACGCGACATACTATTAAAATATTATTATTTAATATAACAATAATTACATAACCGTTAGAATGGAGGGTATGAATAGTATTAACTAAATTATTAAAATATATAGTTTACATATATATATACATATATAATGAATTCCTTGGTAATTAATTAATTAGAAATGAAAATAAAAACTATTTAAAAATAAAGGAAATATTTGTCTGAAAAAACTATTTTTATGCGCATTTCACGCCAATAAATTAAACAAATCACTTTTTGTGAGTGAATTTAATGGAATTTCTATATTATTTATTCAATAAAAATTTTAAGAATCAGATTATGTGTTTTCTAGATAAGAGATAATAATAAATCCAATTTAATGCTTAAAATTTGTATTTTTTCTAAAAATAGTTTTATCTTCTTTTGTGCATAATTTTAAAATTAGTTTTTTCCACTTTTAGAAAATTTATTTTAAAAAAATAAATTTATTTTTGAAATTATCATGTTAAAATTATCTCATGGTAAATTTTTGAGAATTTTCTAAGATAAATTTTTTTGATGAATAGTGGAAAATACTGGTTTTTATTAAGAATTTCCATTTCTTTTAAAGAATTTAAAAACTTCCAAATTGTTTTAATATGATTATAAAGATAAAATTAGTTTAGTTATATATCTATTAATCCAGTTTAGGTCATTGGATTCAATTTTATATTGATTTTTTATAGAAAAAAACTTTTTAAACTTTTGGACATTTTCTCTTTGGAAAATTGCTTTCTTGTCGCGTTTTTGGGGTTAATTTTAAATTAAATTTTTTCACTTCTATGAATGGAATTTGAAAAAATAGATTCCATGCTTTGAATATGTGTAAATTATATTATATAATAATTTCAACCTAATTTGTTACCATAATGAATAGTAGAAACAGTAAAAATTATTTACCACGATTAAGGTAAAAATGTGTTTACTAGGGGGTTAAACTAAAAAAATAAGGGTTAAAATGAGCCAAAACTTGCTAAAACCCAATTGGATGACCATATTTTGACCTTATATCTTTTTGGTTTGATAATGGACCATTTTGGATCCTTTTTTTCTTGTGAAAAACATGGGTACACCTTTTTCTTTTCAAAAATTACAACTGTATCACTCACCTCGCTTATAAAAGGTCACCCCTCCTATCTGCTCTTCACACTTCCAAAACTCATTGGTTCAAAAAAAACTCTACCCAAAAGGTCACCCCTCCTATCTGCTCTTCTCACGGATGGATATAATGATTGATTTATTGTTTATATATGATATTTATTATATTATTTTGAATCTAGAGTCATGATATCACATGTTCATTCTTAACTTCCATTATGTGGGAATACAATAGCGTCGTTCGTGTGTATAGCGGACTACCGCCTCGCGAAGCGATGCGATTTTTTCATGATTTACATAGAAGGTACTAAGGATGGGTTTAATAAACATATGTGATATATATGACATAAAAATGATTTTTGAATTGTAATATATTATTTAACTTTATTTCTTTTTTCTGTTGGGAAAATGAAAATAGCATTCTTGCGTACGTACGATCTACCGTCTCCATGAATAGTGTATTTCATTTTCTATCTCTAACTTTTATGGATCACTCTAAATATATATATAATGAATATATATTATATTTATATCATGTTTAACATTAAAAAGATGATGTACTCATGATATAATTAAGAGTACCAAAAATCAAAAATCAAAACATACACGAAAAACAAAGCAGTTATTACCCGAAATGTGACTTTAACATGGAATTGTTAATAAATGGGTAATAAAAATTCATATGTAAATCATATATAGTATGATATATATAAGTATGGTTTTTTAATATATTTATAATAAATTTATATTTATTATACATGAGGTTTGAACATTTATGAAGGAATTCGAGACTTAAAGTAAGAGATTTTCATCTTACTTTTATTTTTTGTGAGACAAATGTCAAATTCACCATGTGTTTCATTTATGTGGTGAATATACTAATCTTGAATTTATTTGATGATGTTTGTCCTTAAAATTATGGGGATTTACATATCCATTTAAGGATCTCTCTTTTATGGGGTTTACAATTCAAAAATTACCAAAGTGGTAAGGGGTTCTTGTCTTAATTTTCATTTTTTGAGACATATTATGTTATGCACCTATCTTCTTTTATGTAGTGTATATATTGTCCCTTGGACATGTAATATCATGAATTTATTTATTCACATGGTATTCTATGTTTCATTTAATGTTATTCTTTCATGGGACTTATGTTTCAAAGTTGCCAATGTGGTAAATGTTTTATGTTATAATCTCATCGTTTATCGAAATTGCTCATGATTATGATTCCAATGATGAAATCATATAATCTATCTTTCGATACACTCGTTTATTTTCTTCTCCTTTGGTTATTTTTGAAGAATACATCATTTCTCTTTGTTTTCCTCTCTTTTGTACTCAAGAGCTCAAAAGAATGTTTTAAAGAAAAATCATATTTATTTTTCCCTTCGGTCGAAAACCTTTTTTTTCAAAAACCATATTTTCTAAAAATGTTTTCAAAAATATTTTTAATATTCTTAAAATGATTTATTAAAGACATTTTTACTCATGTTTGAATTTTTACAAAAAAAAATTGAAAGGAATCTTCATGTCGTTTTCTAAACAATACCCGTTTGAGTTATACTGAAAATGTGAAAGAAATCTTTGTTTTAACATGTACGACATAAACAGAATTTCCCACCATCATAACCATTATTTTCTTTGAAACTTTCTTTATAAGTATTCGAGGTTATTTTCAAAGAAAATGATTTTAAAAATGCTTTATATTTTAAAAAATATTTTTCAAAGTAGAAATGATATTTTCCTCAAAAAATGTTTCAAATGTCTTTTAAAGCTTCCTTTATAAGTTTGCAAGGTTATTTTTAAAGAAAATGATTATAAAAGAATTATGTTTTAAAAAGATTTTTTCAATTTGGAACGCTATATTTCTCAATAAATGTTTCAAATGATCTTTTAAAATCATTTTCATCTAAGATGACATCTTTTGATATTACTTAAATTTTACTGGGGATAAGATTGAATGATATCATCCTCATTCTTTCTCTGAATGGTTAATGTTTTTTTTTTGATGAAATGTTTATGAAATTCATTTATTTTTCATAAGTTATGCTATCATGAATTGATGAAATATTTATGAAACCCATTTTCTTTACACGGGTTATGATGTGATGATATGATGAATATTTTATGATATTGTGGTACACATAAGTATGATTTTCATTATGAGATTGGTTAGATCTATATCTTACTCCAATGCATTGGGTAAAGCTTTATATCTCATGAGATAACATTGAGAAACAAGTCAATGGATTTGATCCACTGTGGAAAACAGGTGCATCCTGATCTAATATAGGAAACGGGTGTGTCCTGATCCACAATTGGAAATGGATGATTAGTCTCGATCGACCATGTTGATAGTCTTGGTAGTTAACCTTGACATATGAAATGGTTTTTCTATATTTATGATGGTGTCAAACTTTTATGACATGAGCTTATGATTAATGATTGATTTAGGATGACTTCTCACTCTTATGGGACATGTTTTCATAAATGATAAAGTTTTTATGTTATGACTCGTGTTTATGATCTATGACAGGTTGGGTATAAACTTCGTATGTTATGTTCATAATCACATATCATTATGTTTATCTAATGTTTTCATATGATCGTAGATTGTTATCTCTTATGTTTATCCTTACTGGGTATCTGAGTTCGCTCTTTCTTATGTTTCCTTCTTCACGTTATGAAGAAAGGTTAGGTAGGGTATGTCTAAGAGAAGTATTACGTGAGAAGATTTTCACGGGAGATGTTGAAGATCATTCATGAAATAAGAAGATTGTGTTCCTAGTATCCAAAAACACTAAATTATTACGGCCCTAGACGCGTATTTATGAAATGCATTGAATGCTCATCTAAAAAGATGAGATATTTATGTACGAAAGATAGAGTCGTTATAGGGCGAGAGCTGATAAAGGGCGTGGTTGGGGCGGGAAGCATTAAAAAAATATTTTTTTTTCTACTTTGATAAGCTCTAGCTTTATTAGCGTTTTTTAGCGTCGGTAAATGATGCGTTTATTTGCATTTATAAAACTAGTGCTGATATTGATGGTGATAAAACTAGCACTGATAAAGAGTATCTTTATCAGCGCTAAAAATGTTGATAAATGAGAACTTTATCAAAGTTTTTTTTATTGCTGATAAAGAGTGACTTTATCTGTGTTTTTTCTAACAGTGTTAAAAGTGACTAGATTTTAAAGACACTTAGAATATCAGTGTTTTTTTAACGCCGATAAATATCATTTCTAACTCTGATCCCGATCATTAGTGGTGAATGAAATATAATATGATTATTGATCTTGATGATTCACAAAAGTATAATTTAAAAAAATGGTTAGAAGTTTGTTACGCAATCAATCACTCCACCCCTTCCATTGCCCCTTGGTAAAATTCATTTGCCTAACATCGCAGTAATTAAGTGCTATAGCTAAAAAATAGGCATAGAATGAAGTTGAAATAATAATATAAATTCGATTTACATTAATTTAATTTCACTCATATGCGTTCATTTTAATTACATTTTTACGTATTTTTTATATTTAAATTAAATCTTTTTTAATTAATTCCCACGCATTCGGGTATTAATGCATGGTCTTTCATATTAAATATGGGACAGTTGATCATACGTCCATCGGAAAATGATTCGAATAAAATAAGAATATTTTTTGAAAAAAAAAATGAATGTCATGTTGTTTGGTTTACTTTTTTAAAAATAATTTAATTAACAGTTTAAAAAAATATATTAACCGTTTTTTAATAAATTTTTTCTTCACCTTTTTAAAAAAAAATGTTATGAAAAACAATCAAAATTGAGGTGAAAATATTTTAAAACATTTTATGTTTTAATTTCATAAAATTATTTTAAAAACGTGTTAGAGATATTAATAACGATTAATATAGTTTTTGTGTGTGCAATTTATGATTTGTTCTTTATTTTATTTATTTATTAAAAATGATTATTATTTTATTAGAATAATTATTGAATTATATTATTTTAAACGATTTCATGAGACGAATAACAGTTTTTGGGATGATGTTTCACGAGATTCACACGCGACGTCGTTTAGAGGCAGGCTTACATTCACGCCAAAAACTAGAATCAACGGTGTGGAAGGAGGCGAAGGACCACAAAGACCCAAGGACGGACCGTAGGGGAAGAGTGGGCCCCACCCTGGCCCAACCCCCAACTAATCATTTTAGTTTGTGACTTTAATTCGGGAGGCCTCAGGCCTATTTATGAGGCAGACTGTAAGGCCGATGGTTTATGGGACCTCGCTCAAAATATTTAATTCATAAATGATTTTTTTTAATGTTATTTAAATTTAATGTAATTTTTTAATTATTTATATGTATATAAAGTATGTCGTTTATATAAACTAATAATAATGTGATATCTATAATGTGTTTAAAATTTAATATTCATTAATATTAAGTGTTTGTTTAAAATATTTTTATTCTTGATTACGGATATAATGTTTATATATATGATATTTATGACATAATTATCTTTCTGGAATTATAAGATCTTATTTATCTTCGTACCTTTTAATTCGTTATAAAACAATAATGTCGCTCGTGCGTATATGTAAACTACCACCTTTACGAAACGATATGAATCGTTTCTAATCACCACTTTATATGAATAATCATAAAAGTGTATATGATGAATAAATGTGATACTTATGGTATGATTAAGATTTTGGAGATGATGAAACCATGACCAAGGTGCAAGTACTACGACCATCGAACCGAAACATGCATGGAAACACTACTGAAAATGAACTCTTTACCAATGGTTCCAAACCGTTGGTAAAGGTTGGATAAACGTTGGTATAATATATACCAACGGTTATCCAAACCGTAGGGAACTAAGCCGTAGGGAAACACATATGCCAACGGTTTCTGAAAAACCGTTGGTATATGTTAGGAAATCTACATTATACCAACGGTTTGAAACCGTTGGAATATAGTTTTGTATAGCTTTTTACCAACGGTTTGTGTAAACCGTTGGTAAAGGCTGGACATTTCACTATATCTCAACGGTATGTAAACCATTGGGAGAACCGTTGGTATAAAACACATTCACAACCCTATACCAAAGGTTTATAACCGTTGGCATAGGCTTTGGTGTGCAATTCAGGCAGGAGCCTGCTGCAGACTACACTTTCTCCATTTCCAGCTTCCCAACTCCAATTACCCGCAATAACCAACTATAACACATACATACACACAATTAATTCATATAGATTTAACACATAATGCACCCTGCAACTATACACATACAGAATTAAAACATAATTCACAAGGTAATTATAAACATACATAATTGATTTAGAATTCAATTCAGAATTGAGATGACAATTACATGTGCAATCCGGAATTCAATTCATAATTGAATACTGAATTGAATACATACATAATTTAATTATCAATTATGAATACAAGACATAAAAAAACTGAATACGTAATTATATGTGTTATACAGAATTAAGAATACATACAAAATTGCGTTTTGTATAACACATAGACGATTGAATTCAGAAATTAGAAGCTAATAACCCCAAAATAAGGAAATGAGTAAATGACTTCAACCAAACACAAATATAATGTCCCATGGTTTGGGGCAGGTGCCTTTGAACTTAGTGATGATGATAATGGGTGTGTATCAATGAGCTTGCGTGACTTAGGGAATGTAGTTGTCCTTGGTGTATTAAATGTCATGTGTTTTAGAATAGGGGTAGGAGTTCCTCACATGAGAAGTGGATTGTGTGAGGTTGGAGCACGGATCCTTGTGCTAAAGTATCAACACAATCCGAATACGTTTGGTCGGTTTTCCGTATTCCAGTTGTTTTTACATAAAATGATGTCCATTTTAAACAAAAGGCAGACACTTCGAGTGATACCGGCCACACCATGCCTCAGATTGAGGTGGAGTTGACTCGTACACGTCACATATGACCTATGGATCATTGTCCTAAAGTACCAAGACAATCTGAATGCGTTTGGTCGGTTTTCCGTATGTCAGTTGTTGTTTTCACTTAAAATGTTGTCCATCTCAAATAAAAATGAGACACTTTGAGTGGTACCTATAAGGCCCCAGCCTTAAACCTTACTTAATCTTGAGTTATTACAAGATTACACATTGAGGATCTTTTTAGGTTTAGAGTTTTAGAGAATTAGATCATGAAACTTGCATTACATTCCACATTTAAACAAAGTGGTTACATAAAAGACAATATTCATTCTTCCCATCAACGGAAACATATTTAAAATAAAACATGGATTCTTTCTTGACACATCCTTGACACTATCATCACATCATGTACCCTTCCATTGACCTGTGAAAAACATTTCAAAAACTTGGGATGAGCATAAAAAGCTCAGTAAGGGATATAAAAATATGGAAAGGAAACATGAGTACATGTATACAAAAGAATGAAATCATACTTTACCCATAAAACACAAGCACTTTAACATAACTCATAAAATCATGAATAAATCATAGAAATCATAAGACATAAAAGGTAACATGAGGCATTCATAACATTCTTACATAGGGAGTAACCCTCTTGGTTACGTTTGGAATACCCACCACAGTATATTCCCTAAATCTCTTCAGAGAAACCTTAACATTTCACTCCTTCACGTTACCCAATGCATTGGAGAGCTATATCGGGCTCACCCGCCCTTAGTTTATCACGGAACCACCCGTTTTCATAACAATGCCCAAGAACCATAACATAAACGTATCACATAAAACATGCATAAAAGAAACATAACATTTCCACATTTCAATCACAATATAACATTTTAGTATATTGAAATAATGAATCCATTCAAAGAGAAACCACTTCCAAAACCAATTAAAACATTTAATAAAGAGATTTTTGAATCAAAGTGTCCCATACCACCTTGAAGCTTTTAAAAATTTAAACCATTAATATCCATATAAATAAATTCTTAAAACCATTTTGAAAACATGAATATTAATAAGAACAAATAATTAAAACGTTTAAAGCGATATTTTGGTTAAAGGGTTTTTTACCAAAATTAGAGACACTTGAATACAATAATTGAGGAATAAAATTTAATCAGAACTTTATAATATCATGAGAATAAATGGATTCATGATATAATATTCCAAAGGACAGTATATACACCATATAAGAGTGAATTGGTGCATAATAACAATGAAGTCTCAATAGAAATGTAAAATGCGATGAAATCCCTTATAAAGAAGGTATCCTTAAATTAAGGATAAATCAATCTCAAAATTATGTGTGACAAATATAAATACACCCAATATAAGTGGATATTAAGTGTAAAACAATAAAATGTCATTCACACATATTCAAAGGATGACATATTCAATAACTACATGTTGAACCCAAAGAAATCGAAATTGGGTTAAGAAGTTCCCTTGACAGCCTAACGACGTCACATCAAAATGAGTTGATGAGAGATAAAAAAAAGGGCATCTCATCACTTGGACATAAAATTTACATCAATAAGGATATATGAGAACATATCCCAACATAACAATATGTAAATTAAAAGACCCAACAAAATAAGCCTTTTAAAAAGAGGAGGGTGAAAGGTTCCCTTACCGACATGGGTATCTTTCGAAACATACACCTCGTGAAAGAAGGACAATACAACATTGATGTAAATACTCATAAAAGAAAGTATATTACACAATGAGTAAAATAATGGGCAGTACATACACCACTCAAAGGAAATTGTGGCAAATGTAGCATAAATCTCACGGGAATAAAAGTGAGATGAAAAATCCCTTACGAAAACTCGGCAGCCTAACGGCGCCACATAAAACTTAAAAAAATGGATTGATGAGATCAAATAGGGTATCTCATCATATTAACATAAAGTTTATAGAGATAGGAATACAAAATAACATCCCCCAACATAACAAAGAGGAGCTTAAAAGAAGTGACATAAAGGAGAGTACTTAAAATGAAAGAGAGAGGTTGGATCTCTTACGAAAATTCGGCAGCCTAACAGCGCCACTCAAAACTTCCAAAATGGATTGATGAGAGAGAATAGGGTCTCTCATCATATGAACATAAAAATTACAGTAAGATTAATATAAAAGAACATCCCAATCACAATAAATATGAGCTTAGAAGGAATGACATAAAAGAGTGTACTTAAAAAGAAAGAGAGGAGTAGGATCCCTTACCTCAAGTCCAACTTGTCTTGTTCGTTTCTTTATATTCCTGAATAATAAACTTTGGTCAATTAATAATTGCATAATTAACTCCTTTATAGATTATTATTCAGTTCATATCACATATTATAATGTTATAATAATTGTTTAATAATGTTAGTTCATATCAGACGTTTTTGCCGATGTTTGGTACATGAGTCAAAAATGAATTTGTTTGAAAAAAGATTTCCCATATAGTTATAAGTAAATAATTTCCAGAATAGTATTAATGATTAAAATATCATATATATCCAGTAAATATTCATTTTATACTATTCCATATCATTTGGAGATAAAAAAACGAAAAGCACTGTTCATGGAGACGGTAGGCCGTACGTACGCATGAACGCTACTTTCATTTTTTTGTCATATTAATGGAATTAAAACAAAATGAGAGAGATATATATATATGTTATAATTCCAGAATGATATACATAATTTATATGTAATATATTACATATATATCCATTATATATATGTACTTATAATATTACATAATATTTTGAGATAATAAATGAAATGTACCGTTCATGGAGACGGTAAGCCGTACGTACGCATGAACGCTACTTCCATTTCTATTTCATATTTAATGGAATTAAAACATAATGATACATAATAGTATTTTAATTCCAGTATGGTATCATATATAATATCATTAAATATATCCTTTATACGTACCACATATGGTATTAACGAATCAAATCACTTTGAGGGGGCGGTAGTCCGCACTTCCTTAAATGAAGATATCGCGTTTACCTATAATGGAAACCATAAAGGTACGCCATAAATGAAAAATACAGAAGCTTAAGTAAAACATAAAAATATTAGATATCATATATAAATATAGTGTCATATTAATGTCCAACTTTGAAGGTGTTAGAAGAATGTTGAACAATCATCGTTTCGGGAGGCAGAAATTCGCCATCCACAGAAACAGTATGTTCTTTAACAATTAGATGTAGGTGTGTGTAAGTGTAGCTCAAATCCTTCTTATAACAATATCCTAGTATATTTTAGATAATGTATTTTTTACAAAATAAATGAATAAAAAGAGTTTAGGGGGTTGGAGAAGCAAAATAAAACAAAAGGACACAAGTGAAGACATTACCGTAAAATCGGGTAACTCCCTTTGGTTTGAGCTCAAAGGCTTCCTTGGGAAGACTTCTGCCAAATGTTAGGCTTCAAGAAGTAAGATAGGAAAGTGGAGTGGAAAAATGGGCATGGGTTGGCTGAGCCAAAGGCTTTGGGAGTGTGGGTAAGGAGGCAGAGGTGGGGGCCTTTTATAAGAGGAGAGGAGGGACACTCTTGTAAAGTTACAAAATGTTACTTTATTTTCAAAAGAGTTTCGGATTTTAAAGGTCCCACATTAAAGTATTTTGAGGATAAGGTGATAAGGGTTAGAAATACACTCATCCAATAGGTTTTGGACATGTGTAGGTCTTAGATATTACACTATCTTTCCATTTTATTTAAATCGTTAAATAATGAGGTCATCGCTGCATTATCATGATGTCATAAATAATTTAATTTATTTAATGTCTAAAAATTATAAAAAAAATACTATGATGTAGGAAATCTTTTTATCTTTCCAATTACTATTTATAGTCAAAAATATGACTTGTATAACCCCATGTAAAAATTGTTTTAGTAAAACATCTCATGTTTGTGTCATTTTTACTTTAACATTAAATAAAAAGATATTTATGTCATTTCCCAACCAAAGTGGCTCCATGGGGTCCCCAAGTTGACCCATGGATTTTCTTGGTCGGTCATGACACATCCAATGAGGGTAG
The DNA here is from genome assembly GCA_963277665.1 of Viscum album. Taxonomy (NCBI): domain Eukaryota; kingdom Viridiplantae; phylum Streptophyta; class Magnoliopsida; order Santalales; family Viscaceae; genus Viscum; species Viscum album. Next base: position 12,269,743 of record OY728158.1, read on the forward strand.
GACATGTGTCTAGGTCATTTCATTTTATTAAAACATTATTCTTACCATAAACTACACTAATTACCTCTAATCGCGATTAAAAACTTAATAAGTTACTATTCACCAAAAAATTATTTTTATCCCATTGAACCACATTTTACTTCTTAATGACAACCATGTATGTCGGATTTTTGAAATTCAAAACACAAATATGGAAAAAGTTCATTTAAACGGAAAAATCAGTTTTTATAAGTACCACTTAGTGGTTTCACTATTCATCAAAAATTGAAGTTTTTCAGAAAAATCCCAAAAATTCACCCTAAGCTATATTTGATATTCCGAATTAAAAAATGAAGTCTATTTTAAAAAATTCAAAACATATAAGTCAAATTAATTAATTTAATAATTAATTCCCGCTGTCAGAGCAAATAACATGTTTTTATGAAACAATAAGTATCAAAAGATTGACACTAGTTTAAGTCTGATTTCAAAGTGAAATTAATTCCAACGACCACTATTGAATTTAATGGTAAAAATATATTCTAATTTCACTTTAAAACCAATTCAAAAGATAATCTAATGATATAAATAAATTAGATTAAAAAGAGGTTTTGAATTAAAATACAACATTTTACACTATTCATTAAAAAATGAACTTTATCGGAAAGATACCAAAAATTTACACAAAGTAAATTTTGATGTCCCAATTCTTAAGAAGAGTTTTATTTGGTCCAATATAATTTATAATAGTGAACAAAACTATATTTAATGACGGTTCGCCATCAAAAGGCGATAAGTGAACCTATAGTGAAAACTAGGGCATATACGCCTAAAATTGAATTCTTTCCGTATTTTAAGCCTTTATCTTTTATTGGATAAATGTAAAAACATTTAAAAACATATATAATCATATTTTAGTTATTTCTATCCATTCCCGCCAATACAATGACTACATGTTAACTACCATTTAAAATAATATTATTATATTATTAGAGTGCAACGTAAGATTTCCAAGAAACTCGTTGTTGCGTGTTGGGTACGCCATCGAGCATAACGTCTCCTTTAAAGTCATATTAATATTTTATTCACAAATATGGATAAATATGAAAATTTCATATTTTTTATTTACCTGGGGTGTTACATCCTTCCCCACTTTTGGGAATTGCGTCCTCGCAATTTTTAAAATTGAGCTTGGAAACATCCTTGAAAGTCCCACATCGGAACAAGATTCGGTAAAACAATCACTTTAAAATAAAGGAAGATAAGTACAGAGGTCACCCGAGTTAACCCATACTAGGATTCCATGTAGAAAAACATGGACATGGAAGAAAAAGCAAAGGGTCATGTTCTTGAGGGAGAGTGATAGTAAACATGTCTAGGAGAAAGTTAACCATAAGAAAATCACAAACTTGTGATGGGTTAAACGGTATTCGATTCCCCAGTAGGAAAAGTTAATAGACAACATTTTTGTTTTAAGTTACTTTTTATTGAGGAATTTATTCATAAGGATACATAATCACTTATCATGTTGACTTTCAACTTTTACTAGATTCCTTAATCAAACTCATATTTTTTTCCAAAAGACGAGTATTTAGGGAGACTTGTTCGCATTAAGAGTACTATAATCAACTTCTAGAGAGTCACCTAATCCACAAAAGAGAACTATATACTTCCCATGTCTTTAGACTTTAACCAAAACCAAAACCAAAAAGGTTAGTACAAGATCAGATAATCCAAAAAAGGATAACCCTTTATAAAAAGAAAATCAATTCTTAATCTCCAAAATTTGTCCAACAAAACCCAAAGTTCAACGAGGACCATTCTATAATCAATTTGTCCATAAAATTATTCAAAGTAAACCAAAATAAGATTGAAACCCAAATATTTGAAGGATTTAGTCTTATATTCTTCCAAGTTAAATCGTAACATTTATCTCCAAACAACATCAGTTGCTCCTAAAGTCTCGTATTGAAAAGTAATTAACCTAATCACATATCCTCCATGATAGGTTAATCATTTTCATAAATAACCCAAAATCAACTTACTCTTAATTCATAAAATCATATAACTAAAAAGAATCAGTCAAACTAACTAGGGACTTCACGTAGTCCAGTGGTAGGCGATAAATACCAGTCGCACTTTGGTTGTGGGTTCGATTCCTGCAGCTTTGTCCGACGCGACGGGTTGTCACACGGTCTGCGTGTTGTCCTTTTTCCAAAACTATATAATTTTTAAAACATCCCCCAAAATGAGATAAAATCTTCAAAAATGATCATAACATATTTTATCCTCAAGTTTATCTCATTCCTTTCATTTTTCATCATATCATAGAGTAACCCATAATTACCTAAAAAGTAAGGATCATATAAACCCTAATGGTTAGCTTAATAATTATTACCTGAATTTCCACATCGAGTTGGCCATCTCGTACATGATTCATTAGAGAACTCACCAAGGTTTAAGTGGTTGATCATGACTCCTTGATAGTTGGTTTAGAACAACCATGAGATTCCTCATTGAATCCCCCATCTCATCCAGTCTCTTAATCAGAGACCCACCACAGTTTCCTTCAAACCCATTGTCACTTTGGTGCCTGCTAGATCCAACCATTTACTAAAACCAAAAAGGTCAGTGTGAGTATATCAACATAACCATAATGTACTAATGAGGAAGATAAACACTAAGATATACTTACTCATTCACTTTATCTAAAACTAGGACTCTTTCTGAAATCCTAACCATTATGATAATGTCACTTGTGCTTAGAGAATACCCTAACCTCTAAAGTTATCTAAACCGACCTCTGATACCAACTATAAGGCCTCAGCCTTAAACCTTACTTAATCTTGAGTTATTACAAGATTACACATTGAGTATATTTTTATATTTAGAGTTTTAGAGAATTAGATCATGAAACTTGCATTACATTCCACATTTAAACAAAATGGTTACATAAAAGACAGTATTCATTCTTCCCATCAATGGAAACATATTTAAAATAAAATATGGATTCTTTCTTGACACATCCTTGACACTATCATCACATCATGTACCCTTCCCTTAACCTGTGAAAAAATTTTCAAAAACTTGGGATGAGCATAAAAAGCTCAGTAAGGGATATAAAAATATGGAAAGGAAACATGAGTACATGTATACATAAGAATGAAATCATACTTTACCCATAAAACATAAGCACTTTAACATAACTCATAAAATCATGAATAAATCATAGAAATCATAAGACATAAAAGGTAACATGAGGCATTCATAACATTATTACGTAGGGAGTAACCCTCTTGGTTACGTTTGGAATACCCACCACAGTATATTCCCTAAATCTCTCTGGAGAAACCTTAACGTTTCACTCCTTCGCGTTACCCAATGCATTGGAGAGCTATATCAGGCTCACCCACCCTTAGTTTATCACGGAACCACCCGTTTTCATAACAATGCCCAAGAACCATAACATAAACGTATCACATAAAACATGCATAAAGGAAACATAACATTTCCACATTTCAATCACAATATAACATTTTAGTATATTGAAATAATGAATCCATTCAAAGAGAAACCACTTCCAAAACCATTTAAAACATTTAATAAAGTGGTTTTTGAATCAAAGTGTCCCATACCACCTTGAAGATTTTAAAATTTTAAACCATTAATATCCATATAAATAAATCCTTAAAACCATTTTGAAAACATGGATATTAATAAGAACAAATAATTAAAATGTTTAAAGCGATATTTTGGTTAAAGGGTTTTTACCAAAATTAGAGACACTTGAATACAATAATTGAGGAATAACATTTAATCAGAACTTTATAATATCATGAGAATAAATGGATTCATGATATAATATTCCAAAGGACAGTATATACACCATATAAGAGTGAATTGGTGCATAACAACAATGAAGTCTCAATAGAAATGTAAAATGTGATGAAATCCCTTATAAAGAAGGTATCCTTAAATTAAGGATAAATCAATCTCAAAATTATGTGTGACAAATATAAATACAACCAATATAAGTGGATATTAAGTGTAAAACAATAAAAGGTCATTCACACATATTCAAAGGATGACATATTCAATAACTACATGTTGCACCCAAAGAAATCGAAATTGGGTTAAGAAGTTCCCTTGACAGCCTAACGACGTCACATCAAAATGAGTTGATGAGAGATAAAAAAAGGGTATCTCATCACTTGGACATAAAATTTACATCAATAAGGATATATGAGAATATATCCCAACATAACAATATGTAAATTAAAAGACCCAACAAAAGAAGCCTTTTAAAAAGAGGAGGGTGAAAGGTTCCCTTACCGACATGGGTATCTTTCAAAACATACACCTCGTGAAAGAAGGATCATAAAAGAAAGTATATTACACAGTGAGTAAAATAATGGGTAGTACATACACCACTCAAAGGAAATTGTGGAAAATGTAGCATAAATCTCACGGGAATAAAAGTGAGATGAAAAATCCCTTATGAAAACTCGGCAGCCTAACAACGCCACATAAAACTTACAAAAATGGATTGATGAGATCAAATAGGGTATCTCATCATATTAACATAAAGTTTATAGAAATAGTAATACAAAATAACATCCCCCAACATAACAAATAGGAGCTTAAAAGAAGTGACATAAAGGAGAGTACTTAAAAAGAAAGAGAGAGGTTGGATCTCTTACGAAAATTCGGCAGCCTAACGGCGCCACTCAAAACTTCCAAAATGGATTGATGAAAGAGAATAGGGTCTCTCATCATATGAACATAAAAATTAAAGTAAGAGTAATATAAAATAACATCCCAATCACAATAAAGATGAGCTTATAAGGAATGACATAAAAGAGTGTACTTAAAAAGAAAGAGAGGAGTAGGATCCCTTACCTCAAGTCCAACTTGTCTTGTTCGTTTCTTTATATTCATGAATAATAAACTTTGGTCAATTAATAATTGCCTAATTAACTCCTTTAGAGATTATTATTCAGTTCATATCACATATTATAATGTTATAATAATTGTTTAATAATGTTAGTTCATATCAGACGTTTTTGCCGATGTTTGGTACATGAGTCAAAAATGAATTTGTTTGAAAAAAGATTGCCCATGTAGTTATAAGTAAATAATTTCCAGAATATTATTAATGATTAAAATATCATACATATCTAGTAAATATTCATTTTATACTTTTCCATATCATTTGGATATAAAAAAATGAAAAGCACCGTTCATGGAGACGGTAGGCCGTACGTACGCATGAACGTTACTTTCATTTTTTTGTCGTATTAATGGAATTAAAACAAAATGAGAGAGATATATATATATGTTATAATTACAGAATGATATCCATAATTTAGATGTAATATATTACATATATATCCATTATATATATGTACTTAAAATATTACATAACATTTTGAGATAAGAAATGAAATGTACCGTTCATGGAGACGGTAAGCCGTACATACGCATGAACGCTACTTCCATTTCTATTTCATATTTAATGGAATTAAAACATAATGATACATAATAGTATTTTAATTCCAGTATGGTATCATATATAATATCATTAAATATATCATTTTTACGTACCACATATGGTATTAACGAATCAAATCACTTTGAGGGGGCGGTAGTCTGCACTTCCTTAAATGAAGATATCGCGTTTACCCATAATGGAAACCATAAAGGTATGCCATAAATGAAAAATACAGAAGCTTAAGTAAAACATAAACATATTAGATATCATATATAAATATAGTTTAATCTTAATGTTCACCTTTGAAGGTGTTAGAATAATGTTGAACAATCATCGTTTCGGGAGGCAGAAATTCGCCATCCACGGAAACAGTATGTTCTTTAACCATTAGATGTAGGTGTGTGTAAGTGTAGCTCTAATAATTCTTATAATAAAATCCTATTATATTTAATATACTGTATTTTTTACAAAATAAATGAATAAAAAGAGTTTAGGGGGTTGGAGAAGAAAAATAAAACAAAAGGACACAAGTGAAGACATTACCTTAAAATCGGGTAACTCCCTTGGGTTTGAGCTCAAAGGCTTCCTTGGGAAGACTTCTGCCCAAAGTGAGGCTTCAAGGAGTAATAGAGGGAAGTGTAGAGAAAAAATGGGCAGGGTTTTTCCAAGCCAAAGGCTTTGGGAGTGTGGGTAAGGAGGTAGAGGTGGGGGCCTTTTATAAGAGGAGAGGAGGGGCACTCTTGTAAAGTTACAAAATGTTACTTTATTTTCAAAAGAGTTTTGGATTTTAAAGGTCCCACATTGATGTATTTAGATGATAAGGTGATAAGGGTTATAAATCCACTCATACAATAGGCTTTGGACATGTGTAGGTCTTAGATATTACATTATCTTTCCATTTTATTTAAATCGTTAAATAATGAGGTCATCGCCGTATCATCATGATGTCATAAATAATTTAATTTATTTAATGTCTAAAAATTATAAAAAAACTACTATGATGTAGGAAATACTTTTAGATTTCCAATGACTATTTATAGTCAAAAATATGACTTGTATAACCCCATGTAAAAATTGTTTTAGTAAAACATCTCATGTTTGTGTCATTTTTACTTTAACATTAAATAAAAAGATATTTATGTCATTTCCCAACCAAAGTGGCTCGATGGGGTCCCCAAGTTGACCCATGTATTTTCTTGGTCGGCCATGACACATCCAATGAGGGTAGGACATGTGTCTAGGTCATTTAATTTTATTAAAACATTATTCTTACCATAAACTACACTAATTACCTCTAATCGCGATTAAAAACTTAATAAGTTACTATTCACCAAAAAATTATTTTTATCCCATTGAACCAAATTTTACTTCTTAATGACAACCATGTATGTTGGATTTTTGAAATTCAAAACACAAATATGGCAAAATTTCATTTAAACGGAAAAATCAGTTTTTATAAGTACCACTTAGTGGTTTCACTATTCATCAAAAATTGAAGTTTTTCAGAAAAATCCCAAAAATTCACCCTAAGCTATATTTGATATTCCGAATTCAAAAATTAAGTCTATTTTACAAAATTCAAAACATATAAGTCACATTAATTAATTAAATAATTAATTCCCGCTGTCAGAGCAAATAGCGCGTTTTTATGAAACAATAAGTATCAAAAGATTGACACTAGTTTAAGTTTTATTTCAAAGTGAAATTAATTCCAACGACCACTATTGAATTTAATGGTAAAAATATATTCTAATTTCACTTTAAAACCAATTAAAAAGATAATCTAATCATATAAATAAATTATATTAAAAAAAGGTTTTGAATTAAAATACAACATTTTACACTATTCATTAAAAAATGAACTTTATCGGAAAGATACCAAAAATTTACACAAAGTAAATTTTGATGTCCAAATTCTTAAGAAGAGTTTTATTTGGTCCAATAGAATGTATAAGAGTGAACAAAACTATATTTAATGATGGTTCGCCATCAAAAGGCGATAAGTGAACCTTTAGTGAAAACTAGGGCATATACGCCTAAAATTGAATTCTTTCCGTATTTTAAGCCTTTATCTTTTATTGGATAAATGTAAAAACATTTAAAAACATATATAATCATATTTTAGTTATTTCTATCCATTCCCGCCAATACAACGACTACATGTTAACTACCATTTAAAATAATATTATTTTATTATTAGAGTGCAACGTAAGATTCCCAAGAAACTCATTGTTGCGTGTTGGGTACGCCATCGAGCATAGCATCCCCTTTAAAGTCATATTAATATTTTATTCACAAATATGGATAAATATGAAAATGTCATATTCTTTATTTACCTGGGGTGTTACAGTATCGGCCACACCGTGCCTCATATTGAGGTAGGGTTGACTCGTACACGTCACAAATGACCCATGGATCATTGTGCTAAAGTATCAACACAATCCGAATACGTTTGGTTAGTTTTTCGCATGCCATTTGTTTTTACTTAAAAGAGTGTCCATTTTAAACAAAATAAAGACACTTTGAGTGATACCGGCCACACCGTGCCTCATATTGAGGTGAAGTTGACTCGTACACGTCACAAATGACCCATAGATCATTGTCATAAAGTATCAACAGAATCCGAATGCATTTGGTCGGTTTTCCGTATGCCAGTTGTTGTTTTCACTTAAAATGTTGTCCATTTCAAATAAAAGTGATACACTTTGAGTGGTACCAGCCACACTGTGCCTCATATTGAGGCAGAGTTGACTCGTACATGTCAAAAATGACCCATGGATCCTTGTGCTAAAGTATCAACACAATCCGAATACGTTTGATCGGTTTTCCATATGCCAATTGTTTTTACTTAAAAGGGTGTCCATTTTAAACAAAAGAAAGACACTACGAGTGATACCGGTCACACCGTACCTCATATTGGGGCGGGGTTGACTTTTACATGTCACATATGACCCATGGATCGCTTTCCTAAAGTATCAACAAAATCCGAATGCGTTTGGTCGGTTTTCCGTATGCCAGTTGTTGTTTTCACTTAAAATGTTGTCCATTTCAACTAAAAGTGAGACACTTTGAGTGGTAACGACCACACCGTGCCTCCGATTGAGGCGGGGTGGACTCTTTCACGTAAAAAACGACCCATGGATACTTTTGATAAAGTATCAACACAATCCGAATACATTTGGTCAGTTTTCCGTATGCCATTTTTTGTTTTTACTTAAAAGGGTGTCCATTTTAAACAAAAGAAAGACACTTCGAGTGATACCAGCCACACCATGCCTCATATTGAGGCGGGGTTGACTTGTACATGTCACATATGACCCATTAATTATTTTTCAAAAGTATCAACATAATCCGAATGCGTTAGGTCGGTTTCCGTATGCCAGTTGTTGTTTTTACTTAAAATGTTGTCCATTTCAAACAAAAGAAAGACACTTAGAGTGATACCGGCCACACCATACCTCAGATTGAAGTGGGGTTGACTCACACACATTAAATATGACCCATGGATCATTGTCCTAAAGTATCAATATAATCCGAATGCGTTTGGTCAGTTTTCCGTATGCTAGTTGTTGTTTTCACTTAAAATGTTGTCTATTTGAAATAAATGTGAGACACTTTGAGTGGTACCAGCCACATCATGCCTCGGATTGATGCAGGGTTGAATCGTACACATCAAAAATGAACCATGGATCCTTGTTCTAAAGTATCAACACAATCCGAATACGTTTGGTTGGTTTTCCACATTCTAGTTGTTTTTACTTAAAAGGGTGTCCATTTTAAACAAAAAAAGACACTTCGAGTGATACCGGCCACACCATGGCTCGGATTGAGGCGGGGTTGACTCGTACATGTCACATATGACCCATGGATCGTTTTCCTAAAGTATCAACACAATCCGAATGCGTTAGGTCGGTTTTTCATATGCTAGTTGTAGTTTTTACTTAAAATATTGTCCATTTCAAATAAAGGTGAGACACTTTGAGTGGTACTGGCCACATCATGCCTCATATTGAGACAGGGTTGACTTGTACACATCAAAAATGACCCATGGATCATTGTGCTAAAGTATCAACACAATCAGAATACGTTTGGTCGGTTTTCTATATGTCTGTTGTTTTTACTTAAAACAGTGTCCATTTTAAAAAAAAGAGAGACACTTTAAGTGATACCGGCCACACCATGCCTCGAATTGAGTTGGGTTGACTCGTACATGTCAAAAATGACCCATGAATCATTGTCTTGAAGTATCAATACAATCAGAAAGTGTTTGGTCAGTTTTCCGTATGCCAATTGTTCTTTTCACTTAAAATATTGTCCATTTCAAATAAAAATGAGACACTTTGAGTGGTACCGGCCACACCGTGTCTCAGATTGAGGCAAGGTTGACTCGTACATGTCAAAAATGACCCATGTATCCTTGTGATAAAGTATCAACACAATCCGAATATGTTTGGTCAGTTTTCCATATGCCAATTGTTTTTACTTAAAAGGGTGTCCATTTTAAACAAAAGAAAGACACTTAGAGTGATACCGGCCACACCGTGCCTCAGATTGAGGTGGGGTTGACTCGTACACTTCACATATGACCCATGGATCATTAAACTAAAATTTGAACAGAATCTGAATGTGTTTGGTCAGTTTTCCGTATGCTAGTTGTTATTTTCACTTAAAATGTTGTCCATTTCAAATAAAAGTGAGACACTTTGAGTGGTACCGGCCACACCGGGCCTCAGATTGAGGCAGGGTTGAATCGTACATGTCAAAAATGACCCATGGATCCTTGTTCTAAAGTATCAACACAATCCAAACACATTTGGTTGGTTTTCCGTATGCCAGTTGTTTTTACTTAAAAGGCTGTCCATTTTAAAAAAAAGACACTTCGAGTGATACCGGCCACACTGTGCCTCAGATTGAGGCAGGTTTGAATCGTACACATCACATATGACCCATGGATTGTTTTCATAAAGTATCAACACAATCTGAATGCATTTGGTCAGTTTTCCGTATGCCAGTTGTTGTTTTCACTTAAAATGTTGTCCATTTCAAATAAAAGTGAGACACTTTGAGTGGTACCGGCCACACCGTGCCTCAGATTGAGGTAGATTTGACTCGTACATGTCAAAAATGACCCATGGATCATTGTGCTAAAGTATCAACACAATACGAATAAGTTTGGTCGGTTTTCTATATGCCAGTTGTTTTTACTTAAAATGGTGTCCATTTTAATCAAAAGAAAGATACTTCAAGTGATACCTGCCACACTATGGCTCAGATTGAGGCGGGTTTGACTCGTAAATGTCACATATGACCCATGGATTGTTATACTAAAGTATTAAGACAATCTGAATGTGTTTGGTCAGTTTTCCATATGCTAGTTGTTGTTTTCACTTAAAATGTTGTCCATTTCAAATAAAAGTGAGACACTTTGAGTGGTACCGGCCACAAAGTGCCTCTTATTGAGGTGTAGTTGACTCGTACACGTCAAAAATGACCCATGGATCCTTGTGATAAAGCATCAACACAATCCGAATACGTTTGGTCGGTTTTCCGTATGCCATTTGTTTTTACTTAAAAGGGTGTCCATTTTAAACAAAAGAAAGAAACTTCAAGTGATACCGGCCATACCGTGCCTCAAATTGAGGCGGGGTTAACTCGTACGCGTCACATATGAGACATGGATAATTTTCCTAAAGTATCATCACAATCCAAATGCGTTAGGTCGGTTTTCCGTATGCCAGTTGTGGGTTTTACTTAAAATGTTGTCCATTTCGAATAAAGGTGAGACACTTTGAGTGGTACAAGCCACACTGTGCCTTGGATTGAGTCAGGGTTGACTTGTACACATCAAAAATGACCCATGAATCATTGTTATAAAGTATCAACACAATCAGAATACGTTTGGTCAGTTTTTTGTATGTCTGTTGTTTTTACTTAAAATAGTGTCCATTTTAAACAAAAGAGAAAAACTTTGAGTGATGCCGGCCACACCGTGCCTCAGATTGAGGCGGGTTGACTCATACATGTCACAAATAACCCATGAATCGTTGTCCTAATGTATAAATACAATCAGAAAAAGTTTGGTCAGTTTTTCGTATGAAAGTTATTGTTTTCACTTAAAATCATATCCATTTCAAATAAAAGTGAGATAGTTTGAGTGGTACCAGCCAGACTGTGCCTCAGATTGAGGCAGAGTTGACTTTTACACTTCAAAAATGACCCATGAATCATTATCCTAAAGTATCAACAGAATCCGAATGAATTTGGTCAGTTTTCTGTATGCCAGTTGTTGTTTTCACTTAAAATGTTGTCCATTTAAAATAAAAGCGAGACACTTTGAGTGGCACCGGCCACACCGTGCCTCGAATTGAGGAAGGGTTGACTCTTACATGTCACAAATGACCCATGGATCCTTGTGCTAAAGTATCAATACAATAAAAAGCTCCCAAGTGCTCTTAAGGGAGGATCTCCTTTGATCCTTGGGCGTTTTGAGTGTCGTCAAGTGCAGATTGAAGATCCGGGTGAGTCTAATCCTCTCCTTGCTTCCTCTTTTCGATTAGGGTTTGCACTCTTCTCTCATCTTCTTTCAAAGCTCTAAAACCCTCTTTTCTATTGAGATTTAGGGTGAATCTTGAAGAGATCTTAGATTGGGATCCGAGACTTTGAATTAGGAGTGCGATTGTCTCCGGAATCAAGGTAGGTGGTCCTTAGCCTTTCGTGAATAGTCATGATGTTTTATATATTCCGAATTGCCTCTCGACCAATGTTGAGGTGTTGGGTTGGGGGGCTGTCTGGGGTCTAGGGAAGAGGGTGGGGGGGCTATCCGGGGTCCAGGGAGGAGGGTGAGGGTGTTGTATGGGGTCCAGAGAGGAGGGGGGGGGGGGCTGTCTGGGGTCCAGAGAGGAGGGGGGGGGGGTGTCCGGGGTCCAGAGAGGAGGGTGGGGGGGGGGTGTCCAGGGTCCAGAAGGGGGGGGGGGTGTCCGGGGTCTAGGGAGGAGGGTGGGGGGCTGTTCGGGGTCCAGGGAGGGTGGGGGGCTGTCTGAGGTCCAGGGAGGAGGGTGGGGGGGGGGGGGGGGTTGTTCGTGGTCCCGAGAGGAGGTGGGGGGGGGGGGGGGCTATTCGGGGTCTAGGAAGGAGGGTGGGGAGGCTGTCTGGGGTCCAAGGAGGAGGGTGGGGAGGCTGTCAGGGGGGATGTCTGGGGTCGAGGGAGGAGGGTGGGGGGATGTCTGGGGTCCAGGCAGGAGGGTGGGGGGGGGGGGGGGTGTATAGGGAGGAGGGGGGGCTGTCCAGGGTCCAAGGAGGAGGGTGGGGGGAGGGGGGGGGGATGTCTAGGGTCCAGGAGGGGGGGGGGGGGGCTGTCCGGGGGGCTGTTCGGGGTCCGGGAGGAGGGTGGGGGGGCTGTCTGGGGTCCAGGGAGGAGGGTCGGGGGCTGTCTTGGGGGATGTTTGTGGGGCTGTCTGGGGGGATGTCTGGGGTCCAGGGAGGAGGGTGGGGGGGGGGGGGGGTGCTGTCCGAGGGGCTATCCGAGGTCTAGGAAAGAGGCTGGGGAGGCTGTCCGGTCCAGGAAGGAGGGTGGGGAGGCTGTCCGGGGTCTAGGGAGGAGGGTGGGGGGCTGTCCGTGGGGCTGTCCGAGGGACTTTCCCGGGTTCATGGGATGGTATTTACATATTTTCTAAAAAAATTATTTGAAGGTTAAAAAAATAATTTCATTATATCAACTTCTAATCAGACCACTAATTTTCTAAACTCCACTAAAAAATTACAATTTCATTAAAATAGGGGGATTTCATAGCAATTCATCAAGTCAAGTTTTATTATTTATAGATAAAAAAATAAAGATAATGTGACCTACCTAGTCACACATATATTCAGGCACAACAAATCAATAAACATCAAAGGTCAGTAATATCAGTCAAAAATGTAACGGATCAATCTGTCCCTCATCACCATCACTATCATCACCATCATCTTCACCCTCACCATCTTCCTCAGCCTCGACCTCCTCATTGCCCTCATCCACTTCCTCAACCTCCTCCTCGCCCTCCTCCTCCTCCGCCTCGACCTCCTTCTCACCATCATCTCGATCACCACTAGGACTGCCACATGGTGAACCATATATAGAACACATCGATGACATATATTCATCACAAGCAGTGCTGACCTCTGGTGGAAGTGTTGGACGTAAAACTTCCATCAGTTTCATAAATGCAGTGTTTGCCCTAAAAGATTATTCTGCCATCTCTGTGGCCCTTTTTTCAGCCTGTTCTGCCTGTGCCTTAACCTGCTGCAACTCGATGGCACTAAAACTCGTACCTGAGGAGGGCCAATACCTCGTCATAACTATACTCTTCCCAGGTCGGTAGCGTATTATATAACAAATATAGAAATCGAATAAATTATAGAGGAAGCAATAGAAAGTGAAATTCATAAAGAAAGATTATAAACTGTCATACCTACTGTCTCTCATGATCTTTCATCGTAGTACGTCCCAATGTGTGGACGTATTTCTTAGCATAAATGTTTTTTTATTTCTTCCAGATGCATCCTAAATAAAATTCAATAATTAGTAGTAACAAAAAACATGAAAAATTTCATTTAAATACCTCTAATTTGATTAATACCATAAATTGGATAGTCGTCCAATGAGTAATCATCGGTTAGTACTGTTCTAACAGACAATCATCCACAACAGAGACCGCCTCTAACTCTATGCCCACTCTAGCATGCCAACCAATATACAACTCATGCTTATAAGCTCTCCAAAGCTTGCCTAAATCCTTTAGACGTGCTGAATGTTCACCCTCACCATCGGGGAAATTAAAATGTAGCTGAAACTAAAATATTAATTCATATAATTATAAAAATTAATATATTGCATTAAATAAAACAAATTTTTGTACTCATATCTCTGCCCAAGCTTTATCCTTGACTTCATTTCGTAGCTTTATCCATGAGAGCGGGCTTACCGGAATGATGTCAGAGTATTTGGAAAGCGTCGCCAAAAAGCTCCGACATTACTGCCCTGATTTTTCAATCATCTGACTATATTCATTGTAGTCCACCATCAACTGCGTGCAACAGTTCCACACCACACGCATGTGTGTACGCCCCTGCCCCTGCCTCCTATTAGTAGATGTATCTGTTATGAAAGAAAAACAAATATTTTATCAATACATATTATAATGAAAATAAATAATGGTGTATCAATTTGTTAGGGTTGTATAAGTATACATACGGTAGTCTGATAATTGGGCACCGCTGGATCCGTAGAAACTGAAGGAACACCCTGTACATATGGAGTGAGTCCCAATCTATGCTCCGCAGGGACAGACTCTGGAGGAGCAGGAGTCGAAGAATATGGAATATAAAAGCTCAGAGAGAATGAAGAAGAAGTAAAAGAAGATGATAGGAATGGCTGGCCAAATGCTGGATGGGGAGTGGGAATCATCATCGGATATGGTACAGATGGGTGAGGAGGGTCAGATGTAAAGGGTGGTGAAAATATGGGAGGCCTAAATATCCCGTGTGTCCCTAACGACACACCGAGATCATAATGTGGTATGGATGGTGTGTTAGTGGGAGGGGCAAGGTCTAATCGGGTACGCCGACCAGATCATCTAGCTCCCATACCACCCCCTCATACGAACACCCTGAGTACTGGGACCACTACTAGGATGCTCATCAAATAACTGTCGCCTAATAGATGAATCCTGAAAAATTGTTTAAAAAAACTAATCACATAACATTATATATTATTTAAATAAATATATTTGAAATAAAATACTCACTACAGACACTAGTGGTGGAATGCCCAACTCAGTCATGCGACGATTGTTGTCCATAATCTATTTTTGTTGCCTCTCTTCAATTGGTTTCATTTCCTTTATTTGAAAACAAATATGGAAGTAAATAAAAAAGTATAACTAATGTGTAACCCAAAAAACAAAATAAATGAGAGGGAATAATGGGATTCATGGATAATTTAACTAACCATTGTTTTAGGTGAGCTTGAACAAATATATAATGAAGTCAATAAATCATACAAGATGTAATAAAGAAATTTAATTTTTAGTAGGATGATTATTTACTAAGTTTCATTAGTCTATTAAAATCATGGAACATTGATTCTACCAGATTCATAAGTGGTAAAGCAATTGTCAAAATTAAGGAAAAATTTAATTTCTTTAGCTCAGGTAGATGATGCAAGTTTCAATACATGTTTTGTAGAAGAATACAAACCATCATGTTCATTACCTAGTAAAATGTTAAAGATAGGTCTTATATTCATACAAATTTCATACAAATCACAGTTGAAGTATTGAAATGTTCACCAAGTTAGAAATGTTGGTTTCGTAGGTTTAAATACAGTTCAATTTCAAATTAGAAAATGTAATTGAAATAAAATTTTCAACCAATAAACATTGAAAATTCACATAACGGTCAAGTCAGATACAACATATTTGTAATCAATATTAAATAAATTTGAATAGAACCAACCTTAACAACCCAACTCGAGGTAAACCAAAAGAATTGATAACATGAATGGATGATTTTATATATTTTCCACCACAACTTCAGGTTCACAATCAACTCTGAAAATTGAGCTATTGGATTCATCAAAAGAAATAAATGGATTAGTTCCAATGGAAGTAGGGATGGTGTCAATTCCATCATCACCATCATAAAAAATATGTCTTGGAATTACTTCAACTATGAAACCAAATTCAGGTCGAAGTTGGTCTTTGACATAAAAAACTTGTTTATCCATTGATGCCAATACATATGGTTCTTCGGTAGCAAGAATGCGAGTCATATTAATTACTTGAAATCCACAATCATCAATAAATGTGCCCTGTCTCATCATCGAATAAAACCAATGGAATTTCATCACCATGACACATCTATGAGAGTAATAATCCAATATTATTATTTTTTCAATGACTCCATAATAACCCACATTTTCAAATCATGGTCTACTATCTGATGCACTAGAATAGAAATCTGTTGTGGCAGTAACCATAACACCATCATGTTTTGTTCTCATATTCTTTTCTCATTCAGTGACAATAAATTTGCACCCATTGATAAAAATTAATTTACAGTCACGAACCATGATATTAGGATCAAAATCCAAAGCTCTTATTTCCTCAGAGACAGAGTCAGTAGGAAAACTCAATACTTATAATATAAATGAATATTAAACTTAATTAAATATTGATTTAATTATTTTAAACAGTAATATTTTTACCTTCAATTTTAACCAAGTAGAAAACTCTTTGCTATGCAAAGTCTCCCTCCTTCTCAAAGATAAAGAACGATGCTTTCTATTTATCATTGTTTTATGTTCCATGTAGATAAAAATATGAATAGTTTAACAGATATATATGTAAGATATAAATATTCAATTTAGTTACCTGATGTAGTCATCGAACAAATCACAGTTGAACAAAATTGTGTGATGTGCCATCTCCCACTCTTCAAGGATTAATGTATTCAATGTATATGATCCATGATTTCCTCCTATTTGAGGAAGTTGGAAAACTAGGTTCAATTTTCTCATACTGTTCTTCTTCATTTCTCATTGGTTTGTTCATTCTTTTAGTAAGATCATACAAATACATTGAGTAGAAATCCATACATTCTTGAGCTCCATACATTCTTGATCCAAGTAAACATTCATGATAGAACCTTCGGGATGATTCCTATTTTATACATAATACTTTAATTTGTACATATTTCTTTCAGTTGGATACATCCAAAGAAAAGAAATAGGTCCTTCGATAAGTATTTCAGTGGGAATATGGACAGTTAGATGCAGCATACATGTGAAAAATGATAGAGAAGATATTTTCTCCAACTCAGACAAAATTAATGGGGCATCTGTCAACATTTTTTGCAAGAAAGACTTGGAAAAATTCTTAGCACAAAGATCTCTAAACAAATGGAACAACTGAATAGAAATCACCCTTAAATTATTGGACAAAAGATAACATATTACTATTGGAATCAACTCATGAAGAAGAACATGATAATCATGAGTTTTCAAAGATTTTATCTTAAACTCTCTTCTGTCGACCCATTTAGATATGTTTCTTGAATAGCCATCGGGAAATATAATAGTCTCTAATACTTCTAGATTTTTTTTTCTATAGGTGTCATCACATAAGAATCACACAGAACTTTCCATTTATTTTCACTGATACACACATGATACGATTCTAGTCTGATGCCCCAATCCACCAAGTCACGCCGAGACCGTAAATCATCTATTGTCTTTACCTTAACATTTAGAGGTATTGAAAGAAACATTTCACATATATTATTTTCAATGTGCATTATGTCTAAGCAATGACGTAACAAATTGGTTGACCAATAAGGAAAATCAAAAAAGATACTCCTCTTCCTCCAATTGTAATAGGTTTTAGTGGAAACATTCTTTCTCTTTCCAGATTTCATTTGACCCTTCCTGAATGAAAAACTGAAATATTTCAATTCATTTAGCACATCAGTTTTAGACATACACTGAGGTGGATCATCGGTCTCTATGATATTATCAAATCTTCGACGATTATTTTTATATGGATGGTCCATTGGCAATAATCGTTGATGTACCATAAAACTGAAACTACAACGATGTTTCAGTCTTCTGGATTGTGTATTCTTCATACAAATAGGACATGATAGTTTTCCCTTCATTCTCTATCCAGACATCATTACATAAGACAAAAAATCATTGATCGTCCACATAAGCGCAACACGCATCTGAAATATGTATTTCGAATACGAATTGTATGTGCTCACACCCACATCCCAAAGAAGTTTCAACTATTTTATTAAAGGTTTCATGTATACGTCAATATCAATGCTGGGATCAGAAAGGACATATATGAGTATACTCATGAAAGTGAAAGGTTTTTTCATACACAACCATGGGGGAGCTTATAAATGTGTATAAAAACTGGTCATGTGCTGTGCGAAGTAAGCATCTGCCCAAATAGATTAAAACCGTCACATGAAAGACCCAGACTCACATTACGCAAGTCAGCTGCAAAATAAGGATATCGATCATTAAATCTCTACCATGAAAATCCATCTGTAGGGTGAACCAAATCATCATTATCCTTCTTTCTCTCGGTATCATGCCATCTCATTTTTATTGATATTTCATCAGACATAAAAAGATTTTGGAGTCTGGGAATCAATGGAAAGTGCCAAATTACTTTCTGTGGCATATGGGATAGTGTTCCATCATATTTTGGCTTCCAACAGGATGTGGCACATTTTATACAATCATTTCATTCAGCGGTTTCTTCCCAGAATAAACTGCAATATTTCAGGAAAGCATGAATTTTGTTTCTTGAAAATCCAAGTTCTTCAACTAACTTCCATTCCATATAGTGGTTTAAAGGAATATCTACATCATCTGGAAGTAAATCCTTAAAGAAGGTAAGAATGTAATCAATTGCTGTATTAGAAATCCCATACATAGTTTTCCCATGAAACAATCAGATTAAGAATTCGATCTTTTTTATTTTATCGCACTGTCAATATACTGGAGTCATGGTAGTATCATTCAATTTTTTCACCCTAAAAATATCAACATTTTCACCAGATGCATCATCTGTCCTCAAATATAAGTCTTCTTGAGTAAAAATCCTTTCTTTTTCACGATGAAAAATAAATGGAAACTGGTCATCTAACAAATTCTCTAGTCCAGTACTTTCATTTCGATTATCAGCAATTTGAGATTTCATTTTCTCCCCATTGTGATACCACACATAGTAGTTTTCTTGAAAATCATATTTGGTTATGTGGTAGCTAACTTCTTCATGGCTCAACCAAGGTTTACCAACAGAATTGGAACATGGGCAGTGTATGCGACCACTATCTGAAGCATTGTGAAATGCAAAATCTAAAAATATCTCCAAATTGTTTTGAAAATCACCTGAGATCTGATCGGTTTCATATATCCAAATTTTATCCATTATGTAAAAAGAATTGTTATAATTCATTTTTTCATAAGAAATTCAATAAGATTTAAGTTTAATTGAAAATATATTTAAGTAAACGATAAATGAAGGAGTTTCTAGTTGATGTAGTGAACTATTAAAACAATGTAAATATATTCTAATTCAGTTATGTGTGCCTAAATTTGAGGTGAGATGTGTTTTGTAATTTTTTCATTTATCACATACAAGAAGACACCATAGACCTAATAGAACATTGTTCAAGATATTACAAAGTGAATGCTTTTCATGAAAGATGCAAAATGTGTAAAGAGAGTTTTTTAAATAAGTTATTGATGCTAAAAAATGGAAATATTGTGAAAATTTAGTACATTTCATAACACCCAAACTAAAGTCCACAGAAAGTACCATATCACCCCACTAAAAAAAAGGAAAACCACCTACCCCACTACCCCAATCGTCCCCAATACCTTCACATGGATCATCCTTATATACATTACCCACCTCTAGAAAATATGACTAAACAAACCATTTACCATATTTGAGTGGGGATACATCTCACCAACACCTCCATTAGTCGATATGATTCACTAACTATATAAAAGGAGTGGCTATGAAGACTTCAAATCAAGTTGATTCATATAATCATGACACTTGAATTGTAAAATGAAAATAGAAAACAAATCAAACTGCACTTATTGGGTATGTAATTAAACACAAGTCACCACCTGGTTCAGGTCAAATCAAAATAGAAACAAAGAATAATAGATTCAAAACATTAAAACTAAGTTAAGCCTTACAGATTTGGAGTGTAGAACTAAAAAATTGATTGACTTCAGATAGATTTACAATGAGGAAGGAGTTCCCAGCCTATGTAAAGAGAGAGGCCTCTAGATTATAATTCAAGGGGGGCTTCCCCAAGGCTTCCTAAATCATAATTACTATGAATCCAAGGTAGATTTCCCTAAGTAATTCTAAACTAAATCATCATGAATCCAAGGGGGTTTCCAAATGGAATTAAAAGATATGTTTTTAACATGAATCCTTGGTTGGTTTCTTCAAGGAATTACAAATCATTAATCAAAGAAAAAGTACTCAAAAATTAAATTAAAATTTATTTATATTCATTTTCAATAGGTCTCATATAAGAGGCACATGACTTAGGTCCCATTATGTGTTATATGCATCACAAATCATTCAATCATGTTCAATAACTCATTATTGGCACCCCTATGGTCATACCTTTCATTACCCAATTAGTTCCCCAAGTCAAGCGCACCCCATAGGTGGATAAAGTTTAGGCTTCTACACTAATAGGTTGTTCATGGATCGTAAAGAGGTTTAATTTCATAAAGTATAGAAAAAAACATTTATTTTTAAATTTTATATTAATAATAAAGTATGTCAATGATACTACACATCATAAAGAACACAAAATAGTGATACTTTTAAGGGATAGTTTATAAACCATCTTTTATATACTCACAGACATCTACCAATCACGTATTAGTCATTGATTCAATATAAAATAGTGTGAATCATAAAATTTATCAAAATCCCTAGAAATAGGGAATAATGATGTGATCTTTCTAGATAGTGAAATAAATGGAGAAAGGTTGAGAATAGAAGGATATCCACTCATAGTTGGGATGAACAACACTAGAAACAAATAAGATACCTCAACTCACCATGTTAGGTCACAGAGTTTGGTAGACCACACACCAACCATGTCAATTACCTCAATGAGGGATTCTATGCTGGTATTTGGGAATAGGTTGAAGGAGTCTAACCTGGATGGGGGATTTGCAGCTGATCGGATGGAAGACCTCGGGTTAGGGTTCACCTGCGTGGGGGCTTCTGGAAATCAGGGGAAATGTCTGGATTCTGTGTAATCAGGGTCCGGGGTTCTATATTTGTGGGGGGGGGGGTGGATTTCCAAATGGGTTTTAAAAACCATTGGGAAAAGCATGGAATTTACCAACGGTTTGTATAAACCATTGTTAAAGGGAGAAAAAATTTTAGATTTCCCAACGATTTCTTCAAACTGTTGGGAAATCCTTCACTTACTCAACATTTACCAATGGTTTGAATAAACTGTTGGTAAAGGACCCCTATACCAATGGTTATGTTGAACCATTGGTATAAAAGTTTTGGGAAAACCAAACTTCCTAGTAGTGAAAATGGATCAGTTTTCACCATAATGCTCATTTTTATTAAAGAAATTGTTCATAAAAGGATAATTAAAAATTATAAAAGAATGATAGATAGTAATCTATGTATTAATATGGTTCTGAAATATATGTATAATATATATATATTTATTATATAATATATTTAAATGCGTATAAAGCATGACGATTTTTGAGGTAAAAGATTTATATTTCAATCTCATTTCTTTTCGAGACCGTTTATACTAAATTTTTATTGAATGAAATTATATGGATATTATCCTTTAAACCACATTTATTTTCTTTTTATATGGTTATTCATGAAATTTTCAAGTAATAGTATCATTTTCCTCTCTTTGGTACTTAAAATAATCAAGAAAATGTTTTTAAGAAAAATAGACATTTTGATCGGAAATATTTTTCTCTGATGTTCTCTTTAAAATGTTTTCAAGAATGTTTTTTTATTCTCCAATGATTGATTAAATTTATTTTTACCCATATTTGAATCTATAAAAATATTTAAAAATAATCTTCTTATTGTTTTCTGAATGAGATATTTTTTACCAAAGGTATGAACAAGACCCTTGTTTTAACTTATACCGCACAAACAGTTTTTCTTGCCGCTATAACTAATATTTGCTTTGAACCCTCCTTTATAAGTTTTCATGCTTCTTTTAAAAGAAAATGTTTTTCCTAATATTCTTGAAATTTTATATTTTAAAAAAGTTCTTTCAAAATGAAAAATGTATTTCCCTCAAGAAATGTTCTAATGATCTTTTAAATGCATTTTCATCAATAAAAACACCCTTTAATGTTACTTATTCTTCACCAATGACATGATAAAATGACACCATCCTTATTTTTTTTCTGTATGGTAATTTATTATGATGATGAAATCTTGATGAAACCCATTTTCTTTCCCATGAATTAAGCCATGACAAAATGATAAATGTTTTCATTACCTTGTGGCATACATATGAATGCATGAGATGAGTGAATCCGTTAAAGTCCTCCAATGCATTGAGTAATTTTGTATTGATATATCATGAAATGATGATGATAAGTTTGTACATGATTTCAAATATATTTTTTCGCATTTTGATGTGCAGTATTATTTCTTCTAGCTATGCTCACAAGATTATGTGTGGACATGATAACGAATAAATATATTCACATTTTGATGCATGAGTATGATTTCTTTTAGCTATTCTCATAAGATTATGCATGGAGATGATTTAAAATAACAATGTTCACAAGATTATGATTTCTTATGATTATGATGCCACATGCCTATGTTATGACTCTTGAATGTTGATTACTACTTTGACACCCTTATTGATCATGCTTCAGGTCATGACTTGATTTTGGAGTTTATGATCTAATCTTTTTTGGGTATGAGTATTTTACGCTAAGAATATGAAATTGATTATGTTTTCATACCCTTATGACTATCTTATGCTCTTATGATTTGTATCTCCCATGTTTACCCTTACTAAGTATCTGAACTCACCATTTCTTAGGTTTTTCTTTCTTAAGTTTTAATGGAAGATTTTAAGTATGATATATCTAGAAGGGCATTGATATGAAGATCTTTATGGGAGATGTTGAAGACCCTTTAGGAAATAAGTTGATTATGTATATATTCTTCAAAGACACTAAACCCGTATGGTCTTAAAGCATGAATAATTATGATATGTATTGAATATTCATCTAGAATGATGTAATATTTATGTATGTTATGATTGGGTGTAAGATCCCATCCTTTTATAGAGATTTATCAGGCTCGATTTCATATACTATTTTGCTTTGTGTTGAGTACTATTTGTTTGGGATTTACTTTAGGGTGTGTTTGGGTGAAAATGTGAGAAAAATGGAAGAAAGAGCATAGTGTATGGTTGACGCATGGTTAGGGAAAACCGTGCATCTCAACCCAGCAAACCATGCAACCCTGGATAGTGGGGATTTGCACGGTTGGTGCATGGTTTGTTTGTTTGTCAAACTGTGCGCCCTTTTAGGAGTAACCGTGCACCCCTATATAAGAGGCACATAGTTTAGGCATATGGTTAGGGAAAACCATGTTCCCCTGCCCAGAAAACCGTGCACGAGAATTTAATTCACCCGAAAATTAGATTTTAAATCACCCAAACCCCTAAAACTCACCCCATTAGACCCTAGAAATTCTTTCATGATTTTAGAGCCTCCCAAACATATTTCAAGCCTTACCAACCTCTGTTCTATTTGATTCAAAACCCGGATCAAAGATCTGCACCCCTCCCGATAAGAGAATCACATCCCGGTTGGTTTTCTGTTCCTCTAACTTTCTTCTCCCATCCTAGAAAAGGGTTGTTCTTCCTGTTTTTATTAGATCTAGATATAGGGCTGTATATCTAGATCTACAATTGAAGGATCTTGATTTGTTAAATCTTGATTTAAGGTTTTAGATGTGGATCTCATTCTACATCGTTGTGCTGCTCAAATTTTGGGTATTTTCGTTGGGCGATCATCCATCAATGAATTGAGGTAGGTGGTTCATAATTCAAATCCCATAGTCACAATTTCAATTATGTGTATATAATTTTAGAATTTATAGGGTTCACTTAGCAATTGGAAACTCCTAAATTTAATTAATTAATGTGGTCCATTAATTCATTAAGGGATTGAGGATTTGATTGAATAATGTGATTTTGGAATAGGGATAATTAATTGTTAAATTAATTATTGAGTTATTGGGATTATGAAATCAGGACAATTAATTGATGAATTAATTAAAGGATATTGATATTGCGAATTTGAATAATTAATTGAAGAATTAATTATAGGATATTGAGATTGTGAATTTGAATAATTAATTGCAGAATTAATTATAGGATATTGAGATTGTAAATTTGAATAACTAATTGATGAATTAATTATAGGATAATGAGACTGAGAAATTGAATGATTAATTGATGACTTAATTATGGGATTATTAGGATGGTAGGTTTTGATTAATTAATTGGAAAATTAATTAATGGATTTGATGTGATGAGCTAATTGTTGAATTAGTAATGAAGTAGGGAAGATTAATTAATTATTGAGTTAATTAATAAGATTGAGAGGATTAATTAATTTTTGATTTAATTAATGAGATTGAGAAGATTAATTAATTGTTCAGTTAATTAATGATATTGAGATGATTAATTAATTGTTGACTTAATTAATGAGTTTGAGATGATTAATTAATTGTTGAATTAATTAATGAAATGATAAATGATAAAAATGATATTCATATGAAAATTGAGATCTATAATGGTAACAATGAAATTTCGAGACTGAGATGAGATATAGAATGTTAACAGTGCCATTCTAGAACATGATATCCCTTGGGGATAGTGTAGACTTTGGCATGGGCCGAAGCAGGTATTGAGGTTCAGATATCCTCAAAAAATTGGGGAATTTATGTGGTTAAATAAAGAATAAATTAATAATATGATAGATATTTATTTATTCATTGTACTTATTTCTTTATACAACCACATACACTTATTATCAACTGAATATTGTTTTATACACCGTTGGTGGTGGCATACTGAGTTGTACTCACAACCTACTCAGGATGTCTGATCGGCACCCGAATATATTTCATGGTTGTAGGGTAGGATAATGGAAAGGGCCCCGTGTTAGGTTCTGTGTCGGGATGGAGTATGGATGAGGGAACCAGATGTGGTTCAAGACCTGTTTGGGAGTCATTAGTGTCTTTACTTTGAGTTTCATTTTTTACATTGACACATATTTTGGCATGACATATCTATTGTTTAGTTTTGATATTGTATTTACAGTTCTAGTTATCTTGTTATACAGGTATTGTTTTGGTTATGATATCATTTTTTTATTCACTCATTATTGTTTATTTATTTCCACTGCTGTATTACTCTGATAAAAAAGAGGGTATAGTATCCCCATGAATGATAATAGACTTTTGCTGCTAGTTGGCAGCCTCTGGCGTACGAGGAGGTGCGCTTGATGTCACGTAGCGGACTAGCTTGGGGTACCAATGTGTGACACTCGGGTTAGGATGTTATAAAGAGGTATTAGAGTAGGTTTTATTTTCTTTTTCTTTTGAATTTTTATTTGGGAAAGGTAGACATAAGACTAGGAAGAGTCAGACCTTGGTTATGAGCTCGTGCATGAGAGTATCTAACCCATGCATGGAGGAGAACCCGAGTGCCTAGGGTGAGATTGTTGTTATTGTTGTTTGCCATTACATTTGAATATTATTTCAACTCGGGTGACACACTTATGGTGTGGTGTGATTGTTTTTTTAGATTTTCTAAGAATGAACTCATGGACCAGTATGACAAAAGGGTTGATGTTTCATGCATCATACTAGGCACACATGATTATTTTGTGACATGCATCATTTTAGGCACACATGGTAAATGGGCTTTGGGTAAGTTATTGAACTATTTTTCCTTTCTCGTGAAATTGAATTAAAAATGGTACCTAACATGGAATTGAAAGTGGTAAAATGATGTAAGATGAGAATAATTGGGTGTCTAAATGAGAAACTAGAATAATGAAAATGAGTACCCTTTGTTAATATTGACCTAGATATATGATGGTTAAGGGTAGTTTTAGCACCTCAGTTTTTACTGTGTGGTGGGGTTTGGAGAAAAATAATTTTTGTGCTTTTTATTTCTTCCTGTAAATGTGTTAATGTTGAGAAAAGTATCCTAAGTTGTGTGTTTTTCTTGTAGATTTATGCCTCCACGATGACACTTGTTTAGAGAATTAAAGGAGGACATGGCTAGGGATGATTATAATGCCAAGTGAGAAATTAGGAGAGCAAATCTGGGAGAACTTTGCTCGATTCATGCAATTTATGGAAAGGGACTTAGGGAAGGTCGAGAAGATCATGTCTGACTTGATGAGGGAGTTTCAGTTACAACAACCTCCAACTTTTACTAGAGAAGGTGGACCTGAGGGAGCTAAGTTCTGGATTGAGTATATCCAGACTATACTTGACCACTTGGAGACTCCTATTGAGAAGAGGGTCAAGCCGATTGCTTCTATGCTATGAGGATCAGCAAAGCACTAGTGGGACATTCAAGATCTGACTAGACAGATTGATGGTATGTTATGGAAGGACTTATTGGAGCGTTTCTTAGAGCACTTCTATCGAGAGATGCCAATGCAGGAGAGAGTAGCTGATTTCATGAGGTTGACTCAGGGGAGTAAGTCTGTGATGGACTATGTTGGAAAATTTGTAGATTTGAAACGTTTTTCTTCAGCGTTGCCAGCAGATGAGGCTACTTTAGAAAAATTATTTCAATAAGGACTTAAGTGTAAAGTTAAGTCCTAGGTGAATATCTTCAGACTGAAGAAGTTTTCAGAAGTAGTGAATCAATATCTGATAGCTGAGGGGAACCTAAAGAAGGATTCCAGTGCAAGAAAAATGGTTGTGGCCAGACGATCAGGAGGTACGTCTTCTAAGAGAAGGAAGCGTCATTATGAGAACTTTATCCAGAGTAGTGGAAAATAGAGTGGCCATGGGGAAAAGTCAGTTGAACAAGAAATTTATCTAGTGATTTTCCACCAGTGTGGTAGGCCAGGACACTATCATAGACATTTCCCCAACTAGAATTGGATTGCTGATCTTGTAGAAAGATGGTACACCTGTAGAAGTTCTATAAGAACCTATGATAGATGGGTAATGATGGGACAACTAGACAGAATTAGAGTGTAGGAAGGGGATCTTCTACACCATGTAAGTTAGAAGTAGGAGTTCTATAATCCATGGTGGTAAAGGTAGTGGACACAATACTTCTAGGTAAGGGCACTCTTATTAGTAGAGTGGTGTAGCTTAGGGGATTTAGAATCATCATAGGGAAGAGGGTAAAGACAATTGCATGTGGCGCAACCTAAACTTATGGATAGTGAGGTTGGAAAATCTAAATTGAGAGGTACTATTATTGTAGATTATACATTAGTTAATGCCTCATTTGATGCTTGTGCCTCTTATTCCTTTATTTCTACACAACTTGTGAATGGTTTGATCCTGGCGGTGGAGTTCATGAGAGGGGTGTTATGATAAATACACTGTTGGGAATGTAGTCTAGTGACATCTTCTTGTGAAAGGGATATTCTATTGAAGTTGGCGAGTATATTTTGTGTGTGGAATATCTACATCCGAGACATGCTATGATTCAACATAATTTTGGGTATGGACTAGTTAGTAGCATATCAATCCTATATTGATTGTTACCATATGAGAGTTAATTTTATGGCTATTAAGGGTGAAAACTATGTTCACTATGGAGAGTGGGATATTTAGGTAGGATGAGCAGGTCCAGTTACTCAGTAATTGGGAGATCTCACAGCCCAAGTTTCTAGTCTAATACTAGATGAAGGGGGTGTGAAACATGATGTCTTTACAACAGTAGTGGAATGGTTTCAAGATGTATTTCCTGAAGACTTATTAGGGTTTACACCTGATAGAGATGTGATATTTACTATTGATCTCATGCCAAGGGATGAGTCAATTTCTATTCCACCATATAAAATGGCACCGACAGAGCTTCAAGATCTCAAGACTCAGTTGGAAGAGTTGATGGATAAGGGGTTTATCCATCTGAGTACGCCGCCTTGAGGATCACTAGTATTGTTTGCAAATAAGGCCGATGAAAGTTTGAACTTGTGTGTCAATTAATGGAAGTTGAACCGGATGACAGTGAAGAACCGATATCCTATTCTATGAATTGAAGATATTTTTGACCAGTTGAGAGGGGCTTGTGTCTTTTCCAATATTAACTTGATATTAGGGTATCATCAATTGAGATTTTGACTTTTTGATACATTAAGGATTGCCTTCAGAAGAAGGTATAACCTATATGAGTTTTTCATAATTCTGTTTGGGTTGACGAATGCACCAGTAGTGTTTTTGTCCTTGATGAACATAATCTTCCATCCATACCTAGATCAGTTTGTGGTAGTGTTTTTGGATGATAACTTGGTGTACTCCAAGACTCATGATGATAATGCCCAATATCTTGAAATCATCTTGAGTACACTGAGAGAGCATTAGCTCTAAGCCAAGCTATCTAAGTGCCAGTTTTGGATCAAATAGGTACACTTATTGGGTCACATTATCTCAGAGGAAGGAATTTATGTGGACCTAGAGAATGTTTAAGTAGTGGTTTCTTGGAAGCATCCCTAGAACTTATTCGATATCCATATATTTTTAGGATTAGATAGATATTATCATATATTCATCTAGAACTTTTCCCGATTGACACCACGTCTTTCAGACTTGAAAAATAAGGGGATAAAGTTCAAATGGTCGGAAGCATGTGAAAATGGATTCCAGGAGTTGAAGAATAAATTTACATCAACACCAATCTTGATCCTACTTGATCCAGGTGAGAAGTACATGGTGTTTTGTGATGCTTATAGGATAGGGTTTGGAGCATTGTTGATGTAGGGAAATTGAGTTATGGTGTATGGGTCTCAGCTGTTGAGGCCACATGAATGGAATTACCCTAAAAATGACCTCAAGTTAGCAGTAGTGGTTTATGATTTGAAGTGTTTGTGGAATTATCTATTGGGTTAGAAGTTTATGGTGTTTACCGATCACAAGAGCTTAAAGTACATCTTCTCGTAACAATATTTGAATCTTAAAAATTTGAGATGAGTTGAGTATATGAAGTCATTTGATTTTGAACTAGCATATACGCCCAAGAAAGGGAATAGTGTTGCTAATGCTTTAATCATAAAAACTCAAAATTAGGATATTCAGGAGTCTAGTGATTATTGGAAGATGAAGAATCTACTAGCAGAGATGCATGTGGTGGTTCAGAAGAATCAGGAGAAGATGAATATGCTATCAATTTCAGTGGAGTCTACACTTTTGGGTTGGATTAGGGACAGGAAGTCCGAGGAACCAGAATTTTTATATTTGAGGGAAATCCTTGAAGGTGGGGAGACACCTTCATATTAGTTGATAGATGACGATGACATCATTTATGTCAAAAATTAGGTTGTTGTGCCTATGAGTATGCATAAGGATTTTATGTGGGAATTTCATTACTCAAAGTGGGAAGTGCATCTAGGTGTGACCTACAATGATAGTTATGGTGGCCAGACCTAAAAAAGGAGATAGTAGGGTTCGTGACAGGATTCTACACCTATCAGCAGGTGAAGGAATAATATCAACAACCTAGAGGTTTGATGAATCCATTTCCCATTTCGTAGTGGAAGTGGGATGATGTTACCATGAAATTTTTGGTGGGTATCCCAAGGAATCCTCTGAATAGTGACACTATTTGAGTGGTTGTAGAAAATTCTATGAAGGTAGCACATTTCTTTCCTATATGAGAAACCTTCTCAGTAGATTAGTTGGGAGACTTGTATGATTGGGAGATAATCTGTCTGCATGGGATGCCATAGACTATAGTTTAAGATCGTGACTTGAGTTTTACTTCATGATTCTACCAGGGATTACATAAGGTGCTTGGTACTCAGGTTTTACTGAGTACGACATTACACCCACAAACATATGAGAAGTTGGAGCGTAATATATTGGTTCTTGAGGATATGCTATGGGCATGAGTCCTAAACTTCAGTGGGTCTTGGAAATATCACCTAGATTTAGTGGGGTTTGCCTATAACAATAGTTATTAGGCTACTATAAAGATGGAATCATACAAGGCTCTTTATGACATGCCATGAAAATCAACTCTATGCTAGTTGGAAGCAGGTGATTTAGATTTTTTGGGACTGATCCTTGTGTAGGATACATCAGAGTAGATACAACTTATTTGGAAATGTATGACTACAACTTATAGTATAAAAAAGTCGTATGATGATAAATGTAGAATAACCCTAGATTTTATAGAGGGTGATCATATATTCTTTTGGGTATCACCAAGGTTGGCGGTGTATGATATAGAGATAGGGAAAGCTGGCACCTAGGTTCGTTGGACTGTTTGAGGTTGTGGAGAGAATTGGGTCGGTGGAAAACCGTCTAGCTCTTCCATAGAAATATAGTGCTATGCATGATGCTTTCCATGCATCGTAACTATGATAGTATCACCATAACCCTTCTAATTTCATCGATGTAGAGATGTTGAGTTGGATATAGAAGCATCTGTTGAGGAGCATCTGATACATGTGTTGGATCATGGTAAGAAAGTGTTGAGGGGAAAGACCATGTTGATAGTTCACATATTTTAGAAGCATGGATGTGTGTAAGAGGAAACTTGGGAGAGAGAAGAATATATAAGTTCTTAGTGGTCCGATCTTTTTTTTTGGAATCTTAGATATTCTTGGGAGTATAGTTCAAGGACAAGCTATTATAAGTCGGAGAGATTGTAAGATCCCGATGTTTCTTGTAACACCCCGACCCCTTTAGACTGGAGCCGGTGTATTACTTGTTATATTGGAATGGTTATAAGGAATGAAAATCCTAAAGTAACAATTAGTTTAGTAGTCTTGAATAAAATAGATACATAAATGTAACACAAATTACTTTGGAAAAGGTTACAAAATACAATACATAACAAAAACTAAAAACTGCATCCACAGGAACTCAATAAATGATCTTCTCTTCATCACATGTTGAAGGTAAAAAATGAAAGGGGTTAAAATGTCCAGTAAGGGTTACAAATGGAGTAAACATGAATCAATAATAACTGAATTGTAAACAACTTGACATAATCAACATGGCATGGTGAATAAATGAAAAACTCACGCCATTAATAAACTGATAATGAAACAGAATACATAGATTTTTTCATAGTGAAAACCTCATGGATAGTAATAACTGATAATGAATAAAGAGAATTTTTATTAACTAGACTTCATGTATCTAGAACATGATACCATAGTACTATTAAAACGGTTTAGTTCTGTGGGTAGAAACCTTTCAGATTTTTGGAAACAAACTCGAAGGGTTTGTCGCCAACTGATTTGTCTCATGAGACCTACCGATGCATAGAGGGGATATAAAGGGCCCCACCCACCACTGAATGTCCAAATAATTCTTTATTAATTGATTCAATACAAGATAAATATTCCTTTTCAATATCTTTATAGAGTATAGTATACAGATTCATCAATATTTCCATATTTAAAATAACTTTCCAAATAAACACTGTATGCAAAATGGTATACAGTTTAGAAAAAAACATATCCATGATATGAGATTATGTATATTTAATATAATTATAATTTAAAATAAAAATTGATCTCAAATGGGAAATAGGTACACCACATAAGGATTATTATGTTCACAATACAAAGTTAGTCACAACAAAATAGTAGTTGAGACAAAGTCTCTTACCACAATGTAATCGGTCGAATCATACGACTAGAAGTTAATAACCCTTAAATGAGTCATTTAATACCATAAATATAAATAGAATCATGTTATGATATATCAAATTGAAGTACACATATACCGCATACAAGAAATAATTGGTAAACAATGAAAATCTCACGGAAATGAAAGTGAGATTAGAAACCCCTTACCTTATGCTTGAGTGTGTTATTCATTTGTTTTAATGACCTGAATAATAAAATTTATCTTCATAAATTAATAACTACAGAATATACTATACATGTAATTTGTTTATTATAGCCTTATTAGGTTCATTCATGGCCCTTTTATGGGTTTAAGAGGCTCAATTTTATTGTTTTGGAAACATTTTCTTCCTTGGTTTTCATGATTCATTTACTTGAATTCATGAATGGAAGTTCATTTGAAATGTGGTTAAACATCCAAAATTGTTAATATATATTATTAGTGAAATTAAATATATATAAATGATCTTATAATGATTCTGGGTTATATACTTGAGGATAAATCATTAGTTAAAAGTTATTGATAAATGCTT
This sequence comes from Viscum album, assembly GCA_963277665.1. NCBI lineage: Eukaryota > Viridiplantae > Streptophyta > Magnoliopsida > Santalales > Viscaceae > Viscum > Viscum album. Next base: position 12,302,216 of record OY728158.1, read on the forward strand.
GGATTCAGCTTGGTGGTTTTGTGTATAATGAACTTGTTTTATATTATTATCCCATATTATGAGTGTGTAGGGATTCCAGAACATTAATGAGAGGAAATAAATATATTCTGATTTGGTTCAACCATAAAAATGGGTTCTTTACCAGAATTGAATATGGTAATAAAAATTAAGAACCCATCGTCCTTGAATGTGATAAATTAACACATCTCGGATGATGTTTTCATTTTTAGTATAAGAGGAGAGGGAAAGAGAGATGACGATGAAATATTCCATTAGAATAATATAATTATAGTTCATGTAAGGTACTATAATTATCATTTCATTTGGATGAAGTGAGGTGAGTAAAGAAGTATAAAATAAATGAACTCAAAATAAGAGAAAAATTGAGAAATCTCTTATGAAAATTCGACAGCCTAACAATGTCACTTAAAATTTCATAAAATAGTTTGATGAGAGAAAGGGGGTATCTAATCAATCATAAATAATATAGGCAGTAAGGGGAATATGTAATGAAATATCCCAACATAATACAATTGAAAATAAATGAGAAAACATAAATGAAAGCTTTAAGAAAAGAGAAGGGTGCTTGATCCTCTTACCTTGTAGAGTAACTCCCAAAACTTGAAGGTTGGGAAATTGGGGGTTTGAGGACACCTTGGGAGGACTCCTAGGGAGGTAATACCACCAAATATTTGAAGATAAAGAGTTTTTAATGAAATAAAACTAAGGGGGTGAGTGGGTATTTATAGAAATTAAGAGGGAGTTTCTTATTAATTAAAAGGGACACCTCATTAGTGGTTTTTGCAAAACCATGGGTTTTCCCATGGTATTTGCCCATGTTTTTAGCCACATGGAACACCTAATGTCATAAGTTACTGTACACAAGTCTACCAGCCTTTTATATTTAATTATTACATCATTATGATGTCATTAAACTACCGAAAACTCAAAACTGTAATTTTACTATTCACAAAAAATTCAAGTATTTTAGAAAAATCCCAAAAATTCACCCTAACCATTTTTCAACATGCAGAATTTAAAAACGAACTCCATTTTTTAAAAATAATTTTTTAAGTATTTTTAATTTAATTTTTAAATAAAATTATATTTAATTGGAAAAATAACAATTTTAAAGGTATAATTAGTTCTACATCACATGGAAAAATTAATTAAGATATCATTATATTATTACCTTAAGAAAATAAAATATTATCATTATTTACTATTTATAAGGGTCATATTACTATTCATAAGGGTATTATACTATTCATCAAAATATCAAGTTGATTCTATCAGACTCCAAATGCTTTACTAGTCACAATTCTAGATGACTGTTTTTCGAAATTCAAAACATAGAAGTGGAAAATTTATGTTTAATGGATAACTTATAACTTTCTCCTATAATGTTTTGATTCACAAAAGACTTAGTGCTTCATGAAATATAGGCTATCTAATGAATAGAATGTATTTAAGAGGACCATACCATAAAATGTTTGGGGTGTTATATTATTCTCTCCTTTGGAAATTTCACCCTCAAAATTTTATGTATAAATCCCACCAGAAAGATGTGGGTGGTTCTTCTTCATAACAACCCCAGGATCCCATGTTCCTTCCTCCATATTCTAGTTTTTCCAAAGAACCTTTACTAGACGAGTCGTCTGATTTCTCAATACCTGATACCTTGTGTCAAGAATCCCGATAGGCTCTTCACAGTATGATAAATCAGGTTCCAGTTCTATTTCTTCATAGGTGAGTACATACATTGGGTCTGGAATGTATTTCTTCAACAATGACACATGTAACACATCATGAACTTTGGAGAGACTTGGCAGCATTTCTAAATGGTAAGCTATAGCTCTAATTCTTTCCAAAATTTCAAATGGTTCGATATATCTAGGGCTTAGTTTCCCTTTCTTACCGAACCTTAAGATACCCTTACATGGAGATACTTTCAGAAATACATGATCTCCCACTTGTAATTCCAAATCCCTTATCCGGTTTTCAGCATAACTCTTCTGCCAACTTTGAGCTGCTTTAATATGGTCTTGGATTGTCTTCACCTTTTCCATGGTCTCTTCAATAAGTTCTAGGCCTATAAGTTTCCTCTCAATAACTTTATCCCAACAAGTTGGAGTTCAAAATCTCTTTCCATATAATTCTTCATATGAATCCATTTGAATAATAGAATGGAAACTATTGTTGTATGAAAATTCAACCAAAGGAAAGTATTGATCCCACACACCTTGGAAGTCAAGAGAGCATGACCTCAACATGTCTTCTAGAGTTTGAATAGTCCTTTCAGACTGTCCGTCAGTTTGGGGGTGATAAGCAGTACTCATACGAAGCTTAGTATTCAAATCCTTCTAGATACTTTTCCTGAATTTTTATATAAACCATGGATCTCGATCGGACACAATTGATAGAGGTGAACCATGAAGTCTTACAACTTCATTAATATAAATTCTTGTCAGGCGCTCAAGTGGAAAATCCACTCTTATATGAAGAAAATGTGATGATTTTGTGAGACGATCAACAATTACCCATATTGCATCATTCCTTCTGGGTGTCCTCGGTAGTCCGATTACAAAATCCATCGTAATGTTATCCCAATTCCACATATAAATAGGTGGAGGTTTCATCACTCCTCTAGGATGTTGTCTCTATGCCTTCACTTATTGAAAAACTAGACACCTTGACACGTAGTCAGTAATTTCCCGCTTCATATTATCCCACCAGAAATATTCCTTTAGATCTCTATACATATTTGTGCTACCCGGGTGTATAGAGAAATTTGAGCTATGAGAATTTTCTAATAGTTTCATTTTTAGATCAGGTACTGATGGAACGCATAACCTCTTCCCAAACTTCAGAACTCCTTCCTCATACACGAAGTCTTCCAATATCCAATCCTTAACAATAATAATTTTCCTGTGTATATTTTCATCATCAGATTGAGATATTTTTATCTTCTATAGTAAATATGGTTTAGGAATCATTTGAAAGAGGAAAGATGTTTCCCCTTCCTTAAAAATTCCCATATCCATCTTTAGTAGATCCATGAATTTATGATCTCTCTCAATCCTCATTTGAGTCAGAAGTCCATGATCTTTCCTGATTAATGTATCTACCACCATATTTTCCTTTCCTGGGTGGTATTGTATTAAACAATCATAATCTTTGAGTAACTAGAGCCATCACCTTTGACTCATGTTAAGTTCTTTTTTTGTGAAAATGTATTTCAATCTCTTTTGATCTGTGTATATCTCACATTTTTCACCGTAAAGATAATGTCTCTAAATATTCAGAGAAAATATTATAGCTGCTAACTCAAGATCATGTGTTGGATAATTTTTCTCATGATTCTTCAACTGCCTTGATGCATAAGCAATAACTTTACCATTTTTCATAAGGACGCAACCCAGACCATTCTTTGATGCATCACTGTATATTACAAATCCATCACTTCCATATGGAAGAGTCAAAATTGGAGCATTGACCAATATTCTTTTCAATTCTTCGAAGAATTCTATACATTATTTTTTCCACACAAACTTAACTCCTTTACACATGATCTTGGTTAGCGGGTTATCCAGTTGGGCGAAATTCTGAACGAAACGTCGATAGTAACCTGCTAAGCCAATAAAACTACGTACCTCAATTATGTTTGTTGGAATGGGCCAATCTTGGATTGCCTTTGTATTCATAGGATCAACTAGGATTCCATTCTTAGAGACAATATGATCTAGAAAAGAAATTTATTGAAGCTTGAATTTTTACTTGCTAAACTTCCCATATAATTCATTTCTTCTAAGAGTTTTCAGAATAATCTGCAAGTGATCCTCATGGTCTTCATAACTTTTTGAGTATACCAGGATATATCGATGAATACCACAAAAAAGTTATCAAGATATTCCTTGAAAACTCTATTCATTAAATCCATGAAAATAGATGGTGCATTCTTCAGTCCAAAAGGCATCACTGTAAACTCGTAATGCCCATACCTAGTTCGAAATGCTGTCTTCATAATATCTTCCTTCCTCACACACAGTTGATGATATCCGAATTGAAGGTCAATCTTTGAAAAGTATTGATCTCAATAAATTTTATCAAATAAATCATCAATCTGGGGAAGAGGATACTTATTCTTTATTGTAATAGCATTGATTTCCCTATAATCAATGCATAGCATCATGGATCTATCTTTCTTTTTGACAAACAAGACTGGGAAACCCATGGAGAAAAACTAGGTCGAATAAATCCTTTGTCACTCAACTCCTCTAGTTGTTTATTTAGCTCCACTTACTCCATAATGGCCATTCTATAGGGGTCTTTGCTATAGCACTTTCACCAAGAATTAAGTCAATGGAAAACTCAATTTCCCGCTCTGAAGTATGTCCAGGTAAATACTCTAGAAACACATCAATGTATTCTTGCACTATATGCAAATCTTCAATTTGAATATTTCTTTCCTCACCCATATATATTGGGTTTTCTTCTTCTACAAGAATTGTATTTAATAGATATACTGGGGGTGGGTCTAGATAAGAATTATATGGCGAGGACTCTGCTCTAAAGATAAGAGATTCTATACCATTTTAAAAAATTGTAACATTCTTTTTCTTGCAATAAATCTTCGCATCATAGTTTGACAGCCAATTCATACAAAGAATTATATCAAATTCAGTCATTGGTATGATGATAAGGTTAGCAAATAAAGCACGTTTATGTGTCACGAGGGGGACTAGTTGACATGCCTTTGTTGCAATGATTCACCCCTAGGAGTTTTGACTGATAACTACTTTATTAAATCAAATTGGACATGTCTAATTTTCTTGGAAAACTAAGAAGATATAAATGAATGCTATGATCCAGAATCAAATAATGTGTTAGCAAAGTTTGAGGAAACAATTAAAGTACCTGCCACCACACCATTAACAACTTCAACTTCCATGGTTGTAATCGCATAAGCTCTCCCTTTCTCTCTTGTATTTTTCTGAGGCATGTTTCCTTAGAGCTTAGGACACTCATTTGCATAGTTTCCCATATCTCTACAATTGTAGCATTGAACATCATCAAATTGTTTATTCCCCTTGCATTCATGAGATAGATGACTGTTTATCCACACTTATAGTAGACTCCCATTCCTTTTAAGCATTTCTCGAGATGATTCTTTCCATAGTTTTCGCATAATGGGAATTTATTCATTCCCTTGTTCTTCTTTGGCACTTCACCTTTCCTTTGGTTATCAGATTACCTCTTATTATCTTGGTTTTTCTTGAACAAATTTGATCTAGATAATTCATTCTCTATTTTGATGGTACTTGATACAATTTCATAATATGATGAAAATGTTTGAGAATCCATTTCCCTTCGAAGACTTGGCTTAATACCTTCAAATAAATGATCAATATTGTTTTCCGAGTCACGTACATAATCTATGGAATACTTGGCTAGCCTTGTGAAGGTAGCCTCATACTCTGCAACACCGTCTTCTTCCCTTTGCTTTAAGCCAGGGAATTTCCTCTTCATTTTAGTTCATTGCTCACGAGGGAAATATGTTTCAAAGAATATTTCCTTAAAAGTCCTCCATTCCATATCTTCTATTTCTTATTCCTCCACGGTATTCTGAATCAAGGACAACCATTGATCAACGTTTCCCTTGAGACAATATACTTCTAGTACTACCTTTTCATTTTCATTTCATCTTAATTCCATGAATATCTTTTCAAGGGACTTGATCCATTACTCAGAAACCACTGGATTAGTAGTCCCGCTGAAAGATGGGGGCTTCTGCCGCATGAAACAATCCAACATAGGTATGGAATGGTTATTCGTTACAACCTGAGTAAGTTGTCCCAATATGGTCATGATTTGATCTGCTCCAACATTGACTGTGTTTACATGATCAGTGGGGAGATCCCTACGTTTCCCACGAGTATTGATTCCCCTTCTCCCATTAGACGCCATTTCTAAATAATGGCACACACTAGATTAGGGTATGAATCATAATGTATAATCTTAACTTAACAAAATACTTAGCATAAATTGAGATCCTACGCATGGATAATCCCATAATTAGAAAAATTGTTTCTTTGAGGAATAATTCACATTTCAATCCTTTATAATGGCTTGTAAAGAAAATATGAATTATCCTAAGCATATCCTCCAGGATTTTCGTAACCAAGAGTGCAACAAGCCCTGTTGTCGTGTACCAGGATACCCTGGGTCAAGCCTGAAACTCCTTGTTGGAGCTTTCAATCCTAGGTACATCTGTGCCAGAGCCACCTCTACCTGCTTGTATCGAGATAGGGATGTATTTCTTGAAAGATCCATATAATCTTTTCCTTACAAAAATACCGGAACGTTCTTGTATGTTTTTCCTCAAATACTACCTTAGAGCTTTGTTCCCTAATCTACGTTTTCTATTCTACTTTCCAAGTTTGCTACTAAACCTCCCTCTGATACCAACTATAACACCACGAACCCTCTAGACCGGATCCAGTGAATTACTTATTATATTGTCATGGTTAGAAGGAATGAAAATCCTGTAGGAACGATCATTTTAGTAGTCTTGAAGAAACTAGATACATGATTGTAACTCAAATTACATTGGAAAAGGTTACAAAATACAATACATAACAAAAACTAAAAATTGCATCCAAAAGAACTTAATAAATGATCTCCTATTAATCACCTGTTGAAGGTAAAAAATGAAAGGGGTGAGCTAAAATGCTCAGTAAGGGTTACAAATTGCGGAAGCATGAATCAATAATAACCGAATTGTAAACAACTTGATATAATCAACATGGAATTGTGAATAAATGAAATACTCACGCCATTAATAAACTGAGAACGAAACTACATCCATAGATTTTGTCATAGTGAAAATCTCATGGATAATAATAACTAATAATGAATAAAGAGAATACTTATTAACTGGAAATCATGTATCTGGCACATGATACCATAGTACCGTTAAAACTGTTTAGTTCTGTGGGTAGAAACCCATCTGATTTTTGGAAACAAACTCAAAGGTTTTGTCGCCAATTGATTTGTCTCATGAGACCTACCGATGCATCGAGGGGATATAGAGGGCCCCACCCTCAACTTCATGTCCAAATCATTCTTCATAAATTTATTCAATACAATAGTAAAATTACTTTTCAATATCCGTATAGAGTAGAGTATACAGATTCATCAATATTTCGATAGTTAAAATAACTTTCCAAATAAACACCGTATGTAAAATGGTATACGGTTTAGAAAAAAAAATATACATGATATGATATTATGGATATTTAATATAAATATAATTTCAAATTAAAAGTGATCTCAAATGGGTAGTAGGTACCCCACATAAGGATTATTAGGTGCACAATACAAAGTTAGTCATAACAAAATAGTAGTTGAGACAAAGTCTCTTACCATAATGTAATCGGTTGAATCATACGACCATAAATTAATAACCCTAAAATGAGTCATTGAATACCATGAATATAAGGATAATAATTTTATTATATATCAAATGGAAGTAAACATATAACACATACAAGAAATAATTGGCGAACAATGGAAATCTCACAGAAATGAAAGTGAGATGAGAAACCCCTTACCATATGCTCGAGTGTGTTCTTAATTTGTTTTAATGATCTGAATAATAAAATTTAGATTCATTAATTAATAACTTCATAACCTTATATACATTTAATTGGTTTATTATAACCTTATTAGGTTCATTCATGGCCCTTTTATGGGTTTAAGAGGTTCAATTTTATTGTTTTAGAAGCATTTTCTTCCTTGGTTTTCATGTTTCGTTTACTTGCATTCATGAATGGAAGTTCGTTTGAAATGTGGTTAAACATACAGAATTGTTAATATATATTATTAGTGACATTAAAGATATATAAATGATCTTATAATGATTTTGGGTTATATACTTGAGGATGAATCATTAGTTAAAAGTTATTGATAAACGCTTGGATTTAGCTTGGCGGTTTTGTGTACAATGAACTTGTTTTGTATTATTATCCCATATTATGAGTGTGTAGGGATTAAAGAAAATTAATGAGATTAAATAAATATATTATTATATGTTTCAACCATAAAAATGTTTTCTTGATCATAATTTAATATGGTAATGAAAATTAAGAACCAGTCATCCTTGAATGTGATAAATTAACACATCTCAGACGGTGTTTTTATTTTTAGTATAAGAGGAGGGGGAAAGAGAGATGATGATGAAATATTAAATTAGAATAATATAATTATAGTTAATTTAAGTTACTATAATTATCATATCATTTTGATGAATTGAGGTTAGGAAAGAAGTATAAAAGAAAGGAACTCAAAATAAGAGAAAAATTGAGAAATCTCTTACGAAAATTTGGCAGCCTAACGACGTCACTTAAAATTTCATAAAATAGTTTGATGAGAGAAAGGGGGTATATCATCACTAATAAGTAATATGGTAAGTAAGGGGAATATGAAATTACATATCCCAAAATAATCCAATTGAAAATAAAAAAGAAAACATAAATGAAAGCTTTAAGAAAAGAGAAGGGTGATTGATTCTCTTACCTTGTGGAGTAACTTCCAAAACTTAAAGGTTGGAACTTTGGGGTTTTGAGGACACCTTGAGCAGACTCCTAGGGAGGTAACACCACCAGATATTCTAGTATAAAGAGTTTTTAATAAAATAAAATCAAGTGGGTGAGTGGGTATTTATAGAAATTAAGAGGGAGTTTTTTGTTAATTAAAAGGGACACCTCATTAGTGTTTTTTGCAAAACCATGGGCTTGCCCATGATATTTTCTCATGGTTTTAGCCACTTTGGACACCTCATGTCATAATTTACTGTAAAAAAGTAGACCATCCTTTTATATTTAATTATTACATCATTATGATGTCATTAAACTACTGAAAACTCAAAACTGTATTTTTACTATTCATGAAAAATTCAAGTATTTTAGAAAAATCCAAAAAATTCACCCTAACCATTTTTCGACATGAAGAATTCAAAAATGAACTCCATTTTTTTAAAATAAATTTTTAAGTATTTTTAATTTAATTTTTAAATAAAATCATAGTGAATTCAAAAAATAACAATTTTAAAGGTATAATTAGTTCTATATCACAAAGAATAATTAATTAAGATATCATTGTCTTATTACCTTAAGAAAATAAAATATTATCATTATTTACTATTTATAAGGGTCATATTACTATTCATATTACTATTCATAAGGGTATGTTACTATTCATAAAAAATAAATTTGGTTCTATCAGACTCTAAATGATTTACTGGTCACAACTCTAGATGGCCATTTTTTGAAATTCAAAACATAGAAGTGGAAAATTTATGTTTAAAAGATAGCTTATAAATTTCTCCTATAATGTTTTGATTCAAAAAAGACTTAGTGCTTCATGCAATATAGGCTGTCTAATGAATAGAAAGTATTTAAGAGGAACATACCATAAAATGTTTGGGGTGTTATATTTATAGAGATTTCTAGAGCTTGATTTCAGGTACCTTTTTGCTTTGTGTTTAGTACTCTTTATTTGGGATTTACTTTGGGGTGTTTTTGGGTGAAAATTTGAGAAAAATGGAAGAAAGATGATAGTACACGGTTGGAGCATGGTTAGAGAAAACCATGGGCCCAAGCCCAACAAACCATATAACCCCAGAGAGTGGGGTTTTTCATGGTTGGTGCATGATTTTTCAAACCTTGTACCCTTTTAGGAGTAACTGTGCACCCATATAGAAGAGGTGCACGGTTAGGGGAAACCATGTTCCCCTACCCATAAAAACATGTGTGGGAATTTAATTCACTTGAAAATTAGATTTTAAATCACATAAACCCCCAAAACTCACCCCATTTCCCCCCATTCAACCCTTGAAATTATTTCATGATTTTAGAGCCTCCCAAATGGATTCCAAGACTTTCCAAACTCTATTCTTCCTGATTCAAATCTCATATCAAAGATCTGCACCCCTACCGATAAGATAATCCTATCCCGCTTGGTTTCCCATTCCTCTTTCTTTTTTCTTCTATCCTAGAAAAGGGTTGTTATTCCTATTATGATTAGATCTAGATCTAGGATTGTAGAACTAGATCTATAATTGAAGGATCTTTATTTCTTCAATCTTGATTTAGTGTTTTATATATGGATCTCAATCTATGTCATTATGCTAATCAAATTTTGGGGATTTTCATTAGGAAATCGTTCGTCAACAAATCAAGGTTGGCAGTCTATAATTAAAATATCATAGTCATGATTTCCATTATGTGTATGTAATTATAGAGTTTCTAGGGTTCACTTGGCAATTGGAAACTCCTAAATTTAATTAATTAATGTGGTCAATTAATTAATTAAGGGATTGGGAATTTGATTGAATAATGTGATGTTGTAATAGGGATAATTAATTGTTAAAAATTATTGAGTTATTGAGATTGTGAAATCATGATAATTAATTGATGAATTAATTATAGGATATTGATATTGAATTTGAATAATTAATTGGAGAATTAATTATAGGATATTGAGATTGTAAATTTGAATAATTAATTGGAGAATTAATTATAGGATATAGAGATTCTGAATTTGAATAATTAATTGATGAATTAATTATAGGATAATGAGATTGAGAAATTTAATGATTAATTGATGAAATAATTATGTTATTATTGGGATGGTAGGTTTTGATTAACTAATTAGAAAATTAATTAATGGATTTGATGTGATAAACTAATTATTGAATTAGTAATGGAGTAGAGAAGATTAATTAATTTTTGAGTTAATTAATGATATTGGGAAGATTAAATAATTGTTGAGTTAATTAATGAGATTGAGAAGATTAATTAATTATTGGCTTAATTAATAAGATTGAGAATATTAATTAATTGTTGAGTTAATTAATGATATTGATAATATTAATAAATTGTTGATTTAATTAATGAGATTGAGATGATTAATTAATTGTTGAATTGATTAATGAAATGATGAATGGTAACAATGGAATTTATATGACAATCAAGATCTAGAATGGTAACAATGGCATTCCAAGATTGAGATGAGATATAGAATGGAAATAGTGGCATTCTAGAACATGATATTCCTTGGGGATAATGTAGACTTCGGCATGGGCCGAAGTAGGTATTGAGGTTCAGGTATCCTTAGAAACCTAGGGAATTTATTTGGTTAACTAAATAATAAATTTATAATGTGATAAATGTTTATTTATAAATTGTACTTATTTTTTTATACAACCTCATACACTTGTTGCTGACTGGATATTTTTTAAAATTTGTTGGTGGTGGCCTACTGACTTGTACTCACACCCTACTCGGGCTGCCTAATTAGTACCCAAATAGATTTCATAGCTGTAGGACTAGAAAAGGGAAAGGGCCCCGTGTTAGGTGGATGAGTCGAGATGAAGTATGGATGAGGGAACCAGACATGGTTCCAGATCCATTTAAGAGTCATTAGTGTCTTTACATTTAGTTTCATTTTAACATTGACAAGTATTCTGACATGTCATATCTACTATTTAGTTTTGATATTGTATTTCCAGTTTTTATTATCTTATAATACTAGTATTGTTTTGATTATGATATCATTTGGCTATTCAGTTGTTATTGTTTATTTATATCTGCTGGTGTATTAATCTATTGACAAATAGGGTATAGTCTCCCCATGATTGATAATAGACCCTCACTACTAGTCAACAACCTCTGGCATATGGGGAGACACACTTAAGGTCATGCAGTGGACCGGATCGGAGCATCGATGTGTGGAACCTGGGTTGGGATGTTACATTGGGTCACCTCAGTTAGTATTAGAGAACGATTTATTCATTTTTAGAGATTAGGATTAGAAATATTTAGTGAGAACCCTTAGGATAAGCCAAAGTATATGACAACATACTAAGTTATGGTAAATAAAGGATTATGATTTTCTTAGAAAATATATCACTGGATGGATACTAGAAACTGGATATGAATGTACCACAGATGCACCTAGATATAACATCTCTAAAAGGGGAAGATTGAGTATTAACCTGATCATCACTAGTGCACGATGAGTGGGCCTAAAACTGAACACCCATCTTGACACTCTTAAAGGATATTATTTGGTTAATTCTTTATGAAGAATTATGATGAATGGAAGGATAGAACCCATGACAATTGATGATAATCCATTATGATATGAGATGAAATTAGAGTGTCATGGGTTGAAATAAGGTGTCATAATTTAGGAAATAATAAGAATGATTTTCATAATCACATGATCACTTACTCTGACCATTGATGTTTGATACTCACACTATGTTTTCTTTGGTTTTATTTAGTGGCCAGAACTAGGAGGAATCATGTGAACAATGAATGCGATGACCAATGAAATGATCGTCCTCATGAGAAACCAAATAGAATTGGATCTGGAATATAATATCTTGTGACTATGCTCAATAAGCTACCTTAATCTATGAAAAATAATGCAAACCATGTTGAGATTTTGAATGCACCAATGAGGGAGAAACATTATATTGAGTCTTTTACATGAAAACATCCACCATCCTTCTATAGGTATTTTGATCCACTAGTTTTTGAATAATCAATCAATGCGATTGAAAATGTATTTTCTGTTCCTTAGTGTTCAGACCATGATAAATTTTTCTTAGGATTCTATCACTTGGAAGACAAAGTTGACCAATAAAGGACTCTTATTAAGAACACAATATGAGAAGAATAAATAAAGTACATGGAATGGGAGAATTTTAATAGGTTATTTATCAATAAATAATTTCCTTTAACTCTTCATATTAAGATGTAAAGGGACTTTCTGGTGATGAAACAAAATGATAATGATTCCATTAGCACCTACAAAGAAAACTTTACAATTCTTTCAATCTATTCTTATTGATTTAGAATCGAGACTGTGAGAAAAGTTTATTGATTCTTTAGTGGCTTGAAACCAAGCCTTCGAAAGGAACTATCCATAAGAGAATTTGATAACTATGAAGAAATCATTCAATGTGATATGAAGGTAGAAATGGAGATTGTGAACACCATTCATTCTTTTGGTTTTTTGGTAAGAATAGAAAAATAAAGTTTCAAGGAAAATCAAATGCTAAATCACAAGGAATAAAGAAATTAAAACCACCTATATGCCAAAAATGTTAGTGAAAGTAACCAAGAAAACGTATTAAAGGAACTAGTAAATGCTTCAATTATGGAAAGGCTGACCATTGAGCTAGTGATTATCAACAAGGGATGAAAAGGCCGATAAATTCAATAGAGGATAAGAAGTATTAAACTAATGAAGTTAAATGTTTCAGATGTAGGGTGATTGGGAATCATGTGAATCAATTCCCTAATACAAGAACTAATGAGAATGGTAGGCCTCAACATCACCCTATGAAAAAGGATAAAGGTAAGGCCTTTGTTATCACAACTGAAGTGGGTTAAGATAATTATGTGGTGAAAGGTATACTTATCATACATTCTAGAACTAAAAATGTCTTATTTGATTATGGTTATATCCACTCTTTTATATCTGAATAATTTTCTAACAGAATCACATAACCACCTCAATGATTAGATACTGAGTTGTTATTAAAAACCCATAATGGAAAAATGATTTCACCATATGTCTATAACTCCTCTATAATAAAATTTTGTGGGAATGTGCTTCCTGCAAATATTATGATTCTCCCTTTATTTTAATTTGGATTGATTTTAGGCATGGAATAAATTTCCATATACAAATCCCATATCAGTTGTTAAGTAATATAATTCACATTTTATAATCCATATCAACCATGGATTGTCTATTAGTGTGAGGATGAACATAAAATTCCAATGGGAGTTACTTCCATTTTAGAGGTCTTACTACCTATTTATAGAGACCCAAGATTTTAATTCATAGATAATACATCTTTTTAGACAAATATTCATTACATTACACAAATAAACACCTAAGGATTATAAAGGTATAGTTTTTTTTGAAACATGGAAATATAAAAAATTGGTTCATAAAATATTTACTTCATCTCCCACTTATTTATTCATAACTAACACCCTTTTGGACACATCATACTTTATAAATTTATTCATATCATGGGGAAAGGAAACATAAGATAAGGGTGAGATCATATTATTAATAAGGGCAAACAAGGGATATATCAATCATAACATGATCATAAGGGCATAAAATCATGAACATAACATTTAAAAATTATACCCTACATATAAAATATCATAATCTTGAGTTAGGGAATAAATATTGGTAGTTCATAAATCATGAACCATAAAAGAACATGATCCATGAGAGAGTAACATTAACATAAGAAATGGAATTTTAGAACACACATAATAATAGAAAATCATTTCCTTAGTAGTAAAGGATCTTTTCCAAGACTATCATAGTGGGATGAGTTCACTCCCAAAACCATCGTAGCAGTCAAGACTATCATGGTTGAAAAGGTCCCTTACTTAATTGGGTTCACCCCCAATTACAACCCTATTTATCTCACGAGATATCATTATTTAACCAATTAATTAGAGGGAAATATAGGCCCCAACACTCACATAATGAAAACTATACATATAAATTCCGTAAGAACATAAATTATATCATAACCCATGAAAAGAAACGGGTTTCACAAACATTTCACCATAGCATAACCCATGGAAAAGAAATGAGTTTCATAAACATCATGCAATAATAAACATAAAGCAACCAGAGAAAGAATAAGGATGGTATAATTGGATAATTTTCCTATTAAATCATAAGTAACATCAAATAATGTTATCTTATATGGAAAATGATTTTGAAATATCACTCGAAATAATTCTTAAAGAAAATATACTTTCCATTTTGAAATCATTTTTTTTGAAAATCCACACAATTATAATGGAGAAAATTTTCTTTGAAAAGAACCTTATAAACTCATAAAGGAATATTTAAATAATTAAAGAGTCACTATGGTGGTAAATACATCTCAATCAGTATAAGTTAAAAAAACATTCCTTCCATATTTTTATCATAAAATCACAAAGAACCTCATTTAGAAAAAAAAAACAAAAAGATTCTTTTCAAATAGTTTTGTATAAATTCAAACATGGGTAAAAATGTTTTGAAAAAATATTAAAAATTACATTTTATTTTTTTATAAAGAACTAACACGTAATAGAAATATTCCCCAGTGAATACTTAAACATAATCAACTATGAATAATGATGAGATTGTGAAATAAACCCTTACACCAAGTATATCATTTCATTGTTCACATTCAAACCTACTATTTAATAAATATGAATTTATTATACATTTATTCAATAAAAATATATCAATAATACCATGTATTATTTATTTATAACAAATTATCACCCATTTATTAATAATTTGTTATTAAAATCACTATTCTGGGTGATAACTGCTTCATTTTCCAAGCATGTTTCAGCTTAGTAGTCCTGATCCTTATACTTTAATCATGATCCCATAATTTTTTGACTTTTAATCATGGTATAATCATAATATATATTCATTATATACATATTTATAATCATTCATAAATAAATATAGATATAAAATGAATTACACTGTACATGGATATAGTATGCTGTATGTACACATGAACACTATTTCTAATTTTCATCTGATGGAATGAAAGAAAGGTAAATAATAATACACATTTTATATAATCATTATTATGTCATATATATCATATATATTCATAAAATTAATCCTTATTATCATCCATGTGAAATATAAATGAAAAAATAATCACATCACATTGTGGAGATGGAAGTCCATACGTATGCACGAGTGACATTATTGTTTCCCAAAAGACCGGATGATAAGAAGGTAGACATTATGTTATATTTAAAAAATTATAATTATTTCATAAATATCATATATAAAAATTAAAGACATCATAATTTCCATCCAAAAAATATGGCGATGAAAAATGAATTGTATTGCTACGCGAAGACGGTAAGTCGTATGTACGCACGAGCGATACATTCACTTATTATTTGGTGAGAAAGAGCGTGTATAATGATGTTTTAATAATCATAATAACAATTAATAATATTTAATATATTTATTTTATTATTTTATGATGAATATTATAAATTTATAGGTGTAAAATAAGAGTAAAAAAGGAAAGTGAACAGTTAGAGTGATTACCTCTTCTTCGAAACGACTACTTCAGATCTCCTCTAAAGGGATCTAGGGTTGGTATTTTGAGAATACTAGAACCTATAGAATGTGGATTGGTAAGTGGATAAAATAATTTTGAATATTATGGTTAATATATAAGAATAAATGTGGTTTAATGAAGTGAAGGAGTAAGTTTCCTTTTATAATTGAGGCGAGGGGCACTTTCAGAATTTCTCAAAAGATTAAAATATAATAAGACTATTATAGATAAAGTATGAAAATTTAGACCATATATTATCCCATTTTTTATTATTTAATATTTTTTATAACTTTTGTATAATTTAATAAAATATTAATCCCATAAAATATCAATATTGTCAATTTTGATACTATTCATTACTTTGACTTTAAAAACATCAAGAAAAAACTAAAATTCCAAAAAAATATTTTATTATATCCTAAAAATTCTATGATCATCTGAATAATTTTTAGATCACCTTAAATATCTCAAATTATGTTACTTTTAATTTTTTTAATATCATTTATTTGATTTTTATGTTAATTGAATAATTACTACATCATCATTGTGTAAGTATTTAAGGTAACTATTTAATTCATAAAAATTATAAATAAATTAATATCATGAATACAATTTCATTTGGAACAATATTAGTATTAATATTCATTCATAAATAATTTTTGTTCCTATGTGAACACATAAATGATATTTAAAATTAAGAGAGTGACATTTTGTCACTTCCTTTGGTTTAAATAATATATAAGCCATTTTCATGGAAGAATGTACATTAAATAACTCAATTTTTAACCTTAGGTGTTAAGGGTCAAATTTAATTCATCTAATAATAACTATGATGAATAATTATGGCATTATCACTTAGGTTTAACCTAGATTATCTGGATTTACCCTTTACCAAGGTGATAAATTTTACCAGGGTCACTATTCATATTGACCAAAAATAAAAGTGGTAAAATTAAAAAAATTGATCCTATTGATTATAAATATGTTATTAAATTTATCTAATTAAATACCTTTAAATAGTATAAATTAATTTAAAATCAAGTGTGCAAAATGTGACAAAAACTAATTTTTATGAAAAATACATTTTTAGGTATAAAAATTGATTTATTATTAATCTATGCTTAGAAAAATATTTGTTAAATGTTTAAAAATTTTAATCGAGTAAATAATATATAAATTTACTTAAAATAATTCACCAATAGGGATTAATATATTTATATAAAACTCATTGGACACTTAAAACAATTTTTTTAAGAAAAAGATAATTTTTTTTAATTTTTTTAATTAAAATAATGTATTTATTTTATAAATTTGTAAACCATATATTTTTTCATAATTTAGTTTTTACTATTCATACCTTCCAATCTAATAACTAGGAGATAAAGGAAACATAATATTTTAATAATGTTACACAGTCTGTTTAAACTCACTGTTGCATGAAATACAAGCTGTAAAAGAAATAAAATTATTTAAAGAGAAATATTTAATATAAATATTTGGGTGTTATATTATATCCCCCTTAAAATGAATTTCACTCATGAAATTTGTCACTTGGATAGAAACATATGATAATACCTCTTTCTCATCGCAACCTTAGGTTCCCACATAGCTTCCTCAAATTGGTTGTTTCCCCACAAAACTTTAACCAGACGAGTGGTCTTATTTTGTAGGACTTTATATATAAGATCCATAATATTTAATGGTTTTTCTTCATAAGAAATATATTTCTCCAATGGTACAACCTAAAAGTTTAGTACATGTGATGGATCATGTATATAATTACTCAAGAGAGATATATGGAACACATCATGAACTTGAGGCAGATTCGGTGTATATGCCAATTAATAAGATACCGTCCCGATATGATCAAGAACTTTAAAAAGACCAATATATATAAGGCTTAGATTTATCTTATTTCCAAATCTCACCACTCTCTTCCAAGAAGATATTTGTAGGAATTCCTTATCACCCACTTTAAACTCTCTATATTTCTAATGATGGTCAACACAACTTTTTTATCAACTCTAAGCTACTCTTATGTGTTGTTGAATGGATCTAACCTTCTCTACCATCTCCTTAGATAGATCATGTACCAATAGATTTATTTCTCTAACTTTATTCCAACATGTTGTAGTTCTTCACTTCCTACTATAGAGGGATTCATAAGGATCCATCTGAATACTAGAGTGAAATCTATTTTTATAATAAAATTATACCAAATAAATGTGTTGATCCCAACCACATTTAAAAACAATAGAAAAAGATCTTAGCCCATCTTATAGAGTTTGAATGGTCCTGTTAGGCTAACCATCTATCTGAGTATGATAAGAAGTTCCAAAAATTAATTATGTATCCAGATCCTACTAAAGACTCTGCCAGAACTTCAAGGTAAATCATAGATCCCGATTAGATATAATGGAAAGTGGTACTTCATGAAATATTTACCACTTCCTTAATATATATTATGGAAATATAATCAAGATTAAAATCTTATTTGATAGCAATGAAGTGTGTTGACTTCGTAAGGTGATTGAATATAACCCATATAGCATTATTTCCTTTAGATGTTTTGGGGAGTCCTATGAAAAAATACATAATTATGTTTTTCCATTTCCATTCAGGTATGGTTAATGGTTGTAAAATCCATTTATACTTTTATCTCTCAACCTTAACTTGCTGAAAAACCAAGCACTGAGATACATACTTTGCAATATCTCTCTTATTTCCACCCCACTAGAAATAATCTGTTAGGTCTCTATATATCTTCATACTTCTAGGATGAATAAAGAATAATGAACTATGAGCCTCATCCAATAGATCCTTGTTCAAATATGGTATGAGTGGGACACATACATGGTTCCTAAACTATATTATTCCATCATAATCAAGGTTGAACTCATGAACATTTCTCACTTTCTTTTTCATCTCTACATATTCCTTCTGTTCCTATTTAATCTTCACTTGGATAGATGGTTGAAAATTTATTTGAGCTATATAAAATTTCTCTCCTTCCATTAAGATTTATAGATCCACCATTTTTAAATCCATAAATATTGGATCTTTTGTGATCCTCATCATAGATATGCTAGCTTGATTCTTTCATCTCAAAGCATCTGCCACCTTGTTCACTATTCTAGGGTGGTAATATATTGAGTAGTCATAATATTTAATCAGATCCAACCATATTATTTGACACATGTTCATATCTTTTTGAGTGAAAATATTATTTAAACTTTCATGATGAATATATATTTTACACCTTTCTCTATAGATATAATGCCTCTATATCTTTAATGAAAAAATTACCACATCTAACTCTAAATCACAAGTTGTATAATTTTTCTCATGGACCTTCAATTAGAATGAGTCATAAACCATCACCATATCGTTTTTTCATTAAACACCCCCATACCATATTTGACACATCACTATAGATCACAAACCTTTCTCCCCTACAGGGTAGTGTGAGCATAGGTACACTGAACAACCATATTTTTGGATCTTAAAAATTCTCTTCACATTCTTCCATCCATATAAACTTAACACCTTTTCGAGTCAACTTGGTGGTTGAACTAGACAATTGGAAAAAATATTTCACAAAACATCGATAATATCCATCCAACTCAAGAAATATTTGAATTTAAATCACCATGGTTGGTCTAGGTCATTTATCAATAACTTATGTCTTTGAATGATCTACTGATATACCCTCAATTGAGATAATATGACCAAAAAATTAAACTTTCTGAATCCAAAATTCACACTTGGTAAATTTTATATAAAGCTTCTCCTTCCTCAGGGTCTTCAACATAATCCTCAAGTGATCCTCATGCTCTTCCCTATTCTTTGAATATACAAGAATATTTTTTATAAAGACTACCATAAACCAATCAATATAGTCTCTAAATACTATATTCATTAATTCCATGAATATAATAAGGGAATTAATAAGACCAAAATGCATCAATATAAATTCATAGTGTCCATACTTTGTACGGAATTACAACTTGTGAATATTCTCTTTCTTGACCCTCAATTGATGATATCCAAAATGAATTATTGATATCCACATAGTTGATCAAATAATTCATCAATATGGGGTAGATGATACTTGTTCTTGATTTTAATTTTGTTAAGATCCTGATAATTAATGAAAATACGCATTGAACCATATTTATTATTAACAAATAGAACTGGTGTACCTCAAGATGACACATTAGGGTGTATGAATAACTTGTAAAGATTCTCCTAGAGTTTCTTCTTCAATTCATGAAACTCAATTGGGGCCATTCTATAAAGAATCTTTGAAATATTCATAGCATCAGGTATAAGTTCTATTGAAAACTCAACTTCATGATTTAGAGGAAGACCTGAAAATTCTTTGGGAAAGACATAAAAAAAATCTTATACAATAGGTGTATCCTTAATGTTGAGTTTCTCCCCAACCACCTGAGATATATATCCTTAATGTATAGGAATTAATACCCACAATATGGAATCAATTTCCATTGGAATTTCATATTTATCCTTACATAGATAAATGATTACAGGCTCATTCAAAATATAAAACATGACTTCCCTTCCTCAAAAATTAATATCAGATATATATATAGAAATCTAATCCATGCCAAGAATTGCATCAAATTAAACTAAAGGGTGAACCAAAACATTTTCATGATGCACTTTCCCAAAAACTTTAATATGATAAGAACTATAAACTAGAGATGTGACAATTTTTCCTTTAAGAGTTTTCATATCTAACTCAACATCTAATTGTTGTGATGATATAGTGATACCCATAGAAAATTATTTAGAAATAAAAGAGTGGGTGGATATAGTATCAAATAATATATTAGCTATTCCAGAGTAGATGATAAGTATACCTTTCACTACATTATTCTTGTAGTCCACTTAGAAAATTGTGATCACATGATATTTCCCTTTGTCTTTGGGATTAATAGTTTGTTGATGATGATTATAAAAAACCTTTGGATTTGTGCACTAATTTTCATAATTCCCATACTCTTTTCATTTATAACATTGGAGCATGGGCGGTTCATTTTTTGGACTATATTTTCTATTTGCATCATTTTCTAAATTCTTCCAATTATTCTGGCATTCAATTGCCCAGTGAACTTACTTACCATAATTGAAACATTTACAAGCCCCCTTAAGATAATTTCCACCATTTTCCTTTCACACATAGAGAATACATAAAATATCATATTCTTTTATCTATGGTTTTTAGAATTGAATTTGAATTCCATTTTTCTTTTCTTATCAAAACCATGAGACTGATGGGTAACTCCAATCTCCATCTCCACTTTAAGAGTAAATCAAACAATTTATTCATAGGTAATAAAGTTTTTTATAACTAATTCATTTTAGAGACTTAGTTTTAGGCCACCAAAAAATCAATCAATTTTACTTTAAGTGCTAATAATTAAACCAGAGGCATACCTTGAAAGCCTTGTAAAATTTTCCTCACAGGAACCAATGGATTCATCATCCTTTTTTTTTCAACTCAAGAAATTCCCTCTCCATATTTGTATGTAGAATATAAGGGAAGTAATTACTAAGGAATATCTACTTAAACTCATTAAATTTCATGGATTCAATTTATTTTTATTACCTCATATTCTTAATAAGATTCCACCATTGATCTACTTAACCTTATTAATAATAAATATCTAGGAAAATTTTTTAATGTCCTGAGCATTGAATAAAAAAAGATATTTTCTAAATGGTGTTGATCCATTTCTCAGCCACTAGTGGATTAAAATATCCACTAAAATAAGGTGGATGTTTCTTCATGAATGATTCAACATTTTGTTATTCCCTCCTTAGATCATTTGGAAACTTATCACAATTAATATCCTAAGAAAGTTTCATGAGTATAATAGAAAGATTCTACATTCTATATCCCATAACATTCAGCTGGTCAAGAGAACAATCATTGTATTGTCTATCACATTCAGCATTAAAACGATTCCTTTAGGTTCCAACCATTGACTAAAACAAAAAATTATAGTGTAAGATACAATAATCATAGTGTAAAACTAGATAATCATAAAAAATAAATTATGTAATTTCAAAACCACAGAACCTTATTTTATGAAACCTTAGATTTAACCTAGGTAATTTATAATAATTATCAAAACTTTAGTATTTTATCCTATATTTAGACTTATCCCTAAAGTTTTCTCATATTAGTTTCCAAAGGATAACTAAATCTATCCTCTAATACCAAATATAGAAACCTAATATTTTAATACATACATGTTACAAATTTTTAGATGAATATTCATTACATTATACAAACACATGCCTAAGGATCATAAAGGTATAAAACCATTGAAATTTGAAAACATAAAAAATTGGTACTTAAAATATTTACTTCATCAGCCACTTATTTATTCATAACTAGAAACCTTTTTGACACATCATACTTAATAACTTTATTCATATCTTAGGGAAATGAAACATAAGAAAAAGTGATCTTCTATGCCCAGTAAGATTAAACAAGGGAGATATCAATCATAATATGATCATAAGTGTAATGACCCATGCCTTCCTGGCCCATTACTTTTCCAGTTTTAGTGGTTGGAGTCATTTGGAGGATCTTCCTTGAGTTTTTAGTGGAGGCTGGAGTTGTAGTAGATATGCTATAAGAAATACACATCATGTATTGTTTACACAATGTGTAGAGGTTGTTCATGAATTTTGAAGCTGGTTGGTTCATGGATTGTATGAAACTAAGGGGGAATCCATGAGATGGATTCAAAATTTTTTAAGTGGGATTCATGATGTTTATTAAATAAATTCCAAGTTGATGAATTGTTTAGTGAAATATAGAATTTTTGGAAAACCTAAGGTTTACATGCCATGTAATATTTTCACAATGTGAAACCTATGGGATTCTAGGTTTTAGGTTCTTTTTCTCAAATAATTCTCATTCATTTAGCTGCACCTCCTTCTCTCTCATTTTTGAAGATCCCTAAGTGCCCCAAAAAGACCGTCTAGCCTTCTTCTCCCTGCTTTGATTCATTAGATCTAGTGGATTCCTATTAGCGATCAATGGTAATCCATTAATTCTTCTTGGTTAGTTTCTTATTTTTATTCTCTTGGGGATTCACTATAGTGATGTTTCTTTGGTTTGGGGTTGGAATTTCAATGCGTTTTGATGATATTTATGTGTGGTGTAGGTTGATCTATAGTTTTCTATGTGTGCTTGTTTTTTGTGGGAATTTCTACTTCACCCTGTAGCGCATAGCAAGTCGAAAAATCTTCTCTGAGGTAGGTGTTAGGTCGAGATGGATATGATGAAGAAAAAAGAGGGGGTAAATTGTGTCTTTTTAAAAATCTTGACAATACTAAAACATACCTCTTGAAATGAAGTGATCCTTTCCTTCTCTATTAATGTTAAGAGATTAGTGGAAATAAATAATTGAAAAGAACACAAGATTGTATAGTGGTTTGGGGCACAGAAATCCCCTAGTTCACTCCACAAACACTCTACTCTATGAGTTTAGTGATTTTAACAAGTAAGTTCTATTATCAAAAGACCTTCCACAACTAAGTACAAGTAGTTGACACCTTACAAGGATTTTATAGGGTCTTCTGGTTCTTTCAAGGGAACTGAAATATCCAAAACTTAGTTAAAGAAGCAGAAACTCCACCACGAATGATCCCAAACATCCGATACTAAAAATAAAATATATGAGATGAATTTTGTTGTGAAATAGATTTATCTTAAAGTTGAAGCAACAAATAATATATGTAGATGATATTCAATATAGCCCAACATAATTAGAAAAATAATCTTCAATGTTGATCATACTTCTTCATCTTTAAACCACAATAAATAGATTAGACAATGTTTGTGCATGATTCCTTCATCTTGAGATCATGATGAGAATAAGAATGTACAAATAACATTTCTCTATCTTCTTCAAAATGATAAGTAGTAGAATGAAAATATATCAACACTTTATTTTCATTAAAGTTTTCACATCTCTGCTCTTATTCATTGGTATATTATTTTCCTTACAGAGAGAGAGGTATATTATGAATAAATATCCAATATTTTTAACAACATTATGCATCCTTAGGATACTAAAAATAAATTGAGTCAATAGTATGCATAAATATCCCCAATAAAAACATAACACCATTGCCTCTTTATTCCTATAGAATAAATCTCTAATAAATGCATTCAAAATAATTTGAATAACTCTTCCAATAATATCTCCATAATAATAGCAGCATTGAACAATTTAAAACTCCTATTTCAATCCATTAAAACCATTTTAAATATAGTCAAAATAGTTCCTGAAAATTAGCAGCACAATTAATCATGAATATTTGAAATCAAATCATTTAAAGAGATTCACAACCTCCATTATAAATAGAAATGGTTTAATTTGTTACATTTGAGCCTTTGAATTGGTCGTAAAATATCTTTATAATGATATTTATTTATAATAATACCATTGCAAAAAACATGAAAAATATATTGGATTTAAAACACCGTCGTTGAAAAGTGAAACATATGGTTCTTTCATGTAATGAAAAAATACCAAACGTAGGGTTCAACTACGCAGCATATGGTTCCTTTGCATAACATATATTAACCATACTTTCATATGCACATAACGTAGGGATAAAAACGTAATGTATTAATGATGATCCATATGATCATCCTTATCAGCATAAAATCCCGAATATAAAATTGATTAACTATACGTTCAACTTCCCAAACATAGGGTACAAATAGTAAATCTCATACTTCAACATAGGGACGATGATCCACACACTTGTCGATTTCTGAACATAGGGTTACTGATCCATACAATTAATATCTAGAATAGATTTGATAATTCATATTTTCATTTATCAAATGTTTTTTTCATTCCTTACATTACGTTTACCAATGTAGGGTATGAATAGTGTTTCTGGAAAATGTGAACACCTTAAATTCAGACTTCCCTAAATTTTTTTGAGCCATTTACCATCAGATTCAACCTTAATCCCAAAAGACTTATTTTTATTAAATTTAAATATATTTAAAATGGTTCAAGAATAGAATCAATATGAATTATATATCTCCTGATATCTTTGAAAAACAGAATCCATATGATTAGAAAAAACTGCTGGTAAGACAAAAATCCAGAACTTTGAATAATTTACCGACCATACAAACCACTTGTTTATGATTCTATGTAAAATGATTAAATCAAGATAAAATTATTGTCTTTCATCGCACTAGGTTTTAAGAAATTCTGACATCTATAGAAATTTAAGAAAAATAAATATGATAGGATTTCAAATATGTTCACTATACAGTTGAAAAACTTCTTTAGAGATTTTTTATAGTATCAAAAAATAATTTTCATTCTTCAACATAAAATAATTATGTTTAGATAAACTCCTTATCTATCCAATAGTATAATGTGACTATAAATCCATTCAATATATCTCAAGATACCATTATAATTCCGAATTTACTTTAAGCTAAAAAACTGCAATATCACTTGAACAACTTGTAATAAATTTGGTGAATTTTTGCACGATCAAAAAAATTGAATTGGAATTCGACATAAATAGATTAAATGAAGATAATATTCTTATATTTTGAACAGAATAAACTTCATAATAATATGATCACTATTTATTCAGATATAAAGTAATTACTTTGATGTACTAAATCTGAAACACTTAACATATTTATTAGAAAAAAAATATTGACAGGTTGAAATAATTATCAAAAACTAAATAAAAATTATAATGATAAGGATTCACTCAATAGAAAGGAATAAATTATTTCTATTTATTGTGTATCACGCGACATGAGTTTTTTTATCTATTAGAGATGGTTGTGCTGACTTAATAAAAGATAAATAATTGGTTAATTAAAATTGAATATGGAAAAAGGGGAATGATTCACATGTTTTTACATCTTTGATATGATTGTGATATTAAGATTGTATGATCTTGATGCCCTGCTAAAAATTATGTCTGTTGGGGGCCTTGTTTCTGTTTTATGATATGTGTTGTGACTGCTGTTCCTATTGTGATTGTTGTGATATCACCCTAAAATGGAAGTTGGCTAACCAATTATATTTTTATAATGAAATGGTTTCCTCAATATTATGGTTTGTGTGATAACACCCCTAAAATAAGGTGTAATGTAATAAAAGCACGACTGTTAAATATATAAAATTATATTTGATGTGTGGTATGGTAATGTGGGGATGATGGTTGTTTTTTTGGATGTTATTTTGATGTGGTGAGGTGGTGGTTGTTTGTACATGATTTTAGGGAGGTGAGGTAGTTATTTGTTTTCTATACTTTTGGGTAGGTGTGGTGGTGGTTATTTGTCCATTACAATTGGGGTGGTGAGGTGGTGTTGTTTGACCATGCTTTTGGGGTGGTGAGGTGGTTGTTGTTTGGACGTGATTTTGGGGTGGTGAGGTGGTGGTTATTTGGACATTCTTTTAGGGTGGTGAGTTGGTGGTA
Source organism: Viscum album (assembly GCA_963277665.1). Lineage (NCBI taxonomy): Eukaryota > Viridiplantae > Streptophyta > Magnoliopsida > Santalales > Viscaceae > Viscum > Viscum album. The sequence continues at coordinate 12,328,938 of OY728158.1, forward strand.
CAGTAGGGATAATGAGCTATTTGTGATATGTGGTTGTTTTGTGCTATATGACCAGGCAGTGATGGAATCAATAATTATCTTAATAATTATTGAAATGTCATGGGCTGATTTTGTTAGTGGGATAAAAATGGATAATGAATAAATAAATTATGGGCTATGTGGTTAAATGTGGTTGATGCTTAATAATGAAATGAATTAGCTGGATAATAGAAATCAGTTGGAAATGTGAAATGTGTCTTGTGGGTTGTATGGTGTTATGATATAGAGGTGGTAGGGAAAGAGGTGATTTTTTGAGCCTATTAGTGTTTTGTTGTGAACCCATAGGTTGAGACTGTGTGTGGATATATGTATATACTTTTATAATATTTATGATTTCTATACACACCCCACCCACATCGATAACTATGTACCGATACTTTCATAGTCATGCTAGGGGTGTTTTTTTGGAATCTAATGAAGAGAAAGGATGGATGGGAACCCTCTATTTCCTAATATCTCTTTTAGGAGAGGTAGGTATTTCATTGGCTATGATGGTCGAAGGTCCGATAGTGCACAATATGGTGGTTATGATATCCCATGTGTTTTCAGGTGAGATATGATGTGGCTGTTCTTGTGGGGTGGTGATCCTAGGTGTCTTTGGGTGAGATGTTACATTCCTAGGTTTTTGCGGGTGGGATGAGATGGGATGAGGTGGATTACAATGGTGGTTGTGCATGGTAGGAGGAGGTAATAAGGTTTATGTCCTTATTATTCATGATACCCTACTTCTCTGGTTATGGTTGTGGATGTGTTTTAGCCTAGGCGTTTTCAGGAAATACGTGACGTGACCGTGGTTGTGGGGCAGCTATCCCATGTGTCTTCAGGTGATATGTGTTGTGATCATGCTTGTGGGGTAGTGTGGTATTCAGAAGATATGGAATCTCCAAGACATACAAAGTTGGTGTGTGAGAGTGGAATACTAGAAGGAAAGCATTATAGGGTACCCTTTATCAATGTGACTCATGTTATATAATATCACTTGGATTGCATTATTTGGTGAGAATTCCTTGGTGAGGTTGGGATGGATAGTTGACCTGTTTAGGTGTTGTTGGTTATTCTATTTCCTCACAAGTTCATTAGTATATTTCTTCCACATGTGCATGAGAGACTTTGGTTTTCCTACTAAGCATACTTGTATGCTCACCCTATGTATATAAAATTGTTTTTAGATTTCTAGGAGGATTTCTTCAACTGTGATGGAAATTACTAGCTCATACCTTGGATAAATTCTGTGTCACTACTTTATCTTTTATTTTGGGTATTTACTTTGGATATTTTTATCTGCCTCAGTTTTATTTATAAATGCATGTGGGTTGTTTTTTGTTTATTTTTATATTATTCCATGAAGTTTTTTGTGTATGATTCATCTTATCTCCCAATCAAATATTATTATAGAGGGTAATGCCTACCATTTCGTGAGATTTTTTTATACCATCGGTGCTAGTCTCTAATAGATGGCCTACTTGAGGTGGGACTCGAGGTTTATTATCTCTCTCCCCGTATTGCAACATCTTTGGAGGGAGGGGGTCATGAAAGAGTGATATCATAGGGATAGTTGAGAGATATAATGAATTTTGGAGATGGCATAATGATAATTGAATAAGATGAGATAAAAACAATTATAGTTGACCTTGGTGCATGATATAGGCCAGGTATAATGACTAGGACTTGAGGTTTTATCCCCCCTTATGATCCCGTGCGCACTCTAATCTTATTTAACTACCACATAGGTGGATCTTTTTATAGGGTAGTGACCTAGGAGAGGTAAATTCATCATTAATACTTGGATTCTTCTTTTAATTGGGTTATTTTGGGAAGGTTAAAATGAAAAAGTTAATTAAAATGAATATTAATAAAATTCCACACTACTAAGATTAAGATGTTATTGTTTTCATTCTAGGCATGGATCATATTTATCATTTGAATGTGTATTAGGTGGTTTAGTTTTAGTAGTATGATCTGGTTGATCACTTTAGGGTTGATCTGACAAAGGAGGATGAGGCTTAGTAGAGGGTATTGCATGCTTTCCAATAGAAGGCTTTGGGTAAGTATGAGGGCAATGTTTCTAATGTGGTGATAGAGAGATGGTTGGAGGATATAAAGATCAATTTTAGTTTGATCTAGGACTTGGTGGGATACTGAGTCCCTTTGGTAGTTAGTAATATGAAGGTATCTTCAAATCAGTGGTGGACACTATATTTGGGAGAGTAGAAGGAGGTAGATGTTTCATGGGTCAAATTTCAGAAAGAGTTTTGAGCATAGTTCCTTTCATCAAACATGAAGTCAATGAATAGGAAATAGATTATTTCTCTTTAGCAGGGGAGTATGTTAGTGCAAGAGTTGGGAATAAATTTCAAGGAACTTTTAAAATTTACCCTAGATCTTTTTCCAGATGAGGAGTCTCATACAAGACATCTTGATGAGGCACTCTTTCCTTCTATCAAGTTTTCAGTTACTCCTTTTATGTTACCAATATATCTATAGGTTTATAATAAGGAAGACGTGATCAAACAAATGAAATTTAAAGGCAATTTTCTATAATAATGGAAACAACAAGGTTCCTTGAGGAGTAGAGTTTTTAGTGGTAGGTCTTAGGCACTAGGAGCTTCTAGTTTTCAACTAGTTGGGATTCAACCTCAATAGTTTCCCTTCTGGCCTTCTGGGTCCCATGGTTTCCATGCTCTTCCAGGGGGATTTATTCCATTGTGTTTTGGTTTTGGGGTTCATGGAAATCACCAGAATTGGTTCCCAGTGATTCCCTGAGCTCAGTTTGGTGGAGGTGGACTGGTTCAGTGCCAAAATCAACAACAATTTCTAGTGAGACCATTTCAACAGCAGGGGAAGCGAGATTATTCTCCACTGAGTGGATATGTATTGGGTAGAGTTAGACCTCATGATGTTTTTGTTTAGGGAAATTGACCTAATCATGGTCACCAGTAGATATGTAGAGGGGATGGGTGTGGTTAGTTTCACACAATGGAGGTGGTAGTTCCAGAGGGGATAGATATCATTAGAGGTAAAAATTGTTTTTTTAGTACCATTGTTTGTGCCTTATTCAATTTAGGAGCTATGAAATCATTTATTTTACATGCTCTAGTTTGTGTTTTGTGAATAGATGTAGAGAGGCTTTCCGTGCCCCAAGTGTTGACTATGCCATTTTGAGGACATACCAACTTATTTGATGTGTGTCAAGGGTGTAAACTGATGATGGGGCCACATCAGTCCCATGGGTATCTTTTCTTGTTACTGATACAGCCATATGATGTTATCCTCAACATAAAATGGTATTATTTTTTATGTGCTGTTATCAAATTCTTTCGTAAGAGAGTCATTTTCTCAGATGTGGATTGAAAACATATGGTTTTTGTTAGGGAGCGAGGTTTTCTGGTGGGAAGTTGGCATGTGGAGCCCCTTATTTCTTTATTGGATGAGTTTTTAGTGTAATTAGTGTATTATAGGATGGTGGATGTCCCCAGGGTCATTGGGGAGTTCTTAGATATTTTCCTCAAGGATGTTGTTAGGCCACCCCTTGATGTGATGTTGAGTTCGAGATAAACTTGTAGCTTGGTACTTCTATGATTTCGATGGATCCTTATCAGGTAAAACCTTCTAAGTTCCAGGAGTTGAGGATTGGGATTTATGGTCTAGTGCAGAAGGGTTTTATCTAGCTCAGTGTGTCATTATGAGGTGCTCTAGTGTTGTTCGCCAGTACGGTGGATAGAAGTATGAGGTTGGGTATAGACTATCTGAGGTTGAATCAGGTGAGGTTCAAGAACCATTACCCTCTCTCAAGGATATATGATATTTTTGATCAACTAAGAGGGGTGAGATGGTTTTCTAAGATTGATCTATAGTTTGGATATCACCAGTTGAGGGTTAAGGAGTAAAATTTCTCAAAAACTACCTTCATATGTAGTTATGTGAACTTCAAGTTTTTAGTCATGCCATTTAGTGTTACAAATGCACCATCCATGTTCATGGGAATTATAAAATACTTGTTCCATGAGTTATTGGATAAGTTCATCATCATATTTATCAATGAAATATTGATCCAATCAAATTCATAAGAGAATCATGCTAATTATCTCAGAACTATCTTGCAGGTTGTTTGACACCACCAGTTCTATGGAAAGTTATCAAAGTGTAAGTTTTAGACATGATAGGTCCATTTACTCAGGCATGTAGTGTATCATCAGGACGTGGTAGTGGACCCATCGAAAGCCAAGGGATGTGTTTATTGGGTAGCACCCAAGAACATGGAATAGGTTCATGGTTTTCTTGGTCTTGTAGAATATTATCAGAGGTTTGTGCCTGATTTATCTTGAGTTGCATCTACATTGACAAAATTGACCATGATTGACCATGATTTTGTGTGGACTAATTAGTTTCAAGAAATATTCTATTACTTGAAGGGGAAGTTGGTCAGTGCTCCAGTGCATCAGTTTCCTGAGGAGGGTGTGATGTTTGAGGTGTTTTGTGATGCTTCTTGTCTAGTATTAGAAATCATGTTGATTCAGTAGAGGGTAGTGATCTATTATGGGTCTAGGAATTCATGTCCTCATGAGCATAACTATGAAACCTATGATTTGGAGTTGGTAGCAGTGGTTATTACACTGAATTTTTGGTTGCATTACCTCATTAGGGAGTTCTTTATAGTCTTCACGAATCATAAGAGCTTGGGGAATATCTTTTCTCAGTGTGATTTTAACTTATTATAGTGGATGTAGATGAAGTTTATTTAGGATTATGATTTTAATATCTCCCACACCACAGAATAGGGGAATGTTGTGACTGATTCTTTGAGCAAAAAGTTGACGATGGATGATGTTTGGGAGTCTGGGGATGTTTGGAGAGTGATGAAGGAGTTAACATCATTACACTTAGATGAAAGGGTGGATGGTGGTAGAGGCTATTTATTTTAGATGATGATGTAGTCTTCTATGATGAAGTAGGTGGAGGAGTCTCAGCGGGGAGACTCATAGGTAGAGGTGATGCATGATCATGTTGTCCTTGGTGATGCTCTAGAGGTATGGTCGGAGGAAGGTCGGAACCAGATGTTGTTTTGTCGGAGGTTGGTTGTTTCGTTAGTGATGCATGAGGTAGTACTTCATGAGTTTTAAATACCACCTTTTGCGGCACACCCAGGAGTATCCATTATGTACCATGGTTTGAGGATGCAATTAAGGTACCATAGGATGAAATGGGATGTAGTGGAATTTATGACATGGTGTTTGGTTTTCCAGTAGGTAAATTCTATAAATCATGTTACTGGAAGTTTTTTGAGGAATTTGGACGTGCTTGAGTGGAAATGGGATGATATATTGATGGATTTCATCATAGTGTTACCTTGAGATCAGGGAGTTTGTGATGCTATCTAGGTGGTCATGGATAAGTTGATGAAATGGGCCCACTTCATAGTGATCAAGGAGTTAATCACAATGAATGCTTGGGATAAGAGGTATGAGGGTGAGGTGGTACGATTTCATGGAGTTAGGATACCCATTGTCTCATATTGGGATGCATATTTTGCCTCATGAGTTTTTATGGGATTATAACATTATTTTTGGACTCAGTTATGCCTCAACATTGCTTTCTTCCCTTAGAAGGATATGCATACAGACCGAACCATCCAGAAATTGGAGGATATATTGTGAGCATGCATCTTGGACTTTGGTGGATATTGGGTATGGAAATTTCTCTTGGTTGAGTTTTCTTATAATAATATCTATCAATATTCCATTGTCATGGATCCATTTGAGGCTTTGTATGGGAGACTATGTCATTCTCTATTGTGTTGGATGAAGGTTTGGGAGTTAGTGGTTCTTGGGCCCGATGTGGTTCATATAATGGAATAGAATTTTCATCTTGTTCATGAGAGGATAAAAGAAGAATAGGACCAATAGAAGTCTTATGCCAATTTAAGGAGAAGGCTCTTTGATTTTGAGGTTGGGGACCACATGTTTTTGAAGGTTTCCCATTGATGTGGGAAGCGGAGGTTTGGTAAGGGGTAATAAAATTTATCCTAGGTTTTTTGGACCCTTTGAGGTGTTGGAGTGAGTTAGTGAGATGGAATATCAGTTGGTGTTTCCAATACAACTGGAGAGGATCCATGACATCTTCCACATATCTCAGATTCATCAGTATCTTCATGATTACTCCCATTTCATTGAATATGGAGAGTTGGATATCGAGGATGACATGACATTCTTGGAGTAACCAGTAGATATTCATGATTTCCAAGGAAATGTGTTGCATGGACAAAATCTTCCTTTGGTTCTTCTATTGTGGAGGAATGGTGGCCTAAAGGAGAGTACATGTGAGCATGAGATATAGATGTATTCCCATTAAACAGAGCTATTTTGAGTTTTCCTTGCTCTGTTTTTCCCGTGATGTGATGTTTGAGACCTTGTTGTTTTATCTAATGACCTATTTTCATTATTTTTTGATGTATTATTTGTGATATTGTTCTAACATATGAAAAGGGGAGGACTTGATTCCTAAACAGGACTAGTAATGAAAAACAGATGGCCTGGGGCGGGGAGGTCCAAGCCTGTGTGGGTTTGAGCCTGCATGGGGTTTTCTGTGAAAGCATGCATATAATGTGATTTTTTTTCAAGTCCACCCCAAACCCACATATGTTCGCAGGTAGCTGTAGGTAGCCACAGTATTACCCACATTTTTTTTAAAATATACTATTTATAATCATTTAAATATTGCATTTTTTTCTTTTTCTTAATGGTAGTTGTGGGGAGAAGTATGGATCAACTATACCTGGAGTTTTAAGGGATGTTATGAAATTTTTTTGATGGGTTAATTGCAGCGTGCAGTGACCCTAATGTGGTGGTGAATTTTTGTGATTAAATGTTGGTGAGTGATTGGTGAGAGGTGATGAATGATGATGTTGGTTGTGTGGTGATGAGAATGGATGGACCTGTGAAGGAACAATGAATCTCTAGGTAATGAACAATTTTAGAGGATATGATTAGGGTTTACATGAGTCCATTTACTATTTTATTAATAATAAAATTAAATTAAATAACAACAATAATAAATCAACCCAAAATATATTATGATTATAATAACACTTAGAATTTAAACCATGTTGAAGGAATATGAGTTCTATTTTTCGAGAGGTGGGATGACACACCATGTGAATATGGTTAATAATTACTATATAAATATTATAATATCATATTAAAATAATAAATATTGACCTATTTAAAACCCATATATGAATGAATAGTGAATTAGTATAACCATTACGGTGAGAAATCATATGTCATGGTTTAATCATAATTTTTATTAAAACAACTTAAATGTTAAAGAATCATATATTATAATAATAATATATTTTCTTTAAATCTAGCCCGCTGGTAAGTCCGCACCCACACGGGCTAAACCGTCCATGGCCCGTGCCAACACGAGCTCAACCCGAATTGACCCGCACTCTCAATGGTTAAATTTTTTAGGCCCGCCTACCATAGATATGCCCCATATCTGTGAATCCCATGGGCCATAGGTCTATTTTGCATTAATAACTGATATAAATTAACTGTAACATGATTATAACCATATTGGTGAGTTAGTACTACCCAAATAGGATAATATCTTGACATGGAGGATGAAATTCCCTCATTCATATATTCGTGGTAGTGCAGTTTGTTGGAGCGATAGTTGTTAGTTTAGGATGTGTGGAGGTTAGATGGTTATGGTGATGAGGTTGTGTGAGATGTTTATGGCCATTTGGTTTGGGGTGTTTTATTGGTGTTAGTAATTTAGTTATGAAAGGATCTTTTAGAGTTATCTCATGGGACAGTTGTTTGGATCCCTTTCCTTATTGGATTGGTTTTGGATTCTTGAGGGATATAATTATTTGAGAGTTATCTGACATAATGACCTATACCTTCCCAGCCTATTAATTTTCTATTTTTAATGGTTTTAGGTGTTTGGAGGATGTTTTGAGAGTTTTTGGTGGAGGATGGAGTTACAATAGAGCTGCTGTCGAAAATATATGATGTGTATTGTTTATAGTACATGTAAAGGTGGTTCACAAATTGTGAAGTTGGTTGGTTCACAGCTTGTATGTGTCTAAGGGGAAATCCATGAGATGGATTACACATCATGTAAGTGTAATTAAATAAATTTATTAAATAAAGTCCAAGGTGACATGTTTTTCAATGAAAGCTGTAATTTTTAGAAAACCTAAGGTTTACACACCATGTAATATTTACATGATGTGAAACCAGTGGGATTCTGAGTTTTAAGTTATTTTTCTCATCCAATTCCCATCCATTCAGCCACACCTATTTCTATCTCATATTCAATTGGAACTAGGTGTTCTGAGGAGACCTTCCAACATTCTTCTCCATACTTTGATTCATTGGATCCAGTGGATTCTCATTGGTGATTGGTGGTAAGCCCTTCCTTCTTCTTGGTTAGTTTTTCAATTTTTCTTCTCTTTGGGATTCACTATAGTGATATTGTTTTGGTTTGGAGTGTGATTTAGGATGTATTTTTATGATATTTTGGTGTGTTGTAGGTTTATCCATGATTTGATATGTGCATTTTTGGTTTGTGGGAATTTATTATTTTCCCTGCGGTGTGCAACGAGTTGGAAAATCTTTTTTGATGAAGGGAATCCCTCATTTATCTTTATTGTGTATCATATGAGAGGGGTTTGATTTTTTTATCTATGGTATATGGTTGTGATTACTTAATCAAATATAAATAATTGGTTAATTTAAATTGAAGGGGTAAAATTTGAATGTTTTGCATGTTTTTACAGCTTTGATATGATTGTGATATTGTGATTGTATGGGCTTGATACCTCACAGAAAACTATGACCATTGGGGGCATTGTTTACACCAGATGATATGTGTTATGACTGCTTTGCATATTTTTATTGATGTGATGTCACCCTAAAATGGAAATTGGATAACCACTCATATTAGGCTGAATAAATGGTTTCCCTAGGATTATGGTTTGTGTGATAATTCCCCTAAAATAAAGTGGAATGTAATAAAATCCCCTCTGTTAAATATGTAAAATGATATTTGATGTGTATTTGATATGTGGTTAGGGAATGTGGGGCTGATGGTTGTTTGTTTAACCATGATTTTGGGCCGGTGAGGTGGTGGTTGTTTGGACATGCTTTTGGAGTGATGTAGTGATTATTGTTTGCCCGTGATTTTGGGGCGGTGAGGTGGTGGTTGTTTTCCATTGCTTTTGGGGTGGTGATGTGGTTGTTGTTTGGTCGTGCTTTTGGGGCAGTGAGGTAGTTTTTGTTTGGATGTGTTTTGGGGGTGGCGACGTGGATGTTTTTTGGACGTACTTTCAGGGAAGCAAGGTGGTAGTTTTTTGGCCGTGCTTTTGCAGCGGTGAGGTGCTGGTATAATGATGATAATGAGATGTTTATGATATGTGGTTTATTTATACCATATCATTGGGTAGTGATAAAATAAATAATTATATTAATAATGATTGAAATGGAATGGGTTGGTTTGGTTAATGAGATTGAAATAGATAATGAATAAATAAATAATGGGTTGTGTGGTTAGAGACCTGAGATCAAATCCAGGTGGAGTCGTATTTCCGGGCACTGTAGCAGGACTGTAGCAGTACTCTAGTAATGCTGTAGCAGACACTATAGCAGGTACTTTTTAGTACTGTAGTAGCTGGAACTATTCATCTATTTGGGCCTTTGGGCCACCGGTTTGGGCCTCGGGTCCTGCAAGGCTTTTGGTCCACCCAAGGCCTTTGGGCCAGTTGATTCTTAAGGCCTTCGAGCCACCTTAAGGCCTTAGGGCCACCCTAAGGCCTTCGGGCCACTTGAATTCAGATGGACCAGTTTGACTACAAGGAACAAGGCTTTAGATGAGGATTCATGGAAGACGTATTCACTAGAGTAGAGCTAACCGGATTTAGAAGAATGAGAGGGTATGGATTTTCCATTGGTACTAGGCCCGTGTAGCTTTGCATAGGACAACTAGCCGACTAGCCCTGTAAAGGTGGAGTGCTGATATCATGAAATATGTTGGGGAGGATCAGTTCCAAGTTGTCTTGTCTGGGTGATTCCCTCTAATACCTACGAGCCATGTAATTGTCTCTAAGCCTTAGGGCCTTGTAAGGGTTCCACCTCACCCCTTGAAAGGTGTATTGTCAAAACAATAAAAAAATGAAGGCCTTCGGGCCATTCCGACCATTTGGAAATGTGAAATGTGGATTGTGTGGTGTTATGAATATAGAGGTGGAAATGAAATTGGTGATGTTGTGAGCTGATTAGTGTTTGGTTTTGAACCCATAGGTTTGTCTTGTGTGTAGATATATGTATATACTTGTTTATTCTTTGTGATTTCTATATTCACCCCAAACACATTGAGCACTATGTGCCGACACCCGCATAGTCATGCGAGGGGTGTTTTTCCTGACATCTGGTGATGAGGATAAATGGATGGGTACCCACTTTTTCATACTCTCTTTTCTAGAAGAGGTAGGTATTTTATGGGCTGTGATGGATGGAGGTTTGATAGTGCACTTGATGGTGGTTGTGATAGCCTAGGATTTTCTGGGTGAGATGTGATGTGTCAATTCTTGTGGGGCAGTGAGCCCACGTGTCTTCGGGTGATATGTGACATAGATTAGGTGTCTGCAGCTAGGATGAGATGGGATGATGTGGTTTACAGTGGGGTTCGTTCATGCTATTAGGAGGGAATGATTTTGATGTACTTCATTTTCATGATACCCTACTTCTCTGGTTATTGTTGTGGATGTGTCGTGGCCTAGGTGTTTTCAGGCGAGACATGATGTGTCCATGGTTGTGGGGTAGTGAGACCTAATGTATTTGGATGAGATGTGTTATGATCATTCTTGTGGGGTTGTGTGGTATTCAGAAGTGACAAAAGTTCTAGGACCTATGATGTTGGGGTGTGAGAGCGATATACCAGAGGGTAAGTGGTATGGAGAACCCTTTATTAATGTGACTCATGCTATATTATATTACTTGGACTGCGTTATTTGGTGAGCGAGCCTTGGTGAGGTTGGGATGGATAGTTGACCTGTATAGGTGTTGTTGGTTCTTCAGTTTTCTCATGGGTGAATTAGTATGCTTCTTCCAGATGTGCATGAGAGACTTTGGTTTTCCTACTGCATATACTTGTGTTCTCACCCTATGTATATAAATTTTTTTTTAGGTTTCTAGGATTATTTCCTAGATTTTTTTGTATATTACTAACTCAGACCTTGTATATCTATCATGTCGCTACTTTATCTTTTCTTTTGGGTATTTACTTTGGAGTTTTTTATTTGTATCGGTTTTATTTATATATTCTTGTGGGATGGATTTGGTTTCTTTTTATATTATTCCATAGATTTGTTTGTGGATGATTCATCATATCTCTTAATCTTATATTATTATAGAGGGTAATTCCTCTCATTTCATGATATATTTATACCCTCGGTGCTAGTCTCTAACCCAGGGCCTACTGGAGGTGGAACTCAGGGGTCATTATCTCTCTACCCTCATTGTAGAATCTTTAGAGGGAGGGGGTCATGAAAGCGTTGTATCAGAGGGATAGTTGAGAGACAAGATGGAGTTTAGAGTTACACATAGTGAGGATTTCATGGGTTGGTATGAAAATAGTGATAGTTTACCTTGGTGCATGAAATAGGCCATGGATACCAGCTAGGACATGAGATGTTACCCCCATGTGATCAAGTGCATGGAATTTGATATTATTGAAAAACCAAGTTAGGTGGACCTATTTGTTGGGTAGAGACAGAGGATAGGTACACACATCATGACGACTTGGGTTCTTGTTTGAATTGGGTTATTTTGGGATGGTTAAAATGAATATAGTTAATTAAAATGAATCTTAATAAAATTCCATACTACTTGTATTATAATTTATTATTTGATTGTCATATATAGATACTATTCATTGTCCACATGAGGATCAGGTATTTGAGGTTTAACAGGTTGATCTAGTTGATTACCATATGGTTGATCCTATAGAGGAGGACAAGACTTGGCAGACGGCATTGTGTGCTTTCCAAAGACAAGATTTGGGGAAGTATGAGGGTAGTGTTTTAGATGTTAGGATATAGAACTGGTTAGATGGTCTCAAGATCGCTTTCAGTTTGATCCAATCCCCAGTGGGATACTGGGTCCCTTTGGTAGTTATTCAATCAGGAGGAGCTATGTGCCAGTGGTGGATATTGTATTTGGGAGAGTGAAAGGAGGTAGATGTTTCATGGGTCGAATTCAGAAAGAGTTTTGAGTAGATTTACTTTCATTGACCATGAAGGCATTGAATAGGAATGACCTTATTTATCTTCAGTAGGGGAGTATGTCAGAATGGGATTTGGGAGTCAAGTTCAAGGGCATTCTTAATTTTCCCCACATCTTTTTCTAGATGAGGAATCTCATACGAGATGTCTTAAAGAGGCACTCCATCCTTATATCCAGTATGAAATAACTATTTTTATATTACCAATGTATCTTGAGTTTTATAAGAAGGTAGATGTTATCAAGAAGATTCACCCATGAGGAGGTTTTCTACAATAGGTGAAAAAGAAGGGTTCCTCAAGGAGAGGAGTTGTTAGTAGTAGGTATCAGGCACTAGGACCTTTAAGGTTTCGTCTAATAGGGAGTTAACCTTAGCAGTTTCCATTCCATCCTTCTGGGGTTAGTGGTTTCTGTGCTCCTCCTGGTGGATTTATTTCAGTGTGGTTTGGTTGTGGGGTTCATGGCCATTGCTAGAACTATTGTTCAGTGGTTCCCCAAGCTCAATTTTAAGGAGGTGGAAAAGTTCAATGCTAGACTCAGCAGTAATTTCCAGTGAGACCATTTAAATAGAAAGGGCAGTAGGCTTATGATCTACTAAGGGGAGATGGAGTGAGTAGAAGATGACCTCAGGATGTTCCTCATGTTCAGGGACCTTGACCTAAGCCTGTTCATGAAGGTGTTCATCAACAAATAGGTGGATGGGATGGGTGAGGTCAGTTGCACATAGTGGAGGCAACAATGCCTAAGGGGCCATAGATCGTCAGAGGGTCGATTAGTTTATTTAGTACACTTCTTTGTGCATTGTTTGATTCAGGAGACTCACACTTCTTTGTTTAACCCACTCTATTCCATGTTCTAGTACAATATGTTGAGAGGCTTTCCATGCCCTAGATGTTGAATATGCTAGTCGAAGGCCATACTAGCTTATTTTATGTGTGCTGAGGGTGTAGACTGATGATATGGCCACATCAGTCCCATGGGGATATTTTATTTCAACTAATGCAGACATACAATTTTATTATAATCATTAACTGGTTGTATTCCACACATGTTGTTATGGAATTATTTTGGAGGAGAGTCATTTTATCAAATGTGGATGGCTTGCGTGTGGTTTTTTGTTAGCAAGTGAGGTTTTTAGGTGGTCAATTAGTATGTAGATCCCCTTATTTATTTATTGGATGATTTTTCAGTGGAATTAGTGGATGATGGGATAGTGTAGATCCACATGGTCATTTGGGAGTTCTTGGATGTTTTCCCTTATGAGGTTGTGATTCTACCCCCTCGATGTGATGTTGAGTTCTAGATAGACTTGGAGCCTAGTGCTTCTTTGATTATGATGGATCCTTATTAAATGGAACCTTATGAGTTGCAGGAGATGAAGATTCATATTGATGATCTAATGCAAAAGGGTTTTATCCGGCCTAGTGTGTCGCTATGGGGTGCCCCGATATTGTTCTCCAAGGAGGATTGTAGTGTGAGTTTGTGTATATACTACCAAAGGTTGAATCTGGTTACAGTCAAGAACTATTACCCTCTCTTAAGGATATAAGATCTTTTTGACTAGTTGAGAGGGGAGAGTTGGTTTTCTAAGATTGATATATGGTCTAAAAATCACTATTTGAGGGTGAAGGAGGGTGATATCCTAAAAACTATCTTCAGATGCAGGTATGGGTACTTCAAGTTTTAGTCATATCATTTAGTGTTACAAACACACCATCCATGTTCATGTAACTTGTGAAATCCATGTTCTATGAGTTCCTATATAGGTTCATATCATATTCGTCAATGATATATTGATCTACACAAAGTCAAATTAGGAGCATATCGATCATCTCAACACTGTCTTATAGGTCCTTTGACACCACTAGCTCTATGAAAAGTAGTCCAAGTGTGAATATTTTACATAATAGGTGAATTTCATTGGGAATGTGGTGTCTTATAAGGGTGTGTAAGTGGACCCATCAAAATTATATGCAGTTGTTTCTTGGGAAGAACCTAAGAACATGGTAGAGGTTCATGATTTTCTTAGTCATTCAGGATATTATCTAAGGTTTGTGCCTGATTGATCTCTAGTTATAGCTCCATTGAAAGCATTGACCCTGAAGGAACAAGTTTTTGTGTGTAGTGATCAGTGCTAGGTATCATACAATTTTATGAAGGTGAAGTTGGTCAGTTCTCCAGTGCTTCAATATCCTGAGGAGGGATTTATGTTTGAGGTGTTTTGGGAAACTTCCTATATGGGATTGAGATGTGTGTTGATATAGTAGAGGTAAGTGATATATTGAAATCCTAGGTAGTTATTTCCCCATGATTGTAACTATTCCACCCATGATTTGGAGTTAGAAGTGGTGTTTTTCTCTCTGAATTTGTGGAGAAATTACCTTATTGGGGAGTGATTTGTGGTCTTCATGGATCACAAGAGCTTGTGGTATATCTTTTCTCAACATGAAATAAACTTACGGTAGTGGAGGTGGATAGAGTTTCTTCAGGATTATGATGTTGAGATATCCTATACCTTAGGAAAGAGGAATTTTTTATTTTATGCTTTGAGAAAAAATTCGATGAAGGATGATGTTAGAGAGTTTGTAAATGTTTGGAGAGTGATGGAGGAGTTGGTATCCTTTCACTTAGATGCAAGGGTAGATGGTGGTAGAGGATATTTTTTTTCATATGATAGTGAAGTCTTATCTGATACAGTAGGTGGAGAAGTCTCAGTGGGGAGACTCAGACGTAGAGGTGATGCATGATCTTGTTGGCCATGGTGATTCTTTAGAGGGATGGTTAGAGTATGGTGAGAACCAAATTTTGTTTTTTGGGATATTTTTTGTTCCAATAGTTATGTATGAGGGAGTCCTTCATGATTTCCATATCTCACCTTTGGTGGTACACCTAGGAGTATCCAAGATGCATCGTGGTTTGAAAATTTAGTTTTTTTGTCCTTGGATAAAATTAGTAGTGGCAAAGTTTTTGGTGAGGTGTTTGGTTTTCCAGTAAAGTAAAGGTTAATCATTGTGTTCCTAGAAGTTTGTTACATCCTTTGGATGTTATTTAGTGGAAATTATATCATATATTGATGTATGTATTCATAGGGTTACCCTTCTAACAAATAGTTTATGATGCTATCTGGGAGGTCATGGATCAGTTGATGAAATCAGCCCACTTCTTAGCGATCAAGAAGTTGGGTGTATTGGATGCTTTGGTTAAGAGTTATCTAGATGTAGTGGTATAGTTTCATGTAGTTATGAGGTCCATTTTAAGATATTGAGATTCATAGTTTATCTCATTAGTTTTTAAGAGATTACAACCTGTATTTTTACTCAATTATGCCTCAACACTACTTTATTCCCTCATATGGATGGGAATATGGAGCAGAACATCCATACATTAGATGATATATTGCGAGTGTTCATCTTGGACATTGGTGGATCTTCGGTATAACGATTTCCCTTGGTTGAGTTTTTTTGATAATAATCGCTATCACTCTTTCATTAGCATGACTTCATTTGATGCTTTGTATGGGAGGTCGTGTCATTCTCGATTGTGTGGACAGAGGTTGGGGAGTCAGTGGTTCTTGGACTCAATGTGGTGCAGACCATAATAGAGAATGTTTAGCTTGTTCATGAGAGGATGAAAGAAGCGCAAGATTGGAATAATTCTTACGCCAATCTCTAGAGGCGACCCTTCTAGTTTGAGGTTAGGTAATATGTGTTCTTGAAGGTTTTACCTCTACATGGTCAGCAGAGTTTTGTAAGAGGGAGTAATCATTCTCCAAAATTTTTTGGGCCCTTTGAGGTGTTAGGGAGAGTTGGAGAGGAGGCGTATTGGTTGTAAATTTTTACCATTAACAGAGAGGATCCAAGTAGTCTTCCATGTATCTCATCTTCGTCGATATCATCACAATTAATCCTATGTCATTAACTGGGGAGAGTTGGATATAATGGATGAAATGATTTTTGTGGAGCATCTAGTAGAGATCCAGGATCAACAAGAGAATGCACTGCATGGATGGACCATTCCTTTGGTTCATGTGGTGTGGAGGTATGGTGGTCTGGAGGAGAGTAATTGGGAGCTAAAGACACATATTCATTCCCAGTACCTAGATCTATTTTGAGTTTTCATTGTTTTCTTCTTGTGATGTGATGTTTGAGAAATTTTGGTTTTATTTGATGAGATGTTTTTTCTATTTTCTGTTGTATGATTTGCGATAAAGTTCCAAAATATGAAAAGGGGAGGAACTTATTCCTAATTAAGAATCATTAACTGTGAGGTGATTAAACCCATGTGTGTGAGTTAGTGCCTCCAAGAGCGAATAATATTTTGACACAGAGGATGGAATTTCATGATTCACATGTTCAGGGAAGTGTAGTTTGTTGGTTGCAATGGTTGTTGGTTTAGTATTTGTAAAGGTTGGATGGTTGTGGTGATGGGATTGTGTGATATGTTTGTGTCCATTTGATTTTGAGTGTTTGTATGGCTCTATCATTTGATGTATGAAAAGATCTATAAGGGATATATTGCGGGGTGGTTGTTTGGACACCTTTATTTATGGGTTTGGTTTTGGTTTCTAGAGGGTGAGAATTATTTGAGAGCTATCTAATGTTACAGAACATGCCTTTGTAGACCATTACTTTTTTGGTTTTGTGGTTGGAGGTGTTTGTAGGAGGTTCCCAGAGTTTTCAGCGGAGGCTGGAGTTGTAATAGAGCTGCTATAGGAAATACATGCCATGCATTGTTTACACGATCTACAATGGTGGTTCCTGGCTTGTGAAGACAATTGGTTCATGGGTTGTATGTGGATAAGGGGGAATTGGTGATGTGAATTACACATCATGTAATAGGAATTCATGATGTGTATTAAATAAATGCTGGGGTGATGTTTTTTTTTTGTGAATGACAGAATTTTAAGAAAAGCTGAGGATTACATGCCGTGTAATATTTACATGATGTGAAACCTGTAGGATTCCAAGTTTAAATTTTATTTTCTCATTCAATTATCATTAATTCATTTGCACCTCATTATCTCTCATTTTTTATGATCCCTCAGCACCCCAATAATACCTTCCACTCTTCTTCTCCTTGATTTAATTCATTGGATCTGGTAGATTCCCATTGGCGATCGGTGGCAAGACCTTCCTTCTTCAATGTTAGTTTCCTATTTTTATTCTCTTGAGGATTTACTATGGTGATGTTATTTTGGGTTGGGGTGTATGTTGGGATTCATTTTGATGACCTTTGGGTGTAGTGTAGGTTGATCTGCAGTTTCCCATGTGTATATGTGGTTTGTGGATGTTTCTTCTTTGCCCTTCAGTGTTCATCAAGTCAACAAAGATTCTTTGAGGTAGATAATCCCTTATTTCTCTTTATTGTAAATAATGTAAGAATGGTTTTATTTTGTTTATATATGGTATATGGTTGTTCTCACTTAATATATGATAAATAATTGATTAATTGAAATTTAAAGGGGGAAAGGGGGAATGATTCACATGTTTTTATAGCTTTGATATGATTGTGATATTATGATTATATAGGATTGATTCCCCACTGAAAATTGTAGTTATTGGGGGATTTTTTTACATTGGATAATATGTTCCATGACTTATGTGCCTATTGTGATTGTTGTGATATCATCCTAAAATGGAAATTTTCTAACCACTTATATTTGGATAATGAAATGTTTTCCCAAGGATTATGGTTTGTGTGATAACACTACTAAAATAAAGTGTAATGTGATAAAATTCCATTTATTAAATATATAAAATTATCTTTTATGTGTGTTTGATGTGCGGTTGAGGAATTTGGGGCTAATGGTTGTTTTTTTCCATAATTTTGGGGTGGAAAGGTGGTGGTTGTTTGTGTAATAACCCATATCTTCTTATTGGGTATGTTTTCCATTTTCTAGTGTTTTTGAGAAAAAGTGGAGTTTTTGGAAATTTCTTAAGTACATGTTGTGTACTTTATAAGTACACGTCATGTACTCGGTTACAACGGGTATCTGTGCTCTGGCTGTGTAACGGTCATGCACACGGTCGTGTGTGGTGACCTGGAGACTGCCTAATGCGGGGGCTGGTAAGGGCAATTACACACTGTGTACTTCTAAAGTACACACCGTGTACTTTATTTTTTTTCATTAAATGGACTGGGGTCACGTCTAATTGGAAGAAGCGTCTTATTCTTTGCCTTCTTTAACCAAGAGCATCCGTACGACGCCGATCTTTCTCCGATCCCCCGATCAAGCATTCATTCTCTAATTCAACTACCATCGATTGCGTTGGGATCTCCACAATATGCTCTTTCTTCTTCTAGAGATTAGTTTCCTGATTCCTCTTCTTTCAAGAGTTATCCTCAGTTGATCATTTTTAGTGTTTTTGTAGATATACAATGTTCTTGGGCAATTCAAGGCTTGAGGTTCACGTATAGTAATCCTAATACACCGAGGTAGGTGGTTGGTTCCTTTTCATAGATAGTATTTGAGTTATATGTGCAAAAGTACCCAATACCCTTGATCGAGGTATTCCATGTTTAGGGTTTTGACCCAGTTAATGTATGATATGCTTAGAATGATTGAGTAGAGGTTAATTGTTGTGAATATGGTTGTTTACCATGTTATGAATGTGTTTTCCCATGCTTGTACAGTTTATGACTGTTTTTTCTAGCTTTTCCTATTAGGCTATTTATTTTCTTTCCATGACTAGTACTGTAGGATAAAGTGATTGTATTCTGACATGCTGTTATGCTATAGACTATTTAGCCAAGTAGTTCTTGAGGTTTACCTTTTCCACTATGAATTTCTGTGCTCGATTGACTTACACAGGGCCATGAGAACCTGGTGTAGTAGACCATAGGGAGAATGGACGTTGAGGGATTCTCCTGAGTGTCTGTTTACTATTACAATGAGAGACCATAGGAGGAATTGACGTAAGTGATTCCTCAGAGTGTCAATAGTTCCTCAACATAGGCCACAGGGGTAATGGGATGATGATTTATTCCCTAGAGAGCCTTTTAGTTACCAATACAAGACTAGAGGGGGAATTGACAGTGAGTGCTTCCTCAGAGAGTCTATGCTTAAGCTGAACCAGAGGGGTTATACTATGTGTACTTCCAAGAGGGTTTCTTGTTCTTGTTTGGTTGAACCAGAGGGATTAGGCTGTGAGTACTCCTAGAGGGTTAACTAATTTGTTTAGCTGCTTATTGATATATGAAATTGAATTCATTTGAACTGTAGGATTGTTTACTTTTGAGTACTTCCTTGTTTACTGCTCCATCTTGATTATTTCCTGCCATATATATTCACTGACTGTTAGGAACAGATCTTTGGGTGGTTTCCTATTGGGATTTAGTCTCACACCCTATTTGGGCCATTCTTTTGGGCCCAAACAGATTATATTTCTATAGGTATAGATAAGGGAAAACTCCCTTCTACATCAGGTACTTGATTGCTGAGGATCTGGAGAGCATAGGACCAAGATGAGGCTTGCGATGCTGTTGGAGTTTATCTTTTTCTTTTATACTTTGGTTATTTATGTATTCCAGCATTGTGATTTGTTTGGATACTTTCCTAGACATATGTATCATGCATTGTAACACCCCGACACCTCTAGGTTGGAGTCGGTGCGTTACTTGTGATATTTTCATGGTTATAAGGAATGAAAATACCAAAGGAATGAACCGTTTAATAGTCTTGAAGAAACTAGATACATAGATGTAACTCAAATTTCATTTTAAATTTTTTCAAAATACAATGCACAACAAAAACTAAAAACTGCATCCACAAGAACTCAATAAATGATCTTCTCTTTGTCACCTGTTGAAAGTAAACAATGAAAGGGGTGAGATAAAACAATCAGTAAGGGTTAAAAATAGTAGAAGCATGAGTACAATAATAAGTGAATCATAATCAATCTGATATAATCAATATGGCATAGTGAATTAATGAATAACTAATGCCATTAATAAACTGAGAATGAAACTGCATCCATAGATTTAGTCATAATGAAAACCTCATGGATAATAATAATAACTGATAATGTATAAAGATAATTCTTATTAATTGGACATCATGTATCTAGAACATGAAACCATAATACCATAAAAACGGTTTAGTTCTATGGGTAGAAACCCGTATGATTTTTGGAAACAAACTCGAAGGGTTTGTCGCCAACTAATTTGTCTCATGAGACCTATCGATACATCGAGGAGCTATAGAAGGACCCAAACGACACTAAATGTCCAAATAATTCTTTATAAATTGATTCAATATAAGATAAATATGCATTTTCAATATCCGTATAGATTAGAGTATACGAATTCATCAATATTTCTATAATTAAAATAACTTTCCAAATAAACACTGTATGTAAAATGGTATACGGTTTAGACAAAAAACATATCCATGATATGTGATAATAGATATTTAATATAATTATAATTTCAAATGAAAATTGATCTCAAATGGGTAGTAGGTACACCACATAAGGATTATTAGGTGCACCATACAAAGTTAGTCACAACCAAACAGAAGTTGAGACAAAGTCTCTTACCACAATGTAATTAGTCGAATCATATGACCAGAACTTAATGAGCATCAAATGAATCATTGAATAAACTGAATATGACTAGATTAATGTTATTTTATATCAAATGGAATTACACATATACCACATATATGAAATAAGTGGCGAACAATGAAAATCTCACATAAATGAAAGTGAGATGAGAAACCCCTTACAAACATTTCAGCATGGTAACAAGTGTTATTGAGAGGGATTAATGAGAGGTAAATGGGGTATTACATTATTTATATATCGCAATGGATTTATGGTGGAGGTGTGAAAACATACCCCATCATTAGGTATTAAAAATAAAAAATAACAACATAGGGGAGATTCTTGAATAAATGTGTGAGAGAGGATCCCTTACAAAGATTGTATCATTAGAGTGAGGATAAATCAATGAAATATTTATGTGTGAAAAATAAAAATACAAAAAATATAATTTGATATATATTATAAAACAATCATAGTTCATTCACACATATTATTGGAGAGACAAAACCAATGACATAGACGTGTAACTCAATAAATGTAAATTGAGTTAAGATATCCCTTACCTTATGCTCGAAGGTGTTCTTGATTGTTCTTAACGACCTAAATAATCAAATTTAGATTCATTAATTAATAATTAAAGAACCTAATAAACATGTAATTTATATGGTATAACCTTATTAAGTTCATTAATGGCCTTTTTGATGGGTTTAAGAGATGCAATTTTATTGTTTTGGAAGCATTTTCTTACTTGGTTTCATAATTTGTTTACTTGTATTCATGAATGGAAGTTGGTTTGAAATATGGTTAAACATAAATAATTGTTAATATAAATTATTAGTTACATTAAATAGATATAAATGATCTTATAATGACTCTGGTTATATACCATGAGTATGACTCATTCGATGAGTTAAAAATAAATGCTTGAATTTGGCTTGGCAGTTTTGTGCTCAATAAACTTGTTTTGTATTATTATTCCATATTATGTACGTGTAAATATTACAGAACATTAATCAAGATAAAATAAATATATTATAAATTGGTTCAACCATAAATATGGTTTCATGACCAGTAATGAAGGAATGATTGAAGAACAAAACTTTGTCATCCACGAAGGTTATAAATTGGTACTCATGGATGTTGATTTCGTTTATAAAAAATAAAAGGGAGGGAGTAAAGAATATTGATGATGGTTCTTCCATTAACATGATATAAATCCATTATATAGATGATAATGTATTTATCATGATCATTTTGATAGATGAGGTGAGGATAGGATAACAAATAAAGATAAATTCAAATGAAACTAAAAAAAAGAAAGGTGTTTTACCTCTTGAAATGACTTCCTCAAGAACCTCCTTAAGGGAAGGGATTTTGGTCTTTTGGAAAGACCAAGAGCTTCCTGATCGTGGGGATTGACTAGGGAAGGGTATTTGGGCAAAACTTTGAGGAGATTCAAGGCTTAGAGGAGTGAATAGATGAGGGAGTGGTGAGGGGTTTTTATAGTGGAGGAGAGGGGTAAATTTTGAGTATTTAATTCATTATTTTATTATTTCCCTCAAGACAGCCAATAGTTTTGTTTCATGTGACCCCTAATAGTAATAAGTGCATGTGATTTCAAACAAAGTATCCTTACATCACTTATGATGTCATAAATAGTGTATTTTAACTGATAATTTGTATATATGGTATTTTATCGTATTTCACTATTCATAAAAAATTCTAGAATTTCAGAAAAATCCCAAAAATTTACCCTAACCTTTTCTAAATGTGTAGAATTCAAAAATGAACTCCATTTTTCAAAATCAATTTTCTAAATATTATTAATTTAATTTTTAAATAAATTCATAGTTAATTCGAAAAATAACAATCTTAAAGGTGCAATTAGTTTTATTTCTTATTGAAAAACTAATTAAGATATCATTTTATTATTTCATTAAGAAAATAAAATAATAATATTATATACTATTCATATGGGTCATATTACTATTCATATCACTATTCATAAGGGTATGCTACTATTTACCAAAAAACAAGTTTGTTCTATCAGACTCTAAATAACTTACAAATCACAATTCTAGATGACCATTTTTCGAAATTCAATACATAGAAGTGGAAAATTTATATTTAATTTCTAGATTTTAATATCTCCAAAATAGCCTAGTGTTGTTTCAAAGGAACACAATGATGAATAGAATGTATTTAATAGAATCATACCATAAAATGTTTAGGGTTTTACATGCATCATCATTATATATATGTACTCCAGTTTATTCTTTTGTTCTTCTGCTGTTTACTGATGTATGGTATTATTACTGATTCCACTATTGTATATTTGTTTACTTCTGCTGTGTTACTCTGCCAATGATGGCATAGTTTCCCCACTATCACACCCAAGGCCCTCGCTATTAGTCGGCAGCCTCTGACATTCGGGGAAATGCGCTTGAGACCATGTGACCAACCAGGTACGGGGCACCTCTGGGCGGCTTCCGGAACTGGGACGTTACAAAGTGGTATCAGAGGATTATTTTCTTCTTAACTTACTGTTTGTAGCCTATATTTAATTATAGTATGGAATAGGTACTTGGTAATATGTTGTGCCTGGGAGTAGCTAACCTGTGTAAAGGGAAAAGCCAATTTACCTCATTTATTACAATTTTTCTGGTTTTTCAATTTTATAGTTGATTTGATTTTCACCATTAGGGGATTCACATGTATTGTGTAGTTATTGTTGATGTTATTGAGGTTCTATTTCTGTTGCAACCTAATGAGATGAGGTTATTCCATCTCATGCATCATATAGGAACTTTCTAGAAATCACATGTCATGCATCCTTGCCATGCCATTTAGGGTGCATTAGCAATTGCATGTTGTTGTGATTGATGTTGTGATAAATATGCATGTTGTTGTGATAGATGCCTTGATATAATACCTACCTTTGATAGGGTATTGATTTGTGTAAGGCTTTCCTTGAATGAATGCCAAACTTTGGTTCTTAAGGTGTTATAGGCCCTCATGGACTAGAATTTGGTGGATCATTGCCTTGTTTTCCTTGTATATGACATGCATAAGATTCCAAGATTTGATTCGTGGGGAGTATGGGCCCTCACGGATCGGAATTTGGAACTTTAATGTTCGTTTCATTGTTTTTATGGGTTTTAGAGAAGTTTCTGAGGCTTACTGTCTTGAAAAACCCAGAATACATAGTGTGTAGTGATGAATACATTCCATGTGTTCTTATATTCAGGAAGAAACTGTTTTTCTTAAGTACACGCCGTGTACTTTATGTACACGCCGTGTAGTCTCTAACCGTGTCATAGACTGTGTGGGCAGAGAACCAGGGTTGGGAAATCTCTGGTAGGACATGCTGTGTACCGGATGTACACGCCGTGTTGTAGAGCTGTATAACTGGCCGTGTGACTAATAACATGGGTCTGTTGAGTCTTTTCTAATACATGCCGTGTCCATCTGGAACATGACATGTTGTGTAAACCGTGTATCCGGACGTGTCACGAACAACATAGGATGATGAAATATCCTAGTACATGCCGTGTCTAGAACAAACACGCCATTTAGAGTTAGCCATGCAACCGTTCATGTCACTAACAACACGGGTTAGTGAAGCTCATCTAGTACACATCATGTCTGGCAAGAACATGCCCTGTAGTCTTTTTTTAGGAGAACTGCGTGGGTTAGCCGTGTAGAAGAACTTGGGAAGGGGAAGAGGATTCAAGTACATGCCGTGTGCTAGGACAACACGCTATGTGTTTTAGGTGTTACATGACCTGAGTTAGCAGAAGTACACACCCATGTGAAGGATTAAGGGAACACACCGTGTAGGCATTATACACGCCGTGTATCCATGTTTTGAAAAACTTGAATGTTTTCTTTCTCTTTTTCCCTTATTACACTCCTAGTTTCCAGTCTTTGACAATCTTGATCTAAGGTGTGTGCTTGACCTTACAGAGTCATGCCACCGAGACATCCTCTGGTTGTCTTCCAGTTACAGGGAAATGATCAGACGCTGGACATGGATGATTAGGGACTACCCGTAGATCCTCCAGTTTTTCCAGTCTTGGCACCAGCCCTCATTATGGACATAGGTGCTAGTACATAGTTCCGAGAGGGCTTTATAAAGTTCATGAAGGACTTCCGAGGAGTACCACATCCTTCCCCTTATGTGGCAGAGTTGACACGGGTTTTCCAATAGCAACATCCTCCCACCTTCACAGTGGAAGGCGGACATCAGGCTACAGAGTTAAGGTTAGAAGCCATGTTTCTATCTTCAAGCATCTGGAGATGCCTCCAGAGAGGAGGGTGAAGCTCTCTACGTACATGCTTCAGGATTCCACCAAGAGATGATGGTATGTGATCTCACAGGCAGGACGCCAGGAGGCTATGGCATGGGATGAGTTCCAGTGTGCATTCTACGACTACTTCAACCTGAAGACTTTGAGGGCCGATCGAGCTTCAGAGTTCACGAGTCTAGAGCAGGATACTCTTTCTATTATGGAGTATTCTTCTCTCTTCACATATCTACAGTGCTTCATGCCCATCCCAGGAGGTGATGAGTTATTCTTGGCAAGGAAGTTTGAGGATGGTCTCATGCACGACATCCGATCTCAGGTGAACATCTTTAGGTTGACTTTAATCAATTCTATATTCAACCAGGCACTGATCACAGAACACAATATGAGGTATTATGGAGTTGTGAGTCAGGGCGACTCAACATCCGGAGTTGGTATCCCTCCTACTAATAGCAGGAAGTGCCGCAGGGAGTCTACCTGTAGAGATCCGAGGTGGCGGGACACTTCTATTGGTATCCAAGTGGTGTGCTACCAGTGCAGAAAGAGAGAGAATACAAGGCCACATTTCTTGAGAGACCCTGTGGAGTGCTGATCATGTGGAAATATGGTCCATCTTTAGTGTTTCTGTCAGTTTTTTTCATCGACAGCTGGTGACAAAGGTTCTTCTATGAATCCTCATTTAGGAGCAGCACTACCTATTTCTCACCAGTCTGGGAACTGGAGTTCTTTCATCCGTTCAGGCCGAGGTGTAGGTCGTGGCCATGGTAGACAGTCTCCAAGATTTCAGTGACAATAGGGTGGGTCAGCTCATAATGGTCAGGCATGGTCATGTGGCCGCAGTGCAGGTCAGAATTTTGTAGTGGAGCATACCCAGTAGAAGCAGGATCCTGGAACCTCTACAGTTAGAGGTATGATCCTAATTGCCTCAGTTTTAGATTCTGTACTTTTTTGATATAAGGGATTTCTATAGATTTATATCTGTTTCTGTTGTGGATATCCTTGGGATTTATATCATTTATTATGCTAATATCTTGAAGCTAGACACACCGTTGGGGACAAGAACTACTAGTGTACGATAGTGCAATGAGTTCCCTCTTGAGTTTGGTGGGTGTCACTTCTTATGGGACCTTTATGTCTTAGAGATGACATGCTATGACGTCATTCTTAGAATGGACTAGTTAGTTCCCTTCCAGGCTATTGTTGACTACTATCGCCGTAGGGTGAGTTTCATGTCACCAGAGGGTGGATCGTTTCTTCATAAGGGCGAATGGGATGTACAGGCGAGCAGAGTGGGACCTAAGCATCATGGGTTGGGAGGATTTACAGCTCAAATTTCTAGTCTATATCTGGATGACCAGGGTACTTCACAGATAGACTTTCCTCCAGTGGTGGATCGTTTTAGGGACGTCTTTCTAGAGGAATTTTCAGGTTTGCCTCCAGAGCGAAAGGTGGAATTTTCTATTAATCTTGTGCTAGGAGTGGCACCGGTGTCCATACCTCCTTATAGGATGGCTACACCTAAGTTGAAGGCACTCAAGAAGCAGTTGGATGAGTTACAAGAAATGGGTTTCATCTGAACCAGTACAACTCCTTGGGGTTTTCTTATCCTGTTTGCAAAGAAGGTGGACGATACCCTCAGACTTTTTGTGGATTATCAGAAGTTAAACCAGTTGATGTTAAAGAACCAATATCCCTTTCTGAGGATTGATGATCTCTTTGATCAGCTTCGAGGAGCCTGGGTGTTCTCGAATATTGACTTGATGTCGGGTTACCATCAGTTATGCATTAGAACATCTGATATACCACTTACAGCCTTCCGAAGCAGGTATGGTCTATACGAGTATGTGGTTATGTAGTTTTGTCTCATGAAACCGCCTGTAGTCTTTATATGACTGATGAACCAAGTGTTCCATCCATACTTGGATTCTTTTATGGTAGTATCCATGGATGATATCTTTCTATACTCTCACACTCAACACGACCATGCTACCCATCTTGAGATCATTTTGAGTACACTGGTAGAGCATCAGTTATATTCTAATCTCTCAAAATGTCACTTTTGGATGGAACAAATTCACTTCTTGGGTCATGTTATCTCAGAGACAGAAGTATCAGTAGACCCAGATAAAGTGAGAGTAGTATTTTCCTGTGAGTATCCTAAGAATGTCTTTGAGGTAAGAAGTTTTATAGGTCTGGCTAGATAAAATAGACGTTTCATACAGAAGTTTTCACTCTTAGCAGTGCCACTGACGGGCCTAACTAAGAAGGGTGAAAAATTATTGTGTTCATTTTCTTGTGAGTCAGCCTTTCAGGAGCTAAAAGGGAGGTTGAATTTAGCACCGATACTAGTATTTCTAGATCTAGGAAAGAGCAATATTGTTTACTGTGATTCTTCAAGTATCGGGATGAGAGCTGTGCTTATGCAGGGAGAAGGATTCGTTGAGTACGAGTCTCGACAGTTGAGGCCACATGAGAGAAATTACCTGACACATGATCTCGAGTTGGCTATAGTTTCTCATGCTTTATACTATTGGATACATTATCTTATGGGAGATCATTTCATGGTTTTCACTAACCAAAAAAGTCTCAAGTACATATTCACTTAGCATGACCTGAATTTGAGACAGTGAAGGTGGGTTGAGTACCTTTATTCCTTTGAATTTGAGATTTCCTATACATCTGGGAAAGGCAATGCAGTGGATGCTGTGCTGAGTAGGAGGACTCAGATATAGACAGTTCAGGAGGCTAGCAGTGAGAGACAACTTATTGATCTATTCTATGAGATGCATTTGGAGGTGCACGATAGATAGGTACAAACGTTTCTATCTTCTGTAGTTATTAACTCTACTCTTCTTGATCGAGTGAGAATGAGGCAACTATCAGATTCTAAAGGCCTAGTCCTATGGAAAAGCATGTCAGGAGAGGTCCCTATTCCTGGATGGATAGTAGGTGAGGATGAGATCCTGAGTTTTTAGGGGGGAGCATGGGTGTTAGTAGAAATACGCAAGGAGCTGATGCGGGACTTTAATTCCTTAGTTGGGGAAATTCATCCTAGTGTCACGAAGATGTATCATGATCTACACCATTAGTTTTGGTGGCCAGGTATGAAGAGAGATGTTGCTGGTTTCGTCATGAGGTGTTCCACCTGTCAGTAGGTGAAGGCGGAGCATCAGCGACCAATAGGGCTTTTATAGCAGTTACCCATTTCTGAGTGGAAGTGTAACGACGTCATGATGGATTTTGTGATAGGATTTCTGAGGTCGCCTGGAGGGAATGATGTAGTATGGTTTGTCGTTGACAGACTCACGAAGGATGCTCACTTCTTGCCGATCAAGGAGACCTTCAGTGTTGATGAGCTGGGAAGATTGTACATCCGATAGATTATACATCTACATGGGGTTCCAAACTCCATTGTTTCAGATAGGGATGCACATTTTACTTCTTGGGTCTGTAAGGGGCTTCATAAGGCTTTGGGTACCCATGTAATTTTGAGTACACTTTACCATCCCCAGACAAATGGCCTATCCGAGCATACGATTCAGGTGCTTGAGGACATGCTTAGAGCATGCATCCTAAATTTTGGAGGTTTGTGGGAGAGGCACATACCTCTTGTGGAGTTTTTCTATAATAATAGTTTTCAATCAACTATTTAGATAGAACCTTATGAGGCTTTGTACAGTAGACCATGCCGATCACCCTTATGCTAGCTGGAGGTAGGAGAGGCAGCTATGTTGGGACCTCATCTTGTCCAGAAGACCACATAACAGATAAAGTTGATTCAGAAGAGGGTGGATAATACACAGTCACGACAGATATCATATTATGATCGATGGAGACGAACTCTGAAGTTTGAGGTCGGAGATCAGGTTTTCTTGCGTGTCACACCGAGGTTGGGACACAAGAGGATTAGAAGGCAGGGTAAGCTTTCGCTGAGGTACATCGGTCCGTTTGAGGTTTTGGAGAGAGTAGGGTCAGTTTCCTATCGGTTGTAGTTACCTCAGAGGTACTGGGCTATGCATGACGTCTTCCACGTTTCTCAGATTTGGAATTACTTCTCAGACCCATCTCATGTTTTTCAACCCAAGGAGGTTGAGTTAGAGGTGGATGGCTCATTCGAGGAGCATCCTATCTAGACTGTTGATCTAAGTGTGAGGGTTCTCCATGGCCGGTGTGTTCCACTGGTACGAGTGCTATGACAGCAAGGGGAGTACATGATAAGACCTGAGAGAGGGATGCTGATGTACGATCACAGTGGCTGTAGATTTTCGAGGATTCTTTTTCTATGCCACCTTTCTAGGGAAATTTGGGGAGGAATTTGTTTAAGGGGGGAAGTTTGTAAGAACACAGATCTTCTTATCGGTTATGTTTTCCCTTTTCTAGTGTTCTTGAGAAAAATAGGAGTTTTGGAAATTTCTTAAGTACACACTATGTACTTTATAAGTACATGCCATGTACTCGATTACCATGGGTATCCACGTTCTAGCCGTGCACATGACTGTGTATGGTGACCTGGAGACCGCCAAATGCAAGGGCCGATAAGGGAAAGTACATGCTGTGTACTTCTAAAGTACACGCCGTGTACTTTTTTTTCATTAAACGGACCAGGGCCACGTCTAATTGGCAGAAGTGTCGTATTCTTCGCCTTCTTCAACCGAGAGCATACATATGACACCGATCTTTCCCTGAGCCCCCGATCTTGCATCCATTCTCTGATTTGACCACTATTGATTACGTTGGGATCTCCATAATAAGCTCTTCCTTTTTCTAGAGCTTTGTTTACTGATTCCTCTTCTTTCAATAGTTATCCTCGGTTGAGAATTTTTAGTGTTTTTGTAGATATACGATGTTATTTGGAGATTAAATGCTTGAGTTTCACGTATATCGATCCAACTACACTGAGGTAGGTGGTTTGTGCCTTTCCGCAGATAGTCTTTCAGTTATATGTGAAAAAGTGCCCAATACGCTTGATCATGGTATTGTGTGTTTAGGGTTTTGACCCAGTTAATGCCTGTTATGATTATAATTCTTGAGTAGAGGTTAATTATTGTAAATATGGGTTTTTACCATGTTATGGATGTGTTTTCCCATGCTTGTACCGTTTATGACCATTTGGTCTAGCTTTTCATGTTAGGCGATTGCTTTGCTTTCCATGCTTAGTACTGTAGGATGAAGTGATTGTATTCTAACATGTTGTTATGATATAGAATGTTTAGACAAGTAGTTATTGAGGTTTAACTTAGCCTCTATGAATTTATATGATCGATTGGATTACACAGGGCTGTGAGAACCTGGTGTAGTAGACCATAGAGAGAATGGATGTTGAGAGAATCTCCATAGTGTCTGTTTACTGTTAAGATGCGAGACCATAGGGGGAATTGACGTAAGTGCTTCCTCAGAGTGTCTATAGTTCCTCGACATGGTCCATAGGGGGAATGGGACAATGAGTGCTTCCCCAGAGCACCTTTTAGTTACCTTTACGATACTAGTGGGGGAATTAATGGTGAGTGATTCCTCAGAGAGTCTATTATTAAGCTAAACCAGAGGGGTTAGACTATGTGTACTTCCTAGAGGGATACTTGTTATTATTTGGTTGAACCAGAGGGGTTAGACTATGAGTACTCCCAGTGGGTTACCTGATTTGTTTAACTACTTATTGATATATGAAATTGAATGCATTTTAACTGTAGGATTTTTTACTTTTGAGTACTTATTTGTTTACTAATCCATCTTGATTATTGCCTGCCATATATATTCACTGAATGTTAGGAATAGATCTTTGGGTGATTTCCTATTGGGATTTAGTCTCACACCCTATTTGGGCCATGATTTTGGGCCCCAAAAGATTATATTTCTGGAGGTATAGATAAGGGAAAGTGCCCTTCTACATCAGGTAGTTGATTGGTGAGGAGCTGGCGAGCATGGGACCAAGCTAAGGCTTGAGATGCTATTAGAGATTATCTATTTCTTTTGTACTTTGGTTATTTATGTATTCCAGTATACTCTAATTGATCTAGTGAGAATGAGGAAACTATCAGATTCTGAAGGCCTAGTCCTACGAGAAAGCGTGTTAGGAGAGAACCCTATTTCTAGATAGACAGTTGGCAAGGATGAGATCTTGCGTTTTTAGGGGGGCGTATGGGTTTCAGAAGACATATGCGAGGAGATGATGTGGGACTTACATTCCTCAGTTTGGGTAGTTCATCCTGGTGTCATGAAGATGTATCATTATCTACACCATCAGTTTTGGGGTGCCAGGTATGAAGATAGATGTTGCTGGATTCGTCATGAGGTGTTCTACCTATCTGTAGGTGAAGGTGGAGCATCAACGACCAGAATGGATTTTACAGTAGTTACCCATTCCCAATTGGAAGTGTAATGACTTCTCAATGGATTTAATGACAAGATTTACAAGGTCACCTCAAGGGAATGATGCAGTATGGTTTGTCGTTGATAGACTCACGAAGGTTGCTCACTTCTTGCCGATCAAGGAGACCTTTAGTGTTGATGATCTGGGAAGATTGTACATTAGGGAGATTGTACGTCTGCCTGGGGTTCCAAACTCCATTTTTTTAGACAGGGATGCTTGTTTTACTTCTTGGGTCTAGAAGGGGCTTTAGAAGGCTTTGGGTACACAGGTACTTTTGAGTACAACTTACCATCCCCAGACAGATGGCCAGTCTGAGCGTACAATTCAGGGGCTTGAGGAAATTCTTCAAGCATGCATCCTAGATTTTGGATGTTCTTGGGAGAGGAACATACCTCTTGTGGAGTTTTCCTACAATAATAGTTTTCAATAAACTATTCATATGGAACCTTATGAGGCTTTTTACGGTAGACCATGCCGATCACCCTTATGCTGGCTGGAGGCAGGAGAGGCAGCTAAGCTGATACCTTGTCTTTTCCAGGAGACCAGATAATAGATAAAGTTGATTTAGAAGAGGATAGATACTGCACAGTCACGACAAAGTCTTATGCTAATTGATAGAGAGGACCTCTGGAGTTTGAGGTCGGAGATCATGTTTTCCAGTGTGTCACACCGAGGTTGGGACACAGGAGGATTAGGAGGAAGGGTAAGCTTTAACTAAGGTACGTTGGGCCGTTTGAGGTTTTGGAGAGAGTTGGGACCGTTTCCTATCGATTGCAGTTACCTCAGAGGTACTGGGTTATGCATGACGTCTTCCATGTTTCTCATCTTTGGCGTTACTTGTCAGACTCGTCTCATGTTTTTCAACCCGAGGAGGTTGAGTTAGAGGTGGACACCTCATTTGAGGAGCATCCTATATGGATTGTTGATCGAAGTGTGAGGGTTCTCTATGGATGGTGTGTTCCTCTGGTATGAGTGATATGGTATTACAGGTGAGTACAGGACGAGACCTGGGAGAGGGAGATCGATGTACGATCATAGTGGCTGGAGCTTTTTCAGGATTCTTCTTCTACGCTGACTTTCTAGGGAAATTTAGGGACAAAATTTTTTAAGGGGGAAAGTTTGTAAGAACCTAGATCTTCTTATTGGGTATGTTTTCCTTTTTCTGGTGTTTTTGAGAAAAATAGGAGTTGTTGGAAATTTCTTAAGTACACACTGTGTACTTTATAAGTAGATGCCCTGTACTCAGTTACCATGGGTAGCCATGTTTTGGCCATGCACATAGCTATGTGTGGTGACCTGGAGACCGCCTAATGTGAGGGTCGGTAAGGGAAAGTACATGCCATGTACTTCTAAAGTACACGCTATGTACTTTCTTTTTTTTCCTTAAACAGACCGGAGTCATGTATAATTAGCAGAAGCGTCTTCTTCTTCACCTTCTTCAACCTAGAGTGTTCATATGACGCCAATATTTCCCTGATCCCCCGATCAAGCATCCTTTTTCTGATTTTACTGCCGCTGATTGCATTGAGATCACCACAGTAAACTCTTCCTTCTTCTAGATCTTTGTTTCTCGATTCCTATTCTTTCAAGAGTTATCATTGGTTGACCGTTTTTAGCATTTTTGTAGATCTACTATATTATTGGGTGATTCAAGGCTTGAGGTTCACGTATAGAAATCCTACTACACTGAGGTTGGTGGTTTGTGCCTTTACGTAGATAGTCTTTCAGTGATATGTGCAAAAGTTCCCAATATCCTTGATCGGGGTATTGCATGTTTAGGGTTTTGACCCAGTTAATGCCTTCTATGCTTAGAATGCTTGAGTAGAGGTTAATTGTTGTGAATATGGTTGTTTACCATGTTATGTATGTGTTTTCCATGCTTGTACTGTTTATGACCATTTGGTATAGCTTTTCCTATTAGGCGATTGCTTTTCTTTCCATGCTTAGTACTATAGGATGAAGTGATTGTATTATGACATAATGTTATGCTATAGACTATTTAGCCAAATAGTTCTTAAGGCTTACCTTGGCCGCTATGCATTGCTTTGGTCGATTGACTTACACAGGGCCATGAGAACCTGGTGTAGTAGACCATAGGGATAATGGACGTTGAGGGCTTCTCCAGAGTGTCTGTTTACTATTACAATGCGAGACCATAGGGGGAATTGACGTAAGTGCTTCCTCAGAGTGTCCGTAGTTCCTCAACATGGTCCACATGGGGAATGGGATGATGAGTGATTCCCCAGAGCACCTTTTAGTTACCGATATGATACTATAGGGGGAATTAATGGTGAGTGTTTCCTCATAGAGTCTATGCTTAAGCTGAACAAGAGGGGTTAGACTGTGTGTACTTCCTAGAGAGTTGCTTGTTCTTGTTTGGTTGAACCATAGGGGTTAGGCTATGAGTAATCCCAGAGGGTTACCTGATTTTTTTAGATGCTTATTGATATATGAAATTGAATGCATTTGAACTTTAGGATTTTTTACTTTTGAGTACTTCCTTGTTTACTGCTCCATCTTGATTATTACCTGCCATATATATTCAGTGACTATTAGGTGTATATATTTGGGTGGTTTCCTTATGGGATTTAGTCTCACACCCTATTTGGGACATGCTTTTGGGCCCAAAAAGATTATATTTCATCATGTATAGATAAGTGAAATCCCCCTTCTACATCAGGTACTTGATTGCTGAGAAGCTAGAGAGCATGGGACTAAGTTGAGGCTTGCGATGTTGTTGGAGTTTATCTGTTTATTTTGTACCTTTTTTATTTCTATATTCTAGCATTGTGATTTGTTTGTATGATTTAATAGACATATGTATCATGAATCATCATTATATATATGTGCTCTAGTTTATTCTTTTAGTATTCCGCTGTTTACTGATGTATGGTATTATTACTTATTCCGTTATTGTATATCATTTTACTTCTGCTGTGTTACTCTGCCAATGAGGGCATAGTTTCCCCACTATCACACCTAAAGACCTCACTTCTAGTCTGCAGCCTCTAGAATTTGGGGAAATGTGCTTGAGGCCATGTGACCAATTGGGTACAGAGCACCTATGAGCAACTTCTAAAATTGGGACGTTACAGTTTTGCTGTGCTTTTAGCATGGCATGTTGGTTGTTGTTTTCCTATGATTTTGGGGTGGTGAGTTGGTGGTTGTTTGGCCAAGATTTTTGGGTAGTGAGGTGGTTATTATTTGGCCATGATTTTGGGTGGTGAGGTTGTTGTTTTTTGGCCATGATTTTGGGGCGGTGATGTGGTTTTTGTTTGGCCATGATTTTTGGGTGGCGAGGTTGTGGTTGTTTGGTCATGCTTTTAGGGCGGAGAGGTGGTGGTAAAATGGGGATAACAAACTATTTGTGATATGTGGTTGCTTTTAACTAGATTACCAGATAGTGATGGAATAAATAATTATATTAATAATGATTTAAATGACCTGGGTAGGTTTGGTTAGTGCTATGGAAATGAATAATGAATAAATAAATTATGGGTTGTGTGGTTAAATGAGGTTGATACTTAATAATTATAGCATCCCGCCTTTTTATCACATAAACTTTCATTACATTTTACAAAACCGAGGATCTTTAAGGTTTAGTGTCTTGGAAACCAGGAACTTAAAACATGAAACAACAAAAAAAAACAATCTTCTTAAACACTTGAAAGGCTTCTCCTTATGTTCATCCTAGGTTCATTACTGCATCTCAGAACCTGGGGACATACATCAAAGGAAAGGGTGAGCAGAAGGCCCAGTAAGGAAAACAAGAGAAACATTTTACATGTGAACTTGAGATACTTCAATAAGGTCATGAAAAGAACTTTAAGGCATGAGAAAGAAATCATGAGATATATCATAATAAAAGTAACATTTTTCATAACTTGAAGATGCAGCTACATCATTTAACATAGACAATCATGAACATATCACCAAGGTCCATCCCCAAGGTGTCATTTGAAAATTACCAAGGTTATTCACCAAGGTATCGTGAAAATTTTAATCTCTAGTGGTTAAATCATTACCCAATGCATTGGAGCGCTATCAGGGCGCACCCTTAAATTTGCCTTTATTATCATGTGATCTACATATATCATCATCAAACATTTCATAAATAACCCATATAGAATAAAATAAATGGGTTTCATTTCATAATCACAACATTTTAAAAACTTCTTTAAAGACATGATCTTTACGTCACTTTAAAACCCACAAAAAAGGAAGGTGGGTCTCATGTATGTAAATCCCAGAATTTAAAATAGAACATTTTGGTATATATGTGAATACCCCTTTACAAGAAATATCTTTGAGTATTCACTTAATAATATAAAATAACTTTAGAAAAAGAGAGAGACATTTTGAGACGGAAATTCTGCAGCATAACAGCTATGTTACGAGGTTTTAGAAGACATTAAAAAGAGAGGGAAAATGGGTCAAACATTCATAAATGACCCATAAAACAGTATATGGACAGAATAAGAAGGATACATGATCATGGTAATGAAATTTCAAGGAAATACCATTTGAAATTAAAAACATGGAAGGAAGACAAAAATTAGATTTCTCTTATGAAAGTTCGACAGCCTAACGGTGTTACTTAAACTTCACCAAAAATGATTTGAAAAGATCAAATAGGGTCTCTCATCATGTGAACATAAGAGTTCAGTATGATAGATATAGAGATAATTCCCCAACATAATTAAAAAGGAACTTGAAAGACTTGACATGAAAGTAGAACTTTGAAAAGAATGAGAAGGGTGAAAGAATCCCCTAAAAATTTTGGCAGCCTAACAGCGCCACTTAAAACTTCAAAATACTGAATTGAAGAGATAAAATGGGGTCTCTCATCATATGAAAATAAAAGTCCAGTATGATAGATATAGAGATCTTACCCCAACATAACAAAAAGGAACTTGAAAGAATTGACATGAAAGTAGAACTTCAAAACGAGAAGGGTGAAGAACCACTTAAAAATTCAGCAGCCTAACGACGCCACTTAAAACTTCAAAATACTGAATTGAAGAGATCAAATGGGGTCTCTCATCATATGAACATAAAAGTCCAGTATGATAGATATAGAGATCATACCCCAACATAACAAAAAGGAACTTGACAGAATTGACATGAAAGTAGAACTTCAAAACGAGAAGGGTGAAGAACCACTTAAAAATTGGGCAGCCTAACGGCGCCACTTAAAATTTCAAAATACTGAATTGAAGAGATCAAATGGGGTCTCTCATCATATGAACATAAAAGTCCAGTATGATAGATATAGAGATAACATTACTTAATCAAGGTGCCTAGATTATTTTAAAACTTTCTTTAAGTGAGATTACTAATCCATTTGGTCATGTTACTAATCCTAATCATAAAATCACTATTCATAATTTACTATTCATCAAAAATAAAGTTGATCTTATTAGACTCCAAATTTTGTACTGAACATAATTGTAGAAGACCATTTTTTGAAAATCATTACACATTTTTAATTATTTAAGGTTTACATAAACATTTTTAAAATATCCTTTTTCTAAAATTCATCAAAAATATGCATACTATATTTATCCGGTCATTTGAAAATTCATAAACTTCATCATAAGAAGAAATCCCAATTTTTATTTAAAATAAAGAATCACACAAGGCAGTTACGGTCTCCTTACATAGCCCCTTATCACACCAGCATAGGACCTAAGTGTAAGGTGTGCTAAGGTGAGAGAGTCCGAGGGAGGCTCGACCAACATTGCCCGAGTAGTAATTTCTATCAGTTTGAACTTCTCGCGAAGGTGATTCCGTTATAGCTTCACATGATGAAGTTTGGCTTGGGTTTGGTCTAGAGCAAAGCCCAGTGGTGCTACCTTCTTCCCAAGTTCTGTTAGATGGGATTCGATCGGTCCAAGACTACTGGGTGAGGCCATCGAATCTTATTTCTATATTAATTAACCAAGATTACTTGTATTTAGAGACAATAATCGAAACGTTTAGTTTACAGCGGTCATATTGACCAATGGCCAAATAATGGTCAAACCCAAAAGTATCATTTTAATTATACTCATGTTATCAAATGAAACATTTTTGTTGAGTACAAAAATAAAATAAGATAACACATGAAATTAGGAAACAAGATTTATTCAAAATTTCGGGCCGTTACAATAATGGAACGAACTGGATGGATAATGGGAATCAATTAGAAATGTGAAATGTGGATTATGGGTTGTGTAGTTTTATGTATATATTGGTGGTAGATAAAGTGGTGATCTTATGAGATGATTATTTTTTTGGTTTTGAACCCATAGGTTGGGATTGTGTGAGTCTATATATATATGTATATTATTTTTGATTTATTTATGCACTCAACCACATAGAGCAGTATGTGTTGACACCCACATAGTCATGTGGGGGATGTTTTTACCAACATTCGGTTAGGAGGACAGATGGATGGGTACCCGCTCTTTTCCACTCTCTCTTCAAGGCGAGATAGGTGTTTTATAGGCTATGATGGCCAACGGTCTAATAATGAACTAGATGGTGGTGGTGATAGCCCAAGTGTTTTCAAGCGAGATGTGATGTGGAAATTATTGTGGGGTGATGATACTTGGTGTCTTGAAGTGAGATGTGACATGACACCCCAAGATTTTATAGAGGTTCAAGTACAAAAAACTAAAAGTAAGCATGAGGTAAGATATTTCTTAACCTAATTTCTATGCATTGGGTTAAACTTTTACTTCATTGATTATGCTATGATAAGATTCTATGTGGAATGAATTTTTATTATCGTATGTTTTATTTTCACTTGTTTTATATGGATTTATAGTGGATACACATAATCAATCCATTTTATTAATTCTCACTTCAATGATATGTTTCTTATAAAGAACTTCATCTCAATTTCCTTCTGTTCAGGCATATTTTGATGTTATAAAAATAAATTATTTTATAAGGTGTATATAATTCCAATTTTACATGTTATATCATTAATTTATTTATTATTATGATATTTAATGTTTTTTTAAATGTTATTAATTCATTGGTAATATTATTCAACTGATAACAAAGTGGTAAGGTTTTATTTTTCAAAATATCATTTGAGGTTGTTTTTGCTAAGTCTCTACTGAGGAATATTTCTCTTCCATGTTCATGTGTTATAATTTTTTTTTCAATTTTTTTTAATATTCTACTATAATTATTTAAATTTTTTTTACCCATGTTTGAAATTTTTAAAAAATGGTTTGAAAGGAATATTTTTTTTCATTTTCTAAATGCGGAACTTTGTGACTTTCTAGAAAAAAATAAGGAATAAATGTTTTTTAAATTGTAAAACATGAGTGGATTTTTCCACTGTCATGATGCCTTAATGCTTTTAATCTTCCTTTTAAAGTTTACAAGGTTATTTTTTTAAAAACTTTCTTTTATAAATGTACAGTGTTTAAAAAATAATTGATTTTCATAGAGAAAAAAGTTATTTTACTCATGAATTTTTCAATGAACCAATTAGAGTATTATCATCTACATAAACATACTTTATTAAATATTATGATTTATTGAGGTTGATTTATTATGATACCATATACCTGATTTTATAGAATGGTTTAGGATTAGTTTTATTGGGATGTAATATTTTTATACTATTTTATACATTACACTAGATGGTTTAAGATTATGTTAATTGATTGGAGAAATTATTAATATTTTATATATTTGTTTGAATATGAATGTATATGTTGATTATGTTTTACCCCTTATATATGAGGAATTAATTATACAAAGTAAGTGATAGTTAGATCCCAATATAGCCCCTCGATGCATTGATAGGTCTCATGAGAGAAACTGAATTGGGTTTTGGCCAAGGCCTTACCCATTTATTATATTCTTGACATGAAGACTTGATGATGTTATATTATTAGAATAAATCCTTGAAAGTATTAGATTCTTATAAAGCCTTGATGATTTGTTTTAGATGTATGTAATTATGAATTCCATCATAATTAATTCAATTATTGATATTCCATGTGATTATTCGATTAGTAGAATATAAATGGTTATGTTTCATTCTCATGAGATTATTTATATAAAATTATTTGATCATCATTTATTATAAAAATATTATGCTCAAGTTATTGATTAAATGGCATGTGTTTTAGTTATTTACCTTTCCATATTCTTTATGACTTATTTACTCATATATTCGGCTATATGCTTAACCCTTACTAAGCATTTGTGATCACCCCTTTATTATGATTTATTTTACTCTAGATTTTTAAGAAGTTTGTTATGATTGATATACAAGGATAATATATGGAAATAATGGAGTTATGAAGGGAATTTATATGTTTAAAATTATGTTTTCAATTTTAATGCAGGGTTGAAGAATATATCTAGTTTTCAAAAACAACTAAACTATTTGGTCCTTCAGGATGATATTCCTTGTATATTATGCTAATGTAATAAAGTAACCACTGAATCTGAGATACTAGGGTTGAGGTATTTACATGTTATGTAGCCTAGGTTTCTGGGGGTAGAATGAGATGGGATAAAGTGTATTA
The DNA here is from genome assembly GCA_963277665.1 of Viscum album. Taxonomy (NCBI): domain Eukaryota; kingdom Viridiplantae; phylum Streptophyta; class Magnoliopsida; order Santalales; family Viscaceae; genus Viscum; species Viscum album. Next base: position 12,369,018 of record OY728158.1, read on the forward strand.
CGATGGGGGTTATGCATATTAGGAGGAGGGAACAAGGTTAATGTTCTTCATGTTCATGATACCATACTACTCTAATTATGGTTATAGATGTGTTATGGACCAGGTGTTTTTGAGTGAGACGTGATGTGTCCATGCTTGTGGGGATCTGATCCCAGGTGTATTTGGGTGAGATTTGTTATCACCATGCTTGTGAGGAAGTGTGGTATTTAGAAGAGATGGGTGTTCTAGGATGTACAACACTGTGGTGTGGGAGAAGCATACTAGTGGTGAAGTGATGTAGGGTAACCTTTATTGATGTGACTCATGTTATATTATATTACTTGGCTTGAATAATTTGGTGAGTGTGCCTTGGTGATTCTGAGATGGATAATTGACCTATTTAGGTACTGTTGATTCTTCTATTTTCTCATGAGTGTATTAGTATACTTCTTCCACATGTGTACAAGAGAATTTAGTTTTCCTAATGAGTATACTTGTATGCTCACTCTGCACATATATAACTATTTTTTAGGATTTTAGGAAGATTCCATGGAACATGATGGACATTACTAGCTCAGACCATGGATAAATACTATTTTTTTACTTTAAATTTTCTTTTGGATATTTTCTTTGGATATTTTTATCTGTATCAGTTTTATTTATACGTGCATGTTAGATGGTTTTGGTTTCTTTTTATATTATTCCATGGAGTTTTTTGTGGATTAATCATCTTATCTCTTGATTCTATATTATTATATAGGGTAATGACTCCCATTTAATTATAGTTTTATACACTCAGTGCTACTAACCAACTCGGGGCCTACTGGAGGTGGGGATCGAGGGTCATTATTTATCCCCCTAATTACGGTATCTTTGGAGGAATGAGTTCATAAAAAAATGAAATAAAAAATTAATATAACATTTAAAAATTATACCCTATATATAAAAGATCATAATATTTATTCATAGAATAAATCTTGGAAGTTCATAAGACATGAATCATAAAGGAACATGATCCATGAGAGAGTTTCATTGGCATAAGACATGAAATTTTGGCATACACATAAGTATATAAAATAATTTTCTTTGTATTAAAGGATATTTTCCAAGACTATCATAATTGAATGAGTTCACTTCCTAAACCATCATAGTAGTCAAGACTCACGTGGTGGACAAGTTCCCTTACTAAATTAGGTTCACTCCCCATTCCATCCATGTTTATCTCATGTGATATCATTATTTATCCAATGCATTGGAGGGATATATAGGTCCCACCCATTATATAATAAAAAACATATATATTTGTGCCACTAGAATTAAAATCATATCATAACCCCTAACAAGAAACATGTTTCATAAACATTTCACCATATCATATCCTGTGGAAAAGAAACAGGTTTCATAAACATCATGGCATCATAAATATAAACCTATGAGATAAAGAATAAGGATGGTATAATTAGATTATATACCTAGTAAAACATGATTGACATCAAATAATTTTATCATAGATATACAATTATTTTGAAAGATCACTTGAAATAATACTTGAAAAAAATATCCTTTCCATTTTGAAATAATTTTTTTAAAAGGTCACACAATTATAAAGAAATAAATTTTATTTGAAAATAAAATTTTAATATTGTAAAGGAATCTTCAAATAATTAAGGATTCATTATGGTGGGAAAATTTTATCATACTGTATAAGTTAAAAAAATACTCTTTCTGTATTTTTATCAAAAAAGTCACAAAGAACCTCATTTAGAAAATGACCAAAAGATTATTTTCAAACCATTTGTATAAATTAAAACATGGGTAAAAATGATTTTAAGAAATATTAAAATTCCTTTTGATTTTTTAGAAAATAAGGATATGAAATATAAATATTCTCCAGTGGATACTGAAACAAAAATAATCCCGAATAATGATAAGATTGTAAAATAAATCCTTACTACAAGTCTGCCCTTTCCTTGTTCACATTAAAAAATCCTGTATAATAAATATGGATTTATTATAAATTAATTATATAAAAATATATCTATCATACCATTTATGACATATTTATCACATATTATCACCCTTTTATTAATAATGTTTATTAAAATCACTGTTATGGTTGATAACTGCATCACTTTCCAAGCATGTTTTGGTTTTGTATTTTAATTTCACCATTCATGGGGATGGTTGGTCATATGTACACATTAACGTTGTTTTTATTTTTTCTTTTGATGGAATGAAATGAAGGTAAATAATAATACACATTTAAAAAATAAATATCATGTCCTATATATTATATATATTTATAATAGTAATTTTTATTACCATCCATGTGAATTATAAATGAAAAATGAATCACATCACATCACAGAGATGGAAGTCCATACGTCTGCACAAACGACATTATCATTTCCCAAAAAACTGGATGATAAGAAGGTAGACATGATAATATCATTAAATAAGTATAATTATATCATAAATATCATATATAAACATTAAAACCATTATAATTTTCATCCATAAAACATGGTTATAAAAAAATTAATTGTATCGATATGTGGAGACGATAAGCCATATATACGCACGAGCAATACATTCACTTATTATTTGTTGGTAAAGAAGGTGTATAAATTTGTTTTCATAATAATGATAACATTTTATAATATTGATGATACTTAATTTATTATTTTATGATGAATATCATATATTTATAGATGGTAAAGAAGATTAGAAAAAGAAAGTGATCAGTTAGAGCGATTACCTCTTCTTTGAAACGACTCCTTTAGATCTCTTCTTAAGGGATCTAGGGTAGCTCTTTTGGGAAGACTAAAAACTATAAAATGTGTATAGGGAAGTTTAGAAAATAATTTGGTAGAATATGATCAATATTTGAAGCTAAATTTGGTGTAATTAAGTGAAGGAGGAAGTTCTTTTTTATAATAGAGGTGAGGGGCACTTTTGGAATTTCTCAAAAGATTAAAATATAATAAGACTATTATAGAGATAAATTCTTAAAAATAGAATATAAACGAATATAGGTCAACATTTTAGACCATATATTATCTCATTTCTTCTTATTTAATATTTTTATGATTTTTAAATAATTTAATAAAATACTAATCCCATAAAATATCATTATTGTCAATTTTGTTACTATTGATTACTTTGACTTTAAAAACATAAATAAAATAAGTAAATTTAGAACATTATATTTTATTATATCCTAAAAATTTCAATTTAATCTATATAATTTTTAGATCAACTTAAATATATCAAATTATTTTACTTTTACTTTTTTTAATACCATTTATTTTATTTTTTTATTAATTGAATAATTACTTCATAAGCATTGTGTAAGTATTTAAGGTAAATATTTATTTAATAAAAACTATAAATAAATTAACATCATGAATATGATTTAATTAGGCACAAAATTACTATTAATATTCATTCATAACTAATTTTTGTCCCTATCTGAACACATAAATGATATTTAAAACTAGGAGTGACATTTTCCAACTTCCTTTGGTTTAAATAATATATAAGTCATTTTTAGGGAAAAGTGTTTATTAAATAACTAAAGTTTTAACCTTAGATATTAAGGTTATAATTATATTCATTAAATAATAATTATGATGATTAATTATTACATTATAATGTAGTTTTAACGTAGATTAACCTGATTTACCCTTTACCGAAGTGATAAATTTTATCGTGGTTACTATTTATATTGACAAAAAATTAAAGGATCCTAAATACCAAATTTTATCCTCATGATTCTAAATATGTAACTCATTTTATCTAATTAAGTACCTATAAATAGAATAAATTAATTTTAAAGTATGTTCCTAAAACGTGACAAAAACTACTTTTTAAGAAAAATACAATTTTAGGCATAAAAATAGATTTATTATTATACTATGCTTAGAAAAAATATTTGTTTAATGTTTAAAAAAATTGATCAAGTAAATAATATATAAATTTAATTAAAATAATTCACCAATAGTGATTAATATATTTATATAAAACTGATTGTACGCTTAAAACAATTTTTTTTAAGAAAACTATGTTTTTAATTTTAAAAAAAATATATATTTTTGTTTTTAATTCTAATGATGAATTTATTCAATAAATGAATAGACCACATATTTTTTCATAATTTATTTATTTATATTCATACCTTTTAATATATAGCTATAATATTTTAATAATGTAACGTGGTTCATTAAAACTTACAGTTGTGTGCAAAGCAAACTATCAAAGAAGTCATATTATTTAAACAGAAATATTTTATAACAATATCATGGTTTTACACTATTCATGATGGATATTTATCTCAAATGTTTGGTGATAAACTAAACATTTAATATATTCCTATTATTTGGTATTATGTGGATGTATTTTCAGAATACTTTCCTAGTCTTCTTCCAGATCATGACGTAGAGTTTTCAATATAATTCATACATAGTTCTCACCTATTTCAAAGACTCCATATATAATGGTCCCAATTGAGTTGTAGGAATTGAAGAAGTAACTCTAATAAAATCTTTATAAAGGATTTATATTCCCTAGTCCTTCACCATGGGGTGAACATAGTCTTTTTGTTAACAAGAAATATGGGACAATGCGTCTTTACATTGATTATCGAGAACTTAATAAGACCACTATCAAGAAAAAATATCATCTACCCTGTATTGATGATTTATTTTATCAACTACACAGATCTCAATAATTTTATAATACTTAAATTAATTCAATATATCATCAATAGAGGTCTTAGAAGGAGGAAATACCCAAGAAATCCTTCCATATGAGGTATAGTTATAATTAATATCTAACAAAGCCATATGGACTTACTAATTCTCCTAATATATTCACGGATACAATGAATAAATTATTTAGAGATTAACTTGATCAATTTGTGGTAGTCTTTATAGATGATATTATTATATATTCAAAGAGTAAGGAATAACATGAAGATCATTTTAGGAATGTATTAAATACCACGAGGAAGGATAAGTTGCATGAAAAATTTACCAAGTGTGAATTTTGGATATAGAAGGTTTCATGCTGAAGGACCCTAGAACACCCTGAGAGGGGAGGGGTGAATAAGGGGTCAATGGTTTCTTTTTAAAGTTTTAGATCTTGTTCCCACATTGGTAGGAACTTGTTAAATCTATCACTCAAATTAATGCAAGGATATGAAACAAAACTTTTACTTGGTTCACCGCAAAGTGTTATGTCCAAGGAACATATGCTGATAGTGTGTTGGTTGTACCTAAATCCACTAATCTTCACCAGTTGTGGAGTACAAGAGTTTGTTTACAAATACTCTATGCCAGAAACACTACCCTTACAAAAGTTTAGGGATGGCTCATCACTTCCCTCAAAACACTTCCGTAAACTCTCCCTAGCTCACTACTGTGAGATATGTTAACTCAGTTTCTCGACTTAAAGGTCACTTTATAGATTGGCATTAAATTCCTTGTCTATGTCTAGCATGAGACACTGCTTGTATCGAAGACCTGAGTAGATGCTCACTGAAATCCTTGACCACTCAACACTAATACTTAAAATATCCCTTCACAAAGTCCCTTCTCAAAGCACAACCCTTCACAGATCACACCACCTCGTAGAGCATAAAACTTCGCAGAGATATAGAGAACAACCCTTAGTGGAGCTCTCTGCCTCGTAGATAACAACCCTTCATGGACCTCACTACCTTGCAGAGCAACCTACTTCGTGAAGCTCACTGATCCAACGTAGAACACCCCATCTTCGTGAATTTCACATGACTTAGAATTATTGGCATCATTCAAGACATTAAAAGTATCTTCACCAAGCTCAAACTCACATAAAAAATCTGCTTTGCGAAGCACACCTTTCTTCACAAAGTCAAAGTGATCCCATATTTTCTCTCTTTAAATCATACAAAATTAAGCGGGGTAGACTCTTATTTATAGGAACAGTCGAATGTGGAGCTCCGATTCTTTAGGCGTGGAATCCAAATCAGCAAAAAAAGTCTTCATGACACATCTCTCTCTTCGAAATTATCATCTTAACCACAGAGCTCTCCGTCAAAACCCTTCGCACCGCTGCAAATAATCACTGCAAATCTACACTTGCAAAGAAAGTCTCATAATCATAGATCACACCATCACAATCTTTATGTCTTCACAAAACACACTTCATGAAGACCATATATTCCAAACTCATGCCTTTTCTATATTTTGTTGAGGCCTTCAAGAAAAACCACTTTTCATAATACTTTAAATTCCCCAAATTTTAAACCCCAAAAATTTGGAAAACATTAGGAAACAAAATCACCTTCAAAACTACTTACAGATTGAACTTTATGATCCCTTTCCTTGAAATATTCCTGATCATCCATGAGTGGATTGAAAAATAATACAAAACATTCTCCTTCTTCCGAAAATAAAAACCTTGTTTCCAACACATTCATGGGTTAGATAATCCCATACAAGGGTATATTAGTAAATCCTTTAAATATGGAAGTTTTTAACCAATGAACCAGACCAACCACTCGGAATGAGACCCATATTTTTCTTGTTTTGGATGGATATTATTATTAATTTGGGAATAATTTATCATGGATATCTAATCCACAAAAAAAGTTTACATAGAATTGATACATGTTTCTATGGATAGATGAATGTAAGGAAAATTTCAAGGAGCTAAACGGAAAGTTGATTAGTGAGCATGTTCTCATACTACCCTACAGAGGAGAAGGGTTTGTGATTTATAATGACGCATCAATGAATAGACTAAGATGAATCCTCATGAAGAATGATATGGTGATAACTTATTCCTCAAAACAATTGAAAATTATTGAGAAAAATTACTTGAATCATGATTTAGAGAAGGAATCTGTAAAAATTTCATTGAAAATATGGAGGCATTTTATTTATGGTGAAAGATGTGATATATACACTGATCATAAAATATTGAAGTATATATTCACATAGAAAGAGTTGAATATAATCTAAATTATTATGATTGTAATTGATTAATGATTATGAATACTTAATACACTACCCCCTAGGAAGGAAAACAAGTAGTAAGATGATCTGAGTTAAAAGGACCATGCTAGTTTTTCCACGATGAGGACCGAAAGAGATCCACTATTTATATATTTTCAGAATATGTGTAACTCCCTCTGAGTTTTGGTATGCTATTTGTTAATTTTTAGGAGTTGGTAGTTTTATTTCCTAGGTATTTTGATGTGATATCGAGTTTTATATAATTGTTTTTTAATTTTATAGGGGACTACACCATTGAGGGGTTAACTTTGGTGTGGAGTGGGATTACTATGGAATGGGAAATCCAAATGTGGTATAGGATACCAAAAGGAGGGATTTTGAAGATACTTCTATATTTAGAATAATTTTAATATGGAGTAAATATACAGTGTATGTCGGATGGACACTACAACATGGAGAGGGTGGTTGTGGTTAAAGGGCATCAGGAAGGAATTTAATTTATTCTTCCAAATTTAACACCCCTATGGTGTGGAGCTCAAATATGGTGCAGTCTCCATTTAGGGTTTTTGGGTTTTGCAATGTGGTCCTTTTCATTATGCTATAGACCTTATCCTAGAAAATATGATCTATACCATGGTTCCAAAACAGGGTTTTGACCAAATGGGCTATGGTGTTGTCCCTCTCATTTCACCACAGTCCCTCTCTATGTCAGCCAGTTCTGTAGTGTGGTTTGAGAGGATGTGACATTGTATTATATTTTATAGACTGCCTATAAATACCTGTAACTCCCTCAAAATAAATTATTCTTCCAAATTTTCTTCTCAAACCTTAGGTGCCCAAGAGTTTTTTTCAAAGGCCTTGAAGCCCCTTTTTGATCAGGTTCATCCCCTAGCTTTGGGAGATCAATTCTTGTTGATTTCTATGCATTCTTAAGGTAGGTAGCTCTATTAAAAGGTTTTAATTCATGAATAACTTGATATTCTTATATGATTCATTTGGATGGTGATATGAAAAATATTTATTTGGTATTGATAAGTGTATTTTATGAACATATTTTTTTTATGTTTATTTCTATATTTAAATGATTAATCTTTCCAATTTTGGAACATATTGAACTATTTTTTGTTTTATAGAAGGATATAAATTATCTTTGGAAAAGGAGTGAAAAAGAGGAAAATATTGGAGCTAAAAGACACTTCGTGCCATGAGTGAAGTGTAGTGGAACAACATTGGATTTTTGAGGATGCAATAGAGCTGGAAAACTGGAGCAGGGAATTTACACATTGTGTATTCCATTTACATGATGTGAGTTTTTTCAGGATGAGTTTTTTGAAGAGATATGACGAAATTCACTGTGCCTGGAAAATTAAATATTACATGTGGTGTAATAATTTAAACATCATGTAAATTGTTGAGATGAGATTCCAACATCCAGATTTAGTTTTTCTCTAAAATTTGATAGAATCTGTGACATGGGACCCATCCAAGACCATATTTGGACTAACTCTTAATGATACTCATTAATACCAGAGCCCATATGGAGCTTATAAATTGAAGGATATCCTACTGCTATTGAAGATATCCAGATACCAAATCTTGGAGCAAGAAACTGTGTTGCATAGGGCCCTCCCCAAGTTCATCTCTATTTTCTTTGTGATTTCTTTTTCTTTTCTACTTCCCTATAATCCTCTCATCACTAGGATGAGGGGGTAAACCCACCTTATGCTATGGTTATGTAATTTAAGGGGGAATGTGAATTGGATTAATTTCATTTTATTTTATTAATGTATTTGGTTTCCCTCAATTTAATATTCAACTTCCAATCCATTTATTTTCCATTTATTACGAGCATTGATAATTGAATCTTAAAAGGAACTTTAAAATTATGCAACTGACAACCCTAAATAAGGAATGATCATTTCAAACTTTAGGAGAAATCCGGTTTAAATACATCATCGATCTAAACTTGATTAGAAGGAACCATAAATTATCAGACTAAGGAAATAGGGTATTGTAGTGTTAATAAGAAGATACCTTAACCATTGGATCTTCCATATCTCAAATCTGACACCAATCATGAATCAATCAACCTATTATCTAAAATTCAATTTCCCTTAAACCCTGAAATTAAAGAAACTTAGTGCACTTTTTAAATCTGATCACATAAAATATATTTGATTTGATTTCTTATTTTGTTTTATTAAAATCAAATAAAACCAATTTTATCTCACTAATTTAATCAAATTAATAAAATTAATTATTATTGAAAACCAAATAAAACTAATTTCACTATCTCTATGGATTGATATCAACTTGTTTCTTTACTCATTTCAATTAATTAGCTATATATGTTGATTTTTTATAATTTTTTATTTGACATAGACCCATAAGAAATTAATGACGCTCTCTAGGTCTGTCAAACTGATACCATTGCTGGGGAAAGTTACAAGTGAATTTTTTGTTTTTTAATTTTTAATTTTATTTTATTGGTTTATTTAAATTTCTCTGTTTATATTGGGTGTGTTCATGGTGTGGATCTTGGATTTTTAATTTTTAAATACCCGACCTCAACACATGATCAAAAGGAAAATATATTTTTGGCATGAATCTCGAACTACAGAAAAGTATAAAGGAAAAAAAGGAAGATAAAAACATGGTTGGTGCTGATAAAAATCATGTTTCTAAAGTTATTCAAAGAGATCCTGGGATACAGACACTCACAGAATATGAGAATCCATCGAACACTGGATTTTAAACAAGCATCATAACACCACCTATTTGAGGAAATCACTTAGAGATCAAGAATGCAATAATTTCAATGATCTAGAACAAAATGGAATTTAACATACTTCTACATGATGATTCGAGCAAACATTTGGGAAGATTCCTTGAGATCTATAACACATTAACATTCCAAAATGTCTTAAATTATGTGGTAAGAATCCATCTTTTCCTATTTTCATTATGTTATCAAGCTTAATATTGGATCCAAAGCCTTCCTACACATTCCATTACTATATGGGATTAGCTATACAAGTACTTCCTCACCCATTTCTTTCCACCTTCTAAGTCAATGGATATATGGGTAAATATTCTAAACTTTTGTCAATTTGAAGATGAATATTTATATTCTATTTGGGAAAAATATAAATATATGACTTGAAAATTCCCTAATCACAGAATAGATCTATGGATACTAATCTAAACTTTATATATGGGTTTTTAGAGAAATATATCAATTATTGGTACTAAAGATGGATAATTATTAATGAATAAGTCTCTTAAAGTGAGCTATAAATTATTGGATGAGATAGAAGGCAACAATTTCTAGTGGTAATGAGAAGAAACATAATGTAAAGTCATTCATGTAGTAAAAAACAATGAATGAATAGAGGTGCTGATGAAATCATTGACCAAGAATATAGAAATAATAATGGGCCAATAGAAAAATCCCTAATGTATGTGTATTGAAGATGAAAAATATGATGATTACAATGAGACTAATCAATTTCAGGGTTGGAGACCACAAAAACAACTTGGACAAGGACTTGAACAAATACCACAAGCGTACCAAGAACAAGAACCCCAAGGGACAACCTAACGAGATAGGTCTATACATTTTTAGAGATTCTAGAAACATTCATGACAATTTTCGGGGTTATAATTAAAGAAATAAAAGAAGAATCATTAAACCAAAAGGCAGAATTGCGTAATTTGGAGAATTAAGTTGTCCAAATTGCTAATAATTTGAGAGAGAGACCCATAGGAAAAATTCCAGGATGCCCCAAAGTATTCCCATGTGAATATTTAAAAGTTTAGAAACTTAGAAGTGGGAAGAAAAAAAGGGGAAGTAATATAGAAATTTTAGGACAACAACCAGTGGATAAAAGATAAGAGGAAGCTAAAAGTAGCAAAGAACAAGTAGGTACAAAAGAGGAAAAAAAAGAACCACCTCAGTACAAGGAAAGAATACCTTTTTTAGAATAAATGGTTTAAGTAAATAAAAATGTGTAGAAAGGTAAGTTTCTTAAAAACTTTAAAAAATTACATATTAATATAACTTTTTTAGAGGGTCTTGAGAATGTGTCGACATATGAAAAATTCATGAAAGATCTAGTAACCAAAAAGAAAAAGCTATAAGAGATTGACACCATTCTACTCACACAGAAGTGTTTGACAGTGGTATCTAAGGACCTACCTAAGAAGCAATGTGATCGAGGTATCTTTTAAATTCCCATATTTATCGGAGTTAACAAATGTGGAAAATATTTGTGTGACTTAGGTGCGAGTGTCAATATCACATTGCATACAACATTTAAGAGTTTAGGACTGGATGGATTAAAGACAACGAGAGTACTTCTTCAATTAGTCGATTCAACCATGAAATACCCAAGAGGAGTCATTAAGGATATCCAGATAAAATTTGAAAAGTTTATCTTTCCCATAAACTTCCTAGTGATGGATATTGAAGAGTAGATAAATCCATTCATTCCAAGAAGACCATTTTTATCTACAAGGCATGTGCTGATTGACATCCAAAGTATAGATGTCGGTCTAAGAGTTTGAAGTTATCAAGTAAGTTTTAACATCCACTGGGAAATGAATAACTATGATGTGCAAGAGAAAAACGAGTTTAGAGAAAACAATACATCCAATGTTGAGTGTCACTAAAATCAATGAGGTACATGATTCAGTTGTTGTTGTGCAAGAGGAGGCTCAACTGAAGAAGAAAGAGAAGCTGGAGACTAAGACTGCTGACACCAGAGGAGTGACCAAATCCACTATATTTGATAAAGGGCAATAGTTTTGGATGGTATTTGAACATCCATTTAGTTCATCAGGATTGAGGAATAAATGGTGGATCAGTACAATGGATATCAAGCAAGTACTACCATTAGGGAGAATTAAGTTGTTTAGAAAAGAAGGATAGAGGTAGACCTATGTGGATAGGACATAATTGAGACCATTTATGGATCCCAAAGAGTTATAGAATTTTCTATCATCCTTCATGTGAGATGAAGATAAAGGAGTCAAGGTCAATCAAATGATGGTCAACAAAATCACTTTCAGAAGGAAGCCCAAGTTTTTTGTTTTTGTTTATTTATTTTTAATTTTTTGAGGCGTGAATGCTCTCACTCTAAATATTTAAAAATTCATTGATAATGGAATTTTATTTCACATGTTTATTTTTAATTTTTAGGACCTTTAAGACCCAAGGTGGTAGAAAGCATCAGAAATCAATATAAGAGGCTATAAAAAAATTATACGTCAAAAAGTTCATTTACACATCGTGAATCTAGAGTATCCAAAAATTTCACATCAATGATTGAAGAAACAATTTTAAATGGGAGTAAGAGTTTCAATTTTTTATTTTTCAACTATATTCCTCATATTTAATTTGATCTTTAACCACCAATTGCATGCCTGAATTTGATTCATTATTTAATTAATAGAACTAGGAGACATTAACTACTTTGGATAAATTCCATGGTATGAATTTAAATTTATTTATTAATAAATTTGAATGAGAAAAATGGAGAAAATAATTAGTAGAGATAATCAAGTGGATTTGGATTTTAAGAATCATTATTTAGGGGAGCATATTGAACATTATAAATAAAAATTTTATAATATTTGTCCATGTTTTAAATTTATGATATTTGCATTAATTGGATTAATTATTCATATGAATTTACTTGAGTAGTTTTACCAACCCTTAATCTCATCCCCAAGACATACAATGAGCCAAAATTTTCCAATTATTTATATAGTATATTTCTTGAGAAACTCGGGCATGTTTTATTCTAGAAATTTCATTGCATCTTATTGAAGCTATAACTGAATAGAATCATTTTTAAAATGATTGATGCATTGTTTTTGTTATACCTTATCCTAATACCAACCTTATTTATCCTATTTAAATCCATTGAATCCATGAAAATCCTTATAAGGAAATGAGCCATGTTATAAACCCACATTATCCTTTCATACCTTTCTCTACATATTTTGCATGATTATCAAACATATGAGTGGGGGAAATGGAAACTATTGGAAGGGATGAAAATTTTGTAATGAATAAGTGTGGAGTATATTTCATGAGATTTGGGGAAGTTACATTAATTGTATTTATTACACACCCTCTTGAAATAAATAGAAAAAATGGATTGGGTCTAGGGAACTTTTAAAATCACCATTTCTTGACCGATGATCTTGTTATAACTATTATAAATAGTAAATCATTTGAGGTTGGGTGGTGGATGTGAGAATTATCCCCAGCACAACTTAAAAAAAAGAAAATAAAAATAATAATAAGAAAGGGTGTTTGATTTATTACATTTCATATCTTTATGAGCCTCCTCTAAGATACTTGGGAAGATGAGACATTTATTGACCTATTCTTGATTATCATGAAAATTACTATAGGGATGAACCTCCTTTTTGTGCCTTACTTGATTTATATCATTTACCTAACTTACCTAAGCTTCAGATTCATTTGATCCTTAATGGTAAATACCTCATGATTAATTGTGATTTTTTATTTATGTGGTGAAGACGTTAGATTCCATGCAAGACTGTGGTATGTTACATGTTCTTGAGGTATGTGCATCACCCTATTCATTCATACCCTAATGATGAGTATAAAAATTAGAAGTAAGGTAAATTGAAAATGGAATGCATGTTAATAATGAATTTAAAAATGAAAATGGATGAATAAAAAGGCTTATATATTTCAAAAGAGGAAAAGTAAAATACATGGTTGATTTATATTCTTTGAAAACAAGGAATTGATGAATTTTCTACGTGTGATGATTGAACATTTAATTTTCCATTTGATTATTTTTTTATTGAAACTGAACTTGAAGCATGGTAAGGGGAACATACTTTGTAGAATGTTGAGATTCCATCCTTGAGGACAAGTATGAATTCAAGTGTGTGTGTATTTGATAAGTGTACTTCATACATATAATTTATATGTTGGTTTCTGTATTTGAATGGTTAATATTGTAAATTTTTGAATAGATATAATTGTTTTTGGTTTTATTGAAAGATGCAACTTATATTTGGAAAATGTGTGAAAAAGGGGAAAATATTGGAGCTAGCATGATACTTGATTTTCGAGGATGTAGTGGAGCTGGAAAACTGAACCAAATAATTTACACGTCATTTATTCCATTTACACAATGTGAGTTTTTTTGGTATGAGTTTTTGGAAGAGACACACCAAAATTCATGATTCCTGGAAAATAAAATATTACACACGGTGTAATAATTTACACATCATGTAAATTGTCAGGATTAGATTCAAACATTAAGATCCAATGTTTCTCTAAATTTTGACGGAATCTGTGATATGGGACCCACCCAAAAAAACCTTTGGACGAATTCATAATGATCAACATTAATACTGGAGACTATATTTAGCATATAAATAGAAGGACATACTATTAATATTGAGGAGATATAGATACTAAATCTTGGAGTGATGAGCTGCATTGTACAGGGCCCTCCACAAGTTCATCTCTATTTTATTTATAATCTTATTTTCTTTTCACCTTCCCTATAATCCTATAATCACTAGGACGAGGGGGTATAACCATATTTTTATAGAGTTATGTAATATAATAGGACTATGTATTATATTAATATCATTTTCTTTTATTCATGTATTTGGTTTTCTTCAATTTAATATTCAACTTCTAGTCCCTTTATTTTCCATTTATCAGGACTATTTATAATTGAATCTTAAAAGGAACTTTAAAATTGTGCAACTAAAAAACCTAATGAAGGCCTGGACATTCTCAACTTTAGGGGAATCAGGTTTAAATATAGTGTCAAGACAAATTTTATTCGGTGAAACCCTAAATTACCAAACCAAGGGAAATAGGGTATTGCCATGTTAAGTAGGAGATACCAAGGCCATTGGATCTTCTACGCATTGAATCTAACACCAATCATGAATTAATCAATATATTATATAAAATAAAATTTCATATGAACCCTAAAATTAAAAAACCCTAGAGTACTTTTCAAATATGATCACAACAAATCAATTTTTTTGCTTTCTTGTTTATTTCTTAAAAGCAGATCAAACCAATTTTCTCTCACCACTTTCACCAAATTAATAAAATTAAATATTTTCAAAAACCCAGTAAAACTAATTTTACCATATCTATGGATAAATATATAATTTATTCTTTACTCATTTTAATTAATTATTTTAATTTGTTGTTTTTTATAATTTTTTGTTATGCATAAACCTGTTGGGAATTAACAATGCCCTATGGGCCTATTAGATATCACGGTGGAATTACTTCATGAAATATAAAATTTTAAATGGATTTTATTTGAAAATGGTTTTATACACACTATGTGTTGATGAAATGGATTAAGGGTGGTTTTATTTACAAAATGGGTTCTCAAGAATGAAATTAGTAATTCTTTTCAGTGAAAATGTTTAAATTTTTTTTACCATGGTTTTAAAATGTTTTTTTAGAAAAAGTTTCACATTAGGAACCTTGGGTGTGTTTGGAAATAAACTTTTCACTCTTAGTGCATGTTATACCATAAGAGGTTTGATTTCGAAAAACTATGATAGGACTCAATATCGGTTGGATTCACATGATGCTTGGATTAGTGATTTCTTTTATGTATGAGTATATATTCCAATAGGATAGAACCTAAATGGATGGATTTTTAATTTATACTTGGTTTTACATATGATGGTACATTTCATGGTTAGTTTCTTAGTTTTTTATCTTATGTTATATCCATGGATGGTTTTTATTATTATCTTCTACTTTATTTGATATACATGATATATTATTGGTTTATGAGGACATGGAATGTTTTTATGAAAACCATTTTATGTTTTACAAAATGGGTATCTTTAAAAAATGATTTATAAATTGGTTTTTTAAATCTATAACTAACATTTTTATGGTATTAGACTTTTTATAGATTATTTGTTGAAATCCTACTCGGAATTTTTCTCACACCCTACTTTTAACTTTGGGAATTTTTAAATGTGGGTTTCTAGGACACAAGTAAAGGTAAGGGTGTCATGTAGTTATCTATATTCTCTTGGATGTTATCACCTTTATAGTGGGACAATTTTTTGGTGACGTATTATCACATGAAGCTTAACCTTAACTTGTATTTTTTTTACATTTAGGTTCAACCCCTTTAGCATAAAATTTTATATCTCATGGTTGTATAATTTTATTACATGTTATAATCTATGAGTTTATATATATATGTGATACATTCTTGGTAATTTTGTTATATCTCACCATGTGGCGAACCTTCTTGTGTGACTTGTATAGTTGGCATGGGTTGGTGTAACACCCCGAAATTTTATGAAAAATATTCTTTTTAATTTCATTAATGTCTTGTGTTGTACGCTACACCAAAAGAATCTTTCACAACACACATCCTTGACTTGCCTTCCATTACACGCAATCGCGACCTTCCTCGATAGCGCATGTAGTACGCAATAACGAGTTTCACTAAACAACAATATGCTATTAAAATATTATTAAAACTAGCCGTTATGAATAGTAATAACCACTTTTTGAAATTTTTTATATTTTATTTTTCAAAATGGAATTCATTTTTGGATTCGTAATATCGAAATTATCTTAGGGTGAAATTTTGGTACTTTTCGGATAACTTTCATTTTCCGATGAATAGTGAAAATTACTAAATTTTAATTAAAAAAAACTTTTTTAATAGAAATAATTAATAGTGATAAATTATTAATTTGAGTGGTTTTAAAGTATATCTAGAATATATTTTTACAATTCAATACAATGTTGGTCATTGTATGTAATTTCACATTTACACCAGACATAAACAAATGTTAATCTTTTGATAGTTATTATCTCTTAAAAACACGCTATTTGTTGTGACAGTGGAAATTAATAATAAAATTAATTAATGCAACTTATATGTTGGGAATTTTTTAAAATAGAAATCATTTTTGAACTTGGAATATCAATTATAGCTTAGGGTAAAATTTTGGCATTTTTCTGAAAAACTTTAATTTTTGATGAATAGTGAAACTACTAAGTGGTAGTTAAAAAAATTATTTTTTTCATAAATCTTAATTTTACCGCTTCTGTGAATGGAATTTCAAAAATCCGAGAGACACGGTTGATGTCAGTAAGTAAAATGTGGTTCAATGAGATGAAAATAATTTTTGGTGAATAATAACTTTTTACTTTTATTTACCACGGTTAAAGGTAAATAGGGTAATTAAGGGTAAAAATGATATTAATATTACCCTAACACAGGTCCTAATCCTATTGTACAAGTGTATTTCGACCAAAAACAACCTTAAGTGTAAAATATTATCATTTAGGCCCACTTGGATTAGATTAGGACATTTATTATTATTTAATTCAAAGAAGAGTTAAAAGAGTTAAAATCAAAGTCTATTTAATAAAACATTTTTAATATAGGGTTATACATAATATAATTTCGACTATAAATATTCATTATAAAGATAAAACTATTTCCTACATAATGGTATTTTATTTGTAATTTTTATACTTTAAATAATTTAATTTATTTATGACACAACGATGATGCAGTAATTACCTTTTTAAGAAAATATTAACATAATTGATGTTATAAATGCCCAAATAAATGTAATTTGAGACTTTTTATGACTTAAAATAATTTTCTAGGTTAATATGACATGTGTTTGTCGATTTAAGTAACTTGTTTCGAACTTATCATTCTGTTAGAAATTTCTTAAAAATCATGTACCAAATAGTGTCAAAATTGACATAAATTAGTTTTTAAAACAAATATTATCTTATTAATTTTTATTTAATTCCTAAAAATCTAAGGTTCGGCCAAATGACTTAGATAAGGATATATATATTAATAATAAACAACTTGGGGTTCTTTTGGCTTGATATAGTAAGTTTATTAACCATATAGTGTAAGAAAACAAAAAGACACGGTAAAAGTTAAATTATTTAACTTAGAGTTAAATCTAATTGATAAGGTTAAAATAATAACCTAAAGTTGTATAAATCCTATTGGATGAGAGGATTTCGACCCATCCCCACATTATCTTCTAAATAAGACCATTTGGAACCATTATAAACCAAATTCGACCTTAATATAAAATAATATTTTGAGATTTTCCTAAGATGCCCCTCTCCTCCCTTATAAAAGGGCACCTCCTCCCTCTCCTCCTCACACCAATTTGAGCATTCAAGCTCAGCAAAACCCTGCCAAAATCTCTTCTCCACTTCCCTAGTATCATCCTATATGTCCTGGTCTTCTTAAAAGACCATCCTTAGTTCTTTAAGTGGAGGATAAGTGAAGGCGCGTCAAAAAGAGGTAATATCCATTACCGATCTTTTTCAATTTCTTTCTTCTTCAACTTGTTCTTATTAAGTTGTTTCATGATAAAGTAATAACATCAGTATTTCTTATATACTTATATGTTATTATAAATATGAAACAACTCTAATTAACCTTCTATCCATCCTATGGAAAAAGGAAATCACCGCGCATGCGTACGTACGGAATACCGTCTCCACGCCGTGGTGTAATCTATTTTCCGCCACCACCTTAATTGGATGGGTATAATGGTGTAATGAGTAACTATATATGATTATTATAAAGTGATATTGATACTGAAATAGTATACATACACTTCAACTCAATTCCACGACCATGGGAACGATATCATCGCTCGTGCGTACGTACGGACTACCGTCTCCACGACGCGATGAGATTCATTCTCAATGATTAACCATTCATGAATGATTATAAAGTATATATAATAAGTACTAATGAAATATATGACATAATAATTATACTGTATTTATGTATATTTATATGTATGTCATCTACTTAATTCCATTCAATTCAATAAGGAAACGAAAACAGCGTTCATGCGTACGTACGGACTACCGTCTCCATGAACGGTGTATTTCATTCCATTTATCGATATATCATATATATATATATTTTGAATATATATTATATATAAATCATGTTTTACAATCTGGATATAAGTAATCATGATTCAAGTAATCATATTAATAATTACAAGCTAAAAACACGAACGACAAATGAGACGATTTTACCCAAAATGCTACTTTAACATGAATTTACAAAAGAACTGGTAATATAAAGTCATAAGTGGACCATATATGATATAATAACAATGAATATGATTCAGGAATAAGTCAATAACATGATTTAAATCATTATACAGGAGGTTCGGACACTTACAAGGCAAGTCGGACCTAAGGTAAGGGAAATATCACAATCTCATTTTTATCCGAGATTGTTTTTACTTTGGCATTTACTGGGGTGTATTTTATCATCCACATCCATGTTTCCTCAATATGTAATATTATTTCCATCCACCTACAATTGTTTAAATCCAATTTTACCCTTCGGTGAGTTTTTAGTAAAAGATATGAAAGGAATCTTTTGTCGCTTTTCGTACGAGGTACTTTTTTGACTTTTACCGACAAAAGTACGAGAAGAATGTTTTTTTAACTTATACGACATGAATGGATTTTTCAAACATTATTTCCAAGAAGATTCCTTTACAAGTTTTCAAGTTTATTTTTAATCAACTTCTTTTAGTTTATAATTTTACGACATGTTAAGAAAGGAAAAGTGTTTTTGAAGTAGAAAGGGTATTTTCCTCAAGAATGAAGTTCAATTGTTATATCAAAATTATTTTCCATCTAAGATAATAAAGGGTTATGTTTTTATCCATATTATTACATTTATTTTATTATGTTGTGATGGAATTATATTTTTATGAATTCCTTTATCTTATATGAATTGTTTTATGATGTTATGATGTTTAAGATTCCCATTTTTATTACATGGGTTATGCAATGATGTATAATTTATGATTTCATGGCACACATAAGAATGGTATCATTATGATATGGGTGGGACCTATATCTCCCTCCAATGCATTGGGTAAAGATTTTATATCTCATGAGATAGAAATGGCTGGAATGGTAGGTTATACCGGTTCAGTGAAACAGGACTGAAACGAGGGTGACTCAGTTCAGAAAGGGAATTTGTCCACTAAGATAGTCTTGGAAATGAGTCTTGACTAACAAGAAATGATTCTCTATGATTATGTGTGTATGCCACAAAGTTTAATGTTTTAAGTTATGATTATTGTGATTACATTTCACTGCC
Organism: Viscum album; assembly: GCA_963277665.1. NCBI lineage: Eukaryota > Viridiplantae > Streptophyta > Magnoliopsida > Santalales > Viscaceae > Viscum > Viscum album. The sequence goes on from OY728158.1 coordinate 12,389,191, forward strand.
ATGAGTTATCCTAGGTTATGGAATTATGATCTCTTTTACAGGTTAGGATTTCCAAAAGTTATGTTCTTATGAATATGATGTGATTGATATTTCTTTTATTTACCCTTACTGAGAATTTGAGCTCACCCTTTTATGTTTTCTTTCCCCAGGATATAAAGAAAGGTTTTAGGTAAAAAAAAGGAGATCTTTATGGGAGATGTTGAAGATCTTTCACCACGATTATAAGATTATATTCCGAGTTTCCAAAGACACTAAACTATTACGATCCTTGTGTGTGTGTTTTTGTTATGTAATAAGTATTTCGCAAAAGTAATGTAATGTCCATGTACGTCAAGCTTCGGGTCTCTACAGTTGGTATCAGAGCAAAGGTTTAGTCAACCTTTGGAAACTAGGATGCGAAAACGTTAGTGAGATCCCTAGAGATATTTCTAAGGTATGTCTAGGGATGTCCCTAAGGTTAAGTATATGTATAGGTTATAGTACTAGAACTATGCTAACGATCATAGAATTAAACCTAAGATTTTAGATATTGAAGGTACTCCCCCTTTATTATGTTGTTTTCCCTAGCATGATTTTTGCCTCTCACACTATTCTTTTTGGGTTTTAGACGATGGCTGGAACCCGAAGGAACCGTGTTGATCAATGCAATGGACAATGCAATGATTGTCCTCCTGAACAAACAAATGTTATGGGAGATGGAGTGCAAAATCTTGTTTCTATCCTTACAAAAGCTATGAATCATTCTGGACTTCCAAATGAGTAGAGAAGGGAACAATATTATATTGAGTCCTTCATGAGGCAACGTCCACCTTCTTTCAGTGGGACTTCAGATCCACTTGTTGCTGAACAATGGATTAGTACCACTGAAAAGATATTTTCAGTTCTTCAATGTTCTGAACATGATAAAGTCATCTTAGCAGTATATCGTTTGGAAGGTGAAGCTGATCAATGGTAGAATCTTATCAAGAATACGAGGCCAAGATATGAAATTGAGTCCATGGAATGGGATGAGTTCAAGAACTTGTTTTTCAGTTAGTACTTCCCTCTTATTCTTCGAACAAAGATGGAAAAGGAGTTTCTTGAGATGAAGTAGAAGGATGATGAATCTATTGGTATATACGAAGCAAATTTTACAAGACTTGCAAGGTATGCATCTGGAATTATCATCCAACCTGAAAGTAAAGTTGATCGATTTTTCAGTGGCTTAAAACCAAGTCTTCGAAGGGCATTAGCTATGTTGAATATGACAACGATGTGGTGGAATGATTAAGTGTTTATGTAATGGGATTCCAAAATAATGTTGTATATAGTATCGTGGAGTATTGGAATATTTATGTATTGGTCTAATGTGGTATTCAAAGTGATTGAGATATTTTTGGAAATAAGATGATATGCGCATAATGAAGGGAAAACGAGAAAAATGAAATGTTTAACAGTATTCATGAGCTCATGATTGATATAAGGACTAAGTGATATCATGGTTTGAGTATATAGAATTTTGAGGATTTTGGTATGTGGAAAGTGTTAACTTTTAACTGAATTCATGTTTTCACTAAGGTTCAATGGGTATTAAAGAGAACACATGATTAAGGCCTTTGAATGTTTGGAATGTGACCAACAAGACACACTTATGATATATGGGGATCAATGATGGTATTAAATCTCTGGTAATCGTTTTCATTATATTATGAGAGTGGACTGCAGTATTATGGATAAGCCTAAAGACTAGAATGGATTATGTTAGACATAAATTAGTATTGTTTAAGGATAGAAGTTCTTTTTTCGATATTATTGATGGGATGTTATAGTAATATAGTTTTAGAAAAAGGACAACCTGCAGGACGGGCGACAACCCATCGCGTCGGACAAGGCTGTGGGAATCGATCCCACAATCGAAGTGCGACTGGCCTTTATCGCCTACCACTGGCCTACAGGAAGTCCCTGTTTAGTAGAAACTAGTTTTATTATATTAATCAGTATGATATATGAAGTATAAGTCCATTTTAGAAACCATATATGATTAATCTCACTATAGATCGACTTATGTATATAATTTTTGCTAACCTTTTGTTTGTGACAGATGGAATGACCCGTCATTCTATCACATGATCTGCTAACACTTCACGAATAACAAATTCAACTTCATTTATTTAAGAAATGAAGTGGAAATTGTTCAAGGCACGAACAACAGTGAGATTGTACCAAAATAAAGTAAGTATTTATTCTAATTCAAATTTTCAACTTTAGGGAAATGATCTTGAAAACCAAAAATGTTGTCATAGTGATCTTATACCTGATGAATCAGATGGTATCTTATATCATGACAAATCTATGGATTTGTGATTAATGGATTTTCCATAGCCATGTTCTCTAGCACTCTCCATCAGAACATGATGGTTAGATTTCTCTTCCATATCCATATTTTCACCTATGTGGAAACCCAATGATTAGTTTATTTGGGTAACCGTTACGTTTCATACTTTTGTTTTTAAAGATTAGTTTTGGTATTCCTTTTTACGATGTGGGTTTATATTAAAGAAACTTTCGAATAGTAAACCATTTCTAACCCCGACGAATTTCGAGGGCGAAATTCATTTTAAGGGGGGTAGAATGTAACACCCCGAAATTTTATGAAAAATATTCTTTTTAATTTCATTAATGTCTTGTGTTGTACGCTACACCAAAAGAATCTTTCACAACACGCATCCTTGACTTTCCTTCCATTACACTCAATCACGACCTTCCTCGATAGCGTGTGTAGTACGCAATAATGAGTTTCACTAAACAACAATATGCTATTAAAATATTATTAAAACTAGCCGTTATGAATAGTAATAACCACTTTTTGAAATTTTGTATATTTTATTTTTCAAAATGGAATTCATTTTTGGATTCGTAATATCGAAATTATCTTAGGGTGAAATTTTGGTACTTTTGGGATAACTTTCATTTTCTGATGAATAGTGAAAATTACTAAATTTTAATTAAAAACAACTTTTTTAATCGAAATAATTAATAGTAATAAATTATTAATTTGAGTGGTTTTAAAGTATATCTAGAATATATTTTTACAATTCAATACAATGTTGGTCATTAAATGTAATTTCACATTTACACCAGACATAAACAAATGTTAATCTTTTGATAGTTATTATCTCTTAAAAACACGCTATTTGTTGTGACAGCGGAAATTAATTATAAAATTAATTAATGAAACTTATATGTTGGGAATTTTGTAAAATAGAAATCATTTTTGAACTTGGAATATCAATTATAGCTTAGGGTGAAATTTTGGCATTTTTTTGAAAAACTTCAATTTTTGATGAATAGTGAAACTACTAAGTGGTAGTTAAAAAAATTAATTTTTTCATAAATCTTAATTTTACCGCTTCTGTGAATGGAATTTCAAAAATCCGAGAGACACGGTTGATGTCAGTAAGTAAAATGTGGTTCAATGAGATGAAAATAATTTTTGGTGAATAGTAACTTTTTACTTTTATTTACCACGGTTAAAGGTAAATAGGGTAATTAAGGGTAAAAATGATATTAATATTATCCTAACACATGTAATAATCCTATTGGATAAGTGTATTTCGACCAAAAACAACCTTAAGTGTAAAATAGTATCATTTAGGCCCACTTGGATTAGATTATGACATTTATTATTATTTAATTCAAAGAAGAGTTAAAAGAGTTAAAATCAAAGTCTATTTAATAAAAAAAATTTAATATAGGGTTATACATAATATAATTTCGACTATAAATATTCATTAGAAATCTAAAACGATTTCCTACATAATGGTATTTTATTTGTAATTTTTATACTTTAAATAATTTAATTTATTTATGACACAACGATGATGCAGTAATTACCTTTTTAAGAAAATATTAACATAATTGATGTTATAAATGCCCAAATAAATGTAATTTGAGACTTTTTATGACTTACACTAATTTTCTAGGTTAATATGACATGTTATTGTTGATTTAAGTAACTTGGCTCGAACTTATCATTCTGTTAGAAATTTCATAAAAATCATGTACCAAATAGTGTCAAAATTGACATAAATTAGTTTTTAAAACAAATATTATATTATTAATTGTTATTTAATTCCTAAAAATCTAAGGTTCGGCCAAATGACTTAGATAAGGATAGATATATTAATAATAAACAACTTGGGGTTCGTTTGGCTTGATATAGAAAGTTTATTAACCATATAGTGTAAGAAAACAAAAAGACACGGTAAAAGTTAAATTATTTAACTTAGAGTTAAATCTAATTGATAAGGTTAAAATAATAACCTAAACTTGTCTAAATACTATTGGATGAGAGGATTTCGACCCCGCCCCACTTTATCTTCGAAATAAGACCATTTGGAACCATTATAAACCGAATTGGACCTTAATATAAAATAATATTTTGAGATTTTCCTAAGATGCCCCTCTCCTCCCTTATAAAAGGGCACCTACTCCCTCTCCTCCTCACACCAATTTGAGAATTCAAGCTCGGCCAAACCCTGCCAAAATCTATTCTCCACTTCCCTAGTATCATCCTAGAGGTCCTGTTCTTCTTCAAATACCATCCTTAGTTCTTTTAGTGGAGGATAAGTGAAGTTGCGTCAAAAAGAGGTAATATCCATTGCCGATCTTTCTCAATTTCTTTCTTCTTCAACATCTTCTTCTTAAGTTGTTTCATGATAAAGTAATAACATCAGTATTTCTTATATACTTATATATTATTATAAATATGAAACAACTCTAATTAACCTTCTATCCATCCTACGGAAAAAGGAAATCACCGCACGTGCGTACGTACGGAATACCGTCTCCACGCCGTGGTGTAATCTATTTTCCGCCACCACCTTAATTGGATGGGTATAATGGTGTAATGAGTAACTATATATGATTATTATAATGTGATATTGATACTTAAATATTATACATACACTTCAACTCAATTCCACGACCATGGGAATGATATCATCGCTCGTGCGTACGTATGGAGTATTGGAATATTTATCTGAGATTGTTTTTACTTTGGCATTTACTGGGGTGTATTTTATCATCCACATACATGTTTCCTCAATATGTAATATTATTTCCATCCACCTACAATTTTTTAAATCCAATTTTACCCTTCGGTGAGTTTTTAGTAAAAGATATGAAAGGAATATTTTGTCGTTTTCCGTACGAGGTACTTTTCTGACTTTTTTCGACAAAAGTACGAGAAGAATGTTTTTTTAACTTATACGGCATGAATGGATTTTTAAAACATTTTTTCCAAGAAGCTTCCTTTACAAGTTTTCAAGTTTATTTTTAATCAACTTCTTTTAGTTTATAATTTTACGACATGTTAAGAAAGGAAAAGTGTTTTTGAAGTAGAAAGGGTATTTTCCTCAAGAATGAAGTTCAATTGTTATATCAAAATTATTTTCCATCTAAGATAATAAAGGGTTCTGTTTTTATCCCTATTATTACATTTATTTGATTATGTTGTGATGTAATTATATTTTTATGAATTCCTTTATCTTATATGAATTGTTTTATGATATCATGATGTTTAAGATTCCCATTTTTATTACATGGGTTATGCAATGATGTATGATTTATGATTTCATGGAACACATAAGAATGGTATCATTATGATATGGGTGGGACCTATATCTCCCTCCAATGCATTGGGTAAAGATTTTATATCTCATGAGATAGACATGGCTGGAATGGTAGGTTATACCGGTTCAGTGAAACAGGACTGAAATGAGGGTGACTCGGTTCAGAAAGGGACTTTGTCCACTAAGATAGTCTTGGAAATGAGTCTTGACTAACAAGAAATGATTCTCTATGATTATGTGTGTATGTCACAAAGTTTAATGTTTTAAGTTATGATTATTGTGATTACATTTCACTGCCATGAGTTATCCCAGGTTATTAAATTATGATCTCTTTTACAGGTTATGATTTCCAAAAGTTATGTTCTTATGAATATGATGTGATTGATATTTCTTTTGTTTACCCTTACTGAGCATTTGAGCTCACCCTTTTATGTTTTCTTTCCCCCGGATATAAAGAAAGGTTTTAGGTAAAAAAAAGGAGATCTTTATGGGAGATGTTGAAGATCTTTCACCACGATTAGAAGATTATATTCCGAGTTTCCAAAGACACTAAACTATTACGATCCTTGTGTGTGTGTTTTTGTTATGTACTAAGTATTTCGCAAAAGTAATGTAATGTCCATGTACGTCAAGCTTCGGGTCTCTACAGTTGGTTTCTTATAAAATAGTATCAAAGGAATTTACCCAGAATGAAGCGTTATGAAAATTCCTGGTTTTGGTTCTGTATCATTGGTAGAAATGAATTAGGACCATCAGAATTTAGGTAGTAAGTGCAGAAAGGTTCTTGTCCAGCTCACTTCCGTGTCTAAACTCTAGCTCCATGGATGGTTAAGAATTTTTTCCAAGCCTAAGACTTGGTATTTGAGGTCATTTGAATGAATTGGATTTTGAGTTTATTTTAATGAACCTATTACTTTTTATGTTTTTATTTCATTTTTAGAATCCATTATTGCTTTAAATTATGGTATTTAAGGGCATTAATCTAGATTCTGGAAGTTGGTCTTATGATTTAAGAATCTGCTCTTAAAATGATTGGTTATTATATTATATTTATTAGACAATGACTCCTATAAAAGATATTCTGAATTAGAGTGAGGAAGCTTTGAGGAAAGTTTCATAGGAGAATCCTCTTGTGGACCCTTCTCTAGTGGAAGATGTAATCTGCATTGTTTAGACTTTGGGTCAGGTGGGTATCAGAAACCATGGATGAGTGGTGGATCATGTATTGGAATTTAGTAAGAAGAACCCACCCATATTACATGGATACAAAGGACCCTAGGATTTTGAGGAATGGATTGAGATGATTAAAAGGGTTTTATATTTTATGAACATTCTAGAGTACTCTAAGTTGGGTTTTCCACTTATATGATTTAAGATCTGAGAAAGAGATGGTAAGACTATATCGTGCAAGCTAAGTTTCATGAGGATATTACATGGACTTCTTTCAAAAAAATATTTAATCAATAGTTTTATCTTGAAATGTTGTGTGTGGTTAAGATCTAGGAATTTATAACCTTAGTGAAAGGGTATCATACAATTTTGGAGTATTCCAGCCATTTTACTAAGTTAGTGCACCTAGTACCAGAGCTTATTAAAAATTATTACCATAAGGTTCTAAGGTTTAAGATGGGTATGAGTGATGATATTTGGTCAATGAAGATTATATTATTCCTTATGACCTTTATAGAAGTAGTTGATAAATAATCTATGGATGAGGTAGATATATCTAGGAGAATATGTTTAGGTGGAGCTTCGGTTGGTGAAACTATTATCCAAGGTGTATATTCTGGTGAGAAAAAGAAATACAAGGGTAATAAATTTTCTATAGAACTAGTTTTAGGAGATTAATCAGGACATTAATAGTTTTTTTCTAACAGTGTGGAAGTCCTAGTCATACCAAGCCTAAATTTATTGAAGTTCCCAGGACTTGTCATCTTTATGGACAATCTAATCATCTTAGGCATTTTTATAGAAGAATTTCCCAAGACAGTATGGTTGGATCCACTCTTACAAAGGGTTATTAGGTTATTTTTGATGTTTCCATTTGTGGTGGATCTTATCCCCTAGACATGGGTCATGTTCATGCAGCTAATAAATCTTAGGTATGATCTGAGACTGGATGTATTTATGCTGGAATATTCGCTAGAGTAATATAAGGTATGGATGAAAAATATTTGAGGTACAATGTTTATTTCTTCCCCAATGGTGATAGATTTATTTTATATAGGCACTACTCATTATTTTATGTCATAAAATATGATTTATATGTTGGGATTGTATTTGGAACTTATGTCAATTTTTTGGATATTTCCATACCTTTGGGAAAATGGTCTGAACAAGGTTTCAAATGTTCTGCATGTTGGGAATCAATAACCGAATTTGAAGTGGTTTAGAATTTATTGCTTCCTGATCTTTATATATTCATCCTAATAAATGGCATGGATTGGATGGTCATATTTAAGGCCTATATTGGCTATCATCACTATCATGTTTTGTGTCTATCTCCCGATGGAATAAATTATATCTTTCAGGGTGAGTGGGATTCTAGATCTGGGAGAGTGGGGCATGTTGTTCCTTATCTTAGAGTGATCTCATAGAAGTTTTCAAAGATATTACTTGATTTAATTGACTCTTAATTAAGGATTCAACTCCCAACATTGGTGAATTTATACCGCAAGGTCTTTCAGGATGATTTTTCTGAGTTACCACCATAGAGAGAGGTCGAGTTTAATATTGAACTTATCCCTTGTATGATGACCATTTTTATGTTACCTTAATGTATGAAAATTTCTGATTTTGAGGAACTTAAGGATTATATTTCAGAACTTGAGGTCAAGATCTTTATTTATCCTAGCATGTTACCTTGGGATTTTCCTATTCTCTTTTCCACGAAAGCATACAGAAGCCTCAGACTTTTCATTGATTACTTAAAGCTAAGTCAAGTGACTATTAATAAAAATTATAATTTTCCAATAAATTATGATCTATTTGATCAACTCATATAAGATCACTAGTTTTATAATATTTACCTCTGATCAGGGTACCATCAGCTAAGTTTCCAAGAGGAGGATGTACCTAAGACAATGTTTAAGAGCCGATATGTGAATTTTGAGTTTTTTGTTATGCCATACAATATAACTAATTATCCTATGGTATTCATGGAACCGATGAACTAGATATTTCATTAATTTTTGGACTCATTTTTTGTTGTGTTTGTTAATGATATTTTATTGTACTCTATGTTAGAGGAGGAACACATGTATCATTTATATATTCTTCTAAAAATATTGAAAGAACATATCTTATATGGTAAGACTCCAAAATGTGAATTTTGGATCCAATAATTGATTATTTAGGGCATGTTATATTTTAGAGAGGCATCTTAGTGGATCTTGAAAAGATACAACCATTAATGTCCATGGATAATCCCAAAAATGTGTTTGAGATCCAGAGTTCCTTGGGTTTGGTTGGTTACTATAGGTGGTTTTCTTAGAAATTTTACAAGTTTGCATCTTTGATAATAGATTTAACGCAAATGGGTGTACCCTTGAGTGGAATGAAAAAATTCAGTGTTCTTTTGAGGAACTAAACATAAGGTTGAATTTATCTCCCATTTTTATTCTTCCAAAATCATGTTCAGGTTACGATTTTTTCTACGATGCTTTAGGTATGGGATTAGGATGTTTCTTGATATAGGGGAAGAAGGCGGTGCCCTATTTCTCTCAACAGTTATACCCTCATGACAAGAGATACCCTAACCATGAACTTGAGTTGGTATGAGTTATGTATGCACTCAAAAATAGGCATCACTCTATATTTAGGGAGAAGTATATGGTATATTCTGATTATAAAATACTGAATTATATTTTTACTCAGAGGGATATGAACTTTAAACCAAGATTATAGTTTTAGTATCTTTATATTTTATTTTTTTATATTTCTTATACTTCTAATAAAAATAATGTGGTGACTGGTGCATTGAGAAGAAAACTACTGACATAAGCCTTAAAAGAATCAGTGGAGGAGTTGTCTTCAATGATTTTGTTCACTAAGATGATCTTAGGAGTGGAAGAGGATGGTGGGAAGGTGCTGATGTATTTGATAAACAATGACTCATCATTTCATGAGTGTTTTTATCTCTAGAAAGTTTTAGACAGTGATTTCTAGTGCTTTAGTGAAATCCTAAATGGTGGGGAGGGCCCGAGTTAGTGGTTATGGTCTTCTATCGATGTTTTGTGTTTTCGAGAGAGATTTTTTATTCCTATATATCTAAGGTTGTAATTTATAGATGATTTTAATGAGTCTTATTGGTCCATTTATCCATGTAATATCAAGATATATCATGATCTAAGACATCATATTGGTTGCCAGGGATGTGGTGGTTGGTTGCAGATTTTTTATCATAGTTCATGATCAGAATATTAAGGTGGATAACCAGAGACCTAATAGTTTATTGAATCCATTTCCCATTTTTGTATTTAATTGTGATTATATTTACATAGAATTAATCATTGGTTTTCCATGGATTACTAGTGGAAGGGATGTGATTTGGGTGATCATTGATCGAATTATGAAATCGAATCATTTCCCTTTATCAAGGAGATGATGAAGGTGGAATAGCTTAGACACTCGTATGTCCAAATGTTTATAAGAATTAATGGGGTTCCCTCTCAAATTGTTTTTGATAGGGAAATGATGATAAAATCTAGGTTTTGGGAATGTAAACTAGAGATGATGTGTTCCCATTTTAAATTAATCATGATGTATCATCTGTAGATGGATGAGAAGATAGAGAGAGATATTCATATTCTTTAGGTTATTATTCGAGAATGTGTTTATGATTATGATAGTACCCGAGAAAAGAATATTACTTTGTTATAATTTTTCTATAACAATGGTTATCATTATTCTACTAATATGAAACCCTTTGAAGAGTTGTATGGGTGGAAATATAGATCTCCCTTGTACTGGGAAGATTTGGGAGAGCAGTCCTTGGTTGGAATGGCCCTCGTTTAGAAGACAAAGAAAAAGGTGTAGTTGTTTCAGAAAATATTGGTCATGAAATATAGTAATAAAAAATCCTATACGGACCATCATTATTATCTTATGAAGTTTTAGGTTGGTGGTCGGGTCTTTCTTTGAGTTTTATCTCACTTGGGACACTGTTGGTTGGGTAAGTAGGGAATGTTGGCACCATGGTTTGTTGGCCCCTCTAAGGCTTTGAATGAATTAGAAAGGTGATACATTAGTTAGAATTTCAATATTTCTTATTATTGATTCATGATGTATTTCATGTTTTCCAACTGAGGAGGTATCAACTAGACCCTTACCATGTGATCAAATGGGAGGATGTTGATCCTGATCCCAAAATCACTGTGGTTGAGAAACCAGTTCAAATTATAGTTCACTAAGATAATGTACTATGTGGTAAAATGATTCCCCTAATCTGTGTACTATGGAAGTGAAAATGAAATAACCGTGATACATGGGAGTGGGAATCATTGGTGAAGCATCAATGAACTTATCTCTTTGAAATTTCAGAATCATGGTCACTTTCCAGGGATATAAAGATTTCATGTTGAGGATAACTTCAATGCCCTCTAGGTTTCAGTACACTCTCCTTTAATGTGGAGTTGGTAGTTTGAGTTCATGGGGTTTTGTAGATGATCTTGAGTTTTTTGAAAATTTTATAGAATTTTATAGGGGACTACACCATGGAGGGGTTAGATGTGGCATGGAGCGGGCTTACTATAGTGTTTATAGGCCAAATACAATGCAGGGTTCTAGGAGGAGGTATTTTGGAGCTACTTCTATATTTCGTATAACTGTGGTGTGGAGGAAGGATGAAACATAGGAAATATGATCAAGGTGAAATGTATAGGGTGGATGCAGTGCAAAGGACTTGGAGAGGGGTTTGGTTTGTTCTTCCAAATTCGACACCCCTACAGTGTGGAGTTCGTCTATAGTGTAGTCTCCATTTGGGATTTTTGGGTTCCTTGGCATGTTCCTTTTATACTTCACTATATCCCCTATCCTATAAAATAGGATATAAACTATGGTTATTAGAAATAGTGACCAGATGGGATATAGTGTAGTCCCTCGCATTGTGTCATAGTCCTTCCCTATGTCATCCAGTTTTGCGGTGTAATGCCCCAACCCCAGAATATCGGAGTCAGTGTCTAATACCATTAGATTGGCATGATTACAAGGAATCAGATCCCAATGGAACAAAGAGTTTAATATTCCTGGTAAAATAGATACATATATGAGTCTTGTATTACAAATGAATACACTAATTACAACATATTTTATTTTTAAGGATAAATTTATTCCCACTTATCATATCCTTTTATATCTTTCTTAGTACACTTCTTGAATTCCTGGGGAAAGTAAAAAAAATAAGGGTAAGCTCAAATTCTCAATAAGGGTGAAGTATAACATAAAAAATAATGAATAAATAAGAATAATAATTATGGGAATGTAAATATCTAAACACACATGACATGTAATTAATAAATTAAGAAATAAGTGAATATACAATATGGAAAGGCAAATAATTGAAAACACATGACATTTAAAATAACTTAATAATACATAAAAAATATTGAAAGGTAAATAAATGAAAACAAATTTGATTTAAATAAATGGATAAGTGATAATCAATATGGAAAGTCAAATAACTAAAACATATTCCATTTAATCAATGAAATGAGAATGAAATGCATCCATAAGTTTTTTCATAGTGAATATATCATGAATAAATAATAACAATAACTAAATTCTAAATTAAGGAAATAATTAATTATTAGATGTCATGTTTGAGGCACATGAAAACATATACAATCAATACCTTTCAAAATATGGCTTAAAACTATAGGTAGAAACTTGTTTAATTTTCACAACTAATTTGTTTAATGATAACCTGTTGATGCATCTATGGGATATATAAATTTTGGGCCCCATTCGTCACTTCCCATCCAAAGCACCCCTCATATTGAGTAATCAATTTAATTAATAAATAATAAGCCTTATCAAATATCCATATTGAATAAAGAATACAAATTTATGAATATTTTCAGAGATAATAAAATAACTATCAAATTAAACACCATATTTAAAAATGGTATATGGTTTAAGTAATAAACATATCCATGATAAATATTATGGATATTTTGTAGAAATTTAATGTCTAATGATCATAGGAAATAAAATATTTCAAGGGGACTAAAAGGAATCAAGGTAGTGAATGTAAATACCATCCTTGGTCAAAGAAATACTAAACCATATATCATAAGAATAAGGATTATATCAATACAACATATCTCAAGTTGTGTAATGATAAAGGGTTATTGTCATTAATGAATATAATTACAGTAAAAAGAAATAAAAATATCCTTTTCATTTTGAAAATATTTTTCTTTGAAAATCACTTTTAAAACATTTTCTTTAAAAATTAATATTTTAAACTTTCAAATTAATCTTAAAATAAATGATGATAGGTAATTCCATACATACCGTACAAGGTAAAAAGAATATTCCTTTTTCAAGGTAAAAAGGTTAAAAAGTGCTTTATTCCGAAAGAAATAAGAAGATTCATTTGAAAAAATTAGTGATAAAAGGGTAAAAATTTATTTAATAAATTATTTTATAATGGTTAAAAACATTTTTTAAAACCTTTTTAGAAAACTTGGTTTTATAAAGAAATAGGTTCATTGACTAAAGAGGTAAATAAAGTCAGTTTTTTTAAAACATTTTCTAAAATATTTTTGTACGAAAGTATAGAAAAATGGAACCATTTCATAAAAAAGGTCCTGAATAACCATATTAGAATAAAATTTACGTGTTTATTGAACAATTTTCATATAAATTCCTTTAATGAAATTTCAAGGTTAGACAATCTTGATTAGAATGAGATTGTTAAATAAACCTTTGAAATGACCATAAAGTTGAAGTGAGAATTAAAAAATGAATTTATTATGTGTATAAAATATAAATCCACATAAAATAAGTGTAAATAAATCAATATATATTCAAATTATTTATACACATAATCATAGAATATTAACAACAATGAGGAAGTAATATAACTCAATGAAAATGAATTGAGTTATGAAATTTCTATACCACTTGGTAACTTTAAGTTCTAATACATTTAGATGAAATAATTCAAGATGAAAATCAAACTAACATGAATAATAAAATATTCATGATATCAAATTTCAATGGTCAATATATACACCATAACAAATAAATTAGGGGCATAATAATATAATATGACTCAATGAAATGAATTTGAGACAAAATTCCTATCCATACAGTTTCTTTCAGGTGAATATCCTTTAAATTCCTATATAATGGTTTTAAACCTGTCATTAAATTATAAAATAACCATAATAATATTTATAATATCATATATGATCTTATTAAAATATCTTATTACCAATTTATTAATAATCTTTCATTATTTTCACCATTTCGAGTGTTAATTGCCTAGTTTTTCGAGTATGTTTTGACTTTTTATTTTTGTTATTATTATGTAAATCATAATTTTAACTTATAAATAATGTAAACCATGATATATATTCATTATATATGTATTTATAATAATCCATGATATTTTTATATAGGAAATGAAATGCACCATTCATGGAGATGGTAAGTCGTACGTTCACATGAATACTACTTCAATTTCTTTATCATATTTAAAATAATAAAAATTAAATGATATATATTTGTATATTATAATTTCAGTATCATATTTATTTCATATATTTCACATGTTTTTGTTAATAAAATCCTTAATACATTCTATTTATAGCGTGAATGAATCACATCACTTTGAGGAGGCGGTAGTCCACACGTCCACAAATAAAGTTATCATATTCCCAAAAAATGGAAATAATAAAGTTATATGTTTTATAAAAATCCCAGAAGCATAAATACATAATAAATATCATATATAAACTATAAATCTATCTTTACTTACAACCTTGAAAGGGGGTAATGAAATAACAAACAACATCATTTCATGAGGCGGTAGTCCGTCTTACACACAAACGATGATTATATATACCATTTGATGGATGCGTGTGAAAGTGTAGGTAAAAATCATAGAATAAAATAATCCTAGTGTATTTAGTATAACAATTTTATTATATAATCATGATATAAAAATAATTTATTGTGTGTAAAAGTAAATGCAACATAAGTGATTGTTGGAGAATGTTATCTCTTATTCGGGTAACTTCTTTTGGTTTATACCAAAAGAATTCCTTGGTTTACTATATAAAAAAATTAAGGATTATAAGATGAGGGGAGGTAATTTTTGAGCTTATTTTTAAGGTTTTTTATGATAAAAATGGATTTATAGGTGTGAATAAGTGGGAGGGGTGAGTGCCTTTTTATAGTGGAGGAGGATCGACATTCTTGTAAATATAAAAAGGTAAACACTATTAAGAGGTGTCCCTAACTCCACGTTCCTCCAATAATGAACCAAATTATATAAAATGGAGTTTATTTTTTATATATGGACATATAATAGGTTTTTTACATGTGTATAAGTCATTTTGGACCTTACGTTTAAGGTTTAGTCCCTTGTTAAAATTAATTTTACCTTAATTACTTTTAAATACTTTCAATAATCTTCTTGGTCAAAAAATAAGTTGAAATTATTATAAATTATAAATTATTATAATTCAAAATATGGAATTATTTTTTCCAAATTCTAATCACATAAGTGATAGAAATTAATTTAAAATTAATCTCACAGATGGGACGACAAAGCGTGTTTTTAAAGTAAAAATATTCAAAAGTTTGCTAAGTTTTTATATGTAATTTCAAAGTGAAATTGATTCAAATGGCCTAATTTGGATTAATTTATTTATAAGTGATATAATGTGACTTGAAAAAAAAATTAAAAAATAATTTAACCTTATAAATTATTGATACAAAAAGTTAGTTTTCAATTAAAATATTTTATGTTTCACTATTCATCAAAAAATAAAACTTCTTAGAAAAATAAAAAAACTAACCTAAGATAATTTTTATGATTTAATTTAATAAATTAAGCTTATTTTTATATATAATATTTATAAAGTTCCAAAAATTTTATTAAAAATAGGCTCGTAATTAAAAGGCGGTAAATATGACTTTAGAAAAATACAAATTTTAAGCATAAAATTGGATATATTATTATATTATGATTATCAAATTTATTGAATGAATATAAAAAATATCTAATTGAATATATAATATATATATTTCATTAATATAATTAACTAATTTTAATTAATTTAATTTATTATGATAAAAAACCCTTGGTGCATAATAATTATTTTTATAAAAACAACACCTTTATATTCAATTAGATCTAATATTCATTTATAATTAATTGGTAACCGATGAATTAAATCATATATATTCATATTTTGGTTAATAATATTCATAACTTCAAATTTAATGGCTTGGTTATATCTTATTATATTAAGTAATAATATTTTAATAATATATTGTTGTTTGGTAAAAATTGGTCTTGTGTGTAATGTAAGCTATCAAAGAAAGTTGTTCTTACGTGTGATAAAATAAAACAAAATATTTTATGTATTTAAAGATATATAATATATTAAATTTATTTAAAATATTAAATATACCATAAATTCTTGAGAGGTTATATTATTTTCTACATTTAGTGTTGCGTGTCATACATGCTATCGAATAAAATTCACTCTTTTAGATTTTTCAGGTCGTCACATTTTCCACACCTTAAATAAATTACATCCTCTCAATTTATAGAAAATATATATAACCAAGGGTTTTATATTTGAAAATACCCTTGTTCAAAAAACCACATCATAAAATCATATATAAAATATCCTCTTAGTAAGAGAGAATGTAAAGTACAAAGGTTACATGAAATAATATATAACCATGTTTCTGCATAGGAGAACATTAGTGTCAAGTAAAAATATGGAATTGAATGAAAAGTGTAAATATTTATAGGTTATGATTGAGGTCATCAATCCCAAATAAGTGAATTATTAATGGAACTTTTAGGGCCTCAAAGATATAAATCCATGATGATTTAAAAGTCCTTTAGTTAAACAAAAATGAAGGTACTAGGATATTTTTTTTGTTTCGATATCATTTTTCTAATATTAGGGAATTATTTTATTGACCAAGAATATAAGAAAATTTACTTATTTGATATATTTCAATTTCATAAGAACAATTTCATCTTTTTTTTTTGCTTTGATCAAATTCGAATTCATCCCTTACTCTATGGAATGGATATCCTAAACTAAACTTTTTTTTATTCCTGAAGCATTAAAATTTAATTTTTATGTATTGTAAGATCCATAAAAAATGTCTTTACTTTTTTCTATAATTGTTTTCCAAAACTAATATGGTTAATACATTAATCTCAAAACCTAAAAAGTGATATCACTATCCCATAATTAACATTTATTCATTAAATTGTTCAGCTAAAAACAATGAGACATTAACCAGGACATCACATAGGACAGTGGTAGTCACGGAACCCTTATTATCCTTTGGTAATGGTATCAAGCCCCAAAAACTTTCCAGATTTGATGTGTTTTTACCCAACATGTCACGACCCGTCCTCGGGGCCCGTGCCGTGACTACGCCAAACCCGCCTTCCATAGGCCAGGGGCTGGCGACTAGCACCAAGGCGTAATTCCCGGTAAAAAGGGAAGGCATTGCCTTTGTAAAGTAAACAAACGCCACAGAGCAAGCAAGCAGAAGTAAACACTAAGTAAAAACTGGGTACAGTAGTGAGTGCAGAAACGTAAGTGGGCCAGAATACAAACCCAAAGTGAAAGTAAAGTACAAATGAAAACGGGAGTACAGAAACTGAAAATTAAAGCCGCAACATCGAGCCGTCCACTGGAAGTCCCACCTGAAGGGTGGGTACAGATAGCCTCCACAGCTCCTCGGGTCCAGCCGTCCACTCCGAGTACGTCCCGCCCTGGAGTCCACCTCCAGGTACCGACTGCTCTGCAAGCCTCAACCACGATCAGCGCTGTCCGTCATCTGCAACCAACACAACGTAGTGCGGGCATAGCCCGTGCATGGGTGAGTATAAGCTACTCAGTAGGGACCCCGAGACCCCTGAAGGTCTCCCAGAATCCACAAAGGATAATCCACAAAGGAAAGATACAAACATGAAGTAAAATATGACACTTCTTAGGTATATACCCGTACATATACCTAAGTCATCAATTCTTGTTCGGCTCCAACATCCGAGACCAAGTACAACCTAGTCCACACAGGAAAACACAACCCATTCCACACATGAAAGCAAAATGTAATCCACACAGGATATCAAGTCAAACTTATCGAAGATAAGGATTGAAAGTCAAGATTCAGCTCACACAGGTATACTTCTTCGTAAGACCATAGAGATGATCAGATATTGCCACTGATTCATCTAAGCCGTTGGACCCACACAAGATTGATAGGTACTAACCCCCGCAATGACCCACAAAGGATCTTACTCACACAAGATCGATAGGTAACTAACCCCCGCAATGACCCACATAGGATCGGACCCACACAGGATCTGTAGGCGCTGGCCCACACAGGACTGCTGAGCACTGACCCACACATAATCTGACCCACACAGGATTGGTAGCACTGATCCATATAGGATCGCTGAGTGCAGTAGTCGTCGCCGTCGAATCCACGGAGGATTTCTGCACAGTCGTCATCGTCGTCGCAGTCGCAGCCAGCTCTAGGGTTCCCGCACAAAGCAAGCTCGTTCGGGAGGGTCCGCTCCACGAGCCGAATGGCTGATACATCAACTAACACAAAGTCTGGAGTTGATGTATCTAAAAGTTCCATATCGTCAACAGGAACTCACCATCATAGACGACATGTCATTCAGACGCCCGGTCTGAGAGTTATTGGCTTTTTTGTTCGAGGGGCCCGGTAGGTTTTTTAAGTCAAAACCAACCTGACCTTACTTAAACTACATCCAAACCTCGAGCGGAGTAAGCCAAAAGGTCCGTCTCACTAAGAGGAATCCAACAAAGTTGACGGCACGTCAATCAGATGTCTGGAGCTCAAGTTATAAGCGTTTCCGCTCCGAGGGCCCGGTTGGTTTCATGTACGAACCAAACCGGACAAACACAAAGTACTCCAAAACCTTGAGTTTAATATGCCGAAATGACCGTCTCGATCCAAGGATCGCTACGCAACTGACGGTGCGTCGATCAGAGGTCCTTAGCCCATGTTATGGGCAACAGATCGAAAAAGTCCGGTATTAGGGTGTTCGGGCCCGGTCCGACCCGGCCCGGTACCCCTTGGGTCGGCCCACTTGGGCGCGGCCTAGCCCGGCTGGCGCGGCTCGGCCCAGCTTGGGCGTGGCCCGGCCTGGCTGGCGCGGCCCGACCCGACCTGGGCGCGGCCGGACCTCACGGTCCGGTCGGGCGGCTCGACCTGGGCAGCCGGCCCGGCGCGCTGGCGCCAGCCAGGTGGCTTAGCCGTTTCAGCCGAGCGAAGAGGCGCAGGGGGGGGGATTCCCCCCTCTTGTTACAACCGCGACCCGGCATGGGGGCCGCTTTGCTGGCCAACCGGGGGTTACAGACCCCCGGATTGCTCCCTGACCGGCCGGCCCGCTCCGGCCGGCCGGCTTCTGCCGCCACGCGACCGGCATGGGCTGGTCCCCCTGCTCTGACGCCGGCGGCCTGAAACCGGCCGCCGGTCCTTGCTCTACCGCGGCCTCAGCCGCAGCCTGGTCCGTCCGGCATGACGCGACGGCGCCGTGCCCCTCCGTCGCAGCCCCGCTCCGCTCACGGTGTCTTCGAGGTTCCTTTGAGGTTATTTGGCGCGGCGCGACGAAGCCACCCTTCTCCGACCTTCCTTTAACATTTCCCGCGCGGTGCTTTGGCACCGCGCCGCCTTACACGAGCCGCAACATAAATCAACCAACAAGGGGGAGGAGGGTCGGCCGTGTTTGTGCGGTCCGACCTCCTCCCGTTATTGCGATAACATGAGATTCAAAATGGAAGGAAGAAAGCGACGGAAGTAATCAAGAAATAGAAACGCATAAAACCCCTACCTCGTCGAATTCGTTGAGCGAGGGTTCATCGCGGAAGTAACCATTGCGGAAGAAGACGTTGCGGAAGGAGAGAGTCACATCGCGGAGAAATGATTCGTCGGCGTCGCGTCGTCGATCTCCGAGGATCCGTCATTCTTCGCGTTCTTCGTCAAGGAGGAAGAACTTAAAGGGCTTTTCCTTTTTCTCCCAAATCCTCCCAACGCAACAAGTTCCAACTAAAATAAAATAAGTACTTTACTTATTTTATTAACATAACTTAAGCATTTGAAATTCAAAAGTTGAATTAATCTACTCAATTAATTAACTCAACTTGACTTATTAAATGGAGGGTTATGGAAGGTTAGGGAAGATGAAGGGGTGGGGTTCATGTGGGCCCCACCACTCTCATAACCTCCCATGGTAAGTTGGGTGGTTACCCCAACTTCCACTCAATGGATAAACCACTTAAAAGAATAAAAATTGTAACTCAATTTTTATTTTAACTTCCAGAAATTTTTAACAACTCCTCCCGTGAAAACGCAACTCCAGAAAAGGGGTTCCTAAGCAAATACCGGCACTGCGAATTCATCGGTGCCCTCAGAATTCGATTCCAAGCACCGGTTCAAAAGTTAGAAAAACCCGCTCGTTCGTTCACTGAATGTACCCGAGCTAAACTTCAGATAAAAATTCCGGGCACACCGGGACTCGGAATCAGGTGCCGTCATAAACTGCATTCTTGTAAAATTCCAAAGAAAATTAAGAAAAAATTTCCTTGAATTTTACAGGTCTTTACACAACATACAGGTTTTCATTTTTCTAAAATCATGTTTATATAATTTATTAAATAACTATGATGGAAAACCTTGAAATTTACTCATCAAATACCATTTTTTACATAGTTTTCAATACAACATATTTTATTTTTGAAAGACTAATAATATAATTTGACTATTATTACAATGTCATAAATGATCATAATAACATAAAAGGTTATCAATATATTTAAACTAATGTCTCAAAAATGTAAGCTAATTATTCCTAAAATAGATTTTCTATTAAAAATACAAAACTAATGAGTTTTATTTTCCTAAATTTATTCCAACATATCCTTAATCTTGGTAGACTCCTATCACATAAAACCTAAAAATAGGTATTCTATACACTTAACTTATGATCAACTTTAATCTCATAATCATGTGATGACATACATAACACTTAAGCTAAAGAAGACATATGTGATTCAATGCTAATCATCAAAGTCTATCTTAGGGTTATGTTCACTAATATTTGTTTTTCTAAATCCATTTCCCAAGGTTTTTATTAAAATTCCTATATTATGAACTATAGTGGCCCAACCTTAGAATCTTGGAGTTGGTGTTTACTACCATTATGTTGGCACAATTACAAGGAATCAAATAATGATGGAATGAAGAGTTTAGTATTCTTGTTAAACCATATACATACACGATCCATGTATTACAAATGAATACACTAATTAAAACATAATTTTTTTCAAGGATAACTTTATTCCCACTTATCATATCCTTCCATATCTTTCTTAGTACACATTGATGAACCTTAATCTCATAATCCTGTGATGACATCCATAACACTTAAGGTAAAGAATACATATGTGATTCAATGGTAATCATCAAAGTCTATCTTAGGGTTATGTTCACTAATCTATGTTTTTTTAAATCTAGTTCCCAAGGTTGCTACTAAAATTCCTTTGATACCAACTATAGTTCCCCGAACCGAGAATCCTGGAGTTCATGTTTACTACCATTATATTGGCATGATTACAAGGAATCAAATATTGAAGGACTGGAGAGTTTATTCATCTAAGTAAAGTAGATACATACACGAGTCATGTATTAAAAATTAATACACTAATTAAAACATATTTTTTTCAAGGATTACTTTATTCACACTTAGAATATCCTTGCATATATTTCTTAGTACACTTCTTGGATTCATGGGGAAAGGAAACAAAATAAGGGTAAACTCAAATTCCCAGTAAGGTTTAAGTATAGAGAAAGAAATAATAAATCAATGAGAATAATAATTATGGAAAGGTAAATATATAAACACACATGATATATAATCAGTAAACTGAGAAAGAAGTGAGTAAATGATATATTAAGGTAAATAAATGAAAACATATTCCATTTAAAATAACTCGATAAGGAACAAACAATATGGAAAGTTAAATAACTGAAAAAACATTCCATTTAAATAACTATATAAGGAATAATCAATATAGTAAGGAAAATAATTGAAACACATGCCATTTAATCAATGAAATGAGAGTGAAATGAATTCATATATTTTGTCATAGTGAAAATCTCATGAAAAAATAATAACAATAACTGAATTTTAAATGAAGGCAATGCTTAGTTATTGGATGTCATGTATAAGGCACATGAAAATCTATACCATCAAGACCTTTCACAAGACAGTTTTAAACAATAGGTATAAACTCTTTTAATTTGGGTAACTGATTTTTCACATGAGAACCTGTCGATGCATCGAGGGGCTATATAAAGTCTGGGACCCACCCTTTACTACTAGTCTAAAGCATTCCTCATATCGAGTAATCTATTTAATTAATAAATAATATGCCTTATCAAATATCTATATTGAATAAGGAACACCTATTTATTAATATTTCCCTAGATAATAAAATAACTATAAAAGTAAACACTGTATGTAAAAATGGTATATCGTTTAAGAAATAAACATATCCATGATAAATTATATATATATTTAGGAGAAATTTAATGTCTAATGATCGTAGTAAATTGAATATTTCAAAGGGAATAAAAGGAATCAAGGTAGTGAATTTCAATACTATCCTTGGTCCAAGAAATTATAAACCATCCAAAGGATGAATAAGGATGATATCAATACAACATATCCCAAGTGGTGTAAGGATAAAGGGTTATTGTCATTGATGAAAAAAAATACCGTAAAAATAAATGAAAATAACCTTTTCATTTTATAAAACATTCTGAAAATCCTTTTATTTGAAAATCACTTTTAAAAAAATTCATTTAAAATTAATTATTTAAACTTTCAAAGGAATCTTAAAAGAAGCGATGATAGATAATTACGTACATGCCGTACAAGGTAAAATGAATATTTATTTTACAAGTTAAAATGATTATAAAAGTGACTTATTCAAAAAGTGACAAGAATATTCCTTTGAAAAAATTTATGATAGAAAAAAAGGTAAAAATTTATTTAATAAATCAATTTAGAAAATTTAAATACATTTTTGAAAACCTTTTTAGAAAATAAGGTTTTTAGAAGAAAATAGGTTCTCTTACTAATGATAGAAATAAAGTTAGGTTTTATTAAAACATTTTCTAAAACATTCTGAGTAAAAAACAAAGAAAAAATTGTACTATTTCATGAAAAAGATCATGAATAACAAGATTATAAGGAAATGAAAGGGTTTATTTTTAAAGACCTTAATCTTGACGTACATGGGCATTAAATTAATTTTTCTGAATACTTAAAACATGATACGAACAGATTCCCAACTACCTTATTAGTTTAGTGTCTTTGGAAATGCCAAACCTAAAAAACTGGTTCATAAAACATCTAAATGGTTTTCCACATTTTCCTTCATAACTAGAACCCCTTTTTGAGATCTCTTACTTAATACCCTTCTTCATATCCTAGGGAAATGAAACATAAAAAGGGGTGAGCTAAAATGACTAGTAAGGGTAAACATGAAAAATATAAAAAAAATAGAAACATAATAATTTATGAACATAAAATTTAAAAATCACATCATGTATAATTTTTTTCAAAATCTTGAGTCATTAAATAAATCTTGGTAGTTCATAAGGAATAAATCATAATGGAACAAGAGTCATGAGAAAATAAAATTACCATAAAACATGAAATCTTGGGAAACACATAAGCAAAGAAATTCATTTCTATATTAGTCAAGACTCATTTCCAAGACTATCACAGTGCACAATGCCCATTACGGAACTGAGTTAACTCCTCGTTCTAGCCTTGTATTATTGAACTAGGTTTAATTGTCATTTCAGCCCTCTATTACAGAACATAGATCATTTCCCATTCCAGACCTATCTATCTCATGAGATATAAATCTTTACCCAATGCATTTGAGGGAGATATAGATCCCACCCATATCATAATTAAATCATTCTTATGTATACCACAAAAACATAAATCATTCATCCTGGAATAACCCACAGAATAAAATGAGTTTCTTAAACATTATTCATAATATAATCCACGTAAAACAAATGGATTTCATAAATAGCATTCCATCTTAAACACCATCAAAACATAGGAATAATAGGGATAGTATACTTAGATAACCATATTAAATAATTCCATCTTAGATGGAAAATAATTTTGATAGAACACTTGGAATTAATTCATGAGATAAATATCCTTTCTTCTTTGAAAACATTTTCTTTTCTTAAAATAACATGTAATTTTAAAATAATATAATTTCTTGGAAAATAACCTTTAAATATTGTAAGGTAAACTTTTTTTGAAATAAGGCATTATGAAAGCGTAAGAATCCATTCACGCTGTATAAGTTAAAAAACATTCTTGTTATAATTTTGTTCGAAAAGTCAAAAAGTACCTCATATCAAAAAATGACAAAAGATTACTTTCATACCATTTATTAAAAATTCACCAATGGGTATAATTAACTTTAAAAATTTTTAGAATAATTGAAATAATATTACATATTTAGGAAACATGGACATGGATGATAAATATACTCCAGTAAATAGTTATGTATAAACAATATGAGATAATGATGAGATTGTGAAATTAACCCCTGCCAATTTGTAATCAGTAGAATAATATGCCTCATAAAATAATAAAAATTATATTCATATATAAATATCATAGCCCTCATAAAAAGATTCATAAAAATAGTCATGGGCAACATAAACACCACACAAAAGAAATAAGTGGTGTATAAGGCATATGTCCCATAGAAATAAAAGTGTGACAAAATAATCACTTACCTTAGGTCCGCAGTCCTTTATTTTTATCCAAACCTCATGTATAATAATTTAAATTATGTAATTTACTTATTACATAATCTTAGTAATTATATATGATTATATTATCATCCGTTTGTTAGTAACATTATTACTCGTCCATCAGGTATTAACTTATTTATTTTCTTACGAATGTTTTGTTGGATAAGTTCCTCTTCTTAGGTTGCAGTTATATCATTTATATAATGATATTATTATAATATATATAATATTTATTCATTAAATTAATTTATATAATCATGATTTAATGAAAATCATGTAGAATGAATCACATCACATCGTGGAGATGATGGATAGTACATACACACACGTGGTGATTTTATTTTTAGTAGGAGGGATAGAAGATAGAATATGGTTATTAAATAACCATAATAATATCTCAAAAATATAATTTATACTTGATTTATTACTTTATAATATAAAAAAACTCATGTAGAGGAAGTAGGTGAAGAAATAATTTGAAAGAATCAGTAGTGGATATTATTTCTTCTTCGACGTGCTCCCTCTAAATCTTCTCTTAAAGGCATTAGAGTTAGTCTTTTGAGAAGAACAAAACCTCTATAATGTAACTAGGGAAGTTGATAAGGGAAATGGGTAGGTTATGGATGATATTTAAGGCGAAAATTAAAGTTAAGAGGTGAGGGAGGAGGTTCCCTTTTATAATTGAGGTGAGGGGCACTTTTGGAATCTCCAAAAGTATTAATTTATAATAAAATAAAACCACATTTCCAAAATCTAAAAAATGTACTAATTTATAAGATAATATGATACAAGGTTGTAATATCATCAACTAGTAAATTTTAGACAAGTTTTAAATCCATTTAAACCATACCACTTTAATTAATCAATTAGTTATTACAAATCATTTTAAATGGGTAACAAATATTTCAATATTAAAAGGTTAAAATATTTACTTATTTGATGTAAATTAAATAATTAATAAATAATTTAGAACATTTTATATCATATAATTTTTATTACATATTTTTAAAAATGTTTTATTATTTTTAAATAATTTAATAGAACACTATTTGACAAAACAACAATAGTGTAAATTTTGACAATATTCAATTATTGGATTTTTAAAAATATAAAGATAAGATGTTATCCTCAAAACAAATATTTTATTATATATCTATAGAGTCAAGTTAATCTAGAAAACTGATTGGATATATTAATTATCCCAAATTATATTTATTTAAATATTTTTAATAATATTAATATGATATTTCTGTTAATAAAATAATTTCAACATCATTTTTCTGTAATTATTTAATACACTTATTTGTTGAATAAAATTTAAAAATAAAATACTATTATTAATATAAATATACTTTATTTTAGTATAAAACTTTTAGTCGAATATATCTTCTGGAAAATCCATCATTAAAAATGTTATACTTATTAAAACATGAATGTGACAAGTTTAACATCACTATAAATAAAATAATATAAGTGTTATAATCTCTTCTATAAGGATAAAAATGGTAAATATATATACCATTGGATGATTATGGTAGATATATAATCTAACAATAAGATTTTATCAATTTTTTGTGTCTTTTAATGGTTATTATCATTTTAATAAAAATTGGTTTATTGAGTTTTCATCAATTAAATAATTTCCACATCATTAATATATAAACCTTTAAGGTAATTATTTATTTACTAAAAATTACAAATAAATTACCATGATAAATAAAAATGTTTTAGATTTAAAATGAGTATTCATAATCTAATTTATCTTATGTATTACCTTATATTAAAAATGATTTATTTATTAAAATTTGCGTAAAACTTATTTAACTTTTCTTTTAATAAAATATATTAAATGTACTAATCTCTTCCAAGTGGCTTCCAAATGGTATCATTTTGACCCAAATATAGTTTTGGTAGAAAATAACTCATCCAATCATAGTAGGACAAGTGTTAATGTAATTTTATAATATTATATTTATCCTTAATTACCAGATTTACCTTTTTACCGTATTAATAAAAATTATTGAAGTCACTATTTATAATACATAATAATAAAATAATGATATTTAAATATTTTGTAAATAATTATTTAAAATATTAAATCCATTTTTAAAAATTCAGAACACATTATTTTCAATAATTAATTTAAAATTAATCCTATTTTCAGAATGAAAAATGAGTTTTAAAAGTTAAAATATTTCTAAAGATTGAAATGTTTTTACATCAAAATTCAATGTAAAATTAATGGAAATTACATAAATTATATTTAATGATAAAAATA
The DNA here is from genome assembly GCA_963277665.1 of Viscum album. Taxonomy (NCBI): domain Eukaryota; kingdom Viridiplantae; phylum Streptophyta; class Magnoliopsida; order Santalales; family Viscaceae; genus Viscum; species Viscum album. The sequence goes on from OY728158.1 coordinate 12,416,188, forward strand.
TATCCTATTTATACTTTAAAACCATTAAATAATATAATTTAACCATGTAAATTACTTTGATGAAAGAAGTTGTTTTCAATTAAAATTTAGTGTATTTTTACTATTCATCAAAACATGAAAGTTATCATAAAAATATAAAAAATTCATCCAAAGTAATTTTTTTATCTTAATTATAAAGAAATTTTTTAAATTGTTAAATTAAATAAATAAATTTTTTAAAAAACTAGATTTAAAATGGGTGCGCCACCAAAAGGCGACCAAACTGTATTTTTTGAAAATTACTTTTTTTTCTAAAAAATTGAATTTATTATTATATCATGTTAAGAAAACATATAAAATGAATTTTAAACATTATAATGAATATATTAAATATATATTTCATTAATAAAATCCATCAAGAGTGATTTTATTATTTTATAAAATCTCTTATATGCTTTTAAATAGTTTTTCAGAAAAAAGTTAATACTGTTCATACTTTCCATTATAATGACTAGGTTATGAGGTAACATAATATTATTTAGTTATTCACTTATAGTAAGTCTTACGTGAATTGAATTCTATCAAAATAACTTGAAATTGTGTGTAACACAAGCCAAGCATAGCATTGCGTATACCACAAGCTAAGTTGGTTTTGTGTGTAGCACAATATTATCTTAGTGTTGCGTACAACACAAGAAATTAAAGAAATAAAAAAATCTATATCATAAAAATATCTAGGTTCTACATTCTACCCCCCTTAAAATTAATTTCTCCCTTTAAATTCATCTGGGTCATAAAAGGATCATTTCTTGAAAGTTTCTTTCATAGAAACTCACATCATAAAAATAGACAATAAAACTTCCTTTTAAAAAGGAATGTTAGAAACAAAAAGGTTACCCAAATTCACTCATAAATTGGTTTCTACCTAGAAGAACATAATTGGAAAGTGAAAAAATGGATATGGAAGAAAAATTGAACTATCATGTTCTGATGGAGAGTGATAGAGAACATCATTAGAAGAAAGTTAATAATCCAAAGCTATAAATATATAATGATCTAAGGGACCATTTGATTCATCAGATAAGAAGTTACTAGGATATCATTTTTTTAAGATCCTTTCCCTGAAGTTGAAGAACATGATAAGAAATACTTACCTGATTTTAGTATAATCTCACCATTGGTCGTGCCTTGAACAATTTCCACTTCATCTCTTATTCAACGAAATGAAGTTGAATTTGTCATTACTGAAGTGTTAGCAAATCATGAGGCCTATAAATAGAATGATAGGTCATTCCATCTGTATTTATCACAAAAGGTTAGCACAAGTTATCAAATATGCATAAGTCCACCTATGATGATACAAGACTTTATTTAAACAAACTTCTTCCAAATTTTAACTTAAAAACTTTCTATAAATTTATAACCATACAGTCCTTATAAAAGCGAAAAATACAAAACTTTAAAAAGAGGTTAACTAACTTGGTTTAACATTTATACCAATTTATCATAAGGTATATCTCTGTTGGTCACATTCCAAACATGTGATCACCTTCATCATGTATTCTCTCGAGTCATGGTAATAACTTGAATTACCATATATCCTGATTGAAAAATGCATATTTCCTTATTTTAAAACTTATTGGATATATTTATTAAGACCCAAAAAGTTGTATACTTCTTCCTTTATTGCATAAACCTATTGAAAACAAATCCTTTATTATTTCTCAAGAAACTAGTATCATCCAAATTTACTTATTCATATCTAGAATATCTTAATCCAAAAATTGTTATCTTAAGTTAAGGTATATATTAAGGGTTATCTTTCCTATAATCATGTGTTAACCAAGTATATCACCTTACCATTAAATCAATTTTCTAGGTCCTTAGAACTATTCAACATATCCTTTCTAATCCTTAATGGAAAACTTATAGTGAAAATACTTTATATTTATTGATTCATATAACATAATCTTTGAATTTTGAAATGTATACACCTCAATCATCCAACTTTATTCTTAAACCATTACTCAGGATCCATCATCATGTCTTAAGGTTCCTCACCATTAATCTAACCAAGATTGTTAGGTTTAAAGTAAACAATAATGATAGAATATCCCATACCTTTCACATGTTGTTTACAATCTCTTTATCCTCAGTAGTATAACCAATACTCGTACCATATTCATGATTCTCTTTATGAGATTTCCACTAAAAAAACCAGTTTTCATAATTACCATAATTTCAATATCTAAAACATTCAAGGTTAATTATGTTCTGTTGAGTTATGTCTATTGACTAAGACCATAAATCAAACTATGAGAAACACATATAAGAGATTAAAAACACATAAGTAAGGTAAATTACTTATAATATATCAATATATGATATCTTAGGTTTAATCCTATTTTATTCATGATTATCAAAAAAACCCTAGGATTGTATTCTATACTTAGATTTATCCTTAGGACATCCCTAGACATATCCTTTAAAATATATCTAGGGATCTCACTAAAGTTTTTGCAACATAGTTTCCAAAGGTTAATGAAACCTTCTCTCTGATACCAACTATAAATACACTAAGCTTTATGTTCATGGACATTAAATTACTTTTTCAAAATACTTAATACATGACACAAAAATATGAAAAAACACCGTATTAGTTTAGTGTCTTTTGAAATTGGGAAATATAAATGACTAGTTCAAAAAATATCTATATTGTATCCTGCTTTTTTACTTCATAACAAGAAACCCTTTTTGAGACATATTACTTAATACCCTTCTTCATATACTGGGGAAAAGAAATATAAAATGGGGTGAGGTAAAATGATCAGTAAGGGTAAAAATGGAAAAAATCAAACAAAACATCAACATAATAATGTATGAACATGCCTTTTAAAATCATATCATGTATAACAAATATCAAAATCTTGAGTAATGAAATAAATTTTGGTAGTTCATAAGGCATAAATCATAAATTAACATGAGAAAATAGTATTGGCATAAAACATGGAATTGTAGAAAAACCATAAGCATATAAAATAATTTCCATATTAGTCAAGGCTCATTAACAAGACCATCATAGTAGACAAAGTCCATTATTGAACCAAGTTCACTCCTCATTCCAGACCTGTATTACTGAACTTGGTTTTCTAACCATTACAACCCTATATTACTGAACCAATATCATTTTCCATTCCAGCCCTATCTGTTTAATGAGATATAAATATTTACCCAATGAATTGTAGGGAGATATAGGTACCACCCATCTCATAATTAAATCATTCTTACGTGTGACACAAAAACATAAATCATTCATCATAGCATAATCCAAAGAATAAAATGGGTTTATTAAACATCATTCATAATATAATCCATGTAAAACAAATGGATTTAAAAAATAGAATTAAATAATAACCACCATCAAAATATAGAAATAATAGGGATAATTTAATTGAAACATAACCATATTAAATATTTCCCTCTTAGATAGAAAATAATTTTGATAGAAAATTTGAAATTAATTCATGATAAAAATATCCTTTCTTCTTTAAAAACTTTTTATTTTCTTAAAATAATGTGAAATTTTTAAAGAAAATAATTTATTGGAAAATAAAAATTAAATATTATAAGGTAATATTCATGGAAATAAGGCAATATGAAAGTTTAAGAATCCATTCAATCCATATAAGTTAAAAATACATTATTCTCATAATTTTGCTGGAAAAGTCAAAAAGTACCTCGTATTAGAAAATTAAAAAATATTCCTTTAATACTGTTGAAAAAAAATTCACCAATGGGTAAAATTGAATTTAAAAAATTGTATAAGAATATAAATAATATTACATATTTTTGAAACATGGAAGTGAATGAAAAATATACTCCAGTAAATTGTTACGTATAAATAATCTTGAATAATAATGAGATTGATAAATTATCCCTTAGAAATTTATAATCAGTCAAATTGTATGAATAATAAAGTAAAGAAAATTATATGCATATGTAAATATCATAAAGTTTATAAAAATATTCATAAAATCATTCATGGGTAGCATAAACACCACACAAAATAAATAAGTGGTGTATAAGGCATATGTCCCACATAAATAAAAGTGAGACAAAATAAATCCTTACCTTAGGTATGATATACATTAAATGTATATGAAACTCTTATATAATGATTTATATGATGTCATTGAATTATTCAAGAATCATATTAATCATATATGATCATATTATCATCCGTTTTTAGTAACATTATTTCTCATCCACCAGACATTAGCTTTTTTATTTTCTTATGCATGTTTTGTCGGATAAGTTCCTCTTCCTAGGTTATAGTTATATCATAAATAGAATGATATTAGTATAATATATATCATATTTATTCATTAAATTCATTTATATAATCTTGCTTTAATGAATATCATGTAGAATGAATCACATCACATCATAGAAACAATAGACCATACGCATGCACATGTGGTGATTTCATTTTTTGTAGGATGTATAAAAGGTGGAATATGGTTGTTATATAAGCATAATAACATCTCAACATATAATTTATACTACAGTTTTTATATTATAATTGAAACAACTCATGAAGAGGAAGTAGAAGAATAAATAATTTGAAATAATCGGTAGGGGAGATTACTTCTTCTTCGATGTGCTCCCTCCAAATATCCTCTTAAAGGCATTAAAGTTTGTCTTTTGAGAAGAAAATAACCTCTAGAATGTTACTAGGGAATTTGAGAAGGGAAATGGGTAGAGTATGAATGTTCTTGAAGGCTTAAATTGAAGTTAAGAGGTGAGGGAGAAGGTGCCCTTTTATAATTGAGGTGAGGGGCAATTTTAAAATCTCCAAAAGTATTAATTTATAATAAAATAAAACCAAATCCAAAAGCCAAAAAATATCATAATTTAGAATATTATATTAGATAATCTCGTAATATTATCAAAAAATAAATTTTATAGAATTTTTTTATACATTTATACTTTATTATTTTAATTTATCACTTAGTTACTTTATTTCATTTTATTTAGGGTCAAAAATATTTCAATATTAAAAGGGTACAATATTTAGTTATTTGATGTCAATTAAATCATAAATAAATAATTTATAAAATTTTAGATCATATAATATTTATTCAATACTTTTAAGAATGTTTTATAATTTTTAAATAATTTAATAAAGCATTATTTTTACAAAACAACAGTAGTGTCAGTTTTGACAATATTCAGTTCTAGGATTTTAAAAAATATCAAGATAAGATTTTATCCTCAAAAAAATATTTTATTACATCACTATGGGGTCAAGGTAATCTAAAAAATTAATTGGATATCTTAATTATCTCAAATTATATTTATTTAAATATTTTTAATAACATTAATTTGATATTTCCATTAATAAAATAATTTCTACATCGAGTTTTTGTAATAATTTAATAAACTTATTTTTTGAATAAAAATTAAAAATAAAATACTATAATGAAGATAAATCTATTAGATTTTATAAGAATACACATAGTCGAATATATATTTTGGAAAATCCGTCATTAACAATTTTATAATTATTAAAACATGAATGTGATAAGTTTAACATCACTTTAAATAAAATAATACAAGTGTCATAATATCTTTTATTGGGCTCCAAATAGTCAATATATCAACCCTTGTATGATTATGGTTGAGATATAATTGAACAATAAGATTCAGTTAAGTGTTTGAGTCTTTTAATGGTTATTATCATTTTAATAAAAATGAGTTTATTGATTTTTCATCAATTAAATAAAATCTGCAACATCAATATATAAAAATTTCAAGTAATTATTAATTTTCTAAAAATTAAAAATAAATAACCATGATAAATAAAAATATTTTATCTTTAAAATTAATTTTTATAATTGAATTTATATTCTGTATAAATTTATACTAGAAATTATTTATTTATTAAAATTTGAGTAAGACATATTTAACTTTTCTTTTAATAAAATATATTAAACATCCAAATCACATACAAGTGGTTTTCAAAGGGTATCATTTCAACCCTAGGATTGTTTAGGTTGAAAATAACTTATCCAATCACTTTAGAACAAGTGTTAAGGTAATTTTATAATATTATATTTACCCTTAATTACCCGATTGACCTTTTTATCGTATTAATCAAAATTACTGAAGTTACTATTCATAATAACTAAAAATGAGAGAATTATATTTACATAAGTTGTAACTAATGATTCTAAATATGAAATATATTTTTAAAAATTCAAAATAAAGAATTTGGAGTAATTAATTTAAAATTTATTCTGTTGTCAGAATGAAAAATGGGTTTTAAAAGTTAAAACATTACAAAAGATTGAAATGTTTTTACATAAAAATTAAATGTAAAATTAATTCATATGACATAAATTATATTAAATGATAAAAATATATTCTATTTATATTTTAAAACCGTTAAATAATATAATTTAACCATATAAATTATTTCGTTGAAAAAAGTTGTTTTCAATTAAAAATTAGTGTATTTTTACTATTCATCAAAACATGAAAGTTATCACAAAATATAAAAAATTAATTAAAATTAATTAAAATTGTATTTTTATATCCTTATTCCAAAGAAAATGTTTATTTTGTTAAATAGAATACATAAAAGTTTCAAAAACTAGATTTAAAATGGGTGCGCCATCAAAAGGCGACAAAACTGCATTTTTTGAAAATTACTTCTTTTATTCAAAAAATTGAATTTGTTATTATATCATGTCTAGAAAACATATAACAGGAATTTTAAATATTATATTGAATATATTAAATATATAATTAATTTTTAAAATCCATCAAGAGTGATTTTATTATTTTATAAACTCACTTATATGCTTTAAAATAGTATTCTAGAATAAAGTTAATACTATTCATACCCAACATTATAATGACTAGGTTTTGAAGTAACATAATATTATTTAGTTTTTAACTTAAACTCAGTCTTGCGTGAAATGAATTCTATCAAAATAACTTAAAATTGTGTGTAACACAAGCCAAGCATAGTGTTGCATATACCGTAAGCTAAGCCAGTTTTGCATGTAGCACAATATTATCTTGGGGTTGCGTACAACACAAGACTTCAAAGAAATAAAAAAAATCTATCGCATAAAAATCAAAGGGTGTTACATTGTTTAAAAATTATCATATAAATTACTTTAATATAACTATAAGGATATGAAATCTTGATTAAAATGATATTGTAAAATAAACACTTAAAATGATCATAACATTGAAGTGATAATTAATCAATGAATTGATTATTTTTATCAAATAAAAATACACACAAAATAATTTGAAACAAATAAATAGATATTCCAAGTATTTATACACATAATAATATAATATTTAACCATAATGTGGAAGTAATATAACCTAATGAAAAGGAATTGAGTTATGAAATTTCTCTACCACTTGGAAACTTTAAGTTCAAATCTTCTTAGATAAAATAATTCAAATTTAAAATCAAAATACCATTAATAATTAATAATTAATTATATCACATGTTTTTCTGAAGTATATTAACCATACGTAAGAAATTAGGTGCATAATAATACAATATGACTCAGTGAAATGAAATTGAGACAAAATCCCTTACCTTGGGTTTCCTTTTAGGTGAAAGTCCTTTAACTTTTTTATAATGGTTTTAAACATGTAAATAACTTATAAAATAATCATAATCATATTTATAATATCATATATTATCTTATTTTAATATCTTATTACCCCTTTGTTAATGATCTTTCTTATTTTAACTTTTTCAGGTGTTAATTGCCTAGTTTTTCGAGTATGTTTTGTTTTGTTATTTTTTTTACATCGACCATGATTTATTAATATTAAAAATTTAAAACATGATATATATTCAGTATATATGTATTTATAATAATCCATAATATTTGGGTATTGAAAATAAAATGCACCGTTCGTGGAGACAGTGGGTCGTACATACGCATGAACACTACTTCTATTTCATTATCATTTTTAAAATAATGAAAAATAAATGATATATATATGTATACTATAAATAAATTATAATATTTATGTAATATATGTCACCTATTTTTATTAATACCATACTTAATACATTACATGTATAGTGTGAATGAATCACATTGCTTTGAGGAGGCGGTAGTCCACACATCCACAAATAAAGTTATCATATTCCCATAAAATTGAAATTATAAAGGTATGTGTTATATTAAAATTAAAAAATAATAAATACATAATAAATATAATAAATATAATATATAAAATATAAATAAATTATTATTATTAACCTTGATAGGTGGTAATTGAAGAATAAATGACATCAGTTTGTGAGGTGGTACCCGCCTTACACACGAACGATGATTGTATATCCCATTTGATGGATGTGTATCAAAGTATAGGTAAAAATATTATCATAAAAAATAAAAGTATATTAAATATAATTATGTTTTTATATAGGTATTATATAAAAATAATTTAATGGGAGGAGAAGTAAATGAAACAAAAGTGATCGTTGAAGAACGTTACCTTGTATTCGAGTAACTCCTTTTGGTTTATACCAAAATACTTTCTTGGTTTGATTTATCCCCAAAGTGAGGATTATTGGATGAGGTTGAGGAAGTATAGAGATTATTTGGGTATGTTTTAGATGATTAAATGGGATTTATATGTGTGAATAAGTGTGAGAGGTGTGTGCCTTTTTATAGTCGAGCAGGAGTGACATTCTTGTAAATATAAAAGGTGTACACTATTGAGAGTCCCCCCTTAAATAATATGCCTTAAATAATGAACATAATTATATAAAACGGAGGATATACTGTAAATATTTCTATAAAATAGTTTTTGTTCATGTTTATAGGTCTTTTTGGTACTTAATTTTAAGGTTTAGTCCCTTATTAAGCTTAATTTTACCTTAATCGTAATAATTAATTTTAATTACTTTCACTAATATTATTAGTAAAAAAATAAGTTTAACTTATTATATATTATAAATTATTATTATTATAAATATAAAATATATTTTTATAAATTCAAATAGTATAATTGGAAAAAATTAATTTAAAATTAATCCCACAGACGGGACGACAAAGCGTGTTTTTAAAGTGAAAATGCTCAAAAGTTTGCTAAGTTTTTATATCTTATTTCAAAATGAAATTGATTATAATTACCTAAATTATATTAATTTATGTATAATTTATATACTTTTACTTTAAATTCAATTTAAAATGTAATTTAACCTTATATATTATTGAGAAAAAAGTCAGTTTTCTATCAAAATTTAGTATTTTTCACTATTAATCAAAAAATGAAACTTCTCATAAAAATACCAAAAATTATCCTTAATTTAATTTTCATGTTAAAATTTTAAAAATTAACTTTATTTTTAATTATAAAATTTATAAAAGTTCCAAAAATTGGATTTAAAATAGGTTTTTCTTTAAATAGTGGTAAATCCACATTTAGAAAAATATAATTTTTAAGCATAAAACTAGATTTATTCTTATCTTTTGCTTATCAGATTTTTTTGGACGAATATAAATTTTTTTTATTGAATATTTAATATATATATTTAATTAAATTCATTACCTAATAGTAATTAATTTAATTTATTATGATAAAATATCCTTGGTACATCATAATAGTTTTGATAAAAACATCCCCTTCATATTCAATTGGTTCTTATATTTATTTATTATTAATTAGAAACAAATGTATTAAATCATATATATATATATATATATATATATATTCATAAGTTAGATAATCCAATTCATAACTACTAATTAAATGGCTAGGTTATGTCTTATTATATTAAATAATATTATTTTAATAATATATTGTTGTTTTGTAAAACATAATCTTACATGTAACACAATCTATTGAAGAAATTTGTTCTTGTGTGCGATGAAATGAAACTCAGCATTGCATTAATTAAAATATATAGATTATATTATATTTATTTAAAATATGAAATATACCATAAATTCTCAAGATTTTATATTCCTTTCTACGTTGGGAGTTGCGTGTCATACACACTGTCAAATAAACGTTACTCTTTTAGAAGTTTCGGGGTGTTACATGCGGTGTGGTCTGGGATGTGGCACAATGGTATTCTATTTTGAATACTTACTATAAATACCCAAAAATCCTCCAAATTACTTCTTAAAAATTACACTCTCAAACCCTAAGAACCCAAGAGAGGTTTTTGAAGGCCTCAAATCCCCCTTTTGATCAAGTTCAATCTTGGTCTTTGGAAGATCAATTCTTGATAGTTTCTCTCCATTCATGAGGTAGGTGTCTTTATACAAAGGTTATAATTAATGAATAACACGATTCTCTTATATAATTCCTTTGGTTGGTTATATTATAAATATTTAATTGATATCAATGAGGAATTACTTCATGAAATCTATATTTTTAATGAAATTTGATTTAAAAATAATTTTAGACACGCTATGTGTTGATGAAATTCCTCAAGGCTGGATTGATTTACAAAATGGGGTTTCTAGAATAGTAGTAGTAATTATTTCCTATTAAATGTTTTAATAATAGTGATAATGGTATTCAATTGGTTTTTTGGAAAAATTATCACATTAAGAACCTTAGGTGAATCCAGATTTGGACTTGTCACTCTTAGTGCCTATTATACATCTAATGGTTTGCTATTAATAGACTATGATAAGACTAAATATTAGTTAGATTCACAGGATTCCTAGTTTAGTGATTTATTTTGTAGAAGAGTATGTATTACGATAGGATAGATCCCAAATGGCATGCTTTGTCTTTTTTTTGGTTTATTTTACACATGATGGTACATTTCATTTTTGGTTTCTCTCTTGTTTATCTTATGGTATATACATAGATGGTTTTTATTATTATCAAATGATTTATTTAATTTATATTTCATATTCATGTTTTATTAGGGCATGATATATTTTTATGGAAACCAAAGGTTGTTTTACATAATGGTTATCCGTTATATTTTTTTTTCTAAAATGGTTTTGTTTTAAAGATAAAACTAATATTTTTATGGTATTATATTTTTTATAGATTTTGGTGAAATCCTATTTGGATTTGTTCTCACACCCTACTTTTACCTTTGGGTGTTTATAGATTTGGTTTTATAGGATATAAGTAAAGGGTAGGGTGTCATGTATTTCTCCAACTTCTCTTGGAAGTCATCGCATTTATAGTGGGATGATTTGGCGACGATAGATAGTCACCTGGAGGTTATCATTGGATTGCCTTGTTTTACTTTATAGTTCCTCCCATTATGATTGATTTTGTATATCTCATGTTTATATATTTTTCTTTTGTTTTTTAATATGTGATTTTATCTCTTTTCAGTTATACATGATACATTCTTGGTTGTTTTGTTCCACCTCACCATGTGGCAGAACTTATTGGGAAACTTGTCTAGTTGGCCTGGGTTGGTGTTTAAAAAATAGACCTTTAAATTATGAAGAAAGGGGACCAATAATATCTTTCTCAGATAAATGTTCAACCATCCATCCATATGAAGATTAAAGAGGCATAAAAGGAGGATTTATAACTATAAAAATGGTGATAAATGTTCCCCAGTTCAACCATGATTGTGATGAAATGATAATGTCTGTGAACCGATTATGTGTCTCGTCAATACCAAACATAAAGAAGGAGCTATTAGATGAATATCATATCTCTTCATTCTCTATTAATCCTGAAATTATGAAGATATATAGATATCTGGAATATTATTTCAAGTCGGATAATAAGAAAATGTATGTTACAGAGTATGTATCTTGGTGCTTGGTATATCAATAGGTTAAGGCTGAGATACAAAAGTCTAAGAAGATGTTAAAACTGTTACCCATACTAGAATAGAAATGTGAAAATGTCATCATGTATTTTATTATTGAACTCCCCATAGAATATAAAGAGAATAATAATATATGTGTTTTAGTCAATTGTCTTATGAAATCATCACATTTCATTATAATTAGGGAATATTTATCTCTTGATCTGCTTTACAGGGCATATAGTAATAAATTGGAAAGGTTTCATGGAGTACCAAATTATATTATATCTGATATAAATTTGAGGTTAACCATAAAGTTTTGGAGAATTATTTAGTTGGAATAGAATACAGATATGTACTTTACCACTACATATCATCCTAAAATAGATGGTCAATTTGATAATACCATTCAAACACTTGAATAAATGTTGAGAGCATTTTCCATGGATCTCAAAGGTGGTTTGAATCAAAACCTTTCTCTTGTTGTGTTTTCATACAACAATAGATTTCACATAATAATTATCATGTATCCTTATGAATCCATTTATAATAGGAAGTATACAACTATAAGGTGATGGAATAAAATTAGAGACTTAAATCTATGGGGAATTTAGAAAGATGAGGAAATATAATAGAAGGTTAGATCCATTTAGCATCACATCAAGGAAGTTTAGAGTTAATAAAAAAGTTATAATGACAATCATCAGAGCGATCTATAGTTTGATGCTAATTATAAGGTATTTCTATGTATAACACCTTGAAAAAATGTTATGATATTTAGAAAGAAGGGAAATCTAATCCCTAAATATATTGGTCTCTATGAAATTATTGATCATATCAGGAAGGTTGCTTATCACTTGGTACTTCCATTGAATCTCTCTCAAGTTCATAATGCATTTCATTTATCTCTCCCAAGGAAGTACATACATGATATTTCACATGTATTGAACTAAAATGTCATAAAAATAGAGCATGATCTCTCTTATAAGGAAAAACTGGTGGATACTTTGTATTGAACAGAGAAAGTGTTGTGGAACAAGACCACTGACCTGGTCAAAGTTTTATGGTGAAACCATAAATTTGAGGAAGCTACATGGTAACCCAAGGATATTATGAGGTATAATTATCCTATGTTATTTATATGAGAGTGATAGGATTTCAAGGGAAAATTATTATAAGGAGGTATAATATAACACCTCAAGATTTTTATGATATATTTTTCCTTTAATAAATTTAATTTCTTTGATATCTTACTTTTCATGCAACCTTAAGTCCAAATGAACCCTGATATAGTATACCATTATAAACAAACCATTATTTTAATGGTATGAATAGGAATAAAAAAATTATGAAAATAATATTTAAAAATGTTTTATATAATTTATTGATTAATGAATAATGAATATTCACTCTATTTTCAGTAAAGTAATATTATGCTTCATAAATATGTTTTATTCAAAAATTATTTTTTTTATATTTTGTGGGTGAATTTTATAAATAATTTACAAAAGATAAAAATAATATTTTATTAAAATGATATTATTTTTAAAATTATCACATTAAAATTATCAAAAGGTGATATTTAGGGATTTTTCAAAAAAGTTTTTTTTTCATTGAATAATAAAAAAATACTGATTTTATAGATTCCATATTTTCCATTCATTTATTTAAAACCTACCATTTTTTTATTTTAAAATTTCATTAGTTACTTTTAATTAATAATAATCCAATAAATTACTTTGAAAGAAACATTATGCTTAATTTTAGTATAAAAAAGTTTTATACTTAAAAATGGATTTTTTTGGAAAACCGTTTTACATCACATTTTTTATATTTATTTTTAAATTAATTTATGAAACTTATATAAATTAAATTTGATAAAATTGAATCCATATTTTATATCACAATGTTAAAATTTGGTAATGTTACAACTTTTATTTTTGGTCATTATGAATAATAAATTTCATAAAAAGTCTGTTACTAAGATTAGAGTTAAAATGAATTAAACGGTTAAAAATAAAATGATAAGGGATAAATAGACCTAAAAACTTTTCTAAAAACAATTTTATGGTAATATTTTATCTCTATATCATTTAATCATTAAATATGAGTCATTTGGAATCATTTTTCTTGAAAAATCCATTAATATATTTTAACCTTTTGAAAAAAATCCAACAACGTCCTCTTCCTCACTTATAAAAGGACACCCCCTCTCTTCTATTATCCACACTTAAAAAGTACTATTATATTGTCCAATAAATATCCAAATAATTTCTTAACATCCATAAAAATGTATTATAGGTCGTGTTTTGATCATAATATCATCATTTCAAGGCTTAATTTGTAATCTGAATGTGGTTTCTCAATGAAGATGTATAACCCTTAACCAAGTACATTCAATTTTGTTTCCTCTTAAACTATCTTGAAACCTAGTGTATATATCATAAAATTATTAATATATTATCATAAATACACTAATATGTTATTATGTGGATGGTGCAACCATTATTCATCTCTTTCTCTATTAGATTGGAAACGAAATCATCGTTTGTGCATACATGCGAACTACTATATCAGAAAGAAATGTATTTTGATTTTCATAAATTCCTTTCACAAATAGTTATTATGAATTATATAATGTTTATATATTAAAACTTTGACATAATTATCCTTATTTAAATATAACATCTTAACCACCTTCATACATTTCCATCCGTTAGAAAATGATAATGTTGCTAGTGTGTACTTGTGGAATTCCACATCCATGAAGTGATGTGATCCATTTTTATCACATATTTTATGAATAATTAAAAACTTTCATATGATAAATTAATATTATACTTATATTATTATTAATATTATCAATTTTATGAAACCATTACCAAGGTCTAAGTACCAGAACCATGAAACAAAAACATGCATGGAAAACAGAGTGGTTTCCCCCCAAATGTTCAGTTTTAATGAAGAAATTTTTAATAAAAGAATAATTAGAATTTATAAAAAAATTATACAAATTAAGATATGAATGTATATAGTTCTATAATATATTTATAATAAATAAATATTTATTATATAGGATATTTAAATTCTTACAAATCATGACAAGACATGGGGCAAGAGATTTATGTTACATTCTCAATTATTTTTAAGATTGTTTATGATAAATTTTTTAAGGAATATATATATATATATAATCCTTTAAAAATAATATATTTTCTTTTACTGTATTTATTCATGAAATCTTCCAGTAATAGTACCATTTTCCTCTCTTTGTAACTTAAAATGATCAAGAAAATGTTTTTAAGGAAAATAGATATTATTTTATCTTGGGTGAGGAATATTTTTATTCCATATATATATTCTATTTCAAATGTTTTCAAGAATATATTTTTTACGATAAAATAATTTATTATATTCATTTTTACCCATATTTAACTTTCTATAAATTGGTTTAAAAAGAATATTCTTATCATTTTTCAATGAGGATTTTTTTTTACCAAAGATAGAATGAAATATTTTCTTTACTGTATATCGCACCAATGAATTTTACCACCACCATGAATACACTTTGATTTTAAGATTACTTTATAAATTTCCATGGCATTTTTTAATTTTTTTCCTAATATTATGGTAATATTATATTTTAAATAAGTGATTTCAAAATTAAAAGGGGATTTCTCTCAAGAAGTGTTCTAGTGATATTTTAAAGGTATTATCATCCATGAAAACATCATTTGATGTTATCTATGATTCACTAGGGACATGATATAATTATACCATCTTTATTATTTCTCTATATGGTTATTTATTATGATGATCAAATATTGATGAAACCTATTTTCTTTCCCATTGGTTAACCTATGATAAGATGATAAATGTTTTCATTACCTTTTTTCCATATATATAAATAGATCATGATTATGTAATAGGTGGGTTTGTTCAAGCACTCTAATGTATTGGGTAATGTGATATTGATATCTCATAAGATCATGATAATAAGTGTGAAAATGATTCTATAATGCTTTTTTCACATTTTGATGCATGGGTATGATTGCACCAATCTTTGCTCATAAGATTATGTTGGGCCATGATTGCGAATAAATATATTCATATTTTGATGTGTGAGTATATTTTTTTGAGATATTATCATAATATTATGCGTGGAGATTATTAAAAATAGATATTTTTACAAGATTATAAATTCTTATGCTTATGATCCCACATGTCTATGTTATGACTCTTGAATTATGATTAACGCATTAACACCCTTATTAATCATGCTTCTGGACATGAATTGATTTTGAAGTTTATGATCTAAAATTTTCCTTGTATCAATATTTTATGTTAAGAACATGAAATTGAATCCATTTTCATACACTTATGATTATATTTTTATCTTATGATTTATATCTCCCCTGATTACCCTTACTATGCATCTGAACTCACCATTTCTTATGTTTTACTTCCCAATGTTTTGATAGAAGGATCTAGGTATGATATCTCTAGAAGCGTACTAATATAAATATCATTGTAGGAGATGTTGGAAATATTTTAATAAATAAGTTTTTTATGCAACTAGTCTCTAAATACACTAAACATTTATAGTTCTTGAGCTTGAATAATTATATATGTAGTGAATATTTCCCTAGAGTGATATAATATTTATGTATGTTATGTTTGGGTCACCTCATCAGGGATCTTAAATATCCCCACACAAATTAATAAATCAATTTATAGAATAAATATAAAATAATTAAACCTATATTTTATTTGATTAAAAATTAAATAATTATGTTTAAATTAATATTTCATATAAAATTTACCCCTAATATCCAAGTGACAGTTCTTCTACCAATGGGGTTGTTAATGGCGATTCAGTGAGTTTTTATATGGATATATGATTTTAATTATGATGAAGAGGTATATTTTTCATAAACCTAGCCTCCCATGGTAGGTTATTATTAAAAAAACTAAAAATAGAGGATTCAAAATGAAAATTTATTTTATGTAGGGATTTATTTGTTGTTCATATAACCATGTAAGGTTTTTAATTTCCTCATAGGGAGCATCCCGGTGGATGTTCCCATGGTGTATGCATGATTTTCTTTGTATTTATGTTCTTTCAATGATGAGTTGTAATGGAATGTTTTTAAATGGAATAGATTTTAAATTTTTTACATTCTATTATCATTTCTATTCTTATAAATATGCTAACTAAACTGATTATTCCCCACTAACAGATGTGTATATTCTTAAAAAATAAATTATCCAAAAAAATACGGTTCTCCAAGAGTTGCATTGATTTTTATAAAATTCAAAATTTAAGACTATTCTTGAATGGGTCCAGACTCGATTATCTAGTCATCATATTAACCTACTAATTTAAAGTATAGAATTATCACTTGATAAGGAATATAATGATTGTGATATAATTTTTACATATGTTCAATCTTTACAATCTCATTATTTACGTGGTCGATTTAGGGGTCTTGACACCTTGGTTCATGTTAAGTCTTTTCCTCTTGTTATCGTCAACGTGATAAAGTGTCTCATTGTAAAAAGAGTATCCATTAATTGAATTTTGGATTTGGATTATATATATATATATGATGAAATGAATTTTAAATCTAGTAATTGAAATTTATTTTATGTATTTTTATGTGTTATTAAATATGTTTCCAATAAAATTTGGTAGGAATTTTGATTCAATAGGTTTGGTAGAGTGAATTTGGTGATTTTTTTTTAATTTGGACTTAGTATCCCATAATAATGTGCCATTAAAAATTTGGTGGAGCTTTCCAAAAGTGTGATAGAACAAAGAGAGCTACTTGGTAAATCTATTATCCAACATAAGTCTAGTGTAAATCTATTAGGATTTTGATAGGCTAGAAAAATATACTGCCTTGGTTATACCTACCATTACGAGTCTAGTTATAAATAACTATAAATATAGTCAAATTTGATCATAAGTTTTGTGGAAGAATACCATAAGTATGGGAAAACATCCAACTATTTATTTAAATGGATAATTTTGGTCTTTAATATGTTGATATTTTTTAAACATAAAATTTTCCCCATTTTCTTAAGAAATGAAGAATATGAGACCATCCAATTTTTTTATCTTATTCTATTTCAATCAACACAATATTCTTTATTTATTGATAGATTCTGGATTTTTCTACAATGTTGGACTCTAATGATAGAGTCTAAGGAAAGACTTATCATTTTTCATCGGATTATTTTTTGTTTTGGTGGTGTTTGGATTGGAAAAACCTTATTTTGATTTTTATATTCTACACGAATTTATAAATTAATTCTTTACAAGTGACTTTGATAAATCACTTTGTAGTCGACTGATGAAAAACCTATCAAAAGGTTTTCCAAAAATAGTTTTGATAAAACTACAAAATTAATCATAACAAAAAAACTCAATTCCTTTCTCCAGGAGGCCTACCAACACACAATAATCTTTTTGTCATATTTTTTTTTAATTTTTTTGCGCTTTTTTAATGAAAACTTAGAGAATAAAGATAGTTTGGTTTGGTAAAAAAACAAAATAAAACATAATGAAATGAAAATGTTAATAGGAATAGTGACTACTCCTAATATTATTCCCCAAACTCATTTCATTATAGTTCACATAAGTTTGTTATTTTTTGATCCTCCCTCAGTGGAAAAAATAAATATAATTCATTAATAAACCACCTATTATACCTTTATTTTAATCCTTATAAAACTAAAATCCTTAAGAGAATAATGCCTAATATTTCTTGTATGAAATTTCCAAAATAAGTCAACTTCATCATATAATGATCATGAAGGAACTGAGTACTAAGAAATATAGTGACATGTGTCAATTTAAAATTTTTCATCTAAAGTATTGACATAAATGTAATGTTATGGAGAAACTAAACCTTAATCCATTAGCATTGAGAATTAAACATATGATTTAAAATCAACTATCAAACTAAAAATATTACCCCAATTAATCAATTTCATATATAATCTCTGCTCAAGTTTTTTTTTTCATTTCTTCTTCAATGATTTTAACTTTAATCACTCTATCAATATCCACACGTGCTCCATAAATCTCAATATGATGAACTTGATTTTTCAAGTGTTAAAATGAATAACCAAGATCACTCTGTCGATCATAGAAGAATTTATCTAGGTTTGTCTCTAGTTCTTGAGAGTATTTGAGAGATTACTCTTAATCCATGTCAAGTGAGCACATGTACACATGGTGGATTTACCTAAATGACCATTTTTAAATAATATTACATATTCATTGTTTATAAATTGGAAATTTCAAGTAGGTACCTTCTTATTTTCCCATTCCAATTATAATTCTCATGTAATTAGTAATTATTTACTTTATTATTTAATAATAATAATAATAATAATAATAATAATAAATTTGTTTAAATATTTATAGTGTTAATTAATATTATTTAATTTTCCATTTCTTAAGTTAATAATTATTTAAGAAAAAAATAAATAAATCTCACATAATAATTAATCCAATTAAATAATTATATAAAATTAGACTATTTACGAAGCTTAATATACCTCCCAATAATTAAATATTCACTTGTACTGATTAGGTCCACTAATGAATATAAGAAAAAAATACAACTCCATTATTCCCTATCAATAATAACATGGAATTGAATTATGATATACAAAACTTGAATATACATAGGTATTTAAACTAAGATTAATTGTATTCTATAAAATCAAATTTAATAGAATTTGATGAGATTTTATGATACACTTTAGGTGACACCCTTTATGTCTCTTTCTTACTAGAAATGATTTTGAACCCTAGAAAAAGAATGATATCTAGCTATACATCATGACCCACATAGAA
Source organism: Viscum album (assembly GCA_963277665.1). Lineage (NCBI taxonomy): Eukaryota > Viridiplantae > Streptophyta > Magnoliopsida > Santalales > Viscaceae > Viscum > Viscum album. The sequence continues at coordinate 12,435,831 of OY728158.1, forward strand.
AAAGAGAAATTCATATGAATGAAAACCTTCATAGAAATGATAACTTTATAATATAATCGTATTTTTATCTCATATTTTATTAAAATGGATGCATTTATGTGTCATAATCTGTTAATTATTGATGTATCTTTCATTTAATTATATAAATAAAATTTCCATTGATCACCATGATCATAGATTTAAGTGAGATAATTTTTTATTAATCAAAGTTTTAGAGATATATTCTTGCATAACCCGGAAGGGACAAATCCTTTCTTGGTCATTCAATTAGTTTCACACCACTTATAATGTACTTAATAGAATATTATTATCCATGAGAATGTAAATCATTATTTTCATCATGAATTTAAGTATTATATTCATGATATGAATTATTAATTATTTCAAGTCTATGGACCATTATTTATAGTCATATGCAAGAGTTTCTAATGACACTTATTATGCAGAATTAATACGGGTGGGTCTATCCTCACGACCTACCTTATTTATGATCACTATATGTGAAGTATATGATAATAAGACTCAATTACCATGAGTTATCAACATAGGATTGTCAAAAATCATGTGTGTACTATCTAAAAAATATATCTTGACTGTAGGAGATACTTTATGAATATTATCATTGCATATCCAGGTTCTCATTATAGAGTGAACTCTTATGACTTATTTATGTCATAAATATTCTAAGGAAATTATTATATAGAGTATAATAAAGAAAATAAATTATGTGATAAGTATAATAATATATATATATATATAAATTTATATATTATTTTGTATCCCAAAGTGCATAATAAATTTGGTTCTTGGGAACCCATTCCAATATACTCCCACTTGCGCTAAATCCAACTAAAAACATTACCACTAGATAACTCTCACATGATATTCATTGTTCTATTGAGTAATGAATTTAGTTAGTGGATTTTATAAATTCTAATTTGTGGATAGTCTACTAATTGTGACTTCACCACTTTAAGTAAAATCCATCAAGATCTGATACTACTAGAAGATATGATTTGGTTGTTCGTGTGAACTTCATTCTTTATAAATAACTACACAAACAGTGTTATCACATTAAATTGTGATATGATACACACTAAAAGGTATTAAAACAAGATCTAATATAGTGTTACATATTAAAACTACTTTTATATTTGCATTAAAATCCATAATATACCTAGGGTTTTTAGAATTGGAAACCACATGATACTTTAAGTTCATATTACTTACCAGTAATAACTATAATATTAAATCATATTGTTCTATTTATATAAAATAATATATAAATTCCCTATCAAAATTCTTCTTATCTTATATTCATTCAAGTAACATATCCTTTATATTCTTAAAAATATTTTTAACTATTTCCCATTGAATTTCTCTTGATATTTACTTGATATGATCAAGATTAGTTAATATCATGATATATATGATAGATCTGATCACTAAAGAAAAAAAATATTATATTCATTTTCATTATCTCGTCCTATGTTAAAATATATGTCTTCTTGAATGATTTATTCCAAGTGAGATATTCATCAATCCTATCTTGGATTGTTTCATCATATTTTTTTCAATACCTTATCAATATATGCACTTTGAAAAATTCTAAGTAGCCTCTTTGATCTATCCTACTATAACTTGATCCATAGAAAAAATCATACTTATTTATATCCTTCATGGAGAATTATTTATCAAACTAAGTCATAAAATATATATTTTTTGTTTTCTATATATCACTAGAAAAAATATGGCACTTACACTAATTTGATTGTATAAACATGTATCACCTTCATTTATAATGAAACCATATTCTATTATGGTATCATAAAAAAATATTTTATGATATAAATACCTTATTTAATCAATAAACATATTTATATATCTTGTATATTTAATTTTCTTTCATTGGTGACATAATTCCTTGGGGTTATTTCATATGGAACTTTTCTAGCAGTTTTCATTTAGAAATTCTATTTTGATATCCATTTTCCAAATATCATAATCACGATAATTTTATATGATAATTAAAATCCAAATGGAAATATTATTTAAAATTATGAAAATGTTACTTTATAGGACATTACATGATGTTTCCAGAAACCTTTAACAACCAATCATGCTTTATAGGTGTTAAATTTTCCATCCATGTCCAATTTCTTCTTGAATACCCATTTATATATGCTAGTATTTACTATAACTAGAGGTTTTACTAAAGTTAAATATTGGTTACGATACATGATATACATTTATTAATTCATATCTTCCTTCCATTTGGTAGATCCTAATATATCTACTGCTTCTAAAAAATCCATGTTTTTATATGAATACTTCTTATATAAGGCTTATATATTTCATAATTATGTTATTATATGCACCCAAAAAAATTGTAAGTATCATTTTATTTCATAACATAAAATTATAACCAAAGGATGAATATATTTCATAGGGTAAAAACTATTGTATTTTTTCCCATAGAATGAATTCTACCAATATTTGTTTAGATAAGTTAAGTAGAAACACAACAAGAGGGGGGATGTTGAAATATAGTTAAAAAACAACTTACAATTTTTCTACAACTTTATGTTTTATGTTGATCATAAATATGTTATTTTGACTAAATTTAAAACCACCAGAGTATGTATATAAAAAAATAGTAAAAAATATTATCATAAATCCTATAACTTTTATTAAATTTAATAAAGACAATGGAAGAGAAGTATTAAAAAATGTAGAGAGTGTCAAATCACAATTCAAACACTCCTTAAAATAATATCATAAAGACCAACTCCCTTTAACCATAAGTGGTAGGGAAGTCCATAAACCTAAATTTAGGTATCCCTAATTTTTTACCAATTATAAGGTATTTCTTCATATTCCTCGAAGCACTTGAATTAAATCCATTAGAAGGTTATATATCTTCCTTTCTCTAGAATCCATAATTCCAGATGATTAGATGCTTTGTCTTCTTATCCCCCAAATCCCTTGAAACAAAGGTTGGATACATTATTCACTTACCATAAGATCTATCTTCCTTATAAAAATATATCAATATCAATGACCAAAAATTCAATGATTATAAGGGGAAAACTAAGATATTTTATAAGAAAAAACTCACACAATAGTTTCCCTCTATTGGGATGATCAGAAAGAAAATATCCACTGATCGAAAGGGATCTTAAGAAAAAAAGATATTCAAAAACTTTAACTTAACCAAAAAATTTTTACGTGTCAAGTTTCATCCATACATCTTATCCATGAATATGCAACTCAATTTATAGTATTAATTAAAACTAACTCCAATATTCAAATTCCACATTCTTTAGGATCACTTGTAACAACAAAAAAAGATTCATTATTATATTTCTATGAACATAGCTTAGATATTCATCTTATAATAAATTTATTCAAATATAGACATAGTTATATAATATATAATGAATATAGCCTGTCATGTAACTTCAGATAACTAGATTTTCATAATAAAATACTTGGAATCTCATTAATTATAAATTTGGTTCTACACAAAAAAGATAACTAAAAAAATGTTTTATGTGAAATATAATTCATATAATTTCCATTTTAATTTTCAAAATAAGAAAATAAAGTGATTCATTAACTGAGCAATACCCCCCTATTGGAAAACATAATACACATTGGAAAAATTTACAAGTTACTCTAAATTTTAAAAGAAATATCCATGTAATTTATAATAGAATAAATTTATCCCTCTTTTAATTAAATTTTTCAAAAAAGAATCAAAAGATACAAATAAGATAATTAAATAGAAAAATTATCCCTTTTTATGTATCATCTTTTAAGAAAGCCTCTCATTTCTCCCCTTTTTTGAAACAAAAAAAAAATTCTACCCTAGTTTTTTAAAAACTTATATTAAACACCATTTTATGATTTTTACCCCGCATTTTGAAAAGTTTATAACTTAAAATTTAAAATTTATAATTTTAAATTTAATTTTTTAAATTATCAAGTTTTCTTAATTTTATCCCAATTTTTTATTTTTAGAAATAAGAAAGGGGAAAGTAACTTAGTAAACTTTTGAAAAAATTTCATTGAAATAAAATATTCCCCCCTTAATTTTACAATTAAATTATATGAAAAAGATATTTAATAAAATAAATAGTAGATAGAGTTTGAGAAACTAAACTTCCCAAAATTTATATTATGGTGTATAGATTATCATCCTCTTTCAAGGATGATTCCATGAAAAAACTCAATTAAAAATTTTCAACACCCATTGAAAGTTGCATTCCTAAGAAAATGATAATGAAAATTTTCATTTGATTTAAGAGGTAAATGAGTAAAATATTTAAAGAATAAAACTCATATTTAATTTAAATAGATTAAGTTCAACTAAAAATATCTTCTAATAAAATTAAATCCAATGTAATTAAATAAATGAAAGTAAGAAACGAATAAGGGAAATACCTCCCTTCTTGAGTAGTTTTCAATGTTAAGAGATATGTTAAATAGGAATTGAATTGCAGATAATTTTATGATGACCATTCAAAACCTTTTTTTGAATTATTTGAATCTATTAGAATTTAATAGTTCAATAAATATATTAGAAAGATAATTTTCAGTTATAATAAATTCAAGAATAATTTATACTTTTAGTGCATGATCCAAAATAAAATTACATCTTACATATATGTGATTTTAATATGAGTGATGTAATAGGTTCTAGAAAAATAAATCACACTTGTATTATAGTAATGTATTGGTGTTCAAGTGAAATTCAAATAAAAATCCATAAGTGTATGTTTCATCTATAACACTTGATCATAACAACTTCTAACTACTATATATTTATATTCAGTAGGGAATATTGAAACTATGTATTGCTTCTTGCTAGACTAAGACAATAAATCTTCTCATAATAATTAAAATGTTCTAGAAGTACTCTTTTTATTCAACCTACAACATCCAAAGTCATCATCTGAGTAAATTTTAAGTAGAGGTTCATTTCTTGAAGAATAAAATAAAAACATTTATGAGGTTTCTTTATGATAGCATAAAATATATTTTACAATATTAAAATGTGATTACTTCAGATTCTATTGGAATATCTCTCACAAAAATATTAAAAAAATAATCTCCATTTGACTTATCGTAAGATGAAGTAATATTCCAATCATAACTCTATAAAGTTTCTAATCAACATGTTTCCAAGATTAATCGAGGTCATGCTTGATAGAAGTTTCCATTGGAGTACTCGTACTTAAATAATTTTCAAAACCAAAAAGTTTTAGTAAGTCTATAATATATTATTATTAAGTTAAAATATTTCGTTCCATTTTTTATTGATTTGAAAATCAAGGAAAAAAGTTATGTTCTATCATCATGCTAATTTAAAACTCACTTTTCATAAGTTCTAAAAAATCACCATAAAGATATTTTTTGAGATGAACGAAAAATAATGTTATAGGTAAATATTTGAATAATGATGGTGTCTTTGAAAGAATTTTTTATAATTTTTTTATCAAAATTTCCCTTAAGAAAACTTTTTTGAAGTAAAAATCCAGTAAATGTATCATTCTATGCTCTTGGGGCTTGTTTTAGTTTGTATACTTCTATATTAAGTATGAATATATGCTATTTAAATTTAACACCTTCAAAACTTAGGGGGTTTCAATATAAAATTCATCCATAAAAAAATTAATTAAGAAATACTTTTTCACAAAAATTTGAAATAAATTAAAATTTAGATTTCTTGAAAAGGATAGAAAGACTCAGATATATTCAAGTCTAGCTATCGATGAAAAAATTTCACTATATTCTATTTATTCTTGTTAAAAATAATTTATTTAACAAGTCCTTATATATTCCTTACTATAGTTCCATTATCATCAAACTTATTTATAAAAACCCATTTTAATCTAATTACCATAACTTGTATACAATTCTAAGCAAAATTCCAATCCAGATTATATTCAAATTGATTTAGCTCTTATTAGATAGAACTAATACAACTTTCATCACCCAAGGAATCATATACCATTTTGGGTTTGAATTGTGATATGAATTCATTATGAACACATTTATTTCTCAATGAAATTCTAGTTTTGACTATTTTGATTACATATCCAATGATATTATCAGCGGGGTAACTTCTTAAGATTGACTGGTTCTTTTAAAATTTGTAATACGATCCTAAACTATAGGATGTATATCTTCTGTTGAAACGTTTTCCAGATATTCAAAATACATTAATGGTACCACCAAAGGATTGTAGGAATAATTTCAAAAATATCATATGATAGATTAATTTATAGATGCATTTCAAAAATAAAAGAATCAATTTAATCAAAATTTTTAATGAATAGTTTCGTCAACATTATTTTTTATTTATTTAAAACCCTATAGGTGTAAGATCTCTTCTTTTTATAGGCACGTACCTCTTTGAGTTTTTTTTATGTTAAACCTATTTTATTTGGTTTTAATTATCTTTAAACCTTGTTGGTTGAGTCTCATTAAGAGATGGAGAGACTTTTTTGGGTAAAAATGACCTAAAGTTCAAAGATGTATGTTTATTTGAATTAATGGAGACTATGTATAAACATGTTAAATGGGCTTGGGATGGTTTTCTAAGTGTTTGGATGGATTTAGAGGTGGGTTGGGTTCTTTCCTTGGGTAACATGTTGAAATATGTCTACAGGGAAAATATACATTGTGTAAATGAGTTACATGTCATGTTATTGTTATTACGAACAAGATGTGAACTATGTTTATGATGTGAAATTAACATACACCATGAATCCATTACACAACATGTAATGTTTTTTGAGGGTTAAATTTACCTGAGATAGCATAATTTTCAGTGTATCTATTAATCTTGAATTCCACAATGTGAAATATAATTACACACCATGTATTTCATGGGTTGAGAAGTTTTAAGCCTACAACGCATATAATTTAATCCATTTCTTTGGCCCAACCTTTCCCTTTTGTCCCTAAGGGGATTTCCAGGAAACTTTGGATCCGTTTCATCCATTCTCGACGTCCTATTCAGGTGATTGATCCCCAATGAGTTGTTTTTGTTTGGATTTCCCTTATATTCCTATGTTTTCTAGCTGTGCCGGTGTAACCTTCTCACTACTATGGAATCAGGTGTCGATTTTGATCTTGTTTGATCTAGGTTTCTTCATGCCTTCTTTTGCGCCTTCGTTCTTATTGGTGTTTCTTGTTGGAAATGTTGTGGTGATCACTATCTAATGGTATGTGGTCTAAAACTAACCCAATGGTCTATTTAATTATCATATATGTGAAATAATGTGATTTTTTCACCATGAAATGTACATTAATTAATTGAATTATGAATGATTATTAAACACATATTGGATCATTCCTAAGAACCTAATGGATTCAATGGTTTTTCAACCTAGCTGGTGGCTACCCATTGGGTGAGAGAACCCTAGATTAATATTGAATTAACTAATGTTTTAAAGTGAAATTATCATGATATAAGATTACAGGTGATTTCTTGATATAGAATCACTTTGCTAATTTATTATGGGGTATTGAGATGAAAGTTTATAAATTGATATATAAATGAAAGTTTAATTGAAATAAAAATGATAATTTTTTTAATTAACCATTGAGGATTATCATGTGATATTATGACATCCTTAAGGTTATAACTTGTTGAGTGTGATGATAAAATGATTACATATAAATATTTTCCTGGTGATTCTAAATTGCTTATATATACGGCTATGCCCAGTGATGATGAAATGCTTATATAGAAGGCTTGGACCGGTTTGATGTTGAAATGATTATATAGTGTGTTTGAAAATGTTTGATGATAAAATTATTATATTTTGGGATTGTCCTAGTTTGATGCTGAAATACATAAATATAGGTCTATTCTTGGTGATGTTGAAATGCTTCTATAGTGGGCTTGGTCCAGTTTGATGCTGAAATTATTATATAGCGTGCTTGGCATGGTTTGATGCTGAAATGCTTATATAAAGGTCTTATAGATCTTTTATGCTGAAAATAATTTATATAGGGATACACATAGTAATGGTTAAATGATTATATAGAGATATTGGACCAATTTGATTGTGAAATTCTTATATAGTGGGCTTGGCCTAGTTTTATGCTGAAATAATTATATAGCAGGATATGCACAGTTTAATGCTAAAATTATTATTTATAGGAATATTCCTGATGATATTGAAATTATTAAATAGATGTATTTTCTCAATTATGTTATTATTCGTTGTTTATGGTTTGCATGGTTGTGCTACATGATCCGAGATATTCTGAAATAGTGATGAAGGGGGTTGATTGAATATTATATTAATTGATTAATTAATATAACTATTGATCAATATATTGCATGCACTTATTAATAGACAAGATTATTTTAGACATGGTGGTTTTAATCTTCCCATTTTTACTCACACCCAATTAAGGCCACTGTTTGGAACCTAAGAAGATTACATGGATGCAGGTTTTGACAAGGGAAATGGACCTTGTTGCTGATTGTTTTTTACTGGATTGGATAATGTTTGGATATGACACCAACAAGGGGTTTGGAATCAGGACCCTTTTTAGATTATGAGTGTAAGCTAATTCCTTTATCTGCATTTTTTAGTTTTAAATTTATATACATTTCAAATTGTAATTAAATTATTCATTATTATTGGATTATTGGTTCATTCTGTTGCTTCCCAGATATATGTTTCACTGGTTCAAATATTTCCATTACTTTGATATTTATTGATGAATATTTATTTACACTGTATTGTAAATATATAACAGGAGATATAGTCTCTCCAATACACATATCACACCCCTATTTCTATTCGGTAGCCTCTTATATACGAGGAGGTGCGCTTGAGGTCCCGTAACCACCTTGTTTTGGCCAAGTAAAAGATTGAAGGATTGGGGGATGTTATAATATGCTTCATTAGTTATAGAATAACCAATGTAAATTAATTTTTTTATCCTTAGGATAAAATATATGAAGTTTATATTTTTTATTTATGATGAATACTTTACATTCAAAGACTCTATTTTATGAAAATATTGTCTTTCTTCCCTTCCAAAACTCACAAGGAGTTTTATTTAGAAAAGGTCAAGGTAAAAATTTATTTATAGTATTTCAAGAAGTACTCACTGTTTTAGTCTAAAAATGTATTGAAATATAATATTAAATCAATAAAATTTGAGTAGTTTCATAAATTATTCTAATTAATTATTCTACTAAACTATTTTTGAGGTGTTATTAGTGATGAAAAGTCATGACCAATACCCTTCTTATTACAAAAATTTTCAACATCAGAGTTTATAAACTCACTACCATGATCACTCTGGATAGTAAAAAAAGGTATGATTTTCTAATTTTTAATTGAAAAATGAACATTTTTTAAATGAGAAAGTTCTTTATATTTTCATGTTGGAAAATATTACCAAGTAAATCTAGTGTAATAATCAACCAAGAGTTACACATAGTTCTTTCCACTAGTACTCTCAATTTTTGTGGAATCAATAAATCTCTGTTCACAAACTACAAAATTACAGAAGTTGAGAGTTCACTTATAAAGACCCAGACCCCAGTATCCCAGAGATAGTAGATACTTTATTACATTGAAACTGGATACAAGAAATAAAATACTTATGAACCAAATAGTTTAGTAGTCTTGGTAAACTAGATACATACTTGAATCTCAAATTAAAAAAATACATAAAATTGTGAAACTAAATATTATGCATCCTTGAAATCATTCAAATATTCCTTATTTATATTATGAGAAATGAAATAAAATAATGGTAATAAAAGATTCTTAGTAAGGCCTATATAAAATGAAATCTATCATGAGTAAATAAGGCATAATAAATATGACATGGTAAATAAATAAAAACATATTCTATTTAATAAATAACTTGAGAATAATGAGTAATATTGTAAGAATAAATGGTGATAAAATAATTACATATAATCAATCATATGATATTGAAACTTATCTATGGATATCATAACTATTAAAATAATCACATGGACATGAATAACTAATCTAATAATTATGGAATGCATAATTTTGAACATCTTAAATATACCGTTGAGGACTCATTAAACAAAATCATACATAAATGGGTAAGGACTCAGCAAAATACCCTAAATATTTTGTCTCAAGATACATATTGATGCATATAGGGGCTATAGGATGCCCCTACTGTCACATAATAAGTCTAATTAATCCATCATATGATAGTTTAGAATAAAAATTAAATACATAATCAATATAAACATTTGTATTAAAAAACTAGCATATGAAATTTGAATATTTCCAAAAATCAAAATAGTCATAAACCATCCTAATAAGGAATAAGGATAGTAACATTATAACATAACCCTAGTGGAGAATATTTGAAATAAATGGTTGTTTCCATTTATTAATTGAAATACCATAAAAATATCATTTAAACATTCTTGAGAAAAATACCCTTTTACTTTGAAAATCACTTTTGAAAACTAAAAATTGAAAAATTATTTTAAAAAATTTTTTCATTGAAAATAACATTGGAAAATTATAAATTAATCTTAAAATAAAATAATTATCATGATAATGGAAAATTCTATGCATTTTTTATACTTTAAAATAGAGATTCCTTTCACATTATTGGAAAAAAGTTAAAAAGTAACTCATTTGGAAAAGGAAAAGAAGATTAATTTTAAAACCATTTTTTAAAATTAAAACATGTGTAAAAATTTGTTTAATAAATAATTATTAAATAGAAAATTTATTTTTTAAAACATTTAAAAGAAAATATAGATTTATAAGAAAAATATTCTCGAATGAGTAGAAAAAAATTCGGTTTTCCTTAAGAACATGATTTCGGTATCTTGAGCACTTAAATAGAATAAAATAAAAGGAAAACTTGTAATTTATAGAAATAAAAAGAGATGAAAATATAATTGGTTAAATAAAAAACGTTAAAATAATTCCCTAGTGGAGACTTTAATATAAAAAATCCCAAATAATTATGATATTGTGATATAAACCCTTACAATATTGGTAACTTTTGAATTCGACCCACATAAAAGAAATATATTCAAATGAAACTTTAAATACCACGAATATAAATATATTCATGATATAAAAATTAAAAATGGGAATTATATACACCAAAAAAATGAAACAATTGGTGAATATATCATATGTCTCACAAAAATAAAAGTGATAGGAGAAAATTTTAACTCAATTCTAACATCCTTCGTAAATGTTTTAACCTATTATATAATAAATATATATTTATTATACATATATTATAGAACCATTATAATATATATCATACCATACATTTACTTATAACCTTTTATCACTCATTTATCAATAATTATTTGTTAAAACCATTGTTCCATATAATAACTGATTTGTCTTCCTTACATGTTTTTGTTTGATGGTTGGTCATATGTACAAATGAACACTATTTTCACTTTTCAATTGATGGTATGAAAGAAAGAAAAATAATAATTAAATTTTACAAAATATTTTTTCTATCATATATAACATATATATTTATTAAATATATCCTAATTACCATCCATGTAAATTAGAAATGAAAAAAGAATCACATCGCTTCGTGGAGATGGTAGTCCGCACGTACACATGAACAATGTTATCATTTTAAAATGGATTAATAGGTAATATGGTATGCATGATATTATAATTATAGAAGCATAATTATGAAATTTATGTTATATATAAATATTAAACCCATTAAAATACCTATCCATAAATTATGGTGATGAAAAATTAATTGCATCACCATGTGGAGACGTTAAGCCATATGTACACACTAGTGATAATTTCACTCCCCATTTTATGGAAAAAGGATGGATAATGGTGGTTTCATTATATTAACAATATTTTAGTATATTTATGATAATTAAGATATTATTTTATGATAACTAACATAGATTTATAGGATATAAATGTAGAAGTAAAAAGAAAGTGATTGGTTAAGGTGATTAACCCTTCTTTGAAAGAACTCCATTAAATATCCTCTTAAGGATCCTTGGGTTAGTATTTTGGGAAGAAAGGAACTTCTAAAATGTGTAAAGAGATGTTTAGAAGATAAATTTATAGGGTATGGTTAATCTATAAGGATTAATGTGGTGTAAAAAAAGAGGGAAGGGGTGTCCTTTTATAAGTGAGGGGAGGGATATTCTTGGAATTTCTTAAAGTATTAAATTAATATAAATTATTTTTCATGTAAAGATGGATAAAAATATAATATGAGGATAATTATAAATACTATTATACAATAAAATTTTAAAAGGTTTTGGTAATCTTTTCACCCCTATCTTTTAGTTGTAACCTCCGTTAACCCTTTTGACAATTACCACAATATTAAAATTTTTTACCCTTTAATGGTCAATGATGTTATCATAAATGAAACAATGACCAATAAATTGAGAATGATTGATGTGTTAAATTAAATCCCATTAATATGGTAAAATTTAATATTTTTATGAATGTAAAATCATTTAATAAAATATTATTAATGTTATTTTTGATACTCTTCATTTAATATGATTTTAAATACATAAATAAAAATGAGGAAATCAAATATAATCCTTTTAAACTTTTATAAAATGTCATATATATCTATAAAATTCACAGTATATATTAATTCATTAAAATTATATTACTTTTAATATTTTCAAAACAATTTAATTTATTTTTCTATTAATTGGATAAATACTATATTAATGTTGTATAAGTATTTAAGGTAATTATTTAATCACTAGAAATTATAAATTAATAAAAATCATGAATATAATTTCATTAAACACAAAATTACATATAATATTCATTCACTACTTGATTTTGTTCCCATTTTAACAAATAAGAGATATTTAAAATAAAGAGAGTGACATTTTGTAACATTCTTTGATTTAAATATTATATAGGTCATTTTCTTGAAAAAGTGTCCATTAAAAAAATATTTCAATAATACGATGATAATGATATAATTACCTTCTTCAAAAAATAATTAAGATGAAAAATTATTATCTTATCACTTAGTTTTAACCCAGATTAACCAGATTTACCCTTTATCAAGATGATAATTTTTACAACAATTACTATTCATATTGGAAAAAAACAAAAGAATCCTATTTAAAAAATTTTGAACCTAATTATTCCAAATATGAAATAAAGTTTTTAAGAATCAATTTGTATAATTGGATGTAATTAATTTAAAATTAAAATGCAAAATGTAATGAAAAATAGATTTTCAATAAATGCATTTTTAAGTATGAAAATGTATTTGTACTAAATTCAACCATAAAATTTATTAAAATAAACTTAATTGGATTATTAATAATATAAGTTCAATAATTTTAATTTTAAACCATTTTAAAATAAAAATGAAACTTTTAAAAATCTTGAAACAAAAATACAGTTTTCAATGAAATGTTGTATTTTTCACTGTTCACTGGAAAATAAATATTTTCAGAAGAATACCAAAAATTTACCCTAATATAATTTTAAAATAATTATTTTAAAAATTAATTTTATTTTATCAAATAATTTTTTTTAAAATTTTCCAGAAAAAATTATAATAATTCCACACAAAAAGGGGAAAAAATATTTTTGAAGAAAACGTATTTATGAAGAAAAAATTAACTTTACAAAAAATCTAGTTATTTTTTTCTAATAAGTAATAAATATAATTATATTGAGTAGTAACTTTATATATATATATATATATATATATATATATATATATATATATTTCATAATGTTTTTAATCCAATTTATTCCCACCAATTTAATGGTTAGGTTATAATGATCTAATTTAAATAATAATATTTCAAGGTTCTTTTAAGCTCAGTATTGCGTGTCATGTACGCTATCAAACATAGTGTTCTTATTTTAAAATCCTGAGGTGTTACATTCTCCCCACTTTAATAAATTGTATCCTCACAATTTTAACTTGCGATCAGTAAACAATGGATTGATATTTAAAAATTCCTTTATGGAAAACCGACATCATTAAATAGGTTAATAGTAGTTACTACTAAAAATATAAAAAAGGGAAATATGAAGGTCATCATAAAACTATGTTTATAAATACGAGAAAATTACTGGGAAGTGAAAATATGGACATAGAGGAGAAAAATAAATCCCTATGATTAATAGAGAGTAATAGATAATATGGTCATGAGAAATCTAATCACCAAAAAAATATAAATCTATGATGAGTTAAAAGACTATCGATTCATCATAAATAAAGGTAATATGCCAATATTTTTGGTTTCAAGATCCATTTACGAAAGTTGAAAAATTAATTTACCAAATAGACTAATGATATAAGTAAATATACTTACTTGAAAATTAGAATTTCATCCTTTAATCAATTTCCACCATAATCTTATCCATTCTACAAACAATGTGTATTCAAGATTATTTTTTCAAGATTAAAGCACTAAAATAAAATTATAATGAATAAAATAATTTAAAAAAGGACAACAAGATATTCCTCCCATATCTAAATACTAACTATAAATGAAATGGTTACCATATGTTATGTTAAATTATAAAATGTATAAACCTTTACATAAAGAAATAATACATTTTACCTCAAAATTTACACAATAACACCAAAGGTTAAACTTATAATATTTGAAAAATAAATAACCCTACATCCCAATTAATCTCAATACATTAAAATTAAAGACTGTTTTAACCTTAAAGGTGATCTCATACCTTTTTAAATTACATCCCCCAAAATTTAATTGCATTTTCCCAAATAATATTTAAACAATACATTAAATCTAATGGTTATATAAACCTTAACTCAATTGAGAGTCCCCAAAATATTTTTAATCACTATATTAAATCACTTTATAGTCTTATAATTTTGTGAACTTTACCAAAATATCATGAATAAAATGTAAACAGTGACCTAAAAGTAAATCCTTATCATGAATATAAATATTTCTAAAAATATCTGATTGTTAATGAATAAATTTATAAATATCATTATTATCTATATACCTCTATAAAATATATATTATATAACTTGAAATTAAATTATATACTAATACAAAGGGTTATTTAATCCTTAATAGATTATTCTTCCTAAAACCCAGAAAACATTTCAAATCACCTCAAAATCCCATCACTTAAAACATTAAAAGGGGTTTTCATGCCTTTTAACTAAGGAAAACCTTAAACTTATAAACTCATGATGGTATCCATAAATTTTATGTTAACACCATATAAAACACACGTTATTTAAAAATTAACACAATCCTTATTCCTCAAATAAAATCATTAACTATTTCCATAAATCAAAAAAATGAAATAAACTTCATCAAAGATGGCCTAAATCTCCTTGTCAACAAATAACTAACCATATTCATGGTCATTAATTACATCCAATTTAATTTATAAATTACAATTATCACCTTACCATTAAATCACTTTTCTTATCTATTGGTACCATATATTTTCAAATCCTTAAAACCATTGTGGAACAATCCTTTGATTCTTATATCTAGAATATCATTGATATAATACTTCAATCACATAATTATCGAATACCAAGACATAAAACATCAATCCTTACACTTGAATTATTTCTATAACATAGGTTATTTATTATTATAGAAGTTAACCCTTAGATTAGGGTATAGACTCCGATCATTCTGATACTCTTCGCATATAAGACAATGAACTATAAATGGTACTGTGGGACAAAATATATTTCATTTTATCACACTCTTCATTTTCACTAAATAATTCATTGATCTATACCCATATTTTTCACACATAAAACATTTTACCATTCCTTTTAGATGTTCTATGGGGTCTCTTTCCACATTTATGACATGAAGGAAATGGAGATTTATTTCATCCATGGTCTCCACCACCTAAAATCTCAGTAAGCTCCATCACTATCTTATTTGGTGAGTTCAAGAGTTGGTTAATGTTTATTTTGTTAATAATATATTGTGGTAACTAGTTAGGGATAAAAAAAATATATTCCAGACCAGTCACCATAAAATTTGGTTATCCATAATCACCACATTGTCTATCACATTCAGTGTCAACATGGTTCCTCATAGTTCTATTCATTGTCGAAAAAATCATAGCATGAGAAATAATAATAATGGAAAATCACATAATATATACCTTACCACAATTTTAGGATGTTTTCATATACATAAAATAATCCTCAAAGTCAGTCATAGAGTTATATTCCCTAATCTATGTTTTCAAAAATCTAGTTGTCAATGTTTCTACTAAAAATGCTCTAATACCAATTAAAAAGACCCAAAACCTAGTATCCCAGATATGGTAGTTACTTTATTACATTTTCAATAAATATAATAAGTCACATACCAATAAATTTAATAGTTTAGTAGTCTTGATAAACTAGATACATACTTGAATCTCACATTATATAAAATAAAAAATACAGTGAAAGTAATTTTTTTTCATCCTTGAACTCATTAAAAGATTTTGTATTCATATATAAGGAAAAAATAATAATAGTGATATTAAATTATTGATAAGGGTTAAATAAAATGAAATATACCTTGAATAAATAAGTCATAATCAATATGGTAAGGAAAATAACTTAAAATGCATGCCATTTGATTAATAAATTGAGTATAAGTAATAATTTTATAGGAATAAATGATGATAAAATAATTCCATATAAATAATAAAATTCAATTGAAAATTATCCATGGAAATGATAAATGTTCAAATAATCACATGGAAATTTATAACTAATCTTATAATAATAGAATGCATAATGAAGGACATCTTAAACATACTGTCAAGGCCTGGGGCCAAGACATACTACATAAATGGGTAAGACCTAAACCAAATAACCAAAATAGTTTATCTCATGAGACCTACTAATGAATTGAGTGTCTATAACAAGACCCTCCCATCACTTAATAATTACAATCTATTTATCATATGAAATGATATAATAACAATTCAATATATAATCAACATAAACATTTATATTATAAAATTAGCATACAAAATGTTAATATTTCCCCTAATAAAAATGATCAAAAAATATATATAGAAATAATATAGAAGGTATAATTACAAAATATTCCCAATTTATCATATGTAAAATAATGGGTTTTTATAATTTATGAATATAAATATCATAAAATATCATTTAAACATTATTTAGGAAAATACCATTTTTTACTTTGAAAATAACTTTTGAAAACTAAAAATTCATAAAATATTTTATAAATAAATTTATTTGAAAATAAAATTGAAAAATTATAAATTAATAATAAAATAAAATAATGGTTATGATGGCATGAATTTACATTCATATCATATACATTAAAATAGTGATTCTATTCATATTTTTGATAAAAATTCAAAAGTAACTCATTCAGAAAATGAAAGGAAGATTCATTTGAGACCATTTGATGAAATTGTGAAATAGGTAAAAATGTATTTAATAAATCATTATATAATAGTAAAAATATTTTTTAAAACATTTAAAAAAAATATGGAAATGGAATAAAAAGATTCCCGACAGAGCAGAAAAACAAAGTCAATTTTCCTTAAAAACATGATTTAGGTATCTTTAGAACTTAAAGAGTAGACAATTAGAGGAAATATTTTAATTTAAATAAATAATAATAGTGGAAAAAATATATATTTATTTTAATATATAATGATAAAAACTTCACCCAGTGGATACTTTAACATAAACTATCCCAAATAATGAGAATATTGTCAAATAAACCCTTACAAAATTGGTTACTTTTGAATCCTACCACAAAAAAAAATCAAATGAAAATTTAAATTCCATGAATATAAATATATATATATGATATAATATGTAAAATGGGGAAGTATATACACCACACAAATAAAATAAGTGGTGAATATGACATATGTCTTAGAAAAAAAAATGAGACGAGAAACCCTTACCTCAGGCCTGACTTCCTTCATATGTGTTCAAAAATCCTGTATACTAAATATAGATTTATTATAAATATATTTAAGAAACATAATAATATATATATATATATATATCATACCATATATTATTAATTATAACATTTGATCACCTGTTTATTAATAATTCATTATTAAAATCACTATTCTTGGTGATAACTGCTTCGTCTTCCATGTATGTTTCAGTTTGATATTTTGATCGTTATACATTGATCATGGTTCCACAATCTCCAGAATGTTATTAATGATAAAAATATCATATATATATTATTTATATTTAGATTCATCTATAAAATTCAAAGATAGAAAAATAAATTTCATTGTTAATGGAGATGGAAGGCCATACGTACACCAGAACGTTGTTTTCACTTTTCAAGGGATGATATGAAAGAAAGGTAAATAATAATTCATATTTATAGAATATATTTTATATAATATATATTCATTAAATCTATATTTATTACCATCCATGTATTGTATAAATGAAAAATGAACCACATCGCTTCCTATAGGTGGTAGTCCACACATGTGCATGAGAAACGTTATCATTTTACAGTGGATTGGAAGGTAAAAAGGTATTTATTAAATTATAATCACATAAGAATAATTAGTTTATGAATATAATATATAAATATTTAATCTATTATAGTACCCATCAATAAAATACGGGTATGAAAAATTAATTGTATCACTATGTGGATACGATAAGCCGTATGTATGCACTAGAGATATATTAACTCCCCATTTGATGGAAAAGAGTGTGGATAATGGTTGTTTCACTATAATAATAAAATTTCAGTATATTTTGGATAATTAATTTTGTATTTTATGATAAAACCATAGATTTTTAGGAGATAAATGAAGAAGTAAAAAAGAAAGTGACCGGTTAAAGAGATTACCATTTCCTTGAATGATCTCATTTAGATCTCCACTTGAAGATAATAGGGTTAATATTTAGGGAATAAAGTTTTAACACTCGAATGATTTACAAATAAATTTAATAGAAAATTTGATTCAAAAAACACTGAGCCTCTTCGAAACAACACTTTTTTATTATAATTATCAAAGCAGGATAGTTATAACCAAGCTATGAAACTTAACTTTTCCACTTCTATGATTTGAATTTCAAAAAACCGATATACACGATTGCATTAAGTAAAATATTTAGAGTCTGATACGATCAACTTAATTTTTGTTGAATAGTAACTTACCCTTATGAATAGTAATTTTACCATTATGAATAGTAATGTACCCTTATGAAAAGTATAATGAACATTATTAATAGTAACCTCACCTATGAAAATATAAATAAAATTTAGGCACTATATAAATGAAATAGAATATCTTAAAAATTAATAATTAAGTGTTGGTATTTTTATGAGTAATAAATATTTTATTACAATTTTATAATTAATAAATTTATTTTAAAGAAAATTAATTTTCATAAAATGTATTCCTAAATAAATATTTTATTTTCCTATGATTTTAGGATAATTTAATGAGACCTTATTTAATTTTCAGGGTGTTATAAAATAAATTTTAATTTTAAAGATAATATTTTCTGAGTAAATGATGATTTTAATTAAAAATTAAATTTATCATATTTAGAAAATTATTTTGATAAAATGGAGTAAATTTTTTAATTTAACATATTAAAAAATGGTTATGGTGAATTTTTGGGATTTTTCTGAAATATTTGAATTTTTAGTGAATAGTGAAATACAATAATTTACCGTATTAATACATTATAAGTTAGATACACTATTAATTGCATCATGGATGATGTAAAAAACCATTAGTTAGAACTAAAATGAACTTATTAATGTTTATGGGCTCAATAATAAAACACTATTTTTTTTCTTGAGCAAAATTAATAAATTATTGAATTAGATATTCCAAAATCAGCCCCTCTCCTCCACTATAAAAACCACCCCTCACTCCCTCTTCCTCTAAAACTTCTCAAAGCCTTGAATATTATAAATTTTCATCCCAAATAGTCTTCCCTAGACTTTCCCCACATATAGGATCTCTTTCTCTTTCCAAAAGAACAAAACTCCTTCCCTTATCGAGGTTTGCAAGGAGGATATTTCAAGAGGTAAACCCTCTTCCTTTTTCTTTTAATTTCATTGAAAATTTATTTTAATTTCTTATCTTAACACCACCTCTTTAGTCCAAATGATCATGATAACTATAGTATCATCTATATATTTGAATTATTTCATTTTAATGGAAGATTCATCATCAATCTCTTTACTCTCTCTCTTTTATTTTAAAAATGAAATCATCATTCGAGAGGTGATGATTTACAACCTCCATGGACAAAAAACCTTCGTTCTTCAATTTATCCTTCAATTATGGCCATGAAACAATTTTTATTGTATAAAAACTATAATATATGTACTATAAACTATGTAATATCCTTTAACAAGTATATATACATAATATTAATTCATAAAGAAAAACTAGTTTGTAATAATTGAAATACCGCCAAAATAATCTAAATGATTATAATTAATGTTTTATCTAATAAGTATTCCTCATAACATGTATCCAAATGATATATATATATATATAACCATTTAAAATTATTTATGTTTATTACTAATATATAAATTCATTTCTAGAAAATTATATCCATTCCACATGAACTTCTATACTCATATACAAGTATATCGATCGTGAAAACCAAGGAAATGAATGCTCCCGATCGATAAATTTATATCTTATAATTAATCCAAAATTCCATAAATAAAATTAATAAAATTATAATAAATCAAATAAATATAGAGAATTTTATTAATTAATTAATTAATGTATTTAATTTTATTATCCAGGATATCAAGGTCAAGTGCAGAACACGTTCATATATAAGGTAAGGGTTTTCTTATCTCACTTTCATTTCCATGATATATGCCTTACACGCCATTATTTATTAGGTGTGGTGTATGTATACTACCAATTTAGGTATAATATCAGGAATATATTTATTTTTATTGTATTTGATGAATCATTTTATGATTATTAATTTTGGGGCATATGATTTGATTGATGACAATGTTGTAAGAGTTTTCTACCCGAACCTCCATTTTTCATTTGGGTTACTCTTATTATCTACCTATATCAATGAAATTATTATTTATTCTTATGTATGCCTCATAAATTATTTTTTAATGTTCTATATATGTGTATCAATCATAATCCTTCTTTATGTTATGCGGATTTAGATGTTTTAAACGGATCTTTCAAAAATTCTTCTCGATAAACAAGCCTATTTCAAAGGAACTTCTCAAATTCCAACCTATTTTCAAATGCAATCTATAATATGTTTTAATTCACCATTATTTTAATAAAATAACTAATTTTAATATGAAAAAATTATCTTAATTCAATTCTGCATTTATAAATATATTTTTCCAAAATAACTCTTATTTTTAAAGTAAAATATTATTTCTATCAAGAATTACACGATGATTTTATAAGAGTATTTTCATCTATTTAAAAACTCTTGTTGGTTAATGTGTTTAATTAGGATAAATATTTTATGTCATAATATACCATGTTTTATTTAATTTTTTATGATTTTTTTGAATATGAATGTTCTATCTCTAAACCATTCACCATATTACGTCAAATGGTTAGTGTTATGCTTAATGATTGGTGAAAGTGATATACATTTCATATGTTCGTTTCAATATGAATGTATATGTTGTTTATGTTTCACCCCTTTCATATGAGGAATGAATTATACATAGTAAGTGTTGGGTGTGGACCTCTATAGAACCACAGTGCATAAGTAGGTCTCAGGAGACAAACAAGATATGGTTTTGGCCGAGATCTTACCCATTTAATAGATTCTTGGCATTAAGCCTTGACAATAATAGATTCTTGGCATGTATCCATGAAAATAATAGATTCTAGCATGAATCCTTGACAAATTATTGGAATGTATGCATGAAATAATATATTCTAGCATGAAGTATTGATAGATTATTGTCATAAATCCTTGAAAATAATAGATTATTAGCATGTAGACATGAAAATAATAGATTCTAGCATGAAGACTTGATAGATTCTAGGTAGTTAGCCATGAAAATATTATATTCTAGCATAAAGCTTTGATAATTTTTTGTATGAATCCTTGAAGGTATGTTTTAGATATCCATTATTATGCATTTACCTTATTATGAAACTAGTAATTGATAGGCCATTTGAATTTTTGATTAGTAGAATATCCATGGTTATGTTTTATTATGGAATTATTCATTTATCTTTTATTCCTGCCATATTATGCTCAAGTATATGTTTAAAGGCATGTTTTTTTATCTTATAAACATGCCTAGTGTTTATGTTTACAATTACTTCTACGGTATTACGTACCATTACTGAGCATTTGATCTCACCCATTTCTTATGTTTTATTTCCGCCAAGTTGCGAAGATGAATATTATGAATGAATTATAGGGATAATCTAGGAGTTATGGATTTTCACAATGGAAATTATATATTTTTTTCCTTTCAAGTTGTAATGTTGAAATTATGTATGTATATAGTTTTCTAGAACTGCTAAACTATTCAGTTCTTTTGGATGTTAAATCCTTATAAACATAACAATATATTAATATAAGGCACCGGCTCTGAGAAACTAGGTTCATGGTGTCACGACCCGTCCTCGGGGCCCGTGCCGTGACTACCCTAAGCCCGCCTTCCATAGGCCATGGGCTGGCGACTAGCACCAAGGCGTAAATCCCAGTAAAAAGGGAAGGCATTTCCATTGAAAAGTAAACAAGCACCATAGAGTAAGCAAGCGGAATAGTAAACACTAAGTAATAACAGAGTACAACTGAAAGTGCAGAAAAGTAAATGGGCCAGTATACAAACCCAAACTGAAAGTAAAGTACAACTCGAAAGGGAAAACATCAACTGTAAAGTAAAAGCCGCTACACCGAGCTGTCCACTGGAGATCCCACCTGAAGGGTGGGTACAGATAGCTCCACTGCTCCTCGGGTCCCGCCGTCCGCTCCGAGCACGTCCTGCCCAGTTGTCCACCTCCAGGTACCGTCCTGCTCTGCAAGCCTCAACCACGATCAACGCTATCCGTCGTTTGCAACCAACACAACGTAGTGCGGGCATAGCCCATGCCGGGGTGAGTATAATGATACTCAGTAGGGACCCCGAGACCCTCAAGGTCTCACTAAAACCAACAAGGATAACCACAAGAAGATCTCAACAGATAACCTCTACTTAGATATATGCCCATACATATACCTAAGTTATCAAGTAACCCATCCCAATCATGAGGAAACACAAGGATTGTGAAATCAACGGATAACCACTACCCAGGTATATTCCCATACATATACCTAAGTTAGTAAGTGACCCATCTCAATCATGAGGCAAACACAAGGTCAAAAGTCTCAGCTCAAACCAGGATTTTCATTATCGAAACCGTAACTGCTGAAGAGCCCCGTCTCTGGAGTGTACAGTGGTCCTGCCACGACTCCGAGGTACTGCTCACTAACCTAAGACTGCTGAGGTACTCCTCCTGTCGAGTACCGCGGGCCTGCCACCTCACACAGTAGTGCTTCCCGCTGGGGTCTGCCACCCAACACAGTAGTGCTCCCCCTCATAGCCTACAGAGGTACTCCTCCTGTCGAGTACCGCGGGTCTGCCACCTCACATAGTAGTGCTCCTCCGCCGTGGGTCTGCCACCTCACAAAGTAGTGCTCCCCACTGGGCTACGTAAGTCACTCCGAATTGAATCGGACAAGCAGTCTTCAGGTCTCTGCCAGCTATACGGTCTCCGTACTCCGTACGCTCGTCTCTAAGAGGGTCCGCTCTACGAGCTACAAGTCGATACTCCAAGTATCTCAAATTCCCATGAAGAAGTATCTCAAAGGACCGCCTCGTCATAGGGGTCTCAACGCAACAGATGGCGCATCAATCGGATGCCCGGTCTGTGAGTTGCTAGCCTTTTCATCCCAGGGGCCCGGTTGGTTTTGTGAGCGAACCAAATCCGGCTGTATCTCAACTGTACCCCGAAAGCTCATAGGGTATAATCATAGGTACTATTTCTCATCGTGATCACCAACACCACTGACGGTTTGTTAAACGGACGTCCAGTCTGAAAGGTATCAGCTCCTCCGTTCCAAGGTCCCGGTTGGATTTCAGGTGCAATCCAACCCGGCCATTATCCAACTGCATCCAAAACTCAGGCGAAGGATGCCAAAACTTCCGTATCGTCAACAAGAACTCAACGTAACAGACGACAAGTCAATCGGACACCCGGTCTGGAAGTTATTGGCTTTTTCGTTCCAAGGGCCCGGTTGGTTTCGTGTGCGAACCAACATGACCGCACTCCGATGGCATTCAAACCTCGAGCGCAATAAGCCAAAAGATCCATCTCACTTATAAGAATTCAACAAAGATGACGGCACAACAATCGGACGTCCGTAGCTCAAGATATGAGCGTTTCCGCTCCGAGGGCCCGGTTGGTTTCGCGTACGAACCAACCCGGCCGAACCCAAAGTAATCCTAAAACTTGAGTGCGATATACTGAAACGACCGTCTCGATCCAAGGATCGCGTTTCCGTTGACGGCGAGTCGTTTGGAGTCCCGTAGCTCAACTTACGAGCGTTTGACCAAAGGTGGCCCGAAAACGGGGGTCTGGGCCCGGGCCGACCCGCCCCGACCCCCCCTGGGCCGGCCGAACCGGGTCGACCCGGCCCGGGCGGCGGCCCGGCCCGAAGACCCGAACCGGAATCTCGGCCCGGCCCGGCAGTGAAGGCCGGCGCTGCGACGTGGTCCGGCGCGGCGACGCGGTCCGGCCCGGCAGCGCGGTCCGGCGCGGTGATGCAGCCTGGGTGCCACGTGAGCGCCGCGCGCGGGGGGGGGGGGGGGGGGGGGGCAAAGCCCCCGGCTTTCCTCAGCTGGCGGCGCGGCAACCTGCCGCGCCTTGAAAAAAAAACAGCCCCCCTCACGTGGGGGCCTGCCTTCGAGAAAACGGGGGGGGGGGGGGGGCGCCTGCCCCCCCTTTGTAAAACCGCGGCCCCCCCTCCTTTATGGGGGGGCCGTTCAACTGCCGGGGGAATTTAATTCCCCCAGGTTGCCTCCTTCCGGCCAGCCTGACCTAGCCGGCCAGCTTCCTCTCAATAGGACCGGCAAAGGCCGGTCCCCTTCCGGCTTCCGACACCGGCGGCCCGGCTGGCCACCGGTCACCTTGTTCCGCCGCGGTCCGGGACCGGCCGCGGTCTTTGTCGTCCGGCGCGGTGCGACGGCACCGCGCCCCTTCCGCCGTGGCCCCGCTCCGGTCGCGGCGCCTTCGACTTCTTTCGTCGTGACGCGACGGCGTCGCTTTCTTGAAATCTTTCCACGGCGCGGCGCGACGGCGCCCTGCATTTCCTTCCGCTTGAATCCGCGTGGTGCGATGACACCACGCCTTCCCAAACCAATCCACAAAGATTCAACACGAATAAAAAGGAGGAGGGTCGGCCGGGTTTGTGCGGTCCGAACTCCTCACGTTAAATTGATAGCAATCGGCCTTTAATGAACGATAAACTTTCACAATCTTTTAAATTAAATAAAAAAGATTTGGAATCAAGGCCCGACAAATATAAACCTTCAAGTTCAAAGGAGAGATCCACATAACTTTAAAAAGTTAAAACCCCTACCTTGATTTAAGAGGTGACGAGATACGGCGTCGCAAAAAGAGATGTCGCGGAAGAAGACGTCGTCGGTGTCGCGGGTATGGCGTCGCGGAAGACGGTTCCCGAGAACGTGGCATTCTTCGTCGATGTCCGATTGTTCTTTGCGTTCTTTGTCAAGAGGAAGAAGGACTCAGGATTTCCTAAGCTTTTTCTTCCAAGGCTCCCAATCTCACTTAACCAAGCAACCTAATAAAATAATCCCTCCCATTATTTTATTAACACATTCAAAGCTATTCAAATTCCAAAATTCAAATAACTTCATTAATTTAAAATGTGTTGGCATGCACTTAAGAGGGGGAGAAGTTCAAGAGTTAAAGGGAGATTAAATGGGGGGTTTAGAGGGGTTAGGAAAGTTAAGGAATTTGAAGAGGTGGGGAGGGGTTCGTGTGGCCCCCACCCTTTCAAATATCCGCACATGGGAAGTTGGATGGATGTGGGCCCACCACCAACTTCCCATTTGAGAAGATAACAACTTAACATGAAATAAAATTGATTTAACAATTTTATTCACTTTTTTTAATTAAACCCCAAAAATTAACTTCTTCTCCCGCACAAACGCAACTAAGGTAAAGGTTCCCTTAAGCGATTACCGGCGTTGCGAGTTCATCGGTGCAATCAGATTTCAATTCCGAGCACCGGTTCAAAAGATAGAAATTCCCGCTCGCTCGTTCACTGAACGTACCCGAGCCAAACTTCGAAAATTAATTCTGGACACACTGGGCCTCAGAATCAGGCGCCGTCAGAAACTGCGTTCTTGTAAAATTCCAAAGAAAATTAAGAAAAATTTTTCTTGAAATTTCCAGGTCTTTACATTACTCCCTCCTCAGGGATTTACGTCCCCGTAATGCTTCAACACAAACTAGAGTCACAAAAGTGGTACAGAGCACGCATCTGAGCCTTCCGCTCCCATGTGCTTACTTGGAGGTTCCGTACTGCCAAAGAAAGTGTACCCGAGGAATCGATCATTCTCGTAGGATCTGCTCCTGTCGATCCTTGATCCCCACTAGAACCTCCGTGAAAAACACCTCATCGCCATCGTCTAACTCCTCATGGTCGATGATATGCGAAGGGTCGAGCACGTATCTCCTCAGTTGAGATACGTGGAAGTCGTCGTGCACCTAGTGCAACTGAAGTGGATGGATCAAGTGGTAAACCAGCTCGCCTACCCAGCTGAGAACCTAGAAAGATCCATTGAACCTCGGAGATAACTTGCCTCCCTGGCCACATCTCCGTAAACCTCGTCGAGGTGAGACTCGTATAAGGACATGATGGTCATCCTTGAACTCTAGTGGCCTCCAAGTCCTGTCAGCATAAGGCTTCTGTCGGCCCTTTGCCGTTCTCATCTTCTCTTGGATGACCTGGACCTTCTCTAGTCTCACAAGAGCTACTATGATTTCTCCTTTGCCGAAAAAGAGAAATCCGGTCTCATCCCCTGGATGAACCACATTCATTGCCTAATACAGTCAATCCTGACATGAATGATGCATTCATGCTATGGATGACGTCGTAAGGCCTCGACATAACTACCAAGAGATCCAACTGTCACTCTCGCCTCCATGGGTCGAGTCACACTTTCGGCATCAGTGTGTGGTCACTAGGTCTCCTTCAGTAGAAAACTCGAAAGTGAGGGTCAAGTCAACAGTCTTAACTGGAACCTCTTAGTAACAACACAAAAGAGGACAGGACTGAAAACATCACAAAGGTAAGCATCTTTTATTATTGCAGCTCATAATACAAATATGATACACAAAAGCAACAAGTAACTAGAAGTACAAAGGATGTATCTACTCGTTCCACTTCTGTCCATCTGCTCCAAGAGCTCCATGATCGAAGGCCTCATCTGCCTGAAGCTGAGCTCTCGCATGTCCACCAACTCCCTGCGGTCGGGGCGGACCTCCTGGTGGTGGTGGTAGCAACACCTCGAAGCGTCGTCCACCTCCTGCTGCCCGGCCAGCTCCTCTGCCATGGCCGCCCTGATCGAACCTCTGCCTCTGCCTCGGAGGTTCTTCATTTAACTGCTGGTCATCTGCATGGCGGGTCGGACAGTCACGTGCTATGTGACCAATTCCGTCGCAGGAGTAACACCTCATGGCAGGTCTGGCTCTATCACTTCCCTTGGTGCCCCGCACTACCGACCCTGAGTCACGCGGTCGACCACCTATAGGTCTGGTCCTCTTGGACCCCTGCGTCATCTATCTACTGCCCGCTACAGAAGACTCTGCCGCATGCCGTCTAGTGGTGGGTCCTGCTGCTGGAGACTGCTCAGCAAGGAAACTCTCCATTAAGAGGGCTCGCTCCAACACTCCTGTCTGCGTCGGAATGTTGTGCGATACAACCGAAGCTCTGATCTCCCGCCTGAGCCCCTGCTTGAAGGTTCGAGCCCTAAAGAACGAGTCCCGTACTATATCTGTGGAGTAGCGCGAGAGGTCTGTGAATCTCGCTGAGTACTGCGCCACTGACATGCTGCCCTGCCGCAGCTGAATTAGCTTCTGTATACGCACCGCTCGAAGAGTGGCTGGTACAAACTCTGCCCGGAACAGGCTCTCGAAGTCTTCCCATAGAAGTGTCACCTCGTCATGCATCTGGAGCATCAGGCTCCACCATCTGCCTACTGCTGCCTGAAGAAGGCTGGCCGCAAGGATCACCATGAAATTTGTCGGTGTCCCCACTAGCCTGAAGACTCTCACCACATCCTCCAGCCAATCCTCAGCCGCCTGCGGGTCCGTCCCTCCCTGGAACCTGGGTGGCCTCTGGCACTAGAACTCATGCAGTGCGCTCAGGCGACGTGCATCCTCTGCTGCTGGGGCTGGTGGCATCGGTGGCCCAACGGGTAGTAGTACCGCTGGTGCCTCCGCTGGTGCCTCAACTGGAAAAGGGCCCTGTACTGAGGCCTCGTCGCTCAGCGGGCTGTCAGTACACACCACTCTTGGGGCTCTAGCTGGTCGTCCACGGGGAGGCATCCTGAAAGAAACAAAGTGACACGGTCAAACGATTTATACCTGGTGAGCTGACCTGGTTTGAGCTGATATTCAAATAAAACTTCTGGAAAACACACACGCAATCGGTGTTTTCGTGCACAAAGTCGGAAATCAGTTGTCATGGTCCTGGTGTATGGATACGTCGGCCGCCCGAACCAACACTGGACTCCCTGAACTGAAAACCACACTTGGTACTCTTAACACTATTGCTTCACAGAAAGAAACATCAGAGTTATAAGTTCTACGGTAGAACCGAACTCCTCTGATACCAATTTTTCACGACCCATCCTCGGGGCCCGTGCCGTGACTACCCCAAGCCCGCCTTCCATAGGCCAGGGGCTAGCGACTAGCACCAAGGTGTAAATCCCAGTAAAAAGGGAAGGCATTTCCTTTGAAAAGTAAACAAGCACCACAGAGTAAGCAAGCGGAATAGTAAACACTAAGTAATAACAGAGTACAACTGAAAGTGCGGAAAAGTAAATGGGCCAGTATACAAACCCAAACTGAAAGTAAAGTACAACTCGAAAGGGAAAACATCAACTGTAAAGTAAAATCCGCTATACCGTGCTGTCCACTGGAGATCCCACCTGAAGGGTGGGTACAGATAGCTCCACTGCTCCTCGGGTCCTGCCGTCCGCTCCGAGTACATCCCGCCCAGTGGTCCACCTCCAGGTACCGTCCTGCTCTGCAAGCCTCAACCACGATCAACGCTGTCCATTGTCTGCAACCAACACAATGTAGTGCGGGCATAGCCCGTGCAGGGGTGAGTATAACGATACTCAGTAGGGACCCCGAGACCCTCAAGGTCTCACTAAAACCAACAAGGATAACCACAAGAAGATCTCAATAGATAACCTCTACTTAGATATATGCCCATAAATATACCTAAGATATCAAGTAACCCATCTCAATCATGAGGAAACACAAGGATTGTGAAATCAACGGATAACCACAACCCAGTTATATTCCCATACATATACCTAAGTTAGGAAGTGACCCATCTCAATCATGAGGTTAACACAAGGTCAAAAGTCTCAGCTCAAACCAGGATTTTCATTATTGAAACTGTAACTGCTGAAGAGCCCCGTCTCTGGAGTATACAGTGGTCCTGCCACGACTCCGAGGTACTGCTCACTAACCTAAGACTGCTGAGGTACTCCTCCTGTTGAGTACCGCGGGCCTGCCACCTCACACAGTAGTGCTTCCCGCCGGGGTCTGCCACCCAACACAGTAGTGCTCCCCCCTCATAGCCTACAGAGGTACTCCTCCTGTCGAGTACCACGGGTCTGCCACCTCACATAGTAGTGCTCCTCCGCTGTGGGTCTGCCACCTCACAAAGTAGTGCTGCCCACTGGGCTACGTAAGTCACTCCGAATCGAATAGGACAAGCAGTCTTCAGGTCTCTACCGGCTATACGGTCTCCATACTCCGTACGCTCGTCTCTAGGAGGGTCCACTCTACGAGCTACAAGTCGATACTCCAAGCATCTCAAAGTCCCATGAAGAAGTATCTCAAAGGACCGCCTCATCATAAGGGTCTCAACGCAACAGACGGCGTGTCAATCGGACGCCCGGTCTGTGAGTTGCTGGCCTTTTCGTCCCAGGGGCCCGGTTGGTTTCGTGAGCGAACCAAATCCGGCCGTATCTCAACTGTACCCCGAACTCTCATAGGGTATACTCATAGGGACTGTTTCTCATCGTGATCACCAACGCCGCTGACGGTTTGTCAAACGGACGTCCAGTCTGAAAGGTATCAGCTCTTCCGTTCCAAGGTCCCGGTTGGATTTCGGGTGCGATCCAACCCGACCATTATCCAACTGCATCCAAAACTCGAGCGAAGGATGCCAAAACTTCCGTATCGTAAACAAGAACTCAACGTAACAGATGACACGTCAATCGGACGCCCGGTCTGGAAGTTATTGGCTTTTTCGTTCCAAGATCCCGGTTGGTTTCGTGTGAGAACCAACCCGACCGCACTCTGATGGCATCCAAACCTCGAGCGGAGTAAGCCAAAAGATCCGTCTCACTTATAGGAATTCAACAAAGCTGACGGCACGTCAATCAGACGTCCTTAGCTAAAGATATGAGCGTTTCCGCTCCGAGGGCCCGATTGGTTTTGCGTACGAACCAACCCGGCCGAACCCAAAGTAATCTGAAACCTTGAGTGAGATATACCAAAACTACCGTCTCGATCCAAGGATCGCGTTGCCACTGACGGCGAGTCCTTTGGAGTCCCGTATCTCAATTTACAAGCGTTTGACGGAAAGTGGCCCGAAAACAGGGGTCTGGGCCCGGGCCGACCCGACCCGACCCCCCCTGGGTTGGCCTAACCGAGTCGACCTGGCCCGGGTGGCGGCCCGGCCCGAAGACCCGGCCCGGAAGCTCGGCCCAGCCCGGCGGCGCGACGGCGCGGTTCGGCACGGCCTGGGTGCCACGTGAGCGCCGCACACGGGGGGGGGGGGGGGGGGGGGGGGCAGAGCCCCCGCCTTTCCTCAGCTGGCGGCGCGGAAACCTTCCATGCCTTGAAAACAAATGGCCCCCCTCACGTGGGGGCCTGCCTTCGAGAAAACGGCGGGGGGGGGGGGGGGGGCTCCTGCCCCCCCTTTATAAAACCGCGACCCCCTCCTTTATGGGGGGGGGGGCGTTCAACTGCCGGGGGAATTTAATTCCCCCGGGTTGCCTCCTTCCGGCCGGCCTGACCTGGCCGGCCGGCTCCCTCTCAACGGGACCGGCAAAGGCCGGTCCCCTTCCGGCTTCCGACACCGGCGGCCCGGCTGGCCGCCGGTCGCCTTGTTCCGCCGCGGTCCGGAACCGGCCGCTGTCTTTGCTGTCCGGTGCGGTGCGATGGCACCACGCCCCTTCCGCCGCGGCCCCGCTCCGGCCGCGGCGCCTTCGACTTCTTTCGTCGCGACGCGACGACGTCACATTCTTGAAATCTTTCCACGGCGCGGCGCGACGGCGCCGCGCATTTCCTTCCGCTTGAATCCGCGTGGTGCGACGACACCACGCGTTCCCGAACCAATCCACAAAGATTCAAAACGAATAAAAAGGAGGAGGTTCTGCTGGGTTTGTGCTGTCCGAACTCCTCACGTTAAATTGATAGCAATCGGCCTTTAATGAACGATAAACTTTCACAATTTTTTAAATTAAAAAAAAAGATTTTGAATCAAGGCCCGACAAATATAAACCTTCAAGTTCGAAGGAGAGATCCACATAACTTTAAAAAGTTAAAACCCCTACCTTGATTTAAGAGGTGATGAGATTCGGCGTCGCGAAAAGAGATGTCGCGGAAGAAGACGTCGTCGGTGTCGCGGGTATGGCGTCGCGGAAGACGGTTCCCGAGAACGTGGCGTTCTTCGTCGATGTCTGATTGTTCTTCGCGTTCTTTGTCAAGAGGAAGAAGGACTCAGGATTTCCTAAGCTTTTTCTTCCAAGGCTCCCAATCTCACTTAACCAAGCAACCTAATAAAATAATCCCTCCCATTATTTTATTAACACATGCCAAGCTATTCAAATTCCAAAATTCAAATAACTTCATTAATTTAAAATGTGTTGGCATGCACTTAAGAGGGGGAGAAGTTCAAGAGTTAAAGGGAGATTAAATGGGGGGTTTAGAGGGGTTAGGAATGTTAAGGAATTTGAAGAGGTGGGGAGGGGTTCGTGTGGGCCCCACCCTTTCAAATATCCACACATGGGAAGTTGGATGGATGTGGGCCCACCACCAACTTCCCATGGGAGAATATAACAACTTAACATGAAATAAAATTGATTTAACAATTTTATTCACTTTTTTTAATTAAACCCCAAAAATTAACTTCTTCTCCCGCATAAACGTAACTATGGTAAAGGCTCCCTTAAGCGATTACCGGCGTTGTGAGTTCATCGGTGCAATCAGATTTCAATTCCGAGCACCAGTTCAAAAGATAGAAATTCCCGCTCGCTCGTTCACTGAACGTACCCGAGCCAAACTTCGGAAATTAATTCCGGGCACACCGGGCCTCAGAATCAGGTGCCGTCAGAAACTGCGTTCTAGTAAAATTCCAAAGCAAATTAAGAAAAATTTTCCTTGAAATTTCTGGGTCTTTACACATGGTCCTTAAAGTTAGTATCAATGGAAGTTTAATAGAAACATTAGGAACTGGATTTAGAAAATATAGTTTAGGGAACATAACCCTAAGATAGACTTTGTGGATAAACGTAGAATAAGATCCAAGAATTTTGGTAAGGTAGATATTATATTGGTCTTCCTAGAAATACATCCCTGTATGGACACTGAAAGTGGACGTGGTTCTGGAATATATGAACCTAGGAGTAACAACTCTGACAATGTGTTCTGGGAATGACTCGAAGTAACCTGGTACATGACAATAGGACTTACTGCACACATAGTTTGACACCCTAGGAGGATATTCTTAGGATAATTAAAATTTTATTTATAATACACTATGAAGTATTTAAAAGTTAAATTTTCATCAAAGAAACCATGTTTATGACTATGATATTAGTTAGGCATATGATTTCAATTTATGCTATGTATTTTTCTTGTTTAGATTATAAATTATGATTTATAACCAAATTTATTGTATGACATTATTTAGAAATGGTGCCTAGTGGAAGGAATGAAAACGGCATAAATGCATGTATCCCATTTAGGGTTTTGACTCCTATGCAAGATAATGATTTTGGTTATGGGGTTGCGATTAGTGATGATCAAATTTTAACTATACTGAGATATATGACTCAGGTTATGAACAATAACCTTACTTTTGTAGATTATCCTGATCTAAAATGTGGAGGAATAATGTTATACTGCTTCATGTGACAATAACCTCCATCATTCAATGGGACTACAAACCTATTTGTAGCAGAACAATTGATAAGTTCTTTAGAGATGATATTTATAGCTTTGGGATGTAACGAATGAGATAAGGTTGTAAGGGAAGTATACCGTCTCTCTGGAGATATATATCAATGGTGGTTATTAATTTAAAATACAAAGGAGAAGGAAGAAATTGAAAATATGAAATAGTTGGATTTTAAGGAAATTTTATTGGGGAAATACTTACCATGTGAGAATAGATCAGATATGGATAGACAATTCTTATGTTTGAGACAAAAAGAGGATGAAAATATTGCTAATTATGAATCCAATTTTACAATGTTAACAAGGTATGCTATATACTACATATGTAATATAAGGTGAAAGATTGATTGTTTCTTTGGTGGACTTAATCCAATTCTACGAAGGGCATTAGTAAACAAAACATTCTCATCATATGATGATATAATATCTTGCGCTATAAAGATAGAAAAAGAATTCTCTAAGTCTTATGGTTTTGAAGGCTAAAAAGAGAAGAAGAGGACGACAGAGCAAAATATGAATAATAGGAAGAAGGTAAATATGGATTTTCCAACATGTTATAATTGTGGAAGGAAAAACTTGGTAAATTCTTAAAAGGAATAAGAGTTTGCTTCATGTGTTGAGAAAAAGGCCACCATGCTCAAGATTTAAAGGGAAAGAAAGAATTTTCAAATTTATAATGCTTAAACTGTAAGTATATAGTGCACTATGAAAATGAATACCCTAAATAATAAAGGAATATACACCTAAAGAAGAAAAGGGATCGAGGCCAATTTTATACTATTACTACATTCAAAGAGGAATGTTTAAAGTATTTTTTTGATTCAGGAATCATGTTTTACTGTAGTACATATTTAAGGTATTAGAGGCGTGCAAGTTTTATAATGGTTTAAAGATGATCAAGGTATTCAAATTCTTTTATAAGAGATAAATTATATTATTTTGGGGGAAAATTTGATGTTAAGTGACCTTTCTTATAAATATTTGGAATTTAATTTTTTGAGAGATTTTTTTTGATGAGTCTTAAGGTTAACTATTTATGGAATAGATTACGACTAAAATATGATTTTTAATAAACTGTTCTAACATTTTTGGTTTCAGTAAGAATTTAAAGGATGAGGAAATGAGTTACGGATCATTTGATTAAAGTTATTCATGTATAAAAATTCATCTTGAATATCCATATTTTGTTTTAAGAAGTGAAGTGGAGATAGATTGAATCACAATGAAAGGATGAGATTATAACATCAAGAAAGTTTATTTTTTTAAGTGATTTTATGGATATTAAAAGAAGCCCTCCACTGTTAGAAAATCATTTTGCAACAAAAACATCATCCGTTTACTTTTCTCTTTAATAAAACAATTTTATTCTAACCGATCATAGATTTATAGGGTTATGATGTTTAAATTTCTAATGACCATATTTTCAATCACTCTCCATTAGAACTTGGTTGTTATATTTCTCTTCCATGTCCATGTTTTCACTTTACGCTAATGTTATCTTATTTAAAGGCCTAATTTTCTGGTGACATTTTCATTTTTTTCCTTTCCCTAATATTAAGGGGATGTCTTATTAACCACATTTTCAATATGGGTATCCCACAAAAGAATTTTCAAGTTCCAACCTTTAATTTTATAAGGGAAAATTGTGAGGACACAATTTATTGAAGGGGAAAAATGTAACACCCCAAGGATTTAAAAATAATTTTAATAGAAAATGTGATCCACATAACACCGAGTCTCTACAAAACAATAATTTTTTATTATAATTATGTAAGAAAGACATTTATAAACTAGCTATGAAATTTAATTTTTTCATCTATGTGAATTGAATATTGAAAAACAGACATACACAGTTGTGTTCAGTAAGATATTTAGAGTCTGATAAGATCAACTTATTTTTCAGTGAATAGTTATTTACCCTTATGAATAGTAATGTGTCCCTTATGAATAGTAATGTAACCTTATGAATATTAATATGAAAATTATGAATAGTACCCTAACCCAAAAACGTTTAAATAAAATTTAGGCAAATTATAATTGAAATAAAATATTTTAAAAATTAAAAATTAAGTGTTGGTATTTTTATGAGTAATAAGTATTTAATTTCAATTTTATAATTATTAAATTTATTAAAAAGAAAATTAATTTTCATAAAATTTATTTCTAAATCATTATTTTATTATTCTATGATTTTAGGATAATTTAATGAGACCTTAGTTAATTTTCATGGTGTTATAAGATCAGTTTTAATTTTAAAGATTATATATTTCGTGCAACTGATGATTTTAATTAAAAATTAAATTTCTAATATTTATAAAATTATTTTGATAAAATGGAGTCAATTTTTTAATTCTACACATAAAAAAATGGTTATGGTTAATTTTTGGTATTTTTCTAAAATATTTGAATTTTTAGTGAATAATGAAAATGACAATTTATCGTATATATTCATTATTAGTTATACACAC
Organism: Viscum album; assembly: GCA_963277665.1. NCBI lineage: Eukaryota > Viridiplantae > Streptophyta > Magnoliopsida > Santalales > Viscaceae > Viscum > Viscum album. The sequence continues at coordinate 12,471,835 of OY728158.1, forward strand.
TATTAATTGAATCATGGATGATGTAATAATCCATTAATTTGAACTCATATGAACTTATTAGTGTTTTTGGTCACAATAATCAAACACTATTTCGTTTCTTTAGTAAATTAATAAAATAATGAATAAGATATTCAAAAATCACCCCTCTCCTCCACTATAAAAACCACTGCTCATTCCCTCTTCTCTAACACTTCTCTAAGCCTTGAATCTTGTAAAATTAATTCCCAAATACTATTCCATTAGCCTATACCCATGTGTATGAGATCTGTTTCTTGAAAATTACTAAAACCCCTTCCCTTAAGGAGGTTCTTAGGGAGGATATTTCAAGAGGTAAGCCCTCTCCTTTTTCTTTTAATTACATTTTCAATTTGTTTTCTTTTATTATATTCTCCTCACATCATCTATCCAAATGACCAAGATAAATATATTATCACATATATAATATAATTATACCATATTAATGTTATATTCATCATAAATATATTTAATCTCTCTCTCTGTCTCTTATTTTAAAAACAAAATCGTCGTCTGGGAGGTTCCGATTTACAACCGTCGTAGATGATGAACGATTGTTCTTCAATTTATCCTTAAATTATGGTCATGAAACCATTTTTATTGTCTAAAAAATATAATGTATCTATTATAACCTATTTAATTTTCTATAACATGTATATATACATAATATTAATGCTTATGACAAAACTAGTTCGTAATAATTGAAATACCAAAAAAATAATATAAATGATTGTCATTAATGTTTAATCTAATAATTCATCCTCATACCATGTATAAAAATAATATATATAACCCTTTAATGTTATTTATGTTCATTAATAATATATAAATTTTATTATAGTGAATTATAACCATTCCTCATGATCTTCTACACTCATATACGAGTATATCGATCGTGAAAATCAAGGAAACAAAGGCTCATAAGCGATAAATTTGTATCTTATAACTCATCCAAAAGACCATAAATGAACTTAATAAAACTATAATAAATAAAATAAATGTATATAATCCTATTAATTAATTAATTAATGTATTTAATTTTATTAGATAAGATTTTAAGGCTAAGTGCAGAACACGTTCTTATATAAGGTAAGGGGTTTCTCACTCACTTTCATTTCCATGAGATATACCTTACTCGCCATTATTTCTTATCTGTGGTTTATTTATTATTCCAATTTATTTATTATATCATTAATATATTTATTTTCATGTTATTTAACTTATCATTTTACGATTATTAATTTTGGGGAATATGATTCGATTGATTACAAAGTGGTAAGGGTAATCTACCCGAACCTCCATTTTTCATTTAGGTTACTCTTATTCTCTACTTACCTCAATGAAATTATTATTTATTATTATTTAATCCTAATAATTTTTTTAATGTTCTATATATGTTCACTAATCATAATACTTATTTATTTTATAGGGGAAAACATGTTTTAAAAGGATCTTTTAAAAATTCTTCCCAATAAACAAGCCCGTTTCAAAGGAACTTCTCAAATTCCAACCTATTTTAAAATAAACTATATAATATTTTTTAAGTCACCATTATTTTTCTAAAATCACTGATTTTATTTTGAAAAAACTAACTTAATTCATTTCTGGTTTTTTACAAATATTTTTCCGAAGTAACTATTATTTTCAAAGTAAAAGAGTATTTCTATCTAGAATTACAAAATGATTTTATAAGTGTATTTTCCTCTATTTCAAAACTCTTATTGATTCAAAATTTTAATTACGATAAATATTTTATGATATAATATACTATTTTTTATTTAATTTTTTATTATTAGTTTGATGATGGATGTACTATCTTGAAACCATTCACCATATTACTTCGAATGGTCAATGTTATGTTTAATGATTAGAGAAAGTGATTTACATTTCATATGTTAGTTTTAATATGAATTTATATGTTACTTTTGTTTCACTTCTTTAATACAAGGAATGCGTTAGACTTAATAAGTGTTGTGTGGGGACCGCTATATCCCCTTGATGCATCGGCAGGTCTCATGAGACAAACTAGATATGGTTTTGGCTAAGGCGTTACCCATTTAATAGATTCTTGGAATGAAGCCTTAACAATAATAGATTCTTGGCATGCAACCATGAAAATAATCTATTTTGGCAAGAATCCTTGATAGATTCTTGGAATGAAGCCCTGAAGTTATGTTTTAGATATCCATCGTTATGAATTTCCCTCATTATGAAACTGATAATTTATAATCCATTTGATTATTCGACTAGTAGAATATCCATGGTTATGTTTTATTATGGAAATATCTATTCAGACTTTTTTCATGCCATATTATGGTCAATTATATGTTTAAAGGCATGTGTTTTTATCTTCTCAACATGCCTAGTGTTTATTTTTATGATTACTTTTGCTGTATTACTTACCCTTATTGAGAATCTGAGCTCACCTCTTTCTTATGTTTTATTTCCCCTAGGTTGTGAGGATGAATATTATGAATGAATCATAGGGAAAATATAAGAGTTATGAATTTTTCCAATGGAAATTATATTTTTTTCCTTTCAATTTTTAATTTTGAACTTATGTATGTATCTAGTTTTCTAAAAATACTAAACTATTCAGTCCTTCAGGATGAGACATCGTTGTAAACATACCAATGTATTAATATAAGGTACTGACTATGGGAAACTGGGGTCAGTTTCCTTTCAAAAATAAATTCTATAACATAGATAAGGATATTTGGAAGATAATTTGGTAGGTTATGGTCGATATATAATTCTTAATGTGCTATAAATAAGAGAGGGAAGGGGTGTCCTTTTATAAGTGAGGGGAGTGGTTTTCTTGGAATTTCCTAAAGTATTAAATAAATATAAAACATTTTTCCTGTTTAAATGAATCGAAATTGATATTATTAGAATATAGTATGAGTATGATTAAAATTAATCTCATAAAATTAAATTGGGACATGGATTGGTTATGTTTTCACTCTTATGTTTTAGTTTTAACCCTCTGTTAACCCTTTTTGTCAATTACCCTAATATTAAAATTTTCTACACATTAAGGGTTAGGAATGTTATGATAAAAGAAAAAAGTCCAACTAATGGAGCTTGGTTTATTTTCTCAACCATATACCATTTATTTTTTTTTAAATAATTTTTTTTATTAATTTTAATTTATTAAATAAAATATTATTTATTATAAAAACCATTATGTTCATTTTTAACACTATTCATTTAATTTGATTTTAAATACATATAGACAAAGGGGAATTCAAATTTAAACCATTAAAACTTATATAACATTTAATATTGATCTTAAATTTTTTTGGGAGACATTAACTCATTTATATTATATCACTTTTAATATTTTTAAAATCATTTAATTTAATTTTTTATTAATTGAATAAATACTCCATTAGTATTACACAATCATTTAAGGTAATTATTTAATCACTAAAAATTATAAATAATTTACCATCATGAATATAATTTCATTATAAATAATAGTTATTAATATTCATTCACCACTTTATTTTGCACCTATGTGAACACATAAGGTATATTTAAAAATATAGAGTGGCATTTTATAACATTCTTTGATTTAAATATTTTATATGTCATTTTAATGGAAAAATATCCATTAAACAAATAAATTTCATGGTTAATGTGATAATGGTAAATTTAGACTCATATAATAAGAATTATGATGAAACATTATGACCTTATCACTTAGTTTTAACTTAGATTAACTCGATTTACCCTTTACCAAGGTGATAATTTTTACCACAGTTACTATGCATATTAGAAAAAAAATGAAAGCTTACTATTTAGAAAATATAAACCTCATGATTAAAAATATGGAATCCATTTTCAATATTCAGTTTTTATTTATTTATTTTTATTTAATTTAAAATCAAAATGCAAAACCATAATAAATATTAATTTTTTAGGAAAATGCATTTTAAGTATAAAAATGTATTTATACTAAAGTCAAAAATAAAATTTATTAAATTAATTTAATTAGATTTTTTATAATATAATTGGAATAATTTTAATTTAAAAACATTTTAAAGCAAAAATTAAACTTTTTAAATGATTGAAATAAAAATTAAATTTTCAATAAAAATCTGTATTTTTCACTATTTACTAAAAAATCAATCTTTTCAAAAAATCCAAAAAAGTCACCCTAAGATTATTTTGGTATGATGATTTAAAAAATTAAGTTTATTTTATCAAATAAATTTTATAAATTTTCTAAGAAATAATTATAATATTTTCTCATAACATTAAATAAATATCATTTTTATAGAAAACATATTTTTTAAAAATAAATTGACTTTACTAGAATTGAGTGCTTATTTACTAAAATGTAATAAATATAATTTTATTGAGTAATTAAACAATATATATTTCATAATTAATTTAATCCTATTCCTACCCACTTATTTAATGGATTATTTATAAGTATCAAATTTAAATAATAATTCTTTTTGGTTCGTTTATGATCGGTATTACATTTTATGCACACTATCAAACATTATGTTCTTATTTTAAAATCCTGGGGTTTTACATCAATTTTAGTTTCCAAACTAGAATTATATTTCTTACCAAATTAAGAAGGTAAACATATTCTAGTAGAGTTAAACTTAATTTTAGGAAGTTCTCTAACATGTCATTTCCTAAAAATTTTGGCTAATTTTTGAAAGTTATAGTGTCCTAATATTCTATGCCATAACCAAGATAAATATTAAGTTTCAATTAAAGAAGGTAAATTATGATCTTTTAAGTATTATAATTCAACTTTATAAATAATATCATGACCATCGATAGATATAATGAAATCAACTTCTAATTTTTGAACAATTCATATATCATTCTTGAAATTAACAAGGCAACCCTCATCCAATAGTTGAACATTGTATACAAGTTTTTAATTAAGTCATAGAATATAAAGTTTTTTAGAGATTAATGTTTTATGAATAAAATAAACATAAACAATTCAAATTATTTTACACTGTATGTTTTCTCTAAAAGTGACTCATCCTTCTTTCAAAATTCTTAGATTTTAGATGTTGGACTAGTCATTATTAATATATTGAAAAAAATAACTCTCCATGTACCATTTATTCCATATTTTGGCACTCAAATTATGTCCCTTAAAATAAAAAAACTAATTTCTTTGTACCCAAACATGATTTGGTATAGTTATGTTAGAAAATAAGATTTTTGGAACCCACATCTGGCCCAACTATTTCATGTTAAAAAACAGCTAGTTCTTCAGAAATAAAATCTCAATGAAAACCAAATGATTGAACTCATTTTAGAGAATAATATTTTCCTAGTGACAAAAACTCTTTAATTTAGTGTAAAATTGGTCACATTTAGGTATAAAATAATTTGATCGGCATTGTGATTTATTGAAAAAAAATTATATTCCATTTGAAGGTCTATAAGCTTTTAGTCTCTTATTATTTTTATAAAAATTATATTTACCAGTACTAAAATTAGAGAAAAGTTTATTTTAACTAATGACTTTTGATTTAATTTTAATTACTAAATTCAGATCTTAAGAATTTAAAATCGAAAAATATTTAGAATCTAATTCTAATGAAATACTAGAGACTTCAGAAGTTAATTCTGATTTTTTGTTAGATTTTATAATATTTACCTATGCACAATCATAGTTATTTTTATCATTTTTATATTGTCTATAAGGTTTATATATCAACCCATTTTATAAAAAATATTCATTTAATCCTCACCATCTAATGAATTTATATTTTCATTATCAAATGTATTATATTTTTAATCACTAGATAAAGTAGAATAATAATCATCATAAGTATATATAAATTTAGAATCTAAAGTTATGTTTGTTAAAGATTTCATATTTACCTTAGTCATGAATTTTTGTATCCTTTGGAATGTTTGAACTAAAAACAATAAAATTTTGACTTTTACATCATGTATCTTCCAATTAACTATTATAAGTAGTGTTACCTTCTCTAGCACTGAAGATGTACAAATCATTCTAATAGGACTGACCTATACTCTTAGATTAATTATTTAATTCTCAGTCTTTTTTTCTTTAATTTCATACAATCTATTGGAATATGGTCTCTATTCTTATTTTCATAGAAAATAAAATCTAAAGACTCACTGTTATCATGTCTATTCTCTGCATATTTTTGATATGTTTATCCTTGATAATACTTTTAATTATTCAAGAATGTTGAGTAAGGTCATTATCACTGTCTTTTGAATTTTTTTGATCAAAACACATACATTTCTTATTTGATACTTGAGATTTAGAAACCTCATTACACATATTAAAAGAAACAATAGTAGAATTACTAAAAGAAGTTACAAGAATACTCCATTATTTAATTTCTCTGTTTTAGTATTTCTCATTAATCTATTTTCGGATTTCATTAAAGTACCAATTTTCTCATATTTACTTAGATTAGTTAAATGTTTAATGTTATCGATTTCCGCCCTATTTGATTACTAATACTTCAAAATAATGTGAATATTTTTTTTGAATAATTTGATATTCCATCAATTATTTCTCACCCAAATATTGTAAAATATATTCATTAGTTATTAAATTATAATTAATTTTAATCACTCTTTCTCTAGTTAGAAAATCAAAATCTGGATTGTTTTTTCCTAGCATAGCTCTTTAAGTTTATTCACCTTGGAATTTCCAAAATGAGTAATATCTTACTAATTAAAAATTACATTTATTGTATCATAAAATGATATATGACTTTAGATATTTCTAGCCATCAACCATAATAGAATATTATTCACTTTATGAATTCATAATATTCCATATTTTCTTCATAAGAAAAATAGAAAATAAAATTTCTATGGGTCATTTTAATTTCCATTTGTCATGAGAAAATTATCAACACTAATATTAATGATAAAATATTTCATACAATCCTACAAGTATTAATAATCCTCTCTATTAAATATTAGATATTTTTTAGATTTAAACTATTAAGAGTTTTAATCAAATTTCTAACATAAAAAAACATGAGAATATTTCTTCTACAAAAAAATTAGTGTTATAAGGATAAATGATATAATTTCTAGTAAAAAAATATAAATAATTCTAGTTTCAAATAGAAACTAGTTTTTGAAAACTAATGTTAGTATTAGTCAAAATGAGATAGCACTCAGAACCTAGTAGAAACAAGCTCTAATACTAACCGTTGTCCCAATTTTTTATTAAATATATTAGAAAGAAAAACTATTTTAGGGGTGGGGGTGAATTGAAGTTAAAATAAAAGCTCTGATACTAACTTTTTTCCAAACTTATAATTTTCTTTCACCTAATATTGTGATATTAATTTCTTCTTCTTGGTTGCTTTTATATATTTGTAGATGAGGATATTGGAATTTAGGAGAACCCACCTAATTCCTTGAGGAAGGGGGAAAACGGTTAAAAACTTAGTGTTTCCATTGGTCTCAATTAAATAATATTTGACTTTAATTATTAGAATAAATATTATTCCCTAGGATGAGGAATAACATTTATTCATGATTTATTGATATCATATATTCAATAACTATTTTTTGTGAGTTGAATATTAAAATAAATATAAATTCCCTAGAACATAAGTATTCCATTTATTTATTTATTTAATGAATAATATTTATAATTAGATGTTCAATAAATTCTGTGAAGGAAACATGAAAATATTTAACAAGTCTCATGGGAATGATATATTAAATAGAAATTTATTTATTTATTTGAGGAAGGATATTTATTTTATCTACAAGACATGTTTGTTTTAGGGAAATAATAACAATAATATCATTATTATTAGTCATGAGGTTTAGTAAGGATTATGAGAAAAATTAAGGGCCCATGTGAAATTATTTTTTTCTTAACCTAGCTCTATAAATACCTGATTATTTCATTTCTTATAGAAAGATGAAACTTATGATAATAATTTTTTGTGAAAATCATTCTATTCCTAGATAATTCTTTATCAACGAAGAAATTCTCTAGGATTTTTTCTAAAGTAAGAGAGAATCTCTTTCACCTTCCTCTTCCCCTCAACAATGATAAAATAAGAATCATTGCTTCCTCTCAAAAGGATTGTGTGGTGATGAAAATTAAGTGATTCAAGATTATTGGTACCACTATTTTATCACCGATAATACCATAAAAATATTTTAGATTATAGGATAAAATATTGTTCATCCCTAGAGGAATTCTACTTGGATCCTATTAATAAAATGATGGAATAACCTATACAGAAGTTTGATCGATCAATATATTCTTCAATGACCGAATCTCAAGACCAAGGTAATTTTTGATATTAGATTAATTATAATATTAACATGAAAATATCAACTCTCTCTAGTTCCAAAATTCTTTTATTATAATTCATGAATATTATCTTGAGAAATTTCGTTCAACATCAAGTTATTATGTTTTATTCATAGGATTCAATGAAAAACCATAATTGGTTATCAGGTTGACAAAATTTCTCTATGATCAAAACCTTCTAGTGGTATCAATGTGATCTCATTCAAATTTATAATTATTTGTTAAAAATTGATCAATTTATACATTTTGCATTAGTATATTATTTCCATATTATCATTCATTAATATGAAAGTTAATATTTCTTATTTGATAAAACTTATATGAATTTTAAGTACCCATTTGAAGGTACCGAGGATTCTGTACAGATTAAATGAAACTAAATGACATGTAACCCCAAGGTACATGTTGTGTATCAATGCTCATTTCACTTGGATGAGCCATGAATTTTATCTCTCACATCGTGTAATTAATGAAATGCAATTTTATTACACACCATGCTCTGAATGGGACCGTCATGACCTAACCCATAAAGGCCCTCCTAGATGGAAGAAGGTCAAGTGTGATAATCCCAAGACCTAATATAATAATATAGGGGCTGAATATAAATTCTAATAAGGAATAACTGAAATGGGAGGTATTTGCCTATTGTAATTGTACTCACACACTCAACCGTCTCCATGTAAAAGTGTATATAAATAATAATAAAATACTACAAAATCTAGAGTATAACCATGCATAAAATAAAATTTTGGGAATACATTGGAGTATGAAAATATAAAGTCAAAGTAAAAAGGGAAAAAATACATGACCAATCTGAAATTGATTCCCAATCTAACAATAACTAGAATAAAGGGAAACTGAAGAGGGAAAAAATCTTAATCTAACAATTCGACCACTGTATGAGGTTAATGTACCCAAGTATCACTATTCTCCACTGATGTCACCATCGATATACCTATTTTATACATAAGACACGACATATGTAGGAAAAAACCATGTTGGGGTGAGTATATACATTCCTAGTAGGATTCCCTGAAAACCAAAAAGGGGAAAACAGAGAGATACAACAGAATTTAGATCAACCCAAAGTAAGAGGGAAAACAAAACACAAGATATATGCTCATAAATAATCCTATATGAGAGAGAAAGGGGATCTATATCTCCACAACGCAATAAAGGATGACGAGTCTACCTATAACTCTAAATGTCCATCTCCAATGCCTAGTATCTTGCATGTCAATACAAGGAATCCATGTGTAGGACCCACAAGTTGCCACTATGTTACACAGTCGAGGGGGAACAATATATAATAGATGAACCACATACCAGTATTATAGGGGGTTCTACTCAATAGATAGAGTTCTTATGAACAAGTGTGTCGAGGGGGAAGCACTTAGTAGATAGAGGAATATGGGGGACTCATGCCTTAGTGAGATCAGGGTTGCTAACCCCGACATATATATGATAATACTTCCTAATCATCACTATCAATCAAGTATGGACTATAGAAGCATCATGATCTCAATACCTCTCATCTTATCATGAAATATCATATGATGAATACCATTGTGTTATAAGTATAAATATGATTAGGATAGTCCAATCATATTCAAAAATCTGAGTCCATAATATGGATATACACAAGGTAGACATCCCTAAGAAAAGTACATGACTTGAACCTAGGGTAACATGGCATGTAAACTAACCTAGAAACCTGTTTGTGTCCTCACCTACACATGGTTTATATGTCTATGTAGTACTACATGGTGTGTATTACCCTACTAGGTCCTGCCCGTGTTCACTTACTCGTTATTGTGTACATCTGGCTGTGCTTGTGTACTTCAGTTCATGCCCATGTACCTATCCATATCTGAGTATTGGGTCATTTCTGTGTACTTATAGTCATGCCTATGTTCCTAGACATTCCTTTTCCCTTTCCTATTAAATCCCATAGAATATGCCAATCCACCCATATAGGGTCACACAATGTGTATGGGGCCATACATAGCATGTGATCTCTATCTCTGGCTAAAACCCTAGATTTTATAGCCAGGGGACTATACGATATGTGTTTTTAGAATTTATTCTATATAGTTGGGGTTTTCAAAAAAAAAAAAAACCAGGGAAGCTAGACACAAAATGTTTCACCGCTGATGCCGCTTCTACCACCATTGATCGCACCAAGGGTCCCAGATTAGGGGATTAATGTTCCTGATCCAACACTAGTAGATAAATTCTAGCCACTAAAACCATGGATGAATCATCCCATTGTATCATGCTACTTCCATAGCCACATGATAATGAATCCATCCTCCGATACATGTCACCATCACCCCAAACCCATAAAATAAATCCAAATCTGTCTTAAAATATCCACCTCGCACATCATTTTCACAAAAACCATGAATCCAGGGGTTCAAACATGCTCGAAACCACCCCATAAAATTCAAAACATGTCCTCATGGTTCAACTGTGAAGAAAATAAAGATAAATGGGGGGAAATGAACATAAACAAAGTAAATCCATTTTTTCCATGTGATCTCAACCAAAGATCACATTAACAGGGTATCCAAGGGTGATAGAAAGTGCAATGATAGAGTTTTATTATATCACTATAAGAAAACAATGTTTTAGTGGTGGTTTATTCGTGGCGGTTTTCAAAACCTCCATGAATAAACTATGGTTAAATGTTTTTAAAGCATTTTTTATAATTTTTTTAAAATTTCTTCAAAAAAATTTATATATTTTATTGCAGCGGTTTAAAGAAAAACCACCGCAGTATTGAAAAATTTTGTTTAAGAATTTGTTATTTATAAAATATAAAATATAAATTATTATTTATAATAAAATATAGTTTATTGTTTATAATTTTAATTATTTATAATGTTTCAATTAGTAAATATTTATAATTATTAGTTAATAATTTTTTTAAACTGAAAAAAAATCTTTAATAAGTTAAAAAGAATACTTTGACATAAAATAACCATAACTTCTGACCTGTGAGCCAATTTCAGCTTTATAACCAGTCAAATAGAAGGTTATCAAATGAGATAATACCATGTGAGATTTTAATCACGTGATAATGAAAGGAAAAAAAATATTCAAATTTCAAAAGTCGAAAATCAAACTCGAACTTCAAATGGACAAAACTTTTAATCAGGGTGTCAGTTTGGGTTCTACCACATATCAAATCGAAATCTGCGATGAGCTCTATGCTGTTTAGGTCTGGTACTAACTATGTGAGTGTTTTAACCCTTTTTATTCTGTCAGAAAGGCCCATAAGACCTTTGAAATAGAGGTTTTAGTTGCAAACCCCGATTTCTTAAAAAATTCAAATGGTTATAACATTTGATCTAGGTGTCTGTTCAACATGTACTACATATCATATCGAAAATCATTTCATGATCTTTGATTTGACTAGTTGTGGTGCAAAAAAAGGCATCCCGGATCTAGATTTATGGTCATTTCAGTGTTTTGAGGGTTTTTAGAGGTTCTTATAGTTTTATGATTTATATAATTAATTATTTTATTTTATTTTTTTATTTATTATTTATTTAATGTTAATCAATCAATCAATAAATTAATTATCCTTTATTTATCTATTATATATTTATTTGTCAATTTACTTATTGATAAATTTATTTACTTATTTAATATTTAATATGCATTTATTTATTTATTTACATTTTAGTTATTATGTATACATTAATTATAAATTTATTTTTAATTTATTTATTTATTATTAATTAATTATTTATTATTAGTTTATTACCTATTTATTATCTATTCATTATTTATTAATTAATTATTAATTAATTATTAATGATTTACTAATGATTTATTAATTATTATTTATTAATGATATATTAAATATTAAATATGGAATACTAAATACTAAATACTAAATATTAACTAATAATTAATAATTATTAAATATTAATTATGAAATATTAATTATTAGTTATTATTTATTATTATTTATTATTAATTTTTAATTATTAATTAATTATTTATATATTTTCTTTATTTATTATTTATTATTTAGTATTTGTAATTTATTATTTATTAATTCATTTTTAATTTACAAAATATTAATTTATTATTAGTTTATTATTCATTTATTATTCATTTTTTTATTTATTATTTTTTTATTCAATATTCATTATTTTTTAATTATTAATTATTTATTTATTAATAATTTATTAATTCTTTATATATTATATATTATGTATCATGTGTTATATATTATATATTATATATTATTTATGATATACTATCTATTATATATTATATATTATATATTATAAATTTAGTATTTAGTATTTAGTATTTATTAATTACAAGTAACTATTTACTATTTACTATTTACTATTTATTATTTATTATTTACTATTTTTTATTTACCAATTATTTGATATTATATATTTCTTTATTTATTATTCATTTATATTCTCTTTATTAATTAATAATTTTTAATTAGTAATTAGTAATTATTAATCATTAATTAGTGATTAGTGATTATTGATTAATAATTATTGATTAATAATTATTGATTAATAATTATTGATTAAAAATTATTTAGTGTGTATCTATATTTTAGGTATTATTTATTTTTCCAATTAATATATATATATATATACATATATAGACACATATAAGTATATTAAATTCAATTTATTGACCACATGAAGAGCCTTCGGGAGTGGTAATGTTTTTAGAGAATAATCATGAGGTAAGGGGTTCAAATCTCCCCCAATACAGAATTCTTATATATGGCATGGGCATGTGTATGAACATGAACTTGTGCATGGATATGAATATAAGCATGATATAGATAAATAAATAAATAAATAAATTACGATAATAAATAAATTAATTAAATAAATAAATTAATAAATAAATTAAGAAAATAAATAAATTAAAAAAAAAAATTAAAACAAATTATGAAAATAAATAAATAAATAAATTATGAATAAATAAATAAATAAATAAAAAAAAAATAAAAAAAAATAAAAAAATAAAATAAAAATAAAAAACATTAAAAACGATTTAGTGACGGTTTAAACCACTGCTAAAAAACCACCACTAAATCGTTCTATGAACGTTTTTAAAAATTATCGCTAATTATTTTCCGACACACCCGTCATATAATGATTTAGCGGCGGTTTAAACCACAACTAAATACAAATTTTGGCATAGTGTATTAATAAAAAAAAAATGCATCAGGGCTCATGCGAAGATCAATAAATCACAGATCAAATAATAAGATGATTAAATCCATAATTGGAAAATCAAATAGGGTGGAATTCCATAAATAATGTGCCCTACCTTGATTAAGGATCAATAGCTGGTGAAGAGCACATTATCCAGTGATGAAGAAGGTCCAGTGCATTCTCTACCTACCTCTCAATCCACCTCAATCTGATCATCACCGTTCTACAACCTCGATACACTAATGAAAAATGATTCCATCCTTCTCTCTAATCTCCTATAGTTATGTAGTTAACTCTAGAGATTTTCTATAACTGGGTATTTATAGAGATGGAATTAGGCTCAGTCATTTACCTAAAATAAATAAATTATTTATCTATATTATTAAACACACCCTTTGATGGTCACATGGCATGGAATGTATAACACTTGCCATCCTTATATCGCTCATAGGGTAAACCCCACATTTCAGATTCAACCATGGTCTTCGACTTCCCATCCAAGGTTCCAAATAATGGGAAAACAATTTAAATGAAAATTATTCATGCATGTGCATTAAAATATATTAATATTTTTAATATATTAATTCTGGGGTCCCAAGGCACCCGAATTATACGTCTAATTCAAGGGTAAATCCATATTCATACATAAAATTTATCAAAGGACTAATCTATAAAAAGTAGATTCATTTCATAATCCACTCCTTCCAGGATTCTCACCTTGAAAAGCACAAGCTTAACAAAAAGGTGGGAATACTAGGTCTGCATGTAACTATCACACTCCTAAGAGGTCTTCTATATACTCTCATACTGACAAAGAACATGAACCAAAGGGATGGTCTTTCCACGCAAGATCCTCTCCTGCTGTTCCTCAATCTCCACTAGGAACTCTATGAAGGTGGATACATCCTTGATGTCACATTCTCCCCAGTCAATAACAAGCCTAGGGTCATGAATGTATCTCATAAGCTACTACACATAGAAGACTTCATGAACTTGGTTCAACTATGGGGAATGGATCGGTGGTATGAAACATCACCAACCCCCATAGGATCTCTAAGAGCCTGATAAGCCTTTGGGATAACTTGCCTCCCTAGAAAAACCTCCACAATTCTCATTGTTGGGAGACTATAAAGAAAACATGGTCTCCCTTCTTAAACTCCAAGGTCCTCCAACATCGATTTGTATAAGATTTATGCCTGTTATGAGATATCCTCATACAATCATGGATCACCTTAACCTTCTCCAACACTACCTACACCATCTCTTGGCTAAAAAGAGATGCCTGCCAATCTTAGTCCAACATAAGGGCAACCTAAAAGATCTCCCATATAGGGCCTCAATAGGTTTCATATAGATAATATATTGATATATGTTATTATAAGAAAACTATTCCAAATATAAGTGATCCTAAAATCTCTATTCGAAGTCCAAAACATAGTCCCTCAACATATCATCCATCAACTGTATAACATGCTAGGCTTGGCCATCCGTCTGAGGGTGAAATGAAGCACTCATCCTCAATTGGGTCCTAAAATACTCATGCAGTACTTTCCACAACTATGATGTGAATAAAGAACTATAGTCATAGATAATCAGTGGAAGAACCCCATGAAGTTATATAATCTCCTATACATATAACTGCTCCAAACTCTCAATCGAACTCTACTCTTAGATAGATTGAAAGTGTGATGACTTGGTAAGTTAGTCAAGAATAACCTAGATATCATCATATCCTATCACTATCCATGGAAGCCCCATCATAAATTACATGGATATTCCATCACATGTCCACTCTAGGATCTCAAGAGGCTACATAAAACCAATTAGAACTTGGTGATCAGCCTTCACCTACTGACACCTGAGACATCAAGAGAAGAAATTAGTTGTTTTCTACCATATTTCAACCCACCAAACTACTAATGAATGTCCTTGTACATATTTTCCACATCAGTATGTACAACCAATGGGGTAGTGTTAAACTCCATCATTACCACCTCACACAATGTGACTAGAACCACTGTCCACCCCTATTAAAGGATTTCATGACCCCTCTTTCATAAAATATATATTGCACATATCCTAAGGATATATGGTCACAAATAATATCACATTAAATATCTCCTAACTGAGACTCTCTCCCATGATTAAGGAGAAGAGGAATAACTACCATCAACTGAAGAAATATTGTACCACTCTCCTCTATCTGGGTCATCTGCAATGAAGACAACTGATCAGAAGCCTCCTCCACCACGTGAGAATGATAATTCCTCATAAGGGAATACCCACCATGTTTCTCATCCCAAGAGTATAGAGTATCTCAAAGTAATATTCCTATAGTAACTTCAACAAAAACATATGTCTCAGCTTGTAATCTATCTGTGTAAAGATATACCCAAGACTCTAGTGGTATGAGTAAACAAAAGAAATGATCACCTAGAAGATAATGCCTCTATATAATCAGAGTGAATACTACCACTTCCAACTTTAGATCATGATTTGTTTAGTTCTATATATAGGTTATCAAATACCTAGACCCATATAATATCATTTCCTACCTCCAAACCAGTACACAATTGAGCCCATCTCTATAGGAATCACAAAACACTATGCACTCAACCTCTTCCTCTGATAGTCCGAACACAAGAGCAATAGTCAACCTCTAGCTCAACTCCTTGAAGGATCTCTAACACTTCTCAATCAAGGTAAAAGGATTCCCTTTATACATAAAGGGGTTAAAAGGGGCCAAAATATTAGATAAGTCTATTTTGCACTTCTGAAATCCAAAACTAACTGTAAGAGAGATTCCCAGAAATATGATACTCTCAGTGCATACATAGAACCATCCTTAAGTGTCTCATGTACTCCACCTTGGATTCTGAGTAAATATGGGTACCATCAAATAATAATTCCATGAATTTATTGAATAAGGGTTAAGGATTTGGTTCATAAGTCCCACAAAATCCAGTTGGGGTGTTTCACATACTGAAGGGTATCACCAAGAACTCAAAGAAACCATATAAGCTCTAGGAATACATGCTTGATAAATCATCCTCTTTCACCCAGTGATGGTGATTACTCATATTGAGGTCAAACATTGAGAACCACTTCACCCCAAACCAATGGTCAAATAAGTCATTAGTTCTTAGGGGTGGATACTCTCTCCTAATAGTCCCATGATTTTGGTGATGTCAATACACATAGAATCTTAATCTCTTATGTTACTCTTAGACCAAAAACATAGGGCTACATAGGTGGGAAAACTGTATCTAACAAGACCCCACCCTTTATACTCCCTAACCACACCCTCATATCCTAATACTACATTGGGTCATCCGATATTCTAGTACATATATCGGGCCATCCTTAGTGAATGTCTATGCATAAAAAAAACTCTTAAGGGGAGTAAACCGAGAACATACTTAGGAATAATGTCCACATACTCCTCCATCATCTTAAGAAACTAAAATCCCATAACATAAACTTCTATAAGGGTTATACTAGTTAATAGATTAAGAATCATATATATCCAACTACATATGGGATCACCATTCTCTACATGATATTCCTTCCCACTTGAAAAGGAAAATTATGTATCATCGACTTGGGTACACTGTAACCCTCACTGGTGATTTTTATATGGGCATAGACAGTAGGAAGATAGTCTATGATGGGTAAAATATCATAGGGCCCCACCAATGGCTTTGGAAATATTCCATACGAGGATATTTCTCCTCCTAGAGTTAGGTCATACTGTCAGTAAAAGTGTGCGATCACCAATCCTCTCCATAAGAGTCTCTAAACACAAGGTTTGAGCTAAAAGTAACCACAAGTATTACTAGGAATAATACCATGTCTATTTCTATGAAATGTGGAATACAACCATGAAACAAAAATTCAACTAGAGAAGAAAAAACCTAGGTCACACCTCAATCATACCCAGAGTCTTAGGATCCCAAGCCCCTATTAATCCAAGCCATCTTTCCACTTTCCTACCTCTCATCCTTAACTAGGGGATTCTTAAAAACCTTATCAAAAAATAATGACTTTAAACACACAAGTTTAAGTAAATAATCCACCACACATTGACACTAAACACTTTTCGTGGAACTGAATCACTCACGTGGTCTTGGATTGAATAACAAAAATGCATCTCGGTGGGGGGACATGTATCTCTTTCTAGAATTCCTGAGTCCATGTCAAACATCACTAGATCAGTTCTCTAAAGACTTGTAGAATTTATATGGAGAGATCTTTCAATGAGGACCACCATCGAGAGGGGTCCTATAAAATAGAACCTTTGCACCACATGTTTTTTCCAATACTCTACCACCCAAGAAAGGGGTCCTGCCCACCATAAAACCTGGGTTTTCTCTATCTCCGAAACTCTCAAAGTGGACACAACACTAGTGTGTGTCATAAACTAATACCACTATATAAAAACACTTCTCTATGATAAATACTAGTCCCTAGTAGGACCATCTAGTCATCCGGGGTCCATACAAGATGGAAAACTCGAATCACTGCCTCAAGCCACTCCTACCCTTCTTGAGGGTCTAGTTCACCATAAAACATTTTTGGTCTCAATATCTGGAACTTTCATAATGTGATAAGACTATTCATACCATAGTCCCTTCCCATTACAACCATAAACTACTTAGCATGTAGATGAGAATCCATATCGATCACTGTAAGTGGGTTCATTCACTGCTCAATAGGTAGAAACAGTAGTCAGTGCCCTCCTAGAGGTAACACCTCATGAATGGATCCCTGAATTATGGCCTCATTTCTCATCTAATCGTCATCATTACACCATCTCAAAATCTAGGCTAGCTATAATAATGGATATATATTTAAAATTATCAATACTTATAATGTGAAAATGCTATATTTTGGGATCTAACCCAAGAAGGACAGTAAAAAGACTCAATCATATATGATGCATGTACCAACAATTATCTACAATCGATGTCATAGTATATCAAGTCAACAAGTAGGTAATCAATGTCCTGGTGAATGGATATGTCAGATTCTATACAAATACTAGATTCTCAGGCTTAGAAACCACACTTGAGATACTCCAACACTATTTCCCTAGTTCCCAACCAATCCTCATCATGGGTCCTACTCCAATAATACCCTAAGATCAAACTACTTTGACACCACTTTGTCACAACCAGACCTATCGAGGCCTTCCTGGATGGTGGAAGGCCAAGCGTGACAACCCCAAGCCTACCTCCAATAGGCTAGGGACTGGATATAATCACTGATAATGTATAACAGAAATATAAAACCTTTTCATAATGTACCTATACTTGTGCACCCAACTATCTCCATGAAAAAGTGTGGAGGAATAATAAAATACTACAACATCAATAATATATAAATTCATTGAATAACATCTAGGGAATATATTAGAGAATGACCGTATAAATATAATGTAAAAAAGGGAAAAAATACATGCCCAACTAAAATGGAGTCCTAACCTTAGAACAATTAGAATAAAGGAATAATGAATAGAGTTTGACTCCTAGTCTCCCAGTTTGACTGTTGTACATAGTCCACACACCCAAGTATCACTATTCTACCCCGATGTCATCATCTATTTGCTTATTGTATGCATAACACACAACAAATGTAAGAAAATTCCATGAAAGGGTGATTATATACATACCCCGTAGGACACCCTGAAGACCAAAAATAGAGAAATAGATAGTTACAAAAATTTCATCTCAACCCATAGCATGAGGAAAAAAACCAAAGATATATTGTCATAAAGAAACCCAAAAAAGAGATTAACGGAACATTTAAGTCCATATCCCAACAAATGAGTCTACCTGAACCTCCAAAGGTCCATCTTCAATGCCCAATATCTCACGTTTACATACAAGGAATCAATTTGGAGGACACAAACCTCACCAATGTGCTATACAATTGAGGGGAAAAAATCTATAATAGAGGACCCATGCTATAGTACAATGTGATGGTGGGGAGGGGGTTCCACTCAATAAATAGAGAAACCAATCCCTAGTGCATTATGGGGGGGATAACACTTAGTAGATAGTGGAATATAGAGGAACCATTCCCTGGTGTGATATGGGTGTTTTCAACCCTAACATCTCTCTAATGATGTTTCTCAATCCATAATCTTTTTGAAGCATCACCTGAAGATGCATAACACTCGAAACACCTAAAATCATTTCTAAAAATACCTTATGAAGGATACCATCACATTCTACATTGAAAAAAACTTAGGATATAAAACTCATGTTACCAAATATGAGTATAGAAGAAGGAAATATGAAAAGTGAAAGTCCCTAAAAAAAGGACACAACATGCACCTTGGATCACACAGTGTGTAACCTCTTATGGAAACCTGGACATGTCCTTTACTACACATGGTATAACTTTACATGTAGTACTACATAGGGTGTATTAATAATATATGGCATGTATCGAACAACTGGGTCCCACCCATGTGTTTTTGGCTGTGCCCGTTAACATCTAGTCGTGCCTATGTACATCTGGCCATACCCGTGTACTTCTGGCTATACCTAGATACCAGATTGTATTGGAGTACTGGGTCATTCCTATGTACTCCTATCCATTCCCATGTTCTTGGCCATGTCCATTCCCATGTAATACCATAGCACACTTTGAGCCACAAGTAGAGGGTCACATGGCATGTATAGGTTCATACACGGCATGTGATCTTTATTTCTGCCCAAAACCCTAGCCACACAAACAAGGTACTAGATAAACCACGTTTCTAGATCATGCCATGGATCTCAGATCTGGGGAAGATCACACCCATTCCATCATCAGTGGCCAGATTCTTACCACCTACACCCCGCATGGTTTGACTCATCGCATTGCACTGCTCCCATGGACAGAGGATGAAAAACATATCCTCTGATCTATGTGTTATTAACCTATAGACCATAAATATATCCTTCTATATCCCCTAATCTCCATCATGTAGGTCATTCATGCAACCACCATGAATCCAAGTGTTCTATTGCACTCAAACCCACACCGATAATGTCAAACTGTGACCTCATGGGCCAATAGTGAAGAACGAAAATAACGGTGGGGAGAAATTCATATAAAAAAAGTAAATCCATCATGGGAAAAGTGATCTTAACCAAATATCACTTAAATGGGTTTCCAAGGGTGATAAAAAGTGAAATGAGGGAGTTTTATCAGATTAATAAAACCAAAACGTTGAATAGATTATGGGAAGATCTATAAATAATAGATCAAATAATAAGATAATTGAACCCATGCTTGTAAAATAAAATATAGAGGAAATAAATAAATAACATTCCCTAAATTAATTAAGGATTTATCATTGGTGAAGATCATGTTCACCGGTGATGAAGAAGGTTTGTTGCGTTCACTGCCAACCTCTCGATCCACCTCGATCTGATCATCACTATTCTCTGATCCCAATCCACAAATGAAGAGTGATTGCCTCCTCCTCTCAAATCTCCCATGGTTATAATGAAAATCTTGGATATTTCCCAGATAGGGTTATTTATATAGTGGTAATTAGGTTAGTTCATTTAATTGAAATAAATAATAATTTATTTATTTTATTAAAAGCACCCACTTATGGTCACCTCCCATGGAAAATCTGATGTTGTCCGACCTTATGTCTTTCCTAAGGTCAAACCCACATTCCAAATTCATCCATGGTCTTATATTTCCCATCCAAGGTCCTAGACATTGGGAAAACAATTTAATGTAAAACGAAGTGCACATGTGTATTAAAATACATTAATTTTTGTAAGAAATTAATTATGGGGTCTCGAGACACCCAAACACAGCGCTGACTCTGAGGATAAATATAGATATATACATAGAAATATTAAAATGAGTAATATGTAAAAATAAAATTTGTTATAGAGATGGATTGGGACATGGATTTATGGATTACATGATGTATAGCTAGTGTACACACCATTTAGTCCACACATTTTCATAGTTGAAACCACATGGTCAAATATGTGTTGTGTATTTATTACAAGACACTTAAGACTGAAAGCCCTAAAACCTGGAAGATACATGGTGTGTATCTAGATTAAAAACATTATGTGCTTCATTATTTTCAACAATTAAATACATTTCAAGTACCTAGGTGTGTATCATGTAACACCATAAGATTTTGGGAAATAATTTTTCTTTAAATAAACATTGTGATGATAGATTTCTCAACATGCAACATAGAACTAAAATGACCCATGAAATATTTGATTAATATTATTAAGAAAATTTATGAATAATAAAACCTCTACTAAATTAAAATATTGTAATCACGTAGAGATGCACACAAAATTGGATTAAGAACAATAAAGATTTAATAGACACTTTTATATAAAATAATTTTTTATTTATATATTTTAATTTAAAAGATAAATTTATAAATTTAAGATTTTAAATTATTCAAAGTTATCTTATTTTTTGGATTTATAAGAACAATATTATCCTATAATAAATTTTTGGGATTTTTATGAAATAATTGATTTTATGTGAATAGTGAAAAGATACCGATTTTTCTAAAATCACTACTTTTATGAAATTATCATAATACAAGAATGTTTTAAGTGTTTTTACACCTTTTTTATAATATATATTTATAAATTATAATAAATAATTTTAATTTTCTATGGTGTGTTTATTAAATCTATGTGCATTGTTTTGGAAACTTAAGCAATATATTACTCTAAAATCTGTTTTACTCTAAAAAAATGGATTTTGTAGTTTTGATCAATATTTTAATATTATATGATAAGTTAAATTTCAGTTCTATTTAGAAAATTATTATTACTATAATTAAAGTTAATGTCAATGATAATGGTGAACATGATATTTCCAAATAATTTTTTTATTAATATTATGTAATTTTTATCTAATAAATTAAATTTATATATTCTATATGAATATGATATGATGTTTAAAAATATATAAAATATATTACCACTCATTTAATTTATTATTATGTTTATATAATTTTAAGAACATGTAATGGTCAAACGACCATTTTTCTACAAAAACATTTTTTCAATATATTGTATGTTTTAATTCAAAAGTTAATTGTATCATATTTAGAAGTTTAATTGGATTAAATAGAGGATACATTTAGTATTATAACACCGAATTTTGGTAACATTTGTTATCTTATGTTTTAATAAAAACATAATTTCTTAATTAAAAACTAGTTACCATAGTAAAAACCAAAATGTTAAAGTGTAAAAATCTAATGGTAAAAGACTCAAAACTTGATTAAAACATGTGTACAAATGAATGATGAAGGATTTATCAAACCAAACCCTATGAAATCAATAATGGATCACTTTTGGATCTATTTACCCATGAATAATTCTATGAAATCATTGATATGTAATGGGTATTTATAGAAATTCCATTTTCCCCCATTTATAAAACGAGCCGCTCACTACTTTTTCATGACTACTCTAAGTGCTAGTTTCATCTCGAAACTTTTCCCAATTTACCTCTTCTAGAAGTATATTTCACAACCATAAGTTTCTGACCTCTATAAATTATTAAAATACATTCATTTTTAATAATACTTTCAAGATAAATTTTAATCTCACTCGATGTTAGGCACAAGCACAAAATGAATCAAAACTTAAGTCAATGGGTTCTTTTTTTCAAATTTAATTTCTTGAGACATATTTATTATTATGAACTATGAAACATTTGATAAAGTGTGACCAATTACTACTTAAAATATACCAAATTCATATAATTCATGGGTTTTAAGATCCATATCATGATATTTCTTTAAATGGATTTCAATTCAAAGAATAAAAAGGTTGTAAGGGACTCTGTTAACTCAACTAAATTTCTTGAGATATAATGAATAATATTGAAATTATATCTTCCATGATTTTTTATTCAACCCTAAGATTTTATTTCATGGTACTTTCTCTTTCTCTTTGAGTAAAGTGGCACTTTTGATTCAAATATTTCTCCTCGATGAATTTATTACCTATAAAAGTATATCCTTATTGAGAAAAATTTCAATTCTTTTTGACAACAATTTACCCTATTTTCCTATATATTATTTCCAAATAGTGTTCTCATTTATAATATGATTCATAATTACTTGTTATCTCATTTTACATTTTTAATTACATTCTCCTATTTTAAAAATGATGTTTTGTTACTAATTTTACAATGTGAGTTTTCAAAAAAGGTATTTCAAAAGATTAAAAATGTTTTCCATCCTTTCAAAATAATTTTTTATCATATAATCCGCATTAAATTTTAATAACCTTTATGTATTTTAAAATCTCTTTTGTTGAATATTATTTTAACATCCCATATAGTTTTAGTAATTAATATAATCTTAAATAAATAATGTTTTGAAATATTTTTATGTGATTTCATTTAATTGAATTGAAAATTTGATGCTTTGAATTATCATATTTTTCAAAAATTTAGCTTTTAACAACATATTAAATATACTTTTATGAAATATAGTATCTTGACATGATACTTTCTGATAGATAAAGATAAAGATAATCAAAATTAATATAAAATGTAACATAACCACAATATTTTCAATATAGTGTATATTTATGAATTAGTTTTATAACTATAAATTGTGTTTAGAATTTTTATTTAAAATGATGTATTTGAGAAATCATTTTTTTATATACTTAAGTAAGTATAAGGTTTTAAATAAAAAAATGAACTTATTTAAGACCAATTTATTTGGAAGTTAATATATATTTCAATTTATGATTCAATAATTTAATATTCGTATAAATATAATTTTATTAAATAAATTTAACCTAATTAATGATATTAATTTACTAAATGAACTAGTATGAATTTATATGAATTTTCAGTATTATTAATTTAAATGAAATAATAATTATAGGAAAATTATTAAAATTATTTTCAATAATATATATATATATATATTTAATTGAATGAGTCGTTATTAAGAAAAGAAGGAATTATAATCAAATATTAATTTTTATAATATATGATATTATATATATATATATGTCCAATTTAATTGATAAAAAGAATATGATGAAATTGTATTAAAAAAAGGGGCTTCGTGACTTTTTTCGGGATAGGGTTTCGAGGAAGTGTGAATCGGGTTTTGAGTAGAGGAAACCTGAGGGCATGGCAGAGGCTTCGATTAGGGCGAACATAGATGAAGTCGATGATCGGGGAGAAGTGTTCATCCGCAAGTGCCTTAGGTATCAATCCAATTCGAGCTGAGTTTCGGGAGTCCTCTATAGGCCATGTGACATCAACGAGCTTGATCTCGGCTTAGGGTTTTCACTTTTAGTTTTACGTTTGAGTTCAGATCTGGAAATGAGTTTGAGTGAGGGTTTCAAAGTGTGTTTAAGGCTCGACTACACCTGATCTGTGATGCGTTGAAGTTTCTGAATTAGATTTTAGAGTAAAATGATGTGTGTGGTCCCAATCACAAGTAATAGTGGTTTATTGAATCTTTTTTCCGAATATTATTGAATTCATGACTTTTGGACCATTTTCAATATATTAACTCATCTATTTGTCTTTTTCTCCAGATCTTATTTCTCAGATGATGATTTCATATCTTATATGTTGTTTTTTATTGATTTATTACAACCAACTTCTTAATATGAATAGTATAGATATTATAATTAAATGTTTGTGAATTGTTTGTCAAAGAAAATTTAAATTTGATTATCGGATAGCCTATTTAATTAGTATTTTTACTTTGGTCATCTTATCCATCGTTTTCCAGTTGGTATTTGTGATTGAAAGAGTATATTAATTTCATTGATTATGAATCTTCAAAATAAACTGAATCTGTTCATCATTTTTAAAATCGGATCAAATCTAAATCCTCCAATATGTCTTCTATGAGATAGTTGATCATTTAAAAATATATATATAAGAATCCCAACTTGCTACCAATTAGAGCGTATCTAAAATTGATATAGAATATATATATATATATATCTTTTTAAGACTTTCGAGGGTGTATTTAAGTAGAAGCTTCGGTGCCCAAGATATTCAAAATTGTTATATGTGTGATTTAGAACAGAAGTAAGAGTTCCATTTTCTTCTTTGTGATGTACTATTCTGTTTTTGGTTCTAAGAATATGAGAAACAAGTAGTAAATAGGAATAAAAAGATTTCCATTTTTGGTAAGGGACCTATATATGTTTATCTCATGTTATAATTTCTATTTTCTAATTTTACAAAATTCCATTATTATTTTATTAATGGACTTATTCAATTAAATCTTTCATGTTTATGTTTGTTTTATCAAAATTATGTTCAAATTTAGTTTTATGTAAGATATTTACTCATACTTTAATTGCAATTCCATTACTATTTCAGCAAGGGATAGTTTTATTTTTATTTTCAAATTTATCTATTTCAAGATTATTTGAAGAGAAAATTGGTTTATTTATTTCAAATTTATGATTTTAGTTTTCAAAAATTATGCGTAAGGGGTATTTGTATTAGAACTTATTTTATTTTTAATTTATATATATGTTAAAGGAGATTTCATCATACTAAAAGAATTTATAAATTTTTATTGTTAAAATTTTAATATGATGCTTTATTTTAGGAATTTGAATCTATTAAAACACCTTTTTATAAGTCGGTCATCTTTTTAGGAATGACCATATTCGAAAATTACATGTCAATTATGAAAATGATTAATTTCAAGTATATGTTTATTCTTGTTGGTTTGATATTGGCATACAATCCATGTTTATATATATAAATTTATATATGTCCATGAAATTAGCTTCTTAAAAACACACACACACACACATATATATATATATATAAATATATCCATGAAAGTGTGAATGCATATGAAATGTTATTGATAATTTCATGTGTGACATAAATATTGCATGTGATTATTAATATTATATATATTCATTACATTATTTCATGCATAAAATTAATTAAACAAGTATGTCGTTGAAAATATTTATTCAAGATTGTATTTAAAAAATGGTCGAAATTATAACAATATGAAAATCAGGTATTTCATAAAATGTTTAGATACATGGATGTTTATGAAAGGTATGAATTTCAAAAGTTTGGTCAGAACCAAACATGAAAGTGCAATGCAATGGAAGTTCATATATATATATATACATACATACATAATCATTTAAGTTTAATGTGTACTTTAATGTAGTAACATGTTTCCAAAATTTAAAGCTCTAGTGAAAATTATATGTAAGTAAGTCAAGCATAAAAAATGTTTTATAAAGAAAATGATGCTTGAACTTTGTAAATACGATAGAGATCCGGATAATGAATCCATCCCTCAAGTGGGTAGGCCCATGAAAGCCTTCAATGTTTCTAGCGGCCTCAGCCATTTGGTTTTTAAGAGCTTGCTTAATATTTTCAATCAAATCACTAGATTAATTTAATGTTATTTTCGAAGTATAATCACTTTTCAAAGAATTATTTTAAAAATTTACTTCTAATTGAATATTTCAAATTTATTGTCAAAATTCTATTTTTAAAAGGGATTTAACAAAGGTTTTCAAAACACCTTGCTAGGAAATTGAATGATCACCCTTTGTTTTAAAATGATTTATCACAGGTATCTTAGGATATTATCATAGATGTCGCTTCTTTTAGAGTTAGTGCACGCAGAAGTGCAGTGGAATTTTTTTTTATTTTTGTTTCAACTATGATAAATGTAAGGTTTTGTCTAATCCTTGAAAACCTAGACTGGTAAAAGGTCCTCTTTTGTGTTAAGTGTTGTGTAATTGTTTATTCACTTTTATAAAAAAAATTTAAACAACATTTTTAAGCACCTGCTTAAGAAGAGCGGGCTTGGGGAATTATAATTGGCATCAGAGGCATGGTCTAGACAACTTTGGAGATTAGATGTTGTCTTTTGAGTAATATGAAATCTACGCATTAAAATTTTCTTTCAATAGTTTAGTCCCCTTAGATATTCTTTAATTCTGAAGATGTAAATTTACAATTTTTTTAAGTCCGATGAAATAATTGCAAGGGCACAATTCATTTAGGGGGGGGGGATTGTAACATCCTAGATAGTTTTAGTAATTAATATAATTTTAAATAAATAATTTTATGAAATATTTTTATGTGATTTCATTTAATTAAATTGAAAATTTGATGCTTTGAATTATCATATTTTTCAAAAATGTTACTTTTAACCACATATTAAATATACTTTTATGAAATATAGTATCTTGACATGATACTTTCTGATAGATAAGGATAATAAAAATTAATATTAAATGTAACATAACCAAAATATGTTCAATATTTTATATATTTATGAATTAGTTTTATAACTATAAATTGTGTTTAGATTTTTTTAAATGATGTATTTGAGAAGTCATTTTTTATATACTTATGTAAATATAAGGTTTTAAATAAAAAATGAACTTATTTAAGACAATTTTATTTGTAAGTTAATATATATATTTCAATTTATGATTCATTATTTTAATATTCTTATAAATATAATTTTATTAAATAAATTTAACTTAATTAATGATATTAATTTATTAAATGAACTAGTATGACTTTATATGAATTTTCAGTATTATTAATTTATATGAAAT